>CM038224.1:3504705-4208825 GCA_021442155.1 Cymbidium sinense
TCCATGGACCATAGTTACAAATTTACAATCTTACTATATTTTATGTACTAATGCATTCTACATTCTTACATGATTTGCATTCTACATTTTGCTTGCTTAGTTAGTCACCCTAAAAATAAAGAACTCAACTCAGTTTTTTGAGGGCACAAGTCATAGAGGTTACCATTTATAAGATTTCTTGAGGAGAGACTATTGTAGCAAATGATTTAGCCAATTTTCATTCAAGATTATGTTGAGCTTCCCATGCAGGTATACTATCTTGTGATCATATATTCATATGTGGTTGTCTAATTGTCTTATTTTTGGTGGCCTTATAGTGATAGTCTTGGCTTGGAGATTTCTACATTCTTACATGGTTGTGTCATTGTGTGTTGTCTTTGCATTTTCCCTTTTGTAGTGTATGTATTGTCTGCTGATCTGCTCAGACTGATCTAGCCTCTTTCACTCTTTGGGAATTTGGAGAGTTTTTTGTTTGCCTCCCTCATGACAACCTATTGTTGTTGTTGTTGTTCCTTGGGCCTTTTGGTGCCAGGCTAGTTTATTGTTGCGTAACGTGTTGGATTTATTGGTTAATTGTGTAACTTGTGTTGGATTTTTTGGTGTTGGACTGTTGGTTATTTTGTTGTGTTGGTTGATTGGTTCACTTGGTTGGCTATTTGAATTTGGATCACTTGGATGTAGGGGTGTGTTGGGCTGGGTGGGTATTCTTGTGTAACACGTGTTAGCTCTTAGCTTTGGCTTGATGGCTTCCTTCTGCGCCACAGCTCTCTACTCATCTGTTGGATTCTTTGTTGGGTGTTATGGCGCATTTGTTGTTGGCTGGTGCGTTTTGTTATTTTGTTGCTGCTACTTGCCTAGGCTCTAACCTTAATTGTTTGTTGGATTTATTCGTGTTGGACTTGGACACATTGGTTATTTTGTTTGTTGGTTGATTTGGTTCACTTGGTTGGCTATTTGAATTTGGATCACTTGGATTTGGATGGGTGGATGTGTAACATGTTGGTGGCCTAGCTTTGGTTATTTTGTTCTTGTTGGGTTGTTGCGCATGGTATTGTTGGTGGTTTTTGTTATTTTGTTGCCTTGTTTACTTGCCTCTGGCTCAACCTTGTAATTTTGGTTATTTATTGTGTTGGACTTGGACTGTTGGTTATTTTGGCGTGTTGTTGATTGGTTCACTTGGTTGGCTATTTGAATTTGGATCACTTGGATTTGGATGGGTGGATGTGTAACATGTGTTGTCGGCCATTTGGGTTTTTTTTATTGTTATTGTTCTTGTTGGGTGTTATGGCATGGCCTTGTGCGTTTTGTTATTTTGTTGCCTTGTTGCCTTGGTGGTGGTGTGGAGCCGTGGAGGATATGAGATCTAGTGGGCTTATCATGAAGTATTTTTGCTTTTTAATTTTCGACGATGATGAGAGAATATATTTGTAATTTGGGTAAATTCATTTGTTTTTTGCTTCATTATTTGTGCTACCAAGCCTCTCATTGGATGCAAGCAACTAGAGCCTTTATTCCTTTTCGACTCCATATTAATTAATCATATTTTTGATTTGTGAGATTTTGTCACTTTTGCAAGGGATTTATTTTTTTATCTTTAAGGCTCTAATGGATGGCTTTGGCAACTAGAGGTTGGAGCATTCAATTATTGAAGTAAAATATAAAATTACAAATTTTAGCTAATTGCGAATGCTTGAAGATGGATATTACGACTCACGAGTCCAAACAAATTTATATAAGTTTGAAACAGATTTTCTGGCTTAAAATGCAATATTATTTTGTCATTTGTCAATTGTCAATCCTTCTTTTGCAGTTTGCTATGACACAGGAATTGCAATCAATGAATGTCGTTCCACGTTTGACGCTGACAGAAGCCAGATGGAGGCAAACTTAATTACATTGTAGTTATGTGAAACAACCAGAGTTTTAATTTGTACAAAAAGAGCAATCATGTATTCATGTAAATGCCTTTATGCTTATTGGACACACTCTAAGAATTATAGAATCAAGTTCAATGAGTAATTTTCTTTTGTTGTATGTTGTTATGTCTTAATAAATTATAAAATGGCTAAGTAATTTTCGTTTGTAGTACATTGTTGTGGTAATAAATTATAGAATCAAGTTTGATAACTCCATTGCATTTGTGAGCTCAATTGTTTATAGTTAATGCTTTTACAAAAGAAAATAGTGAAGAATATAGTGAATGAAATGCTTAGTTGTTGATTTTATAATTAACTATTATTATTTGTGATTTGTCAAGAAAAAGATTTGTAAAATTTAAAATTAACTTGCTATTAATAAGAAAAGTTTTATTTATTCTTTTGTTTGTTGGCTATTTTAATAATAATGTATATTGTCTACTGATTGGTGAAATTATCAAAGTAATTAAGTTTATTATTATATTGTTATTTTATTTTCTTTTTAGCAAATTATTTGTTAAAATGTTAATGGTTTAGAATAATATTTGTTTGTTCTTGTCTTCTTGATCAAACTAATTTGAATATAGGTGTATATCAATTTTTTTTTCCTTTTATAAATCTAAAAAGAATGAAAAATGTAAGTCATCTTAAGTAAAAAATGGTGCAGTTTAAATGGATTTTTTTTGCCAAAACGGCCCGTTTGTATTTCAATTTGGATTTCGGACGCGCCATCGATTTGGTAGGCGAAATCACATTCAGCGGATCGAGCTCGAGCTCGATTCGATCCGACTTCGGCTCGAACTTCGAAATTTTCGGCGACTCGAGCTCGAATTTCCAATTTTTTGAGCGATTTTGAGCTATGGCTCTGTCGACTCGAACACATATGATACAATTTTACATCTCCTTATTTTTATTAAATGTTTTCCAGCCACTAGCTTAGTAGCAATGGTGGGAACAGTTGTACTAGTTCCCATTGAGATATTACCCACAAAGGTATGAGCTAATTTTACACTACGCTCATTTTTAAATAAATCGAAGTCATTCTTATAATAAATTTAATCAGAATAATATGAGCTAATTTTGTTTATCTAATTATGATTTATGCTCTTAATTTAACAATGTAAATGACTTTAACAAATATCAATGACTAATAACCTTAAAATTAAAACAATTCAACCATTAATATCTCTTGGGTGGTTACTAAACTAACAAATAAACTTAAACCTAAGTTTATTTTATCTCCTTAGCAGTATTGAGGCCGGTAATCTGTAGCTTTCCTTCCTGTTTTTTATGCTTGCAAGTTAGCCTTTCTTTCGCTTGAAAGAGAAACTTAATGAAAAAGACAGCCATTTATGAGTAGGTTATGAACTGCAATTATTAGCCATGAATCAGAAACAGTTGAACCAGCTAATGATTTGCATATATTTCTACTTACTATCCATTATAGTTCTTTTTTGTCTAAATTAATTATTGATCAGTAGAAATCACAAAAAAAATTTAATTTCTGTTATAGTCTTATAATAATATTTGGTAAAATAGTCAATTCATTCCTATCACTGTCTTGGACTAGTATATAATAATGATTGGTAAAGTAGCTCAGTTAAGTTAAGCTCCATTGGATATCATTATTGTTGCATGCAAAATAAAATTAATTTAGTTGTGAGAAAAAAATATTAGCTTGTTTAAGTGAAGCTTCCTAGAGGAAAAAGAAGCTAAGTATGTTGCAAAGCTTCTAATACTCGTAGAAGAGTAGTTCATCTTTATAGGAATTTAATATTGAGAACTTTTAGTTGCTACTTGGGCGGGAAGAAATGGTGATGTTGAGAGTGCTAAGCTTCTTGATGTGCATTGGCTGTAAATGTTATAAAAAGTCTGCAAGGGCATGAGATGCGATAAACTTGCAGACAGCAGTAGTGTAGGTCTCCAGTGCTATGACATGAGTCTTGAGGACAGCATGAGACTGATGTAGGCCTTGGATGGCTTTGAGCTATGGCTTAGGGCTTGCTTTACCCTTTCAAAATGTTAAATGTCTTAATGAGATGCTAATCTTATTATAACCCGTGTTGTAATATTGATGCTTTTGTGGTGTAGGTCTTGGTAATGGAACAGGCCTTGTAATGCAGAGCTGATCGTGGGATTTTTTAGAGGATTTGTGCTACCTTTGCGAACTGAACTCCATCTTTGTCCTTCATCCATCTCATGAATGTTGATCTCCACATGTGTGTCATAAGTCGATAAATTCAATTCGATGAACGAAATCGGTCTCTGATCGGGCTCAAATCGCACGTCGAAAATGAAAAGCGAACGTCGATAACGACATCGCCGTGAACGTAAAAGCGTCGAGCTATCGATATGTCGGCGTATCTCGGTCGGAAGAAATGCGGCGATGTCGACGACGCGTTCATAAAATTGATCGTGACGTTAGATTCGAAACATAAAAAACTATCAAGTGAGACCACGCAATTGGGGACAACGTGTCGAATAATCGAAAGTGATAGCGTCGTGAAATTTAAAATCTGAGGATGTCACCAAAATCAACCTAAATGACCTTATCGAGGACTTCGTCAGCGTTCAAAACATCGAATTGGTCGGAATATAAATATTGCGTGACGATGATCAACCGTCAGTCGAGTCGTCACGCCAGCGCATATTATCAGGTCGGGAGGCGGCGTAAAGAAACAACCTCCGTTCGTGAAATTTATTGTGTCGTTCTTCAAACATCAAAATCATCAGTAAGACTATTCCTCAATTGGACAGTCCGAATGTCGGCTTGAAATGGTGGCGTTTTGAGTTAATTAATCAATTTACTGCGACTTGACCAAATGACTCGTTAAAACAGTACATTATCCGGAATATCAAAATAAGCTAAGATTATATATATATATATATATATATATATATATATATATATATATATATAATTATGATTTTATCAGCATAAAATTTATTTTAAAAACGATTAAGTGCTTATAAAATATTAAATAAATCTCTAAATCTAATCTAAATCCCCTCATCTCACTCTGCCCAACCATTCCTGCTCCTCTTCACGCGTGAAGCCCTCAATTGTTCCCCCTTTTCCTTTGAATTCTTCTCAACTGCAAGGGAAGGAAGTGGACACACTCTCTGTCTTCAAAAAAATCAGTCTGCCATGATTATCAGCGTCAAGATTCTGCGCTGGCGTAATTGATTCAACTTCCCATTTAGAGCCTTCATCTCTCTATAAACAGAGGAGAAAAAGACCACGCTCCTGCGTTTCAACCGAAGAGAGAGAGAGAGAGAGGAATAAAGATGAAAATCCAGAAAACAATGAGTTTTTTACCATTTCTTCTCATGAGTCTTCTATTTTCTTCAATGCCTGGCTTTTGCTACTCAAAAGTCCTGTCGTTTACCTTGGAGCCCAATCCAATCTCGCCGAAGAACTCTCTGCACATACTAATGAAACTGTCACTGAATTCCACTTGCCCTCCCCTGCAAGCCCTAATCTTCGACTGTGAGGGCGTCATCCTAGAATCGGAGCATCTCCACCGGCAAGCGTACAACGAAGCCTTCGCCTATTTCGCCGTCCGATGCCCCATCTCCTCACTCGAAGCCTCTTTACTGGGTTTCTGATTTCTATGATGAACACCGATAGGAAAGATTAATCGACCTAAATGAAGTAAAAAGATACAAGGAAATAATCAAATCTGGAACTGTTGAGCCCAGGCCTGTTGTTCTTAGACTCATGGATGATGCTAAGGGTGCGGGTGTTAAGGTTGATGTTTGCTCTGCAGCAACAAAAAGCTTTGTCGTTCTATGTTTGGAGAATCTTCTTGGATTAGAACGCTTCCATAGTCTTGATTGGCTTCCTCACTGGTGATGATGTCAAGAGGAGAAGCCCAGTCCATTAATTTATTTAACAGCTTCAGAGAAACAAGGAGTGTCTGGAAGAAATTGCTTGGTGGTCGAGGATAGTATCAAGCCTAAGTTTGAATATGTGCCATGCGTGATTCATGAATGTATATAAATGTAAATATACAAAAAATATATATATATTTATATTTTTTTGTGCAGGCTTCAAGACCACGCTAATGTCCATGAGGGCGTAGTCGGTGCGAAGATGGTTGTGATGTATGAGCTTGTTTGCTCATTATGTTGAGAAGCGTCACAGAGTATTGATCGTTAGATGTCGTTACAGATGAAATGCTACTTCAGGGTTTGAAGAGTATAAATCGTTCATGAGCGATGAGATAAAAAAAAATGCGGTGTCTGAGCCAAGCACTCGTATCTTCGTGAAAGTCTCAAAATACTCCGATCGCCCCACGGGATGATCGAGAGGTTCATGTCAAATCTTTTGACTTAGAAAAATAAGAGAAAAAAATGGCTTAGAAGCGTTAAGTAAACCTACATAAATTTAAAAAAGCGAAAAAAAAGGAGAAAATGAAATGACATACAACAAACAAAAAAAGTAAAAAAAAGGAAAAAAAGAGAGGAAAAGGACTTACAAAACTTATTTAAGCAAGTTGAAAGCCTTCTTGAAGTGCGAACTAAAATACTTCCCCATCTTTCTCAAGTACTCTAAATTCAAGCAAGTGCTCTCTCTTAGCCTTATTTAGAGGAATTTGAGGAAGTAATGAGGAACCCATTCTTATTTAAAATTAACTTCTTAATAAAGTGAGTTCTCTTTTCTTTTAAACTCTTCAAATTAAACAAACTTTAATTGGAACTTAGGGAGGCTAATATTAAACTCACGAGCTTTAAATTGCAATTCTCTATGACTTAAACTGAAGCGGTAAAGTGAGTTCTCTTCTCTTGTAAACTTCTCAAAATTAAATAAACTTTGATTAAAATTTGGGGAGACTAATACTAAACTCATAACAGATTTGTAATAAACTTAACGTCTAATTTACAAATAAACATGGAGCTTGATGTAGAGTTAAGATGAATCTAAATTGGGTCTAACAACTCTTATTGTAGAAAAAGTGAAAAGTCCTTAAATGATAAAATTAGAGAGGCTTGAAGCTTTCTTTTGGGTGAACTCTTACATATAAACTTGTATGAATACAACTGCATGGAGTATGCCCTCGCACATATCTTATAGCAGTCACTTCTTTGGGTCAAATCTTTCAAACTACATGCAAATGCTTAAATGAAAATAAATTCATTACACATATCAAAACTGAATATATTTTTATTTAAAGCTTGTGGAAACTTTCAAATAGTGGTCACCGGATTTGCAATTCTTTGTACGAGCAAACAAAATGGATTAAATTAAATCTGGAATGAAGAAACTTTCAATCCAAAATAAATAAAATTTCATTCTAATTATGATTTTTAATGTGATTTCATTAATTAGATGAAATTATCTAAGTATAAACACACATGTGTGCTGCATAGAGATTAAGTGCAAATTTTAAAATCGAAAGGTTAGCGCTAAATTAGAATTAATTAAATATGTCGAAAAATTTAATAATATACTTATCAATTCACAACGTCTTCTACCGGTTGTAACTTTTTTGCAGTAGGCAGAATCGATACTACATCAAATTATACAAAAATCATAGGACTTCCTTCTACACAAAATTAAAGGAATTTCATCCTAATTATGATTTTTAAAATCAATTATTTCATTAATTAGATGAAATTATCTAAGCTATAAGCACATGCATGTGCTCGGACATAGAGATTTCAAGTGCAAATTTTAATGTCAAAAAATGCGTGTAAGTTGGAATTAAATGAAAATCAAATCAATCTCATAATTCAATAAATACTACATAAAGTCTTAAATACATCGCATGGGCAATTATCTTTGAATGTTTAAATTCAAATGTCAGGATCTTGCGGGAGGTTTAGTTTTAGTGGGTGGGTTAACAAAACTAAAATCTATAATAAGAGTTTCAAATGGGTGAAATATCGAAATTGATTCATCGGGTAATAGTAGATCTAATCCTCTATTAGCATTTGATTAGCGATCTAAAGCTCTTAAACATATTCAAATTAATCAATTTTTTCAAATCAAATGAAGTAGAAGCTTGTGAAACTATATCATTAAAACTTAAATCAAACTCAATCCATCCACCTTAGCTATTTTAGGGTGTGAGATTAAAACTTTCACAGAGCCAATGTTAAATTAAGTGTTCTTATGTTTCTCTCAATCAATCTCGCCGTGGGCGTGGCGCCATTTTGGCAGCCCATGATATAGATAAGTTGTTGGGACCAGTCCTCGTCAGTTACGGCAGCTCCATTATATTATGATCGACGAGCTTGTATATCCCCATGGCTCACCAGTTGTGAATCATGGGGTATACTTGATAGACAATACAATCGTCTAGGTAGACTTAATCTCTTTAGATAAACAAGGTCTAATTTCTTGGGTAACCCATGTTCTTGGAGGATTATTCTCAAGTTGGGTTCTCCCTCACTAAGTAGACTAGGGGATGACTTAGGATGATAATGGGATCTAGATCAGACACGTCATTATTCCCCAACCATCATTTAAATGAAATGATGAATTTTATAATCTAAATCTTGAAACTCTATATGTACTAACATTACGCATTATCTAATGACAATCAGTTCTCTCTCACTTATTGAGAGGTAATTATAGGGCTTGAGCTTTAGAAACCAGAACAGATCTAAAGTCTTCAAATGATGGTGCTCTAGTGTCTTATCTCTTGTCATCTGCTTACAAAATTATACACACTTTTCACTCTCTTCAACTTCAATTCAAAAATTTATTGACAAGTTAATGGCGAATTTTCGAAACCCACAATGACCTCGCATATCTACCTCACAACTTCACGACTTATCAAAAATCTTCCAAGGAAACCTCATCCTCCGCCCTCACAACCTTGTGCAGACCTCACATCTCGACCTTATCACGGCATGCTTATGCCTCTCCCCACTGTTGTCGATGCAAACAATCAACCTCGCCTCCATCGAGAATGAGTTTTCTATAATTTTGAATTTCAACATAACTAATGAGAAATATCATATCATTTCATCATTTGGAGTACATTCCACTAAATATTAACTCTAAAATCAAAATACAATAAATTTCTTAGCATTTCTTCTATTTTAAATTTGAGATATAACGAACCAAATAATTAATATTATACACTAATGTGCTTACACACGTTAACCATTATATTTATGAGCCTATGTACATGTGTATGTTGATAAAATTTTATGAAGTTAAAATCATTTTGTTATTCAAAGAGTTAAAAGAGTTATATTTGACTCCAGCCAACATCAAATTGAATCTATAATAAAATTATAATTTTGAGGCTAATTTAATCATAATCAAATTCATGATCAATTCTTTTTTCAAGGGAGGCGTTTATATATTTGTATATCTGACTTCTGTTTTGATATTTATATAAATTATTTAAAATTTTAACATCATTATATTATTTTTTAAAATAAATATATATATTTTTATGCCAGATGAAATATTAAAATAATAATAATATTAAATTTTAAGTGACGTTAGATTTAAAATATATATGAATTGTGTGGTATGCAATCTGCATTGAAATTATTCTGTAATGTTAGCAAAAATGTTAGTGAGGGTGACTAGAGAGGAAGGTTTCTACCCGATAATCCTCCAAGGGACCGAAGTTCTCTTCCCTGCGTCGTCTTCACCTCTCATTAAACTCCAGTTCTCCCTCTCGCCCTTCCTACTTCGCATTTCCACGTCCAGTATATGGACGTATAAAAAGTAAGCCAGTCCACAGATAAACCAAAACTCTCCCCCTTACTCCAATTTACGCACTAACACAACGTCGGCGCCGCCGACACGCTTCGTTGTCGTCGTTCTCACTGTGGCGGCGGTGATATCGACGGCGTGATTCCTACCACCGGCGACCGGTCCTGTCTCCTACAACCACAAGGCCATCATCTCAAAGGACAGCGTCAAATCCTCTTCGCCTGCTCCATCCCTTACCTTCGAAACACACACATAAGATGGGCTTTTTAAAGAAATGAACTTGTTTTGTTGCCAAAAACTCAAAATTTCTGAGTTTTGTGCTCCAGATTCGGCCGGATTTTGTCACGAAGGTAACAGATGGTGGCGATGATTGAAGACTCATAAATGCTTTTTATGGAATCTCTAAACATAATGGTACGTGCATATGAGATTGGTTGAGAGTGAATGAAATAAGCTATTTAATTCTTAGAATTTCATTCGATAAATTTGTAGAAGGTGGATGATTAATTCTTTAAACTTTAATGATTTTCTTTGATTTTTTAGAGATTGTATTTAATTTGAGTTAATTTGATTAATTTGAATATATTTAAGAACTTTAGATTATCTTTATAGAAGTAATCTATGCTTTTAATGATCAGATATTTTCTTTAAATTTGTGGGCTAGAAAATTTTACAAGACCTCTCAATTTATTGAATTTGTTGATTGAAGAGGTATGATTTGTAATATGTAATTTTCAAAGGATGATGAGATAGTAGATAAGATACTAGAATATTTATCTCATTTGGTGAGGACTTTAGATATATGGTTCCAAGTTTCATAGGCACATAGTTAATTACCCCTCAAAGTGAGAGAACTTTTGATTAAAATCATTAGATCACTAAATAGGTGTATAGTAGCGTAGCATGGAGTTTAGAATTTAGATTATGAAATTCATCATTTACGATGGTTGGGGAATGATGGCGTCGATCTAGATAGGTTCCGTCATCTACGTCCTGTCTACTTTAGGAGGAGGTATGTAAAGAAGATTCATCAAACACATGGGTTACGTGGTCAATCCTTGTAGACTAGGGTGGTGTTTGTGAGATATGCTTAAGTCCCTAGATAGTATTTGCCTATGTATACATGATTAGAACTCAAGCAGGCCATTGGGGAAATATTGATGTGATCGTAATATAATGGAGTATTGGCCAAACCATCCAATCGAGGACTCACTGGTATTCATCATGGAGCTCTTTCAAATCGGTGGAGGACACGGGCCATCCTTGTGAGATTGATTGAGTGAACATTGAAAACTTGATTTGACATTGGCTCTTTATGAGTTAGAGTTTTCTTTTTTCATCGATAAATAGTTGGAAGGATTGGATTGATTGAGTTTTTTTTTTTAATGATTTATTTTATTTAGCATTTTTTAGATTGACTTTAATTTGATTTGAAAATAAGATCACATTTTGATAGTATCCTCGGTTGAAATCACCATTTCTTCATCGCTAGTTAATTTATTGAATGAATATATTTGAAACTTTAGATCTACGTCAATTTTCTACGGAGGATGGATCTAATAGATAATTCTTAGATATTTCATGAAATTTTTATTTTTAGGTTTTAACCGGTCTTAAAGACAGGAAGAAAGCAGATCCTAAATTTAAGCATTAAGATCGGCACAACGGTGTATTTAAGAATTTAGGCTTGTATTTAAGTTGAATTGATTTCAAATTTTCATTTAATTCCAATTTCTGGACAGACATTAAAATTTGCAGAAATCTACATGCAGAGTACTTTAAATATTTTCACCAAATTAATTTCATTGATTTTTGAAATTCATAATTAGTGAAATATCTCAATTTTTTATTAAAGAATGGTTTATAGATTTTATTTAAATTTGCTTCAGAGTTAATAGTTGTGAAAAATTGTAAATTCAATATCTTATTAGATTTTCATATTAATAGATATATTCCAATTTTTTATTTTTTTTCATTAAAATTTGCACTTAAAATCTATATTTGGCGTCACATTTATAGTTTTAGAAATTTCACTTAATTATTAGTATTTGATTTTAAAATTCATAATTAGATAAAATAGATTTAAGATGAAGCTTGTGATTTTGTAGAATTTGATATATACATTGTCGTAGAAAAATTCAAATCCTGCGAAGAAGGCATTTTGATTTAGGTTAAAATAACTTAATTTACTTGTTAAGTTTTGTAATTCTCCTGATTATGTTCAATACATCACTTTGAGTTATGTTGATTTTAGTATTTATTATTTTAGTACTTTTGCTTATTAGCATAATAATTCCATATTCTTATAAGAGTTATTAATTTGGATTCATCCTTGACTTAAATTTATTTTCAAGTTTATTTTAGTATTAGTCTGAATTTTACTTAATTTTAATGAGTGTTCCATTTTTTAAAATTTTCTTTAAAGGCTCACTATCTTCTTGATTTAATATTTATCTTTATTTTTTCTTTTGTTTGACTTAAGTTTAGTTAATTCCATTTGTTTTGATTTTAATTAAATTTTAGCTGATTTCATACGTAGAGTGATATTTTTTTAGATGCCCTCTTGGTATTAGCTGATATCTTCGACACCATGTGATTTTTTTATCTTGTAGCTCTCTTAGACATGACCAACAATGATAAAAATATTCATCCCCATTCTTTTTCTTATTTGGCTTTTTTAGTTTAATTTCTTTTCTTAGCTTTCTTAGTTCATTTCAATCTCATTTTTCTAAGTCAAAGATTTAACATTTTTGGACCTCTCGGCGTCATCCAGTATAGGGGCTACATAGTGTTTTGTTTACTTATCTAGTGAATTTCATATTCTATACACCAATTTTCATCTGTTTTTATGACATGTTTTCGATTGTGTTTTTACATCTCTTGAAAGAGACATATAAATATATATATTATCCCCTTTCTAAGTTTAGAATTAGACAAAATTTATTTTTTAGGCGACATGAACAATATTTTGATTACATGGTATGCCTCTTGGCATGGCGTTATCTTTCAGGATTTTTTCATCTCTTTTCTTGAGCATGCGAGTCTTCAAACCTAAAGACAAAAATGTATATATACACATTTATATTTACATGTGCATTTTTGTTTTCATATATAAGCAATAGTATCATAGAATGTAAGGAATGAGAGAATTGAAAAGAAAAGAAATTCTCTTCGATTTCACGTTGCTTGTGAGAAAATTGAATCTAAAGCGAGATCATCTTCGAAAGAATTTATCTTGATTTCTTCCAGATTTAAACAAAATAAATGAGGAAACTGAAATCGAAAGAAGAATTTGTCTCGATGATGTTCTTTCTGTGAATCGGAAGGCAAATGAGGTCTGATGAATGAAAAGAAAAGAGAATTGTCTTAATTCTTCGATTCTGGAGAAATAGAGAGGTGAAATTTGGATTCACTTGGTTTGACAGGAGGAGAATAGGGGCGGCAGGAAGCAGGTTGGTGGGCTGGATGGTTTCAGGCTGCTGGCGCAGGCCGAAAAGATTGCAGCTCAGGCGGATGAAGCTCAGGAATAGCGTGGGCGGTCAGTGACTTAACCAGCAGATGCAGTGGAGAATACGGTCACGGAACAGCAGAGAAGTGGCAGGATGGGTCAGCAGCGGTGGAAGCAGGTTTTGGGATACTGCAGGTTGCTGGAGGAAAGCAGTGGGAGACGAGCAGAACTGGAGTGGGATGCCATGTTCTGTGGAAAAGGTGGATGGGCTGGCAGTGGGACAGCATGGGTCAAGGTTTCATGGGGCGGAGCGGCAGGTCAGGAGAGCACGTGGGAGCAGGCCAGGTCGGACAGGGGTTGCGGTATGCAGCTAAGAGGTGGAGGATACGCCAGCAGGCAGGACAGATGGAATGAGATAGGAGAGCACGCGTGACAAATTCAGGGAGAATCATTTTAGCTGTGCAGAAAATATTTCGAACGTCGAAATGCCGAGAGAGAGGAGAGACGTGGAAATGCAAGAGAAGAATTATTTTTCAGTTGATCAAAATTAAAATACGAGGAACAATTGAGTATGGGGATAATTTAGAGATTTTTAATAAATTTAAATTGATTTAAAATTTTAATTTGATTATATATATATATATATATATATATATATATATATATATATATATATATATATATATATATATATATATATATTAATTTAAAGTAATTCTAATATTTGAATCAATGGTAATCATTTCAATGATGGATCGTTTGGTTTAAAATTCGTCAATTGAGTCCGTTTGCTCAATGTATCATTTCTTTCAACTCATTTTTGAATTCATTGAGTCAATAATCTTACTTAATAGATTTTATATTTGAAGCCGATCTGATTTTTTGCGGAGGTCGTTTGATCTTCATTCGGTGCCTCACGACCTCGATAATGCATACGTTGGACTTGAGCTTGATTGGTTGATCATCAATCGTGCAATATTTATATTCGACTATTTTGACATTCTAAATGTGATGAAAGTTTATCGATCGGAGGTCATGAGTGATTTAGTGACATCACTGCATTATTGCTTGATTTGCGCATCACTTCAAATCATTCAACATTGTAATCATCCAATTAGCGTGAATAGTCTCATTTGATAGTTTTGATGTTTTGAAGCTAACGACATGATCAATTTTATGAGAGGTCATTTGGTCATCATCGTAGCTTCCCGACTCTGATATGCACGTCGACACTTTGATAGCTCGAGCGCTTAATCAATTGCTCATTAAATTTTGTAATTTTTATATTCTGATCTATTTTGACATTCTGAACGCAACGGAGAAGTCCGTTCACCGATTAAAGGTCATTTCGACTATTTTTAGTGACATCCAATGCATTTGAACTGATTTGTCCGAAGTTTCGAATTAGACTTGTGGCTTACTGACTCGACTTATGACGTATGTGGAGTCATAAATGCCCATAAATGTGATTTATGAGCAAGTAACATTTGTTGAAACCCTTTGGTCGTTGAAAACTTGGATCATTTATTTTTTACTTGAAGCTTTGATAGAATTTGTCATTAGTATGTTGTCTTATTAGACATGCTAAATGATGGGCTTGATTGTATCGACTTGTGGATTGATAAGAACTCTTACACCATAATATCTACTTGATAAATGGCTTTGAAGATCTCTTTCTTTTATGTGTTATTTAGATTTGAGTTTCCTCTAACCCAGTTTAGGCTTGGTTGGGTTTGATGAAGGAATTAGTTTATTTATTATTTTGATGAATGATTCCCGAGAATTGGTTTATCAAGCTTGGTTGGATTTGAAATTCTTCACATGAGCTTGGGACTTGATGAAGGACATTTGATTTATCCTTTTGACTTGTCGGAAGCGTATGCACTCCATGAATCTGTTTATTTGCTTTGATGGATTCGTTGAAGGATATCTGAGATGACCTCCGACTTATATAAGATCAATGTTGAGTTATTAGAGCAATGTGCTTTAACAGGAATAATAAAATTCTCTTTAGTTGCCATCGACTTTTATGAACTATGGAATTGCTTCCTTGATCTGCTTTACGCTTTGATGGACTTGATGAGGAGATAGGCTTTGATCCGTGCTTTGAGAGCTTCAGATCATTTGAGAATAGATTGAAATATCACCTATGAAGATTGATTTGAGGCGACCACGGGTGAGATCTTCCTTGTCTTGATCGATCAAGTAGAGATCTCTTAGATCTAGTTGCTTGTAATCACTAAGTTGGATCTAGTTTGAGATTGAATAGCTATCATCATTGGGTGATAGTGGGGCTCTTTCTGCGCCTTTTCTTGCGGCTTGTTGAGTGAGGAAGGCGTTGTAACTCGATTGTGGGCTTGTTGAGTTCGACCTTTAGAACTACTGAGTCTTTGACTTAAGGCGTAGTGGGTTGGTGGTTTTCATCATTGAGAGCGGGGCTCTCTTTCACTGCCTTTTCTTCTTGTTGAGTGAGAGGTCGACAACTCAATCATTTGGGCTTGTTGAGTTTGACCTTTAGAACCTATTTGTCTAGACTTGGGATGTAGAGGTTGATGTTTTCAACTTGATTGGTTGAAGCTCCAAAATTAGAGTTCTTTTGACTTGATCTCGAATTTGGCAAATCGAGAGATAAATTTCTTGACATTTAGAGTTGTCCTTTCATGCATAAATAAGATTTTTTTTTGTTCTACAAGACTCTAACTTAATTTATAGATATGTGATTTTAGCATAAAGCTTCGATGTCAACTGAATAAGAATATATTTGAGAGATCTGTCTTATGGCATGATGTCAACTCAAATAAACTTAATATAAACTAAAAAATATGCCTGTCTTGCAGTGGAATTCTAAAGTACATTTAGAGAATTTTAAGATGAAAAAAATACATCAATATTTGAATTGATGTACTCTAAAGGATTTTAATATATACATTGATTTCATCTATATAAAATCTAAAATGCCCCATGTAACGAATTTTCACAGAAAAGTTCTTCATCTAGAGTATGTGTATTTAGGGATCTCGGCATGAAGAACAATGTCAACCTAAGTAGATATACTAAAAAAATGTCCTTGTCTTGCGGATTTATTGTACCAGAATGTGGTCATCAAGTATAGTACTTTTCAAGTATCGACCATTAATTGGCGACATTGGTCTTTCCCTTTAAGTCGATGAGTTGGTATGCCCCTCCTTGGTATACCTTTTCACGATAAAAGGGCCTTCCTAGTTCTCAAATTTGCCACCAAATTTTGATTGGGGATAATTGGTCTTCTCAACTGACCACCTTTTGGAATGTTCGAGGTCACCCATGGTCAAAAGCCCGGACATCTTTGCTCGATAGACTTCCATTTTGATGAGCTTACAATCTAACTTCACTGCCGCCGAGTTCCTCCATTCTCTTTCGGCATTTTGATCTTTAGATTGTATTGATGGCTACAAGTGAAGGTAACTTCAAGTGGAAGAACCGCTTCAAATATAAATGAATAAGGAGTGGCTTTAGTCGTCTTGTAGTCCCATAGAGCCTCTACTAGCTTGGTATGCCATTCTCTTTATTTTAGTGAGAATCTTCTTGACTAATGTCTTATTGAAGGCCTCCGCCAAACCATTTGCTCTTGGATTATATATTGAAGAGTATCGCAATCAATTTTGTGTCGATGAATCTATAAATCTTTGCACTTTAAAGTTGTGCATTATCAAAATTATTCTACTGGCACTCCAAATCTATATACTATATTATGCATGAAGAAGTTGATCACTCGGCCAGAGTAACTTCTTTTCTTTAATGGGTAGCTTCACTTAGAGAAATAGTCGGTCCACTAGGATGAAGCGGTGTCGGTGACGATGGATCAATTGGTATATTACAGTACCCCAACATTGAATGGTAGGGATGCTATTGTTGGTGTAATGGATTTGGAGGTTGATGGATGAGATTCTCTTGACATTCATGACACTTCTTAGCATGATTAATAGTCTCTCACCATAGATGGATAATAGCCCATCCTTTTGATCTTTCTCTTGGGACTGGATGTGCACCACAAAGTCTTCATGAACTTCAACCATCACTTTGCTAGCTTCATCTACACTAGGCATCAGCCATTTGTTCAAAGGATCTATGGTATAAAGTGTTGTTGAGAAAGCATAGCGTAGCATTCTCTTCTTTCGATTTGGTGGGTGATTTATTACTTTAATCTTTAAAGTAGATGAAGGTTGCCTCCAATCAGTGACTCTTGTACAACAAAGGCTTCATCTTTGCTTTTAAGGCAATGTCATTCTTAGCTCTTCTCGGTACAACTTCTTGTTAATTTTGGGGAGTATGAGGAACAACTTGAGTCATCTGTTGGTCATTTGATAACCCCTCTACTGATTGATACTTTTATCTAGAACTCATAATATATGTAGATCATGACATAATCACCATTCATACTTGTCATTTCCTTAGCTAATTTTGCTAAGTAATTTACTTTCTCATCGAGAGACTTCGAGTTGTTAGTGTGATATTTGGTATCGCTTCATAAACTTCGAGAACTTCGCTTGATGATAACTCAAGCTTGTTGATTATAGATAGTGATTTATAATAAGTCGAGAATCACAAAAATGTGTAGTTTTGAATGCTATGAAAATAACTTCTTTTTGCTTCATATTCAGCTTCATTATTAGTTATTGGCTTAGTCAATCCATATGATCATTTCATTATCCCTCCTTCTAGTATTATGATGCTCTTACTCTTGAAAAATTTAGATGTTGGACTTGTTTGATCGATGAGGCTCCATCAAAGTACATTTCTCAAATTTGTGATTTTTCTCTTTCATGAATGAGCATAATTTGCTCATCAGGCAAATCGTCATTAAGAGAAAAGTCCATCGGGATGGGATGTGTAGCAATAAATTTGCTAAGACTTGTCCCTTCCTTTACTTTCTAGAATGTATGTGATATCAAATTGTAAAAAACAATCTCTTGCCAGAACTATCAACGGTCTTGTCATCAAGTACTTTTGGATCGATCCTTGAGATGAGGGTAATCTTGTGAGATAACATATAGTGAAGCTTTTGGACTAGATCAATGTTAACATATTCTATCAGTATCTCATTTACGCTCCAATCTCAATAATATAATAAAGAGCATTCTCTTTGCTTTCTTCATTGTGTAATAATGAAGAGACTCTTAATGCGTTGTGTATAGAATGAGGGGCTTCCAAGTAGGTTGGGTGGATTTAATGTAAAGCTTTGTCCCACTTCTTCTTCATTAAATCTTAATCTTACCAGCGGTGAAAACATCCTTATAGGTTTGATATAAATCGATGGATGAATGCTATCCTTGTAAAGAGCGAGGCACTAAACTCTTGGTGGAGGCATCTCCATGATTGCTCGATTTTATTCACCTCATGTGATGTATATACCCGAGAAATTTTTGGAGGATACCCGAATGCACATTTTAGAGGATTCATCTTGAGATCATATTTTGATTCTCTCAATACAATTCTCAAGTCTTGAAGTGATTTTCATGGTTTAAGCTCTTCACCACCAAATTGTCAACAACATTCCACCTTTTGATGAATCAACTCATCAAAATACATGTCATGGCTCTTTGGTATGTAGCTCGGCATTTTTTGGCATGATTGTGTAGCAATAGATGCGATAGGTGTTACGAATGATGTATATTTTTCATCTTGGTGTTACTTTGATTTGGTTGTATCCACGATCCATCCATGAATGAGAACATATAGTTGGAAGTGTTGTCCAGTAGTTCTGATATTGGAAGCAGAAAGTCATCTTTTTGGCACGCCTTATTTAGGTTTCGGAAGTCAATGCAGAGACATATTTGGTCGTTCTTATTTCTAATTGAAATAATGTTAGCTATGCAATCTGCATACTTCTCTTCCTAGATGAAGCCTGCTTCAATTAGCTTTAGTTTGCAATTACTATTCTTCAATCTCAATCTCATTCTAGGAGCTTGCTTAGAGGCATTGCATATAGTTTAATAGTTAGTTGTGAACTACATCAAGGATAAGCACGGCATTTTAGAATATGTCGAGCAAAGCAATCAATTCACAAAGTAGCATTTTTAGCTCTTCAACTTTCTCATCAAAGCAAGCATTGTGAAAGTTGGATGGGATCATCCTCGACTCTAGGTTGACTTTCTTTAAGTTCATCCATAGTAGCTATTTGTCCACCATCTTTGAGTTCTTTGGTGCTTGGCTTACTTCTTCATCATTTTAAAAGAATTTCATGGAATCATCTTCTTCATCAATTAGTCGATATTAGATTCTATTATATTATAACAGGCTCTATCTTGATGAGATTTGCGGATGAACCTCAGACTTTTAGTGATAGACTTAACACTTCTTCATGATGCTTGAGGACTTCTTTGGCTCCACATCTTGTTAAAGATTTGAGTCTATGTTTAGTAGTTCAATATGAATTCCAAGCTTATGCATCATTCTTCAATTTTTGGATAGTATATTGGTATTCTTGTTGGCACTACTCATCATAATTTTCATGTTGAGTAGTAATCAAAATTTGAGGTGAGACTCTTCATATTTGTAAAATAGAGTTTGTTGCACTCTCTCTCAATGCACATAGAATGTTATCAATTCTTCAATATTATGAACCTCTAGTGGGTGATTTCTTTGAAGCACTTGGATGGGTATAATTTTGAGTGAGTCATGACTACATGAGTATCCTCCTTGATGCGACCATTTGAACTCTATTTCCATAAGTAGATTCAAAATCATGTCGAATCAAATCACTTATTTCATACTCTTTCTTGAAAGCTTATAAGTTCCTTAGGTTTGGAATATCTTCTTCTTCTTCTTGTGTCACTTCCCAAATGAGAACTTTTGATTTAGGTGCAGAATCAAGTGCTTTAGGGAGAGTCGACATTACCTTCTTTCTTCCTCTTTCTTACGCTCTTTCACTGAAATTACTTTAGTTCAAGTGGATGCTCTTGAAGAGGCTTTGTGTAGGCTCTTTGAGGATGAAATATTTTGCATCTTCATAGATCTTTGCTTCATTGATGAGAATGGTTGTAGGTTACTAGAATTCAATTCTTCTCCATCTTTAGATACTTCATACATTGATGCATAGTTGATGGGACCATGCCATACTCATGTCATGCGAAGAGAGCTCTAAATGATGTATATCGATTACATGAAACTTGGTTTTACGTATATAAATCTCACTTGAGAGTGGAGAATAAAGAACCCGAGTTTTCATTTTCATTGAATCTGAACCATCAACTTCTCTCCCAAGATGTTGGATATCAGTGATAATCCTCTTAATACTTTAGACTCATAAGATTGATAGAAGAACTTGGATCAATCAATATATTGATTGATCGAGATGCCATCACTCTCTAGTAACATATAGAGGCGGTTATGATCATTTCCCAACATAAGATCTTCTTAAAATGTGATTATTGGGAGATCTTGAGTTTTTGCTTGATCATGCATTTTTTTCAAAGTAAGCTTCATAACTCTCGGATCTTTGAGAGCTTGTATCAAAGTTTCTGGAGGTCTTTTGACATCAAACTCATACACTCGGTTATACATGGATCTTTTCGGATGTGATAGAATATTATAATATCTTTTTTATTTAGGCTTATCAGATTTTTTGGGAATGATATCCTTATTGACTTCAATTTATTTGCCTTTGTCTTTATTTGCATTTCCCTTCTTTGATGAAGGTGGTAAGACTTTACTACTTCTCAACTGAACTTGAATCACCTTATCTTGGTCAAATACTTCTGAAGAGATAGTTTTTGTTTTCAAATTTCTTTCTTATTCTAGAAGATTGGCCAAAAGGGTTAGACTCATTTTTCAACGTCATACATTTCATGCGTGATGATATCGATGAGTCGACTCTTCTCGTAAACATAGATCTTCATGCTTATTATCTTGTTGAGTCATTAAACAAAATTGACATTAGCTCCTCAGCTCTTCTTGCTTTCCGATAAAATTGTGAAGGGTTGGTGAGTTTGTCAACTACCCTTATCATGTCAGAGTAATTAATGTTGAAGAATATCGACATCATAGATGATTGACATGTCTCTATGACAAGATTCACCATTATCTTCTTCATCGATTCAAAATGCAGTTTAGGCATGAAGTCACAAGCCTAAATGGTTGTATCTTTTATTTGATACTTCTAGATTGTTAATGATCTTTTGAGTTGTAGTTCTCTTCTTGATCTTCTTTTTCTTAGCTTCTTTGATTTATGAGGCTTGTTTGGTAGCTTCTCATGTTGTGACAAAGTAGCCTTATCAGAATGCATTGAGAAGCCCAAATACTTGGTTTAGGCATCTCTCTTAAGTCCAATATAGGTTCAAGTGGTGATTTCCACTTAACTAGGGATCTTTTAGGCTTGACATCTTCACGCTCTTTTTGGAGACTACTATTTGTCATTCTTCCATCTAAACTGATTTCTCCTTCTATTTATCTTTGCTGGATGATACGGAAGAGGACATAATCATCCTTGTAGACTCTCTTTTTGGGTTGACTAGAACACTATCGGATAGTGTAAATTCACCTCATCGATACTTCCTTTCTAGCCAATCTTTGAAGACATAACAATCTTCAATAGATGGTGATCATCGATGATAGGAAGATAGTTTGGATTGTTGACTTGATCGACTTCTTCTTGACCTTTTTTAATTTGGTAGCTAAGACTTTTGGCCAAAATAATTTAGCCACCTTGTCCCTTCTAAAGAATATTCTTTGTTCATCTTTTCTTAAGAGATGGCATTCTCATCATCTTGTTGCTTGTTTTGGATGCTCCCACCACTTGGAAAAATTTGAGGTTTGTCATTGCCTCCCAATACCAATTTTGGTAGATTAATAAGCTTGCTTCTTTCCATTATCCATTATATATCACCACTTTTCATTTGAGCTATAAGTGGCATGAATTTCATTTCTTCTTGAGTCGAAGGTTTATTTCTCTTTTTCTTTATCTACATAGACTTGGATTCAACTTTTCAAATTTAGCCACCTATCGAAACAGTCACGGAATGTTGCAATTGATGTCATGCATAGAAATGGTGTCATTTTATCATCCATATTGCCCATTAGCAATTGGATCGCATGTTCTTCTTCCAATTGTTGCTTGCACTTCATACTTAGGTTGCATGATGACTGAATTAACTCATCTTTCCTCCTTTTCACAAGGTCAACGGTGATTTTCTTTTGTTGGTGAACCTCTTCATAAATATAGTCTCTAATTCAGTAAATATTTTAATCAAATCATTTGGCAATTCATACCATTCAGGTGGGAGTCAAATCTTGATGAATTGGCGAAAAAGGTGCATCATTCTCTGTGTTACCACAAGTAGCCTTAAATTGGGCTAGATGTTGCTTTGGATTACCAAACTTGAAAGTATTAAATTTTGGCAAGTAACCTTTTTTGAACAACCATCATATTGTGGGTAATTACTCCACTTTTCACTTTTTCGGCTATGACCTTTATCTTTTCATTGATTATTATTCTAGCAGTTGTTATAGTTCTAGTGTCTTGTTTTTATTCTTTGGAGAGGTAGTGGTTAACTTCATTCCTGTTTCATGCATAGCATGTAGCTTGAGGTACCACTGGTGGTATAGAAGTTGTATGATTAGCCTCCTGTTGGTTAGTAGACAAGACAAGTACTGCATGATGTGATATTCTTCTGTAACATCTCCATCATAATGTTCATTTGTACCATCATCATTCATTTTGGTACCAAATTGTGCAATTTTCTTATCTTTGACCTCCATTTGACGATGCATTTCTCTTTGCTCTCTAGCTAGCACCATGGCATCAATCAGTACAAGCTCTTCCTCTTCTTCTATTTCTTATTGTTGTTCTGTTCCTTGCTCATTTTCAGGGGGAGAACTTGGTTGTCCTTCTCCTTGTGTATTTGCAGAGACAACTGTTATTGGGGCTGTACGACGATGCTGATTATAAAAGTGTGTACCAGGCTGATCATTTTCTGGTTCAACCATATAGACAGCTTTGACACCCATGATCTCTTTCTCATTCTGGTCTTCTTCTTCATCATCTTCAGCAAAGATCAAAGATCCATTCTCTATTTTCTTTTGTGAAGACTATTCTTCATAAGCATCCAAATTCGTTCGATTCCCGGATTTGTATCATTGATGGTGTATATCTCTGACCATATAAACAACTTCCACTTCCATAGAATCTTCTTCATTATTTTCTTCTTGCACATGAATTTCTAATCGACATTTTCAGTGGATCTCTGGTTTAGTGTGCGAAATAGGTACTTCTTCTATTAAAAAACTGCGATCAAAGTCAACCTTCTCTTGTAGGGGGGGAAACTGATTGTGATGGGATTCTCTAGGGTGTCGACCATCATATCTTTCATCATTGATATCCTTTCTTTTGGGCATCCACTTATGATGAGTTGATTTTGAGGCAGATTTCTAAGTATATGTATCAGATGTCACACTTTTTCCATTCTTTAGGACTTCATTACGGGGTCTTGGCCTCCACATTTGCTTATTCTTTCGCCGAGACCTTTTGGCAGCGGATTCTTGGACACGCGGTCTAAGTGCCACGCTCCAATGCTCACCATGTGAATGGGGCTCGCCAGCCGCTACCGTAAGAGATGGTAACTTTCGGTGGAGCTTCAGATTTTTCATCACCACGCCCCTCAAATCTTCTTTTCATTAGGCCTCGTCTTGCTACTGAGAACTTTATGTATCCCGCGACAATGTTTCAGGATATCTCCTCTGTGGTGGTGAAGCTTAACGTGGTTGGTTCCAGAAGGACTGCTTTATTTCGCCAATAGAGCTATTCTTCTTTACCCACTTTAAGTTGTCAAAATTATTGTGGGTAGGAATACTTGCTTCTGGCGGCAGTATTGCTTGTTCACTAGGTCGTTCAAAGGGGATCTGCTGAGCCCTCAACTTAGCATTTTTTCTTTTTCTCTATCTTCTAGTTAATTTGCTCCCTGATGAGGAAGCTTCATGATCATGCTTTCCGAGTACAAAAGGTTCAATTGGCATAGAAGCTGTACCATGAGGAATTAAAGATACAGTTTTTCCACTGACGATTCTTTTCATCACGGGGGCTTCAAATTAACCTAGCCTTTTGAAAACTGAAGTTCTTTGTCGGGAGAACTCCTATTGGTTGAACTAGTTGACTGGCGAGTTTTGTAATTGAGGCCTTCCAACATGGCCTCGGACGAATGTACCATGGTGGGTACTGTGAGTTGCTACGATAGCGAAATTCAAGCTACCAAATTGAATGGTAGCCGACATCTCGTGGTTGATGATTGGCACAGTAAATGTTCGCACTACGACCTATTGAGTGAAAGGAGTGCTTTGTAGATCCATTTCTGCAAAAGTGAAAGATGTGGATTAGTAATTAGTAATTATTATTTCACCCCATATTTTCAAGATGCAGAGGCGCTACAGAACAAAATAATGGCGTAATAAAGATATACTCTACAAAATGATTCATTTTACATAAAGCCTCATATTGAATTTATTACGCGCTTAAATCACCATTTTTTATTTTGAATTTTTAAAAAATTTATTGCTACTATAGCACATATATGACTAGCCAAAGATGGAAAGAGAATCCTGTCCCCAACGGAGTCGCCAGAAATCTGTGAGCTCCGAAAATTCTCCATCGACCTCTTGACAATTTTATTAATATTGAATTTGATTGAATTGAAGAGAGTATGATTTGAAGTGTGTCGATGTAATTTTCAAAAGGCAGATGAGATAGTAGATAAGACACTACCTAGAGATTTCATCCTCATTTGGTGAGGACTTTAGATCTGTTCCGTGTTATAAGCAAGCCCCTATAATTACCCTCTTAATAAGAGAAAACTTTCGATTAAGTGCTAGTCATTAGATCGCTAAATGCAGCGTATAGTAGCAAAGAGATATGGAGTTTGAATTTATATTATGAAATTCATCATTTTAGCTTAAACTGGATGGTTGGGGGAATGATGAAGTGCGATCTAGATCCCATGGTTCCATCATCCCGCATGGCCCCTAGTCTACTTAGTCGAAAGGTGTAATGACCCAACCCGATAGGATCCTCATCAACACATGGGTTATGTCATCCAAGAAATCTAGACTAGATGATGTTTGCGAGACATGCTTAAGTCTACATTAACTGACAGAGGGTTGTTTGTCCTATCAAGTATACCCTATGATTCACAACTCAAAGGGTAGAGTCATTAGGGAGCATACGGGCTATAGTCATGATCATAATATAATGGAGCGACCGCCAAACCACCCGTGAGGACTGGTCATAATCGCAGGTGGAGCCTCTTGGCCAAACGCATGAGGACATGGGTCACGCCCCTCTAAGAGATTGATTGAGAGTGAACATAGTAGACACTTGATTTGACATTAGCTCCTTCGTGAGATAGAGTTTTTTTAATTTATCGCCCTCGACAAATAGTTACGGAAGGTGGATTAATTGAGTTTTGCTTTAAGCTTTTAATGATTGAGTTTCATTTAAATAATTTTTTAGATTGACACTCAATTTGAATTAATTAGATTTGAAAATAGGATCATATTTTGATGGAAGTATCCCCTCCAGTTGAAATCACCATTCAACATAGCCATCATCGGGGTAATTAATTAATTGAATCAAATATATTTAAGAACTTTAGATCCTGTCGACTCTATTTAGCTCCTAATGGAAGATCAAATCTACTATCACAAGACATAATTAGCTTCTTAGATATTTCATCAAGTTGAAATTCTCATAATTGATTTCTAGGTTTTGTTAACTTCCCAAGACTAAACAAAACCACAAAGATCCTCACACTTGAATTTAAGCATTCAAAGATAAGTTCTGGGCCCATGGTGTATTTAAGAGTTTAGACAGTTTTTATTTCTGAGTTATGGGATTGATTTCAAATTTTCATTTAATTCCAATTTAGCCTGCGCAGCCTTTTCGAACTTTAAAATTTGCACTTGAAATCTCTATGTCCGAGCACATGTAGGTACTTATAGCTTAGATAATTTCACATAATTAGTGATTTCATTAATTTTTGAAATTCATAATTAGAATGAAATCCCTCAATTTTTTGATTAAAGAAAGCCCTATGGTTTTATAGATTTTGATTTAGATATCTTCTGCTCATACAAAGAGTTGCAGATCGGAAGAGTAATGTAAATTGATCTAATATCTTATTAGATTTTTAGATTAATATTTAGTATATTCTAATTTAGCCTGCGCAGCCTTTTTAGACATTAAAATTTGCACTTGAAATCTCTATGTCCGAGCACATACAAGAATTTATAGTTTTAAATAACTTCACTTAATTAGTGGTTTCGTTGATTTTAACATTCATAATTAGAATGAAATCCCTCAATTTTTTATTAAAGGAAGCCCTATGATTTTTGTAGAATTAGATTTAGTATCGCCTTCTATCTGCTTGTACAAAAAATTGCAGATCCGGTGACGAAGAAGACATTTTGATTTAGATTGTAGTTTAAAACATTACTTGAACTTAATTTACTTATTGAGTTTGTAGTAATTCTCCTAATTTGATTATGTTCAATCTACAGAACTTTTGATAAGTTATGCCGATTTCAGTTTTTATTGCTTTAGCCCTACTCATGCTTATTAGCTAACATAATAATCACCTCCATATTCGTATAAGAGTTACTAAACTCAATTTAGATTCATCCTTAGACTTTAAGTTTATTGCAAGTTTGTTATGAGTTTAGTATTAGTCTCCCCAAAGTTCACTTACATTTTAATGAGTGGTCCATTTTTTAAAAAATTTTCTTTAAAGGCTCCCCCCTATTTCTCCTTGATTTAACATTTATCTTCAGATTTATCACATATTCTTTTGTATGACTTAAGTTTAGGTAATTCCCATTTGAATTTATTTAAGTCCCAATTTTAGTCTAAATTTTCTTCTCCATCCCCATGTGTCATCGAGTGTTTTAGCTTACGCCTCTTGAGTGTAGAGTGTCTTCATCATAACTTTTTTATCATGTTCCTCTTAGCAAACGAGGCCTTCAAACCTGAAAGAAGACATACAATATAATATATATTCATCTCCCCCTTTATTTTTCTTGTTTGACTCTTTTAGTTTAAAATTAACTACAGGTTTTCTTACTTAGCATTCTTAAGTAAGTTCATTTTACTCTCCCATTTTCCTAAGTCAAAAGATTTGACATAATTTTGGCAACCTCCGGCCATCCCCAGTAGATTGGGGTATTTTACCTTGCACGCCTCTGAAAGATAACGAGCGGGTCTATGCACACCATACCGATTTTATCTCGTCTCCTCTGACGATGAGGCCTTCGACTGAAAGAAGACATACGAATATATATTCATCCCCTTTTTCCTATCGTAGAAATTAGATAAAATTGGCAATATTTCATCTAGGGGAGCGACATCTAACGAACATGGGTTTACTCAGACACTCGAAGCGGTCTTCGACACCACGATTTTTCATCTCATCGCCCCTCTTAAGCACAATGAGGTCTTCAATCAAAGAGACAAGCATATATATATTCACATTCACATATCACACATATTACATGTTTTGGCTCACCGCAATGTGCAAGAGAACAAGGTGATGCAATTGAATGTAAGTGAAAAGTGCGCCGAATTGAAAGAAGAATTCACCTCGACGATGTTCTTCCCCAATTAAGGAAGCAAAGGTCAGGAATGCGACGGGAAATCGAAAGAAGACTCCTTGACGATGTTCTTCCGATTAAAAAAGCAAAGGTTGGAAGGCTAAAATGAGGAATGCGACGCAGGAAATCAAAAGAAAACTTCGCCTCTTGACGATGTTCTTCCTCTGATTGCGGTGAGGCAAAAATTGGACGGTTATGAATGAACGTCGGAATCGAAGACGAATTCTGAGGATATTCTTCCCATTATGCAAAGCGGAAGGCTAAAATGAGATCGAATCGAAAATCGAAAGAAGAATTCGCTTGACGATGTTCTTTACCGATTTAATGACGGAGTGCGAAATTTGATGGCTTGCGCGCGGGTTTGAAGGTCTGGAGGGAGCGAAAAGCCAGCGTTTGATTAATTTTTTGTTCGCAAGACAAATCAAACTAAATAATTTAAAATAACCAACCATCCAAATAACATATAAAACGAACAAACCGAATGATAATTGGTTTATTCGTCTCTGGTTTTCGATTAAACCGAATAGCATATAAAAATAAAAATAAAAATATTTTTAATGAACTAATTAATTAAAACAATATAATAAATTTTATATATTAAAATTTCTTACTCAAGTAGAAATCTATAAATCTATACAAATAATTAAGTACTTATAATCAAAATTACATATTTATATTTGACTTTTAACTAATTTTGATTTATTTATTCGGTTTATCCAATCTTTAAAAAAAAACCAACCAAAAACCGAATATCTAGGTATTTACAAAACCAACTGTGAGATTTAAAACCGAACCAAATCGACCAAATAATATCGATTCGGTTCGATTTTTCGGTTTGAACCGACTAGTGCACACCCCTAAGCGGGAGCAGTGGCGGGATGGGTTGGCGGTGGAGGAAGTGGCTTCGCGGGATGGGCCGCGGGTTCGCGAGGTAGGAAAGCGGAGGGATGGGCTGCGGGTTCGTCTGGCAGGAAAGCGGCGGGATGGGTCGCGGGCTGGCAGGCCATGGGATGCAGCGACGGGTCGGCAGTTTCGTGGGAGGCGCGGAGCGGCGGCGGGTTGGAGCATAGCGGGTGGAGCGGGCCAGGACAGACGGGGCTGGATTGCACGGAGCGCGAACCAGAGTGAGCTGCGGAGCGGGATGGAGCCAGCGGGCTGGACAGCGGCACGCGCGGCGGAACCGAGGAAATTCATGGGAGAATGACATATTTCACCCGTGTAGAAAATGTTTCGAACGTCAGAATGTCAGGAGAGAGGAGAGACGTGGGAATGCAAGAGAAGAGGAATCGCTCTTTTTTTTCTTTTTTTTTTTTTTTTGCAGTTGATGAGAAAACTGAAAATAAGGAGTAACGGTTGAGTATGGGAGATAATTTAGGAATTTTTAATAAATTTTAAATTGATTTAAACAGTTTTAATTTAGATTTCAAAATGCATAGTCGATATATATATCAATTTAAGATGATTAGGTGTTAAACATGACATAGTTTACGCTTGTCGAATTTGGTTAGTCGGTGTCAGTGAGTGAATTCTTTCAAATGCTTTCGATCACTCGATTTTAAATGCACTGTCCGATTGAATACAGCATCTTACTTGATAGATTTTGACGTTTCAAAGCCAATGACATGATCAATTTTACGAACGGAGGTTGTTTGATCATTGTCGGCGCCTCCTGACCTCGACATGCATGCAGACGCGTTGACGACTCGAGCACTTGATCGGTTGATTATCATGTCAAGCAATATTTTTAATCTGACTAGTTTTGACATTCTGAATGTGATGGGAAAGTCTGTTCATCGATCGGAGGTCATTTGAGTTGATTTTGGTGACATCCTGTGCATTTTAGCCTTGATTTGTGTGTTATTACTTCAAATCATTCAATATTGGCACAGACTCATCCGAATAAAGCGTGAATAGTCTCTTTTCATAGTTTTCAATGTTTTGAAGCTAATGACATGATCCATTTCATGAACGAAGGTATGGTCATCGTCGCAGCTTTCCGACTCTGATATGCGCGTTGACACTTTGATAGCTTGATCGCTTAATCAATTGCTCGTTGGATTTTACAATTTTTATATTCTAATTGATTTCGACGTTTTGAATGCGAACTCCGTTCACGTCGGAGGTCGTTTACCATTTTGTACGTCAGGTGCATTTTAGCGTTGTATCTTAGAAGTCATCGAATTAGACTTGTGGGCTTGACTCGACTTATGACGCATATGTGGAGGTCAACATTTATATAATAATTTTTAATGTTTTGTTAACCCGACCCGGTCTAAGACCGGATGCAACATAACTCCTCAGAAACTTGAATTTAAGCGTTGTATGTGGTGTATTTGAGAATGTTTTAATTAAAGCCTTATGTACGCTTGTATAAAGAGTTGCAAATCTGGTGGCATATTTACTTTGAATGTTTAAATGATGCCTTCTATCCGCTTGCATTTAAGTATTGCGAGTTCAGTGGCATTTTGATTTCAGCTTCATTTAAAAGCTTGCATAAGTTGTAAGCCACTTGAATATGACATAAACTTGTTTCAAGAGATGTGTAATAGATTCACAATCATTAAGAAATTTACACATATCTTTCAATATTTAAGTTGAGCTATTGAAAATATCATACCATTATATTTGCAAGCTCGCATAAATTGAAATACTTGAATATTATATAAAATGCTTGAAAATGAATATAAAGAGTTCGCTTTATTCAAGTATTTACTTGTATCTTGAAGTTATAAATTCAAACGATAGTTTGATTTGTAGTTTTGCATGAAAATTTGACTCCTCAAAAATACTTCAATGAATCAATGGTGTGTAACATTCAAGTTGATTCCTTCTCTTTTTGAAGGTTCTTCATTTAGCTTGTTTCTTGTTTTCATAACTCGTTGATTAATAAGGCTATTTATTTTCATATCTTATCATATAATGGATTTTTGCATTCTTATGAAACATCCTTAGATATTTCAACTTTGCGAATAGATCAACCCATGCTATGAATCTACCTTCTCTCTTCTCAATTCAACTTTCAACTCCATAGAATTCCCTCATGCGAATGTTTGCTTTCAATTTAAGTATTATAGCCAAAACTTTAAATATCAAAATTTTAAGTGCTTGCATTGAAGTTAGTTATGCTATGACGCATATAAGAGATTTATTCAAATTCTCCTATATTCATTTTTTTCCCCCTCTTTTTTTGAAAATGGGTCATTCATTACCCCCTCTAATTTTTATAAATAAGACCAAAAGGGATCTTATATTTCATTCTATTTATTTGAAGAGTATTTGAAAGAGAAGGGCTAAAAATTTTAGTTGGTTTTCAACTCTGCTTAGATAAATTCTGTAAGTGCTTTTCACCTTTTTTTTATTTTACTTTTTATATTTGTTGTATGTTATTTTTCCTCCCCTTTTTATTATTTGGAGTTTTTAATTTGAATTTTAGCTTTAGATTTTCTTGCTTAACATTCTTAAATTGGTTTTTCTAATATGAGATCTTACTTCCTTTTTTAAAGTTCATTCTTATGAGTTTTTTTTTTTTTCTTCATTTTTTGGGGCATGATATTCTGTCCCGTTTTTTTTTTTTTTTTTTCCTTTCTTGTAATTTAACTTGTTCTGTGTGGGCCTTTGGTGACAGGTTAACTAACACCTGCAATGGATTCTTCTGTAATACATCACTTCTTTCTGCTTATAAATTCAGCTCAAATCTGCTTTCTAGAAAGCAGCTTAATACAGCTTTATGTATGAAACATTTATGCAGCATCTCACTGCAAACTTTGTAATGGAGGTTCACTTCATATGGTGATCCAATTCCCCACAGACCTGTTGACAGTGTTGCTTTTGCTGTTGCGAGTTTTGTCCAGAAAGGTGGATTCTGTGACTTCGGTTGATTGTGCATTTTGAATACTGTTTTATTTTTCAGAAAATAATTCTATTAATTTTTTAACTATTTTTCATAAAATTTATGATTAAAATTTCTTTTGAAAATCAAAATTATTAAAATATGACAACTATAAAAAATTTATAATTGTATTTAAAATATTTATGACATTCATAATAGATTTTTAAAAAACTACTTTCTTTATATAATTATCTTTATAAAATATTGCATACAATAAAATAGAATACTTCTAAAATGTTTATGATTTTAATATTATAGGAAGAGTTGCTCAGAGGTCCTAGTGTTTATTTTCAATTATTTTCTAAAGTTCTATATTTTTCAAATGACACGTGTTAGTCCTTTTCATAAAAAAAAATTTTTTTTTCACTGACATTTGTTTTTTTATTTGCAATCTAGTAATTTATGGTAGATTATGGTTATTGAAAAATTAGATTTAGGATATATTTAGATAATTGTAGCTATCCGAAAAAATTATAGTAGAGTTGATGCAAAAGAATGCACTATTTTACTGTAAAGATCAAGATAAGATTGAAAAATATAAAATTTTCATCAAAAATTCTTCAGGCGGAATACGTTGCACCTCACCATTTCCCAAATGCCCTCTCAGTTATTGCTGGGCATCTACTTAATGTTTTTTTTTTTTTGGAAAAGTTGAGCGTAATAGCCCAATATCATTTCAAAAAGTATTTTTATAAATAATTAAGGATGAAAAAAGGACACGGCCAAGGCCAAAGGAGGCAAGGCCAAGGAAAAAAACTATGATAGAAACACTTTACAAAGAGTTTAAATGAAAAAAGTGGACTCAGATCATAAAATTATACAAAATACAAAATTATACAAAATACTCCCAAAAAGATGAAGGCGATATTGCTAAGGACTATTCATCGATTTCTGAGTTACCCTCCAGAAGAATTAGGAGAGCCATTAATCTTAAGCAAAAAGAGTCTAGATAGAGCACACGCCATAGCAAAAGTAATTATTGGTTTCAATCCAGCCGTCCAAAATGAATGGTATAGCAGTTTGTTGTAAGCGAGCATTCAAAGAAAGACTTCCTTAATCATCATCGTCCACCAAAACTACTAACATCTGGTCCTAGATAAATTATATGTGATTATTACCTTGAATTTGGTAATTGAAATATATAAGGAAATAATAATTAATACTTTTATGCAATAATTAATGCTGTTGGAGATAAAAGTCAAAATGTTTGGTGCCTCCCACCCAAAAAATAACACTATTGAATCTAATATTTAATCTGTAATTATATTTTAATTTATATCTAAAAAAGTAATAATTTACATCAACATATATTATTTAATGCATGCCTTATGTTTGAAAATAAAATAAAATAAAATAAAATGTATGATGAAGTTATTTAAAATATAAAAACATTATAAAAAAAATTTAAGTTTACATAGAATTTGAATTGTAATTCAAAATTAAATATTATTTAATTTATTTTGTCCTTCCATTCAATACAAAGGACAAAACTTATTAAATGATTATCTTTATTTCACTATTTAATTTTTTCAAGGTATTATTTTTAGAATACATACCATTTTGTTGTAAAACGTTAGAAATAGGAGGTTTTAACGTAAGTATATTTTAATTGTTAGAGGTTTGATGAGAGAATAATATAAATTAAAGAAATAAAAATACTTCTGCCCGTATAATTAGCTAAAATAAAAAAAAAATCTTTTATATATATATATATTATTTAGACAATAAGATTATGTGAAGAAATATTAAAAATATAAATTTATAAATATTCTACAGTCAGTATGCTCTGGCCAAAGGAGCGTTGCATGCAGTTAGCACCATAGAAATGGAGCCGTGGCTCCCTCTCTTCGAAATCCTACTCGACTCTACCTCTCCAGAGGGAGAAGCCTCTCTCTGGTTTTCTGAACAACACCAACTGCTCCATTCCCCTCCTACATCCGCCTTCCCCTCTCTCCTCCTTTCCCCTTTCCCTCCTCTCTTTTCTCTCACCCCTTCGTCTTCCTCTCCAACCCCACGGATTTGGCTCCAAACCCTTCCATTTCCAATCCAAACCCGCATTCTCTCACTCCTCACCGCTGAAAGCCACCGATTCTGCCCCCACCGTCTTCGATCCATCGCATCCCACGTACTCAACTCTGATCTACCTTCTTCCTCTGAGCACCCCGCTCTCTGGGTGCGACGAGCTGCCTGCAACCTGATCGACGTTTTGCCCGAGTCAGTTTTTAAATCAGAGCAAGGGGTGAAAGAACATGACTTTGATTCTTTACCGCATTGGCTTGATGATGTCGCCAAAACCAGCACTCCTCTTCTCCCTTGGCTTCCTGTTAATGTAAACTTCCTTCAAAAATCAGCCAACTTTGAATTGGCTAAGAAAACCAGAAACAATGAACTGGTTAATATGAACGGGAAAATCAAAGCTTTATCGGAAACAGATGTCAGTGATGCTTCTCCGGATCCTCTTCATCCTCAGTCCTGCAAAAAGGCTGCTTCTTTGAAAGCTGAACTTTGGCTACAGACTCCACGGTGCATTCCCTGCAGTTAGCTGATAAAATCAGGCTGGTTTGCTTGGAATCTGGAGCAGAAAATGAGCTTAAGGTGTTGGAACTGATTGAACCATGGGCGACAAATGATGAGATGTTGTCTATTTTGCTATTGCATCTCGTTAATGATGGTAGTTTGTTCTCAGAAAGCTGGCCGAGTAATGTTCTATGTTCCACTGCCCTTCCCAAGCTGCTAACTTTGCAATGTCCAGCTTCTCGAGCACTGCTTTCAGCTACCATTTGTTATTGCAAGCAGCACCAGACTGCAGCAGTGGAAGCTCTTATTTTTCCACTTGTGCTTCACAAGGATGGGATCAATGCCGTGCTTTGTGATGTGCTTATGAGGATAATTAAAGAATGTTTGCATCCATCTCATGTTTCAGCCTTTTGTCAGAGACTACTTTGTGAGGGAGGAAAGGGCAGGAGACTTGTATTGTTATCTTGCCACCAAGGCTTGATATCAGATCAAATGGTTTGGACTGACTCATCATTCAATCTCTTCCAGAATCTCATGAATCTGGATGTTTACTTCACTCCGGACACAAATGATCAGCTTGTTCGTGTTATTGTTCAGATGGCTAGTAAGTTTTCGAAGTCCCTGAAGTTTGGCAACTTCTTGTTATGTTTTGTGACAAAATGCAACTATGCTGTGAACGCTTATAAGGTTCAACTAAGAGATGCAACTGAGAAGACAAGTACTTTGGTGACCAGATCAATTCTCTCAAGATTGAATCCTTAGTCTGAGCACTTTAACCATTCTTTTCATCCAAAAGTTTTGCATTTTTTGTTTTTGTAACATGCAAAAACGCACATTTGAAGCTCAGTTTTTAAGTGCTCCAAGTTCAATTGATTATGTTTTATATCATTTAATCATTTATCCGATCTGCACGTGTTTTTTTTATAAGTTGTATAAATTTACTTCCCTCTTTATTACACCATTCTTCGATTACACTAGAACCAGGCATTAAGAAAATATTATTACTTGTGAACGAGAAAATTAATAAAGGCACACAGAAGTAGTCGAAAATGGTTCATTTTAAACTGTCAGACTCCTACATATTTTTTATTAAAATAGCTTTGCATGGATCGAAGTACTGTGAAGTAAAAATAGTTCTGATTGTTAGGTTGGAAGTGACAAAATTGAGAATGTTTAGATGGATATCTGACAAAATTAGGAAAGATAGATGAATGATGGGAAGATTGTAAAATTAGAGGTTAAGATTGAGTTAGTTTTTGGTGAGATTCTTTGTAAGTTTTAGGCATTTGTTAGATTTTGATTCGAGTTATCACCTTTCATGTGGTTCTCACCTTAAATCCAAGATTCATGGCTGCTGTTCTTCATAATTGTATCATAAGTCTTCATTTTTAAGCCTTTTTTTTTTCCGATCTTGTGTTATTAAAATGAAAAGCCTAATGTAGGATAATATTGAGCACCACTAAGCTTCTCGAAATAAATTTCTCGTTCTCTTCATCCTTTGGTTTTCTTATAAAATCAATTTTAAGTTAATCCAATCCTCTTTGAATTTAGTAGTAAATTCTTGAAAAATCTTTGAAATTGCATGAAAATATTATCCAATGTTTAAATCAAGATTTCTTACTAGGTTTTATCACTCTTAAGATGTAAGTAATCATACGTGCTTGCCTTCATGGAAAACGTATTTCTCAACAACAACAACAACAACAACAACAAGCCTTAATCCCACTAGGTGGGGTCGGCTACATGAATCCTTCGTCTCCATTGTGTCCTATTATGTGTCAAATTCTCATTTAATTCAAGTATACTAAGATCATTTTTTATACATCTTAACTAAGTCTTTTTTTTGGTCTACCTCCTTTCTTAACATAAGGCAAATCTATCTACTCTCTGTCATTCATGGACGCGCTTTATGTGGCCAAAATCTCAAGGACTCTCCCTAATCTTATCTACCACTGGAGCTACTCCAACTTTTTCCCGAACATACTCATTTTGCATTCTATCTCTAAGGGTAAAGCCACTCATCCACCTGAGCATCCTCATCTCTGTAACACTTAACTTAGTCTTATGTTTCTCTTTATTGGCCAACATTCTATAAGTCATTGCGGTCTTACCACCATCTTATAAAATTTTTCATTAAGTTTAAGTGGAACTTTTCTATCACATAATATAGATGCATTCCTCCACTTCAACCATCCAACTTGAATTCTAATAATATCTCCATCTATTTCACCATCATTTTGAACAATAGAGCCTAAATATCTAGATACAATCTTATTAATGACTTGATCCTAAAGTCACAACACTACCACTAAAACTTCTACAACTAAAATTACACTCCATATATTCGCTTTTAGATGCTTAAACGAAAACCTTTAGACTCTAAAGTTGACCTCCATAATTCAAGTTTTTGTTGGACTCCCTCTATAGTCTTATCAACAAGAAGAATGTCATCAGCAAAAAGCATACACCAAGGTACATCTTCTTGTAAATGCCTCGTAAGAACATCCATAACTAAAGTAAAAAGATAAGGGCTTAATGTTGATCCTTGATGTAATCCAAATAGGAAAATAGTTTGTCAATCCTCCTTGTGTTTGGACACAAGTGACTAGTATACATATCCTTAATGACTTGAATATAACCAATATTAACTTCTTCGTTCTAGAACTCTCCAAAGAACATCTCTTGAGACTTTATCATAGCTTTCTCTAAATCAATAAATATCATATGTAGATCCTTTTTATTTTCTCTATGCTTCTCCATCAAACCTCTTAACAAATGTATAGCATCCATAGTAGATCTAGCATGAAACCAAACTGATTGTGAGAAACTTCTGTATCACATCGTAACCTATGCTCAATTACTCTCTCCCATAATTTTAATGTATGACACATTAACTTAATTCCTCTATAATTCTGTTTGATTCAAATATATTGAGTAGGGTAGGATCTTGGGGAACATGTAAATCAATATTTAGTTTTTTGTTAGAGTTCATAGTAAAATAATTTTTTTTTCTTTCAAGATAATGTTGGCCCATGCATATATTCCACAAATCAGATGGGACATAAGTAATAAAATCGGCAAACAACATAAGCTCCAAAGTACCATATTTATAATAAAATTATCTAAATGTTGCTCACTCATGAAGCAAAATTGCTTAAATAAATCCGAAATATGAAAATGACCTTTATGCGAGATTGATAATGATAATTTAAAATGTCCAACATGATATTTTCAAGAATAAACAAAAAAAAAAAATCTAAACTATTGGTTTCTTTTAATAAATTAAATCAAACTAATTAGTATGTATGTATGTATGTATATATATATATTATGCATGTGATAAGATTTTTCAGGGAATCAATCTTAAAATTAATTATATATGCCGAGGTAAATTAAAACCAATCATTTTTATGAATTAATTAAATAAAATGCTTTACATTAATTGTATATAATATATTTAAATAAATATGTTGCAATGATTTTAATTAATTAATATTTTTATATATATATTTAAAAAATAATAATAAAGAGAGAGAGAGTGAGATTTGAATTAATTAATACATGATTAACCTTAAGTTTTTTTTTTTTTGGGAAAAATGAGGACCTTTCCCAGATTTCATTTTCAAAAAATGTATTACAAATGATAGAAGACTATTACATAGCAATTATAGTTCAAAAAATCAAAATAAGACTAAACATTGCAGAACAGAACACAGATAGCTCCAGAAAAGAAACCTTAAAAACCTGTGAGAATAGCATATCCTAAACAAAAGAATGCGAAAGCAGAAAAGTAGGTGAAAGATATCACCTGGACTCAACAAACCAGAGAAGTATATTCATTTACTCCATCCAAGGCAACCAACGTCACCAGTCAGCTAGCAAATCCGTAATGCCGACAAACAACAAGCAAATTATAAGATAAAAAATCCAATGTAAACGATAAGTGGTCGAGATCGACATCTAATCCATAGCTGAGGTAACATAGGAGCCGGTTGACCATAATAATTAGCTGGTAGCACATCATGACCCTAAAAAATATAACCATTCTTCACATTAAAAGCTCCCAAAATGTATAGAAGGTTTAGAGATAGCAGAAGAAAACTAAGCGAGGTGAAGGCTGGGATACACAAATCCAATATCAGAAATTAGCAAAATATAGTGTATGTATCGCAGTCGGCACATTACCCTTTAGTGTCATTTAAAACCTTTCAGTCTAACAGCATGCTTGATTTTATTGATAGTGTGGCTAGGTAGTGAGAAATCTGAATTAAAAATGCGTTGGTTCTTTTCCATCCAAATATAGAAGACAGTAATTGGAATTACAAGAAGGTAAAACTTTTTAGTCACTTTGCAGTTAATAACATCAGCATGAAGTAACAATTAAACCAAAGTACCTCCTATAAGAAAGAAATTCCCCAATGGTATACTAGCTTGAACCCCCAAAGAGTAAGGGCAGTCAAAGAAGATGTGAGAATGTTTCTCATTATAGCTATTGCAAAGCACACATAGAGGCTCCACATTGATACCCTTTTGTATAAGATTATCTTTAGTTTTTAGACCATCCCAAATAGCCTTCCAAAGCAAAGTAGCATATTTAATAGAATAACCTTTGAACCAAGCAAATTTTACCCAAACTGATTTAGGTAGATCTCTAAATAGAAATAAATTAGCTACTTTATGACTGAAATGATCCTTTCCAAACCATAGACAGTTAGTCTGAGTATCCATAGTAGCAGTGTTTAAGATCAAATGCAAGTAGTCATCAGGAATAGGAGAGGTAACAGGAAGGTTCCAAGCATTATTTAAAATAACATCATTGACCAAGGTATGCTTTAGACGGTTAAACCAAGAGAAAATGCTTATGCCCAAATCTTTCAAATAATGATAAACCATTTAACCAAGGGTCAAAAAAGAATGAGAGACGATAATTCCCAGCAATCTGAAAGGTAAAGCATCTCCTAAATATGACAGCAGAACATTTCATATCTTTGCAATGAGGAGAGGAGAAAGAGCCTTGGTTGCACCAAAAGGAGAAGATTTTCCCTAAAAACCAGTAAGAGAGTAAAGAATGAGAGTTGTAGATCCTCCAAATCAGCTTAGCTTTGCACATAGAATAGAGAGAATCTAGATTGGACAAATCCAAACCGCTGAAACAAATCGGTTTACAAATTGTATCCCAAAAAATTACATGTAATTTTTTCTCACTACCATGATTGTGAAGAAAATAATTGATTAAACTAGTAATCCTCTTCCTAATGCATTTAGCCAATGAGATAGCTTGAAACCAATAATGAAAATAGCTCCAACAGGTGTATCTAATCAGTTGTAGCCTACCAACAAAAGAGAGCAAATTCCTTTTCCAACCATTAAACTAGTCATGAATCCTTTCCATAATCTTAGAGCAATCATATGATTTAAGCTTAAATGAAGATATAGTAAGACCAAGATAATCCCAAGGAAGATCTTTTAGTTGGAAACCCAAAGAATTCCTTAAATGCTCTATTCGGTTAGCATCCATAGCTTTGGAGAAACATATAATAGATTTATCCGCATTATAGCAGAGATTATATTCACTATAAAATAGTTTTAGCAAGGAGTTAATGCATTGAATATTATGGGAGTCAGCTTTGCTAAAAACCAACAATTCATCCGCATAAATGAGATGAGAAATCTTACAATCTTTCCTAATAATCAGCTTGTAGTAAGCTTTGTGGCAGTGAGCTTCTAACAGCCTAGAAAAAGCATCCATTGTGATGGTGAAAAGGTAAGGGGATAGGGGACAACCCTGTCTGAGCCTAGATGTGGAATTAAAATACCCCTTCAATTCACCATTAACAATAACAAAAAAAGGAACCTGATCAATACATGCTTCAATCCACTTGATAAATTGTAAGGGGAATTTAAGAAGACACATTCGCTGAATGAGGAACTATCGATTAACATGATCAAATGCTTTCTTAAGATCAATTTTAGCACAAAAACTCAGAGGGTATGTTTTTTGATTGAAACCATTCAGAATTTTATTTGCTAAGATGATGTTATCAGCAATGTCATGACCTTTGATGAAAGCAGCCTGGGTAGGATGGATTAGATTTGGAAGCAGATTTTTCAGCCTTTCAGCAAGCAGCTTAGAAATAACTTTGTAGAGAATATTGCATAATGAGAGAGGCCTGTAATCCACAATAGATTCAGTATGTGTGCTTTTGGGGATAAGAGTAATGGCTGAATGTTTAACCCTATTGGGTAACACAACATTTTTGAAGAAATGAAGAACTGCAGCAATAAGTGAAGGGCCAGTAATATTCCATGTATATTTAAAAAAATTAGAAGTAAAACCATCCGCGTCAAGAGTCTTATCCGATCCAATAGAAAAAATAGATAGTTTAATATATTCAGGTGTAAAAGGAGAAGTGAGCATTAGGCTATCTTGAGTAGTGACCTGAGGTCTAATAGGGATTTCTGAACTATTGTAAATGTGAGTGGAGCTAAGCTGATTAAGAAGGCTAGTAAAGTAGGACAAGGCCTCATTAGCCACCTCCTGGGAAGTGAGCTCATCACCATTTGTTCTTAGGCTGCTGATATAATTCTTGCTTCTTCTAAATTTAATTTTATTATGTATAAATTTGATGCCATCCTCTCCTTTAGATAGCCAGCCACATTTAGTTCTTTCAATAATCCATTTGTTCTCACATTCCATAGCTAAACTAAGACATTTTTTGGTATCCAGAGCTTCTTGAAGAAGATCTTTGCATAAGGGATTAGCTTCCAAATTCATATATATCTCATTGAGTTTGGTCTTCAAATCGACTATTCGATTGTTGATATAGTTGGAAGAGTTCCAATTAAGAACAAGTAAATATTTTTTAAAATTATTAAGATGATTGCAAAAAGCAAACATAGGATCTCCAATCACTTACTTCCTCCAAGCCGTGAGAACAATATCCTAAATATCAGGACAAAAACTCCAATAATTTTTATGAATGAATCTATACCTATGATTATCCCTGTAACCCAAGGAGGTGATGATAGGAGAGTGATCCGACGTAAGAGGAGGCATGACCTTCCAATAATAATAAGGAAAATAGTTCAACCATTGAACATTACACAGAGTCCGATCCAGCAAGCATCTAATGGGATTATCAGCTTGATGATTAAACTAGCTGTAAGATAAGCCCTGATTCTTTAACTCAATGAGATCATAATTAAAAATAAAATTATTGAAGTCTTGGAGTTTGCTAGGAAGAGGAGGTTGACCCCCAATTTTTTTATTTATGCTGTGAGTACAATTGAAATCACCCATAATAATCCACGGGTCAGTTGTAGAAGAAGCTAAAGAGATGATAGATTGCCACAATGCCTTCCTGCCCAAGTTACTATTATCAGCATAGACAAAAGTGATCAAAAAGTGAATGGAGGGGTTGACCGTTATACGACCATAAATAAATTGAGGATGGGATTTTAAAGTAGTGAAAGAAATTGCATCCAAATTCTATTTAATCCATATACAACCATTAGGGGCATCTGAGAAGTTATTAAAGCTATCTTCATTTCTAAAGACTCTAAATTATTTGGAATTAAGGGGGTTGGAAATAGTCTAAGTAGAGAGTTTGGTTGCCATAAAACAAACAATATCAATTATGTTACTTTTCACAAAATCTCTGTAATTCAAGACTCTAGAGACACCATGGAAGCCTCTTACATTCCAAGAGGAAATATTCAGAGGAATTATAAAATTATTTTTGGATGGAGGTAGTTCCTCTTTTGGGTCTGACCTTTCTACCTTTGGTGGTTGTAGTGAGGGTAGCAATTTTTGATGTGGAAGCTTTAGAATGATTAGTGGCCATAGATTTTTCCATCAGATTATCCATATTGGAATTGGAAAAAGAGGCACACAAGTGTTGAACAGTCCCTAAGGATGCAATAGAAGGTGGTTGAGCTAAGGTATTAGTATTACTTTCTGTTGGTTCATCCTCCGCACTGAAGTCAGAATCATCAACTTTAGAGTCCACACAATTACTAGTATTGTTTATAGGAAGGTTGAGATCTAGGGCTGGTGAGTTAGAGGGAGGGATTACCGCCAAGGGATAGTCAGTACTATCAAAAATAGGTCTCTTAGGTTGGGTAAGTGAGAGACTAGGGGGAACCTTGTTCTTAACTCGAACAAGGGGAATAGTAGAGGGGGGTTTGTAGTTGGGGGACTTAGGTCAGCTAGAGGGAGAATGAGCAAAAGAGTCACAAACATCACAGGGTGCAGGTTTCCATTCATAAATTACTGTTTGAGTGACAATTCTTCCATTGAGAGAAATAGGAATAGCCTTAGGAAGATCTGATTTAGTAGAAATTTGGATACTAAGAGCAAAAGTAAGACGAGAACCTTTAGCCATTAGAAGATCAACAGATAAAGGAATACCAATCTTACTTGCAATTTTAGAAATCCCTTTCTCTGACCAACAGCATAAAGGAAGATTGAGAAACTTCACCCAAATGTGGATTTCTTTAAAATTTTCTTTAACTAACATAAAATCAGATGTCCATTTCTTAAAAATGAAGGGTTTACCCAGGATAAACCACGACCCCCCATGAAGAATCATTTTGAAATCTTCCACACAATTAAACTTGAAGAGGAAAAAACCATCGGATAAAGAAATATGATCAACATTACCGCGGAGTGCCCAAATTTTCTTAATCGCCTGCAATAGACTTTCATAGTAAGGTCTCATACTAAGGGCATATCCAACCAACATGTTGTTCCACAGCTTAGAATCATCAACCACTTCATATTTTATGAAGGACAATGTCTCCTCTGCAGATTGAATATAGGAAAGGTTGAAGGGTTAGAGCTAGGGATTTGAGAAGCTAGAAGGTTTTTCCAGTTAAGGTTCAGCTTAGACGGATGAAGGGAATGTATCCCCAAAATAGAAGAAGAAGTATCCATGAGAGGGAAGGGGCGAAGGCTAGAAGGCCTCGCCAAAGGCGAAGAAGCCAATCAAAGTAGCAGAGAAGAGGGGAAGCAATTAGAGAAATAAAAAATGCAAGAGACGATCAGCGGCGGCGACGAGAGCAAAAACCCTAAGCTCATTCCAGAAACTTCGATGTCTCAAGATCTTAAGTTTTTCTTCTGTGTTAAATATCTGCCTTCATTTTATCCTTTCAAATCTTTGTACCTACTTTGCCACAATTTCATCTTTGCTGTTTCATAAAAGACAAAATAAAAAATGTTCTCATTTCTCGTTTTGGAAAAAGAAAGAGACGTTCACGGGCATGGTATCATTATTTTATGTTTCCTCTATCCCCTCACCCAAAAAGAAATATAAAAAAGGCTCTCTCCATCTTTCCTTGACAAAAATTTTAAAATAAATATTATTTAAAGTATAATTAACAAATTAAATATTATTAAAAAAATTTAAATTAGGTATAGTCACCCATTAAAGGGGTGACGTGGCGCGGCTGCTGTCCCGTATCTAGGACGGTAGCTAGTCGCCCGTTTAAACGGGCGACTAGCATGAATGCATTTTTTTAAGCTAGTTTAGCTACTATGGATGCAATACATTTGTTAAGAGGTTTGATGGAGAAGTATAGAAGAAGTAAGGAAGATCTACATTTTTTTTTTGATTTAGATAAGCCTATGATAAAGTTTTAAGAGATGTTATTTGGAGTGTTCTAGAAAAGAAAGGCGTTAAAATTTGTGATATTCAAGTCATTAAGGATATGCATGCTAGAGTTGTTACTTGTATGCAAACACATGGAGGATTGACAACATACTTCTCTGTTTTAGTTGGATTACATGCTAGATCAACTTTAAGATCTAAAAAGTTGTACAGATATAAAATAGATAAGCATAAATATGAAACAATCTGATTAGTGTTATAGATGGTAACGAATGTTATTATATTACACTACAAAAAATGAAACACAAGTGAAAGATAGCAAATAAATGAATACATGTACTACAGACTACAGTGCAGGCGCCAGTTACATGCTCTACCTGGATTGTTGTGCTAGACACATATCACTGTAAAATTCTTCTAGTTTGAAGTGATTGTTTAAAATTAGACATTGTTACTATGGACCAACCAATAACAACAAACTGAAGTCATCTTTTACTCTTAAAACATATTCCTTCAACAAGTTCACATGGGATCTCAACATCATCTGATAGGACATTTTCCTCAGATGGTCCATTGAAGACCGTATCGTTATCCCATTCTCTCATCATTTGGAAAATTCTGACATAGTCATTATTAGAAAACATTTGACATTCACTTTCAATATTTTGGAATGAATAATTCTTTAATAGATCATGACTGCTTACATAATCAGCCATAGTTTCTAACCTAGGTGAACAATCATCATCAGTGTTATAGTGCTCAGAGTCATTACTTGAGCCATTACTCATGGTCTCGTACTCAACATCAGCTGTAGCAATATGTGGCACATATGGTTCGTTTGAATGAAAATTAATGTCATCTATGAACATGTAATTCCATTACACACATAAGTACCATTACTGTTGCATATTATTGAAAATTAACTACAAAAGTAGGGTAAGTTATACAAGATATTATCAGGGAATCAATTCCTCAAAGATGCTCTACATCATTAGAGGGGCAGGTGAGATGAAATCCTGTGTAAGGTTTGAAAGAATATCTGTTGACCTTAAGATGGGGTCAGCTGATGTGGATACAACATTAGCATCTTCAATTTTCACATAGAGCACCAATGTCTGACGAGAAGCTTCATCAAGTATAACAATACAAAATTCATCATCAGAAATAACTAATGCTATAAATCAATTCCTCATCAGATAATGACATGTCAAATTAACTGTGCGATGCTCCGAATCAATTTGTAGTGATCTCATAATTTTTTATTTCAAATCCAATAAGGTGCTATGTCGTAGAACCTTAATTGGATGATTTCGACCACCAACATAAGTTGGAATAAATTGATCTTCAACACTTAGTTCACCTCCGTAGAATAAGATCAACGATACCAACTCTCTACTCATTATTGACAAGATGAGTCAAGATGAAATAAATATCTAAAATAGAACTCGTCACATTAGGATTGCATAAAATTGGAAATAACTTGCACAAATGACTTTAAATGTAGCATAGAAAGTGAAAGACTTAACATAGCCACACTTACCATCTTATTTGATTTAAATTAAATGCAGAAGAAATCTTATACTAATCCTTTAAACTCATCTTCCAATAACAATTATTGAATTCATATTTAAGCATGTGATATCAGTTGTGCTAGATTACACAAGAAAAATGATATTTAACTAAACCAACACTCTAATTACATTGCATTTACATTAAATCCATCTCAAATCATAGTCCCACTCAAGCAACCACATTATTACTTTTCTAATTCATACAACCAATATGACAACATCATTTCCCCTAAAGATGCGTAAGTAAAAGAGCTAAACTTTTATTCAAACTGCAACACATACACTGGGCTCCAATGACTAAGGACATGAGTGGTATAATAGAGTCCTGAACATTAAGGCATAACGATTATAAAATATCACAATGTAACATGCATGAAGATATTGTACACATGTCTAAACACGAATAATTAATGTATGATTAGTAAGTATTATAAATTAATATATTGACTAAACTAAAACTAGAGAGTGGGCTAATCTAATGAAGCATAAGCACCTTCAGTGGATTACCTAAAGCAGCTACATAAACGTGCTTAATAATAACATTTGATTGCCTTATGCCATTAGGAATAACTTAGTTACTAAATGAAATTCAACCCTAATTCTACCAATCGAGATAACCTAAATAACTACACATGAAAATATTAGGGATTTACTATGCGTGTACGAAGATCGACATCAATGTGCACTGCGAACAATGAATATAGCTGCCAAAAACTTTGGTAAAAGGAAGGGAGATGCCGGAAGCTTCGTTGGAAGCCGTTGTTCAACTTCCATAGGCTATTGGATGAATGGGAAGGTTGTCGGACAATGGGGATGCTATTATTGGGCAACCAAAAAGTGGTCGGATGCATGTGGGGCAGCTGTTAGCCAAGGGAATTATGTTCAGATGTGGGGAGCCGCTGTCTGCCAATGGGCCATGGTAGGAGCTTTGGGAGTGGTTGTCGGAGCGTGGGGAGCGAATCTTGCTGGATGGGGAGTTCGGGTCACTGGTAAGGGATGGACGGATGCAAGTGTGTCGCTGCGGGGGCCACTGTCGGGTTAAGAGGAGGGTCATCAGGTTAGGAGGATGATTTATGAAATGAAAATGGGGCCATTCGGCCCCATTTTGTTAACCTAAGCTAGTCGCCCATTAAATGGGCGACTAACTACCATCCTAGAAACGGGACAATAGCCCCACCACGTCAGTTCCGACGTGGATAGCTAGTCGCCCCTTTAATGGGCGACTACACCTAAGTTAAATTTTTTTTTAATAATACTTAATTTATTAATTACACTTTAAACCATACTTATTTTAAAAAATTTGCCTCTTTCCTCTCGTTCTTCCCTCCTGTGCATCTCACTGACTTCAACAGACTCCCTCGATCCCTCTCTATTTTTCTTCTCTGCATCCACCGACCATTGAGCAACTCCCTTCCAGCTCCCTCTTTTCAGGTGATTCTCCTCTTCTCCACAATAAAGCCGAATAGAATCTCCTATTCTCTTCGATTTTCTCACAACATCCTTAGCTACAATGGTCTCCTTGCCATCTCTTCAATGTCAGCAGAAAATAACACTGACAACTCATATATGGCATTTCTAGTCCCATTCTCTCTTGCATTCCACTCCAGATTTTCTCTACTATACTCAGCCAAAAAAACACCGTCTCTATTTTACCTAGTGTCGAATTCGACATCCTCAAACAAACATCCTTTCCAAATTATATCCCTCACTTTCATCTCCGTCAGTTGCTCACATACCTGACCAAATGGTGCAATAGCCTTGCTCGTTTCCTTTACCTACAAGGCATCTAGAACCAAACCCCTCCATCCCTACACTTGGATCAGCCAAAAATGTATGTAAATTCCTCAAGTTCAATGATTCTCAAACCTTACACTCTCTGTCATCCTTACACGAGAAGCCCAACAATATGTATTAGTTTCATATCATTTCAAATTTTAGGTAAATATTGTAAACTCTTTGTTCGTTTTCAAGCTAAAACTACTTCATTGACATCTTCTTACTCTCTCATACATTTAATAGCATGCACTCTCAATTAATTTTCAAACTAAATCATTTCAGCTCCCATCCCAAGCCTACTACAACTTGTTCAAGTTTCCTATATACTTGAACACTTCTTTGCTCCTCTAAACCCAACAACCTTCATAGCTAATCAAAACTATTCCCTTCACTGGCCACTACTCTACCACCACTTTACTCATACAACCTCTCTTTCCATATCCACAAAACAAAAAAAAAAACAAAAAATTGTTGTTACTGTTTAGAGTTGTCCCATAAATTATTTATCGTCGTTGATCATTTTGCAAATGTATAATTTCTAAGCTCAAAATTAAGTACTCGAGTATTCCAGGACTCGGCCTCGCGAGCAAAAAGTGTGTAATTTAAGTACCTACCTATGTCGGGACTCAACCTTATGGGGAAATGTGATATTGCTTGCGCATGTGTTTGAATGACTTGTTGCACCTAAGTGCGGTAATGGGTAAAAGTGCCTCAAAACATTGACAAGCATGCCTAAGTTGATGTATGACTTTCAGACTCGATGCATCCACGGGGACGATGTCGAATGTCGATTTTGGACTAAATCTTGGACTTAAAAAAAAAGGGAGGGGGGAGAATCAAAATTTATCTAAAAAAGGATTAAAATAGAATAATCTAAAATAAAATTTAAGTCTATTAACTTGAAAAATTTTACAAATTAAACATAAACATTAATATCAAAATTGAAATAAAAAGGAACTTACAATGAGCTTCAAAAGGACTCGAAGGCACACTTAAAATTTGAACAAGAGCATCTTTACAATGTCACGATTTTGGACTAAATCTTGGACTTAAAAAAAAGGGAGAGGAGAATCAAAATTTATCTAAAAAAAGGATTAAAATAGAATAATCTAAAATAAAATTTAAGTCTATTAACTTGAAAAAATTTTACAAATTAAACATAAACATGAATATCAAAATTGAAATAAAAAGGAACTTACAATGAGCTTCAAAAGGACTCGAAGGCACACTTAAAATTTGAACAAGAGCATCTTTACACTTAAAATAACAAGCATGATAATATCAACTGAACAATTGAATAATCTCATTCGATGTCAAATGAAATATGGACCTCAATTGAATATAGAACAATAGATGATTGGTGTCAAATTTACAAATTCATTTCTAAATTGAGGACTAGAGTTAGCAAGAAATTTCATAGCTTGCTTACAAGGATGAGTTCAATTAGATAACTCATCAACAACCATGAATGTGGCCTTTTAAAGGATCATTTGGATCTTGCATTTAAAGTCAAATTTGAAGCACATGAGAGTTGTCACATATCTAAGTGCTTATATTCAAAATTAATGGGATCCAAATGAAATTCATAAAAGGACTTACAATGTAGCTAACTAGCTCATCAATGAGCATATACAAAGCCTTTTGATAGTCATTTGGGATACACTATATGGTATTGAGTGAATTAAAGGTAACCAATAATATTTAAATTAAATTTGTGAAGAGATTAATATATCATCAATGTGCAAGAGCTAAGTAATCACCTTGCTTAAATTTTTCACATTAATAAGCTAAATACAAGTGAAGATAGAATACTTTGAATTGCAACCTAAATCCTTCGCCATCGAATCTGCAACTCTTTGTACAAGCAAATATAAGGTGATACTAAATTAAATTCTAAATGAATTTTGGAGCTTCCTTCAAGCCAAAAAGTAGAAAATTTTCATTCTAATTGTGACTTTCAGAATCAATAATTTCATTAATTAGATAAAATTATCTAAGCTAAAAAATACTTGCATGTGCTCGGACATAAAGATTTAGAGTGCAAATTTTAATGTCTGAGAAGGTTGTGCAGGCTAAGTTGAAATTAAATAATAATATATAACTAATCTTATAATTTAGAAATAAAATTATCTAAATTAATAAATACTTGCATGGGCCCTGACACAGTATTGAATGTTTAAATTCAGGTGTCTGAGGATGCTGCATTAGTTAAAATCAGATTGACTTAAATGTCTTACATTGTGAATTATGCAATCATTTTGAGAGGAAGACAATCATTGTGAAAGCTTGAGCATATTTGAAAATTTAATATTCTAAATATATACTTATGTATATTTGTTAACAAGTCAACACATTCATATGGTGAAAGCTGAGTCCTATTTTGAGCAGTCAAATCATCCTCCCCATAAGGACTGGAGTCAATAAGGCTGATTCTTTTTTATGGAAACTTAAGTGATTAATCTCAGTAAGGCTGTATATAAAAATTAATATAGATAATTTCCTCAAGTTGATCATTTAAGCTTACTCTTACTATTTGAGTAAAGTCTTTAATAGTCCTCTTAATATGTATATTTCACATTTAGAAATACAAACATTCAACTTCAAAAAATCAAAATGCATAATTACAAGTCTTAATATTTGGATCTAATCCTCCTACTATAGGAGTAGAGTTGACAAGACTTAATATGATATAATGATATTTCAAAGTTGTAGACCCGATCCTCTACTAATAAAAGAGCAGAGTTGACAAGGTCTACCCTGATGATGGCTGTGCTGATTGAGAATATCAACCGGAGGGGTTTACAATTATCAAAATTTTCTAAAATCTTCAATGTTAAGTGAAATTTCTATCAACTATCAAATATTCAAAAAAAATTCAAAAAAAATTTAATTAAATGAAAATTCATCATAAAAAAATAAAAATAAGTTCATCCATCCACCTTCCACAATTATTTATTAGAGGTGACAAATTTAATGTTAACCTAAGCTCACAAAGGAGCTAATGTCATATTATGTATACTACTATATTTGCACACAAAATATTCTACACTAGTAAGAATGTTACCCGTGTCCTTTGTCTGTGTGGTTTGGCCAGTAGGCTCCACATATGAAGCGGTTATGACTAGAACCCTTTGACCGGGTGATTTGCCCAGTAGGCTCCACTAAATTATAGTCATGGCTATAGCCCATATGTTTCCTAATGGTTTTCTACCCCTTTGAGCTGTGGATCATAGTATATACCTAATAGGGTATAAAGCCCATTGTTAGTTGGGGTGGACTTAAGATTATCCCCTTTAACAAATATCAACCCTAGTCTATAAGGTCTCCTTGAACAACACAACTCATGGTTGCTGACAAGGATCCTTCGATTAAGTTGGGTCGACCACCTCCTCTAACAAAGTTAACTAGGGATCATTATAGCCCGGGATGACAGAACCATGGGATCTTGATCAGGCTCTTCACCATTCCTCAACCATATGCTTCAAGCATAAAAAAATGATTAATTTCATTAAATTTCAAATATGAATTGTTGCTACTATATGCTAAGTAATTAGCGATTTAATGACTAGCCTTAATCAAATGTTCACTCTCACTGATTGGGGAGGGGTAATTAACTATAGGTACTTACGCCTTTAGGAAACCTGGAACCAGGTCTAAAGTCCTCACCAAATGAGGGTGAAATCTCTGGGAAGTGCCTTTTTTATCCATTACAAACAATCATCTACCTTCTGAAAATTTTGTCCAGCTTAAAATCTATACTCTTGTTTCATCGAGAGGCCATGCATGAATTTTTGGAGCCCACAAATTGTTAGTAACTCTGCTGTGGACATGTTTCTCTTTCCATCTTTGGCTAGTCATATATAAGCTATAGTAGCAACAAAATATTTGAAAATTCAAAATGAATAAAAAATGAATGATTTAAATGAGTAATAAACTCAAATTATTAATGGACAAGACTCTATGTTGAATGAATAATTATATATAGTATACTTTTATTACACTATTATCCTATTTTGTAGTACCTCTGCATATTAAAAGTGTGGGATAAAATGATAATTATTGATTACTAATCTCTATCTTTCATTTGTGCAGAATAAATCTACAGAACACTTCTTTCACTGTTCAGCTTGGGCATGGTGCAATCATCTATTTAGCTAACGCTATCATCAATACAAGAGATGTTGGAGCTACCATTCAATTTAGTAGCATGGATTTGCCAGCCATTGCAACTGCAACTTCTGAAGTACCCACCCATGGTGCACTTATCCGAGGCCATGCCGAAGGCCTCAATTTATTGAATCTCCTATACGTCATGCTCGCCAACCCATGCAACAACAAACCTCTGCTAGGGAGGTCTTTTGAAAGAGATCTTCAGTGTTTGAAAAACTATGTCAGGCTGAAGCTATTGTGATGAAGAGGTCTGTCATTGGGCAAACTATATCTTTGATGCTTTGAGGCACAACTACTTTGCCAACTGAAGCCTTCGTACTGGGGAGACATGATTGTGAGGCTTCCTCATCAGGAAGTAAATTAACTAGAAAATAAAGAAGAAGAAGAAGAAATGCTGAGTTGTGAGCTCAATAGATCATACTGAATGACTCAAGGAACAAGCAATATTACTGCCATAAGCGAGTATTCCTACCCATAATAGCTTTGATAATCTAAAATGGGTAAAAAGTAATAGCTCTTCTAGTGAGGTGAAGTAGCCCTTCTGGGCTCAACAACATCAAGCCCCATCACCATAGAGGAGATATCTTGAATTATTGTCCTCTAGAATACACAAAGTTCTTAAAGTAGCCAAGGAAAGAGGCTTAATGAAAAGAAAATTTTAAAGTTCTATGGTGATTGAAAATACTGAAGCCCAACTAAGGAGGTTGTCTTCTCTTATAGTAACTAGTCATCAAGCCAAGTATGCCTCGCATGGTGAACATCAGAGCGTGACACTTAGACTACATGTTCAAGAATCTGCTATTGAAAGGTCCCGTCAAAAGGGTAAGCAGATATGAAGGCCAAAGCCTAATGATGAAATTACCTTGAAGAAAGGGAGGAGTGTGACATTTGATGCACATATTCAAAATTCACCTCAAAAATAACTCATCAGAAGTGGATACCTAAAAGAAGGGATGTCTGTGATAAAACTTATGATGGTCGACACCCTGGAAATTCCTCTGGGGGATCCCGTCATCAATTAGATTCACCCCCTCAAGAGAAAGTTTACTTTGACTACAATCCCCCAATCGAAGAAATATTTGTTCCACACACTGAACCAGAGATTTAGTGGTTATGTCGATCAGAAATTCATGTACAAGAAGAGGAGGATGAAGAGGACATTATGGATGTAGAAGTTGTCTATATGGTGAGACATAAAGATAAACTTTCCGCCTAGCACCATCAGCATATGAATCCAGCAAGTCAGAACCTAAATTCAATGTTTATGAAGGAGAGTCATCACAAAAGCGAGTGGATGATGGATCTTCAATCTCTATTAAAGAAGAAGAAGAAGAAGAAGAAGAAGATCAAAAATAAAAAAAAGATCATAGGAGTTGAGGCTATTTTTATGGTTGAACCAAGAAATGATCAGCCTGGTACACGCTTTTATAATCAACATCGTCACTCAGCTCCAATAATAACTGTCCCTACAAATGTACAAAGAGAAGGACAATCAAGTTCTTCCTCTGAAGATGAGTAAAGAGGAGAACAACAAAAAGAAATATAGGATAAATAAGAACCTGTATTTGTTGACGTCGTGGCACTAGCTAGAGAGCAAAGATAAATGCAACATCAAAAGGAAGCTAAAAACAAGAAAATTTTATAGCTTGGTGCCAAGATGAATGAGATGATGGCACAAATAAATATTATGATGGATATGATACAGAAGAATATCACATCAAATATTACACCTATTTTGCCTGTTAATCAACAGGTAGTTAATGATACAACTTTTATACCACCAGTCACTTTGATACGTCAAGCTTCTATAGCACATGCTATACTTGAAGGGAGGAGTGAAGTTAGCCAACTTTCTCTTCAACCTATAATTCAAAATGTTGCTAGTACATTTGGAATATTAACAACTGCTCAACTAAAAACTATAATCAATGAAAAAATTAAGCCAGTTATAGCTTCAGAGCAAGTTGAAAAGCAAGTGAATAAGGGTCGTCCTTACCCAGCTGAATATGACCAAGTGTCATACCCGAAAGGTTACTCAGTGCCAAAATTTAATACTTTCAGTGGGCATGGTATTCCAAAACAACATTTAGCCTAGTTCAAGGCTACTTGTGATAATACCGGAGGGAATGATGCACTGCTTTTTCACCAATTTGTCAGCAGCCTAATTTCAACTACTTTTGAGTGGTATGTAGAATTTTTGAATGATTCTATCAAAATTTTACCGATGGAGACAATGACTAGGTAAGGTTTGCAGAAACAGCGAAAAAAAAATGATCACGGCTTACTAAGAAGAAAAGTTGAGTCAGTGACCAAATTCATAAGTCATTAGTATAACTTAAGCATGAAATGTGAATAATAATTGGAGAAGTGCATGCGATCCAATTATTAATCAGTAATATGGATGATAAAATGATACTCATTTTATGTATGGCGTCAATCACAATATTCCAGGACTTGCTTGATAGGGTGGCCAAATTTGAAGAGTTGAATCGCTCTAAGTCTGAAATTTATACAGATAAATTAAAGAAGAACAAACCTTCAGATTCAAGAAGAAATGAAACTCATGTCGCCTGCTATAACTCAAGTGGTGAAAAATGGGTGATCTATAATGTAGATAAAGGAAAATAGCCCATGTATATTGATGTGAAAAGAAAGAAGCTTGTTCATCCTAATCCACAACAAAAATTGGTGTTAAGAAGCAATGATAAGTCACATACTTTTTTATATGGTGGAGAGCATCCAAAATAAGCAACAAGAGTTGATGAGCGAATGCAATCTCTTAAGAAAAAAAATGAATAAAGAATATTCCTTTAGAAGGGATAGTGTGACCAAACTATTTTGACAAGTAGACAAAGCTGGTCTACGATTACCAGAAAGTAAAAGGCCTGAAGAAGTTAGCCAAGTTAATAATCCAAATTATTGTTCATATCATTGGGTGATCAGTCATTCTATTGAGGATTGTTATGTCTTCAAAGATTGACTAGAAAAGAAGTCTCGATGAAGTGAATTTACGTTATATAATAGTGTTCTAGTTAACCCAAAAAGAGAGTCTATAAGGATGATTACATCCTCTTCTGTATCATCCATTAAAGACAAGAAGAAAGAAAAATTAGTTCAGATTGAAGAATAGGAGACCGCAGTCTCTAAAAAGATAAAAAAGATATTGAAGCAACTTGAAGGAGTTCCTGGTGTCAGGTGAAAATCACCTCTTGAACTAGTGATTGATCTGAAAGCAGTGCCGAGATTGTATGCATCAACCTCCATGTCATCGATTCAAAGACAACTCAATGCTGCTAACTCATCCCAAAGAGAAAAGCAACTGACATAAATTCTACCAGATCTCTCAAAGAAGCCAATCAAACTAAATAAAATAAAGAAGAAGAAGACTATAACTCAAAAGGTTATTAACAATTTAGAGGAGTATCACCACTCGACAAGACAACTAGTTAGGCTTGCAGACTTTATGTCTAAACTCTATATTGTTGAGTTAGATGAATAAGATGATAGTGAATTTTGCCCAGTAAAGATATGCCAAATTATTTATGTGATATTGAATGTTCTTCAACATAAGTCACTCTAAACTGACAATGACAGTCAAACATACTCGACCAACACATTAGGATTCTTCATAAAAAAAATAAGAGCATAAGACGTGGTAAAGTGATGGAGAAGATTTATGTCTAATGACTCAAAAAAAATATAACAGTTCAGATGAAGGTTTATGTTTTCCTGATGGAGAAGAGTCAAACTTATCAACAACATCACATATAAAATGTATGAAGTTGAAAAGTGACTCCAACTCTTTTGTCCAATCCTCTAGAATGAAAAGTGAATTCGAAGAAACTACTTCTTCAGACGAATCTGAACAAGATAAGGTGATTCAAGTTCAATTGAGGAGTGGTAAAGTGTTGCCACCACCATCGAAGAAGGGGAATTCAAATAAAGATAAATGCAAATAAATTGAAGTCAATGAAGATGTCATTCCTAAAGATCCTAAAATAAAACCTAAATTAAGTGAAAAGGTAGATTATAATATTCTATATATCTGAGAAAGATCCATGTACAATTAAGTGTGTATGAGGCTCTCTTAATGTCAAAAGATCTCTGAGAAAATTTAATACAGGCTTTTTAATATCTTAAGAGATATGAAGCTTACTTTTCCAAAAATGTATGTCTGAATCATTACAAATTCAAGATCTCCCAACAATCATATTTTTTTTGAAGAAGATCTTATGTCGAGAACTACAGATCACAACTGTTCTCTATATATTATCGCAGAGAGTGATGGTGTCATGATCAATCGAATACTGATTGATCTAGGTTCTTCTATCAATCTTATAAGTCTGAAAGCACTAAGAGAATTATCACTTGATATCTAACATCTTGGGAGGGATAAGTTGATGGTTCATGGTTTCAGTGAGAAAGGGCAAAGAACTCTAGGTTCTTTTATCCTCCCACTCAAAATTTAGAATTTGTATATGGAAGCCATGTTTCACATAATCGATGCTGATACATCATTCAGAGCTCTTTTGAGTTGTCCATGGCAACATGAGTATGGCATGGTCCCATCAACTATGCATCAGTTTATGAAGTATCTATGAGATGGAAAAGACTTCATAATTCTTGACAAACTACAACCATTCTCTGTCCATGAAGCAAAAATTTATGAAGATGTAAAATATTTCATTGCTAAAGAGCCTAAGCTAGTAGAGCCTCTTAAGGCAATAGCATCCACTTCAAGAACTAAAGAACAACTTTAGAAGGAGAAAGAGCAAAAGCAAAAAAGGAAGAAAAAATTTAATGTCGACTCTCCTTAAAATACTTGATTCTACATCTAAATTAAGAAGACCAGTTTATCATTTGGGAAGTGACAGACAAGAAGAAGAAATATCCCTATCAAACCTAAGGGAACTTATAAGCTTTCAAGAAAGATAAAGTATAAAATAAGTGAGTCTGATTCAGACTATGACTTTGAAACTACTTATGAAAATATGGTACTGTGGTGTTTATTTTTTTATTTTTATTTTGGTGCTTTGTTTTTATATGTGAGGGGACACCACGCCATAGATGTACTTATTAGAGTGATCGAGTATGAAATTAAAGAATAGTATACTATCTTGAGAGATAGACATCACTACCCTATAATGAACCTAATCATCTAATAAGGACTCCTAAGGCATGATGGGTTTTTGAATATACTAGGGATTTTCCCCCTACTTTACATGAAAAAGTAAAGCAGGGTTTATTTAAACTGGGTTCATTAAGTTCCCTATGGAGGAAAGTCTCCATAGTTAATTACATCTTAAGGAAAATGAATCCCTTAAAAATACTCTCGATTAAAGTAGGCGATTGTTGTCTCCAAAGAATTCAAATACTATCAAAGAATTAGTTGTATTTTTGAAAATCAAGTGGGAGAGATCAAAAGGGAAGATTGCTTATCAAAATCAAGGGAGATGAATAGGGAGTGCTCATGATACTAAGATGCCTAGTGAGCACTCCAATCTATCTTTTGTTTGGGGTTTATATATTTGAATTTGAGAAGATTTATTTATTTGAGTTGAATTTTTATTAGAAATCTAGGACTTATAATCCCACAATACAAGATTGTGGAAACGCTTAAGGAGGTGAGGATTTAAGCTTATAGCCCACAAAGGAAAACAATAATATTAGATCCTAAATCTAGGGAGCTTTAGCGAGGGACAAAACACGACCTTAATCAAAGGTGAAAGTGGGTATATGGTTTACCTCCACAAGAGAGAGTAAACCATCCAACTGTTGGGCTTATTACCACATGGAGTGGCAGTCAGCTAACTCTTCATATGCTTTAAATCTATGCAGGAAATTCATATGATTTGCAAGATGGTTAGTGTGTTATTTACTTAGAGGAGAAACTAAGTCCTTAAACTCACTCCCTAAGAGACTAGATCATGAAGGGCATGAGTGATGACTTAATCTAATGCAAATTTTATCATGTTATATGACTATAATTATTGTTATATATGGGCTCAAAAGAAAAGGAGGTGTCTTTCCATCAAAGGCTCTTATAAGTTAAACCTTTCTTCTCTGGCACAGATGGAAGCCCTCTCTTAGCAAGAGTGGAAGAATATGACATGCATGATATTATACATTCAATCATCCAGCTAAGGGGTTGCTAAACATTTTATTATCTTGATTTAATTCTTAGGCTTTTATGTGAGTTTATGAATTATTTTAAAATTTTAGTTATGAGTTATTAATGGGATAAAAATTTATTTTTATCCTAGGAGCCTAATCACATCCAGGGCACACACAATCACCAATCATAAAGAAACTATGAAAAGGCATGCCATTTCTAATACATAAGCTAAATAAAATATCAAATAATTTTATAAAGCTATCACAAAAGAATAAGAAGCCGATGAGGTGAGATGCGTACAACTGAAAAAAAAAATGTGGGTAGCCGAGCTCTACCTTTATACATCCTAGTATAATTAAAGAATAATTATAATTATAAAATGATAAGTGTTATGGGTGTCTTCATCCTCCATTCTTCACTCTTCATCTTTCATTTCTTTATTTTTTAACTTGCTCCATTTCTTTCTTTCTTTTGGTTTGATTGGGATGTTGTTTGCTTTAAAGGCATCACATGTTATATAAGACATGATCTTATAACCAATGCTCACCTTAATCCCACCCCACCCATAACACATATCCTAATCATAATGAAAAAATTACATTAAAAGGAAGGAAAGTAAATCTAGCTACACCTGCAAAACAAATTTAGCTAAACACATTGTGGTGAAAATGGGCAATTGGTTTGCCTCCATAAGAGAGGACAAATCACCCGACAGCTTGGACTTACAACCGCCTGGGGGTGGCCGTCAACTAACTCCTCCTACGATTTTAAAAACATGTAGGCAAGTCTTTATGCTTATGTAAGATAGCTAAGATATTTTTATTTAGAAAGAGATTAAGTCCTTAAACTCACTTTCTAAAGAGACTAGATCATGTAAAGGGAAATACTTCAAATGACCTAAATCTAATACATTTCAAATTTTAATTTATTTCATTTTTGGATAATCATTGACTCAGGCTAATAGGACATTTTATGACTAATGCATGAGAAATAGATTGTTGGCCAAAATCAGCTAGAATTTTAGGAGGTGAGTTTCCACCACAGCCCTCATAGGTCAAGTCGGGTTCTCTAGCAAAGATGGAAACCCTCCAATCAAGAGTGAAATAAGATACTGTTATGCATAATATTATAAAGAAAAGAACTCATCCAGCTAAGGGGTTTATAATTCTTTTATCTTGATTTTAATCCTAAGCTTTAGGTGAGGTTATGAGTTGTTTAATTTTATTTCAAGTTGTTAAGTTGGGTAAAATATTTATTTTTATCTAAAGAGCCTAATCCTCATCCAGGCCATACAAAAGGCAAGGAAGAAACTAGGAAAAGCATTCCACTTAATGCATAAGTTAAACAAACATCAATCAATTTATAAAACTAGCACAAAAAGAATAAATAGTCATTTGTGTCGGGCACCACCGCATGAACCCAAAAATATCAAATGTGGGTAGCCGAGTTCTACCCTTATACAATCCGGATTACAAATAAATTAAATTACATTTAAGCAAAAGGAATTCATTGTTATGGGGGTCTTTAAGCTTTGTTCTTCTTTCTTCCTTCTTTCTTTCTTTCTTTTCTTCTTTTCTTCTCTTCTTCTTTGGATCTTCCTTTGGATGGTTGAATGTGGATGTTCCAAGACTTCACATGGTATATGAGATGGGATCTTATGACCAATGTTCATCCTAATCCCTCATAACAAATCATTCAAAATCCTAAATATACAAATTTTTACATGAAAAGGAAAGCATAAATCTAACTAACACCTGCAAAATAAAGGTTAGTCAAATCACACCACACAAATCCCAAGCATGTATATTGGACTTATCTCCCCCACACATGGGTGACTAAGTCCACCTGGCCTATGGATTATGCTAATGGGTATAAGCACCTGCAAGAAAGAAGCATTTATGTTTTTATTTATGATAGTGCCCCTTTAACACAATCCCCTGCAGGAAAGAATAATTAGACTAAGCACATCCTACCATTCATTCTATGAGCATACACTCTAACATCTAGTATAAAACATTCATCACAAAACAAAACATAATATCAAGCCATGCACCAACCTAACCTAAAGCTAGAAGTGGTGACTTAGACTAATGTGTGTGCTTTGAAGGTTTGTGTGGTATGCTTAGCTTAGGACTTTAGGTTTGAAATTTCTAAGTATGAAAGACATGTTCAACTTAGAGGAGGGTTTCATTTAAGTTATTTAGTGACTTTCTGTTATTTTTATTTCATGTTTTAATTTGGTTTAAGTGAAACTTACAATTAATTACTAAGTTATAAAGAGAGGGAAAGAGACCCTAATCCTTAAGTAATTTCTAAGGTAAGTTCACATTTTAATTTCATTTGGGTGAATGTTTTAATTACATATTTTAATTAATCCTAAGTTTAGATCAACTCTAAACAAACCTATTCAAAATGAAAGGCATTTTAAGATTAATCAAAATTCATAACATACATTTACTCAATTCTTTCCCAACATATATAACATGCATATGGATGGACCCTAAGCATATCAATACATGAAAATGAGAATAGTTAACACACTTAATCATGCATGCTAAGTAAGTCATTTAAGAATATTTGGAAGTTAAACATGTATGAATTTTCTTAAGTAGAAAAGGTTTTCTTTCTCCAAAAACTTCACATACATGCATGAAAGTAGGATAGGCATAAGTGAGTACAACACCATTGTTAACCAGAGGTGTAAGGTACAAGACCTACTTAGGGCTACTTAAAGCCTCGCAACCTCGGGGTTGTCCAGACTAATATACCACTTTCCTTAAGTACTAACATGCATATAAAAGAAATAAAGTGGAGAAGAATATGCAAAAGTTTACTTAATGGTTTCATCTTGGTTTATGCAATTTATTCATGAAAGTGTAAGCACTCCTTCTTAAGTGAGAGCATAGGGATGAATAGGGAATTGGAATCAAGTAAGTGTTGGGTTCTTTTCAAATGAACCCTACACTTTACTAATCCATATTCAAAACTATGCTAACCTAAGAAAGGAAGGAAATGCTACACTAAACATGTTTCATAATCTACCACATGCAAGCTTATAATTAAATTATAAGAATAGCACACTTTTAGATTTTATGTTTCATTTATAGATTTTGAAAATACTTTGGATTTAGTAGTGATAATAGCCACTTATATTTTACTTTATCCAACACATGCACATTTGACATAAAGTAAATAATTTCCTTTTAAAATTTTGAAAACATGAAATCATGAATTCATAAGTCATATGGCATACAATTTAACATGTTGGGAAAGATCTAAAGCAATGTAATCACATGAACAAACTCACTTTACTTAATTCCTAAGGACATTCTTAAAGAGTAAGAAAACTTTGAATAAATCAAAGTGAATTTCAAAATGATTTTTGTTTAATTGAAGTTTGATTTAATTTTAAAAGGGTGAGATTAGTTTGCTATTTCTAACCCATTCCCACACATATTTTGTATTTTAGTTTAATTTTCAGATAATTAGATCCATTTTTAAGTGTTGATTAGGTTAAGGTATGCATTAAGTGATTTAATTAACCCTTACCTACACCACCTTAGGAAAATTAACTTATGTAATTATGAGCCAATGAGATGACATAAAACCCACAGGGAATGTAAATTTGCAATGCACCTAATAATAAAAAGGCCTAATGCAATTTGGCTCACAATTAAAAATTAATTAAGCTAAGGGATTTTAGCTTAAGTACTTTTAAAACACCCTTTCATATTTATGAAAGGGGGTTTAATTTTTTTAATTATACATTCACTATTAACCACTTAAGTATCTACCCAAGGTAGATTAATTAAGTTCTGGAGATTTTTAGAATTTTTTTAAAATCATTTAGAAGGGTAATTAATGGATTAAGCCCTTAATTAAGAAAGGGATTAAGGAAAGAAAAGGGGGTTTAGGGAATAGCTTAGGATAAATACACCAAAATTATTCCTTAAAACCCCTATTCACTGGATCTAACCTTAATCCAACTTAAACATAGGGAAAATCCACTAATTACATCTTAATTTTCCTTAATTACATGAAGAGTGTAATTAGGGAATGAGCTAGCAATGTCCCTAATGAAAGCTTCAATAAATCCTACGAAAATTAGAAGAGGTAGAGGTCAACCCCTAAAATGATCCCTAGAAATTTTAGATTAATTGGTGGCCTAATTAGAAAGTAATTAGCTAATTAACATTCCCAAATAAATACAAATTCAGATAAAAAGGGGAATCAAAATGTATTGCAAAATTTTTAAAATATTCTAGATAAAATATTCTATCTAAGGCAATTTTGCTTTTATTTTTCTGAATTTTCTATGGAGAGTTATAATTTTTAGAAGCCATATGGATTAATTTGAAAATTAATTAGTTAATTAACTAATCTCATTTAATCCCCCACCCACAGTGCGACGCGTGGCGGCAGCGGTCAGCTCACTTTACACGAGTCGCACCGTGAGCCTATACTTAACCCGTCAAATCGGGAGAGGCGGCAGCAGCACATGCGTCTTTACCCCTAGCCATCCGATCAAAGATCGGACAACAGAGGATAAACCCACAGTTTTAAAAGGGAGAATTATTTTTAAAATGTGGAAAATAATCTCAACCGTCCATCTAAACATGCGTGGATGGACGACTGAGATTGGGTGAGTTCTTCCCAGAGGAGGAATGTGAGTCATTCACAATCCAAGGGAATATCTGAGCTCGATCCATCATGGATTCAAACAAAATTCAACACACACCATCTAAGGGATCAGAGCGGCCAATCCAATGGCTAAGATCCTATGAGATGAAAATTCACTTCACAAAAGTCCAACACACCTTAGCCTAAGTGGTCAAAAATTCACTAACCTTATCGGCGCTCAGGATCGATGAGGTAGCTTCGTCTAGTGGAGATGAAGCCCTGTTGAGGTTCCTAGCTCTTGAGGTTAAGTGGATGAGTGGGTGGACCAACTCCCCTTAGTTCCCCTTGTGGCTTTGATCGAATTGATTCCTTCATTGATGTGGGAACTCAATTGGAAGCTTGGGCAGGCTCGAATTGATCCTCTGATGATGGGTGTAGGAGGAATTTGGATGAAATTCAGTGTGGAGGAAGTTTGATCTTCGATGTATCTCCCCTATTTTCACTATATGAAAATCGAGAAATGGGAGAATGGAATGAGCTCTAGGATCCTTGGGGAGCTTTGTGAAGGTTGCTAATTCTCCTTAGGTCCCAATCGAGTGTGAGTGTCTTCTGATTTCAGTGAATTAGGGGGAGTATATTTCCCCTTATGGAAATCAGATGGTTGAGCCGATGCATGCCATTTTGATCCAATTGACACAATTGAGTGGGTTGTTTGCGTAGTTAGAGGTGTGCACATGGTCGATTTGGCTGAGGAGTGGATGCCTAGCTCCCATGTGCAATTAATTAAGGTTTGGGGGGAGTTTGAAAATTCAATTTCATGCTTATGGGTTCGGTTTGGTCCATAGGCCAAATGGGTTGAACCAAACCCATTGGGTTGGGTGCACCACTCATCACTAGGTCCCCTTGATGTTTTGGGAGAGCCTCAAGTGTTTGTCATGAGTGCATGACCAAAATACCCATGGGCTAGGCCAAAATTTGTTCTATGGCTAGGGGTATAGTGGTCATTTTGCTATTTTTTCAATTTTGGTATGTTTGGTATGTTGAGAAAATAGGTTGGGCCAAGTTTCAATGGAATTGGAGTCCATTTGATGGGTTTGACTCATGTTGACCCATTTAGGTCAAATTGGGTCAAACCAAGGGTTGGGTCAAGTTCATAAGACCATTTGAAATATTTTGGTGCCTTTGGTTTGGTTCAATTTGGTACAGATTAGGTTTTGGCTCATATGACCTATTTGGGTCAAATGGGTCAAGTTGACCTATTTGACCCATTTGACCTATTTGGGCTAGGTCAAGAGTAGGTTTAGGTTTGGTTGGTCATATGAAGTGGATTTGTATATTTGTTTCTAATCAATTTGAGTTAGGTTCAATTTTTGTTCAACATGACCCCTTTAGGTCATGTTGGGTCTAAGGTCAATTGGGGCTAGTTGGATCTCAATTGAGGCTCAAGTTCCACAAGTGATTTGGGATAGACTTGACCCATTGGTTTCAATCAATTTGGCTTGGATCAAGTTTTGACAAGTCAAAATGGGTCAACTTGGGTCAAGTGGGCCAAATGGGCTAGGTTAGGCTCAAAGGTTGACTTGGTCAAGTTCAAACATAGGTCATGAGTGAACTTGGATCAATTGTTTCAATCAATTTGGCCTATAGTGGATTTTAGTTATGTTAGGTTTCATTTTAGGTTAAGTGTTGACTTGGTCAACCCTTAGGTTTGACTTGGTTTGACCTAATTTGATTGATTGATCATCCCATGATGATTGTTGATCATGATGAGAAAGATATATGAGTTTGGTTCAATCCAATTTGGTTAGGATCAAAAGTTGGCTCATAAGGGTACTTTAGGTCACTTTGGGTCAAGTGAGCCTAAGTGAGTCAAATGGATTGGTCAAAGCTTGATTTGAAGTTGATTGATCTTGCATATGGACTTATGATTGAAATATAAATCCATTTACAAGTGGTTTGAAGTTAAATAGATTTGATCCATTTGAAAATCTCATATTCAAAGGAAGAATATGAAAGAGTTTTGGGTTTTGATTGAAGGATTGGAGTTTGGATTTATATATGAGCTCATGATTGTAGGATTGAACCATGAGAGAAAATCAAGGATTTTGCTTGATTTGAATTGATTTTAGCTAAGTTCAAGATTTTGACTTGAAAGGCTTAGATTTGATTTTGATTTGATTTGAGTTTGAGTTTTGGAGTTGGTTTTGATTGTTTGAATTTATATTTCATTTATATATGTGAATATAAATGAGAATATAAATTGATCATGAGAAAATTTCAAGGATTTGATAGAGTTTGATCATGATTTGAAGTTAAATCTATTAAAGGGAATTTAATGGATTTAATTGAATTTTTAATTTGAATTTTAATTTTTGAGTTAGATTTGATTGATGTATATTTATATTCCATATATATAAGAGAACATAAATGAGAATACAAATATATTTTGAGAAAATCCCATGAGTTGGAAGTGGTTTGATCAAAGTTTAGGGTAAATCCATTAATTAAAAATTAAGGGATTTAAGGGAATTTCAAGCATTTTTAATTTGGAATTTAATTTTTGGGCCTGATTGAATTGAGTTATATTTATATTTCATTTATATATGAGAATATAAATTGATTTTGAGAAAATCCCATGGATTTTAATAGGTTTGATCAAGATTTGGAGTTGATTTTGGCTAAGTCCTTTAATGGAAAATTAAAGGAATTTAGGAAAATTTTCATGAATTATTTTTGGAATTTTAAATTTGATTTGATTGATTTGAATTTATATTTCATTTATATATGTGAATATAAATGAGAATATAAATGGATCATGAGAAAATCTCAAAAGTTTGAATAGGTTTGAATCATGATTTTGGCTAAGTCCTTAAGAAAGGGTTAAGGACATAGAAATTTTTTTTTTTTTAACTTAGGAATTTTTGATGGATTTTGATCATGGATTTCAATCATGGAATTGAATCATGGAATTGATTTGGAGTTTCAGAAAATTAAATAGAATTTATTTGGAGTTTGACTTGAAAGAAGGAAAGTGAGGAATGGTTTAGGCTAAAGGGTAGGAGATTTTTCTAACACCCCTAAGGCATGACCTATTCCTATGGCTAAACCTTCTAAGTCCTCTAGGGCTAGGGGAGAGTGTCCACCTAATCACTAGATGTATCTTAAGACTAAGGAACTCTTAAAGTTTAAGAGGAATCCTAAGCCTAAGATGGAGGTGTTGATAACTCATTCTAAAAATGAGGTTAACACACACCATACAACCAAGCAGTTATATGAATAATTTGGACTTAGCACCCCACACATGGGTAACCAAGTCCACCTGTCCTAACTTGGGCTATGCTTAGGGGCTAAGCAACCTAGACAACAAAAATCATTTATATTTTTATTACAGCAGCCCCTTAAGCACAACCCCCCTGTATAAAACATGATTAGGCTAATATCAGCCTAACATTTAGGCTATGCACATACACCCTAACATCCAGTCTAAATAGTACATCTCAAAACTAAACATTCATCAAACCATGCACCTCTCTAACATAAAGCTAGAAATGGTGACTTAGCCTAATGTGCATATGTTAGAGCTTGTGTGGTATGTCCTAACTAGGCTTTAGAGTTATGATTTGCTAAGTGCGAGGGATTTAATTTATGAAGGTTTGATTGCTCTTTAAGTGGTCTAGTTGATTTGGGAATTTTACTTAGTATTTTCTTTTGTTTCATATAACCTACACTTAGCAACTAAGTGTTATAAAGAGAAGATTGAGAGAGAGAGTCTCTCTTTTATCCCTAACTTAAGTCATTTCTAAGGTAAGTTGATTAATGAATTTTGTTTAGTGAATGTTTTATTATATATTTTAATTAACCCTAAGTTTATATTTATTCTAAATAGCCCTATTTAATAAGAAAGGCATCTTAGGATTAATTAGGATGGATTACTATCATATAACACACACTCATTCATTTCTTTCAATCATGTATACCATGCACATGAATAATCCTAAGCATACCTATACATGCAATGTAAATCTTAGCACACTTTGATGATGAATGCAAAGAAGATTATTTTTTAATTTAAATATTTCATTTGTTGATTGAATTATGAATGCATGTCTTTTTTATATAGAAAAGAGGGATTTTTCATCCATTATCTAAATACATATTCACATGTATAAAAGTTTTAAGTGAGTACGATGCCATTATTTTCTACGCCAGGGGCGTAAAGTAGAAGACCTACTTAGGGCTACTTAAAGCCTCGCAGCCTCGGGATGTCCAGACTAATATACAACTTTTCTTAGATACATGTAAATGTATTAATGACTATAAGGATAGGAAAATCCACACAAAAGTTATGTTCTATTTATTAAATTTTTGATTCTTTATTCATTGGCCACATCATACATGCATATGTATAAGAGTTTTAAGTGAGTACAGTGCCATTATTTTCTACACCAAGGGTGTAAGGTACAAGACTTACTTTGGGCTACTTAAAGTCTTGTAGCCCCAGGATGTCCAGACTAATATACCACTTTTCTCAAATACATATGAATGTACAAAAAGAACTAAATGGATAGGGAATCATGCAAGAAATTATGTTTGATTTAGTTGTATGGTTTACATGTGTAATATGAAATCCTTCTTAAGTCTTAACATGGAGATACATAGGAATATATTTAGGCAAGTGTTGTGTTCTTTTTAAATGAACTATACACTTGCAAATCCTATGTGAATCCATGTTAAGGTAGGGAAAGAGAACTTTATAGTACACATCTTATACTATCATCACATGCAAGCTTATAAATATTTGTAAGTAGCATTACTTCATTTATAAGAATTGATTTATAGATTTTGAAAATAGTTTTTGGTTTAATAGTGATAATAGCCACTCATATTCTTAATTTAAGTCAACACATGCAATTTGACATAAAAGAAAACATTTTATTTAATTAATTTTTAAAATAAATGAATGCATGATTTCATATGGCAAACAATATTTAGCATGACTAGAAAGAAATAAAAGAATATAAACACATGATTTCATTCACCCCAATTAATTCCTAAGGACAATCATATTAAATACGGCTATTTAAAATGAACCAAAATTCTTTAAAGACATTTTTATCTTTGAATTTGATTTGATTTAGGAAATATGAGAGAGGTTGTTAATCCGAACCCATTTACCCATGTGTGAATTAGTTTGGTTTAATGAAGAATATTTAAGTTGATTTTATGTTTTGATTAGGTTAAGGTATGAATTAAATGAATTAATTATCCCTTACCTATATCACCTTAAGTTAATTAACTAATTAATAATAAGCTAACATGATATGCAACCACATGAAAAGTAAATTTGCAATGCTCCTAAGAAATGAAAGGGGCTTAATACAATTGGCTTATGATTAATAGTTAATTAAGCTTAAGGGATCTCACTTAATTACTTTTATGATTTTCTCACACATGTGAGCCAATCATAATTTCATTATATCTCACTTTGGGTTATTGAACATCCAAGGAGCTACCCAAGATCAATTAAGGGTTTCTCAGGTGAGGATGAATTGATTTTTAATTTTAATTTCATTAATTTTTTAATGAATTGATTAAACACTTTGGTTATGTTTTAATTTGAATGATGAAATTAACTTAGGGGAAAGGATCAAGGGCAAGGCCTCAATCCTAATCCCTAAATCATTTAAACATTCAGTTAGGTTTTGATTTCCTTATTTTAAAGATTTATTACTTAATTAATCAATTAATCATTCCACCATTAATTAATTTGACTTTTAAAGATATATAAGACTTAGGAAATGAATTAGAAAAATTATCTTCAATCACATTCCCTAAGTGACCTTACTATTCAACAGAAATAATTATGTTTAAATGATTAATCAAGTTAATGTTCATTCCTTAATTATGATTAATTAGAATAAGAGAGTGATTAGGGCTTACTCAAATGATTTCCCTAATTAGGAAATCAATAAAATCCAACAAAAATAAGGGAGGTAGAGGTCATCCCCCGAAACATCCAAAAAAAAATTGAGATTAATTGAATGCTTAATTAATGTGTAATTAAGCTAATTAGATTCTTGATAAAACCCTAATTATGCCAAAATCACTATTCAAAATCAATTAATTATAATTTTTCTAGATTCTCCTCTAAAATATCTTCAAAATGAGCTTGAGTTTATATTTTTATTATTTTTCTACAATTAGTTTTTCAGGATTAAAAACTAATTAATTAGTTCTAATTAAAGCCTTAATCCCATCGGGCCATGTGGCTGCTGAAGAGGTGCGATTTCCAGTGGCATGATGGAATTAACTATTTAAATAGTCACATCCACGCGTTGACTCGACGGATGACGCTTTCTCATGGGCCATCGATCCGATCGGGCGGCCGTGATTATCCGATTTAGGAAAGGAATCAAGTGCTCTACCACGGGATTTGATCAGAGTCATTCATCTCAATCATGTGAGATGGATGACTCGTGATATATCCCATTCTTGAGCGATGAAAGCTGGATGTCGTCCGTCTTCCCTTGCTCGATTCAAGCTCACTTGAGCTCCGATTGTCTCCAAATTCTTCCCACACCTTTGGGGAAGGGAGACGCACACATCCAACAGTCAATTTTGCATGAGATTCAAATTTTCTTCGAAAAGTACCAACCCACATTTCCTTATAGCTACGGTTTTGAGGAATTACCTCACCAAAGCTAATGTCTAGCTGATGCAGATAGCTTTGCTAGTTGAGCAAGGCCACTGAGGAAGCTTGATTTGGTGTGAGAGGCTCGGTTGACCAATCCACTCACACAAAGGCTTTGACTTCGATCGAACTCACATCTCTGGCCACTTGGGAGCTTGAGAATTAGTTCGGTTGTGCTCGATGAAATGTGGTGATTGTGTGGCTAAGAGGAATTCGGATTTGGTTTAGTGGAGAGGGAGTATTGCTTAGGAATGGGATGCCCTATTTTGGCCTTGCTCAGAGGAGAGAAATACCAAATGGAGGGGCTTGAGGATCCTTGGAATTGCCCTGAGGGATTTTTTAATAGGCTTAGGGACTCACAAGATTTGATTGTATTTGAATTCCTCTTTGAATTGAGGGGGTACACCCCTCAATTTTCCATCATTTACGGGTGGCTCGTGCATACATTTTGTATTGGCTCACCACCGTCTATCAAAGTTTCCCCATCAAAGTCAGGCTGCACGCCAGGGATGGGGAGCTACCATGGACCCAACGTGCAAGGATGCTATGTTCTTGATCCAATGGGTGCTCAGTTTGGGTTGGAGGTGAGTCAACTCACCTCCTGAAGGTCCTTGGCCAATCTAAGGTGGGTTAAGTTAGCTAGGTGGTCAGGGGAAGGTTCCATGCAGTGCCAATGAATTACCATGGGGATGGACAAGTTGACTTTAGCTTGGATCCAATGATTTTAAGAATTAAATCCCATGGTTTGATGGCTAATTCCCTTGGTGGGATTCACATGGCTTTTGGGCTGATTTGGGAATGAAGTAGGGCATGCTTGGGTTAGGTTTGACTAAGCCCTAGGATCCCATAAGTTGGTTTGGAGGAATTTGGCTTCATTTGGGCTAGGTTTGGTTGGTTTGACCAATTGGTCAAATTGGGTCAAACCAAGGCTAGGTTCATATGATGATTTGGGATGTTTTGGTTCAATTAATTTGGATTGATTTGGTGTAGGTTTGAATTTGACTCATTTGGATTCAAAAGAGGCAAATTGTTCAAGTTGGTCAATTTAACCAATTTGACAAATTTAGGTTGGGTTGGGTGTTGAGTCGAGTTTAATTGGTTGATTGAAAATGATTGTAGCCTTTGGTTTGGTTTAATTTGGAATTAATTTGAATTTTTGTCAATTTGACCTTTTAGGTCAATTTGGGCTAGGTTGGGTCAAGTTGACCAATTGGTCAACTTGGGCTCAATCATGGATTTGGTCAAGTTTAACAAGTGGTTTGGATTGAATTTGAGCCATTGGTTGCAATCAATTTGGATTAAATCATGATTTGACTCATTTTTGGCTTTTTAGGCCAATTTGGGTCAACTTAGGTCAAGTGGCCAATTAGGCTTGGTTTGGCTCAATTGATAACTTGGTCATGTTCAATCATTGATTATGAATGGGTTTGGGTCAATGGTTTCAATCAATTTGGCATATGATGAATTTTGGCTAGTTTGGATTTGGGCAAAGTGTTGACTTGGTCAAAGTCTAAGTTTGACTTGGTTTGACCCAATTCAAGGTGGTTAATCACCTTATGATGATTGTTGATCATGATTGAGGTTTATATGGGCTTAGTTCTATTCGATTTGGGTTGGATTATAACTTGGCTCAAAAAGGTCCTTTAGGTCACTTTGGGTCAAATGAGCCTAAATGGGTCAATTGGCTTGATCAATGTTTGATTCAAGTTTGGTTGAACCCACATATGAGCTTAGGATTGAAATATAAATCCAATTGCAATTGGTTTGGAGCCAAATGAGTTTTGGATCATATGATTATTTCAAGTCATAAGGGTTAACTTGGGCTTGATTTAGGTTGACTTGGTTTTGGTTTGATAATGGCGGTTTATGTTTATATTTGGATCCATGATTGAAGTAATGATTCAATCATGAAGAAATCCATGAGTTTTGAGTTGATTTGGGTTTCATTTAGCCAAGTTCAAAAGTTTGGCTAAAAGGACTTGAGAATTTGATTTGATTTGAGTTTGGTTTTGGTCATTTCAATTTATATTTCATTTATGGGTCATGAGAAAATCACTTGCGTTTGGAGTGATTTGGAAGCAAATTTGATTAAGCTTAGGGATGTAGGTTTAAAGGGCTAACTTGGGTTTTGATTTTATTTGATTTGTTTAGATTTTATTTGAAAGGTTTGAATTTGGATTTCATTTATATTTGTGAATATAAATGAAGGAATGGTTGATTTATAAGGAAATCAACCAAGTTTGAGTTAGTTTGAAGGAGTTTTGGTTAGGTTTATGGAGGTAGGTCCATATGGCTTAAGAAGGGTCTTGATTTGGTTTTATTTTTTTGATTTGATTTAAAAGGTTTAAATTTGGATTTCATTTATATTTATGAACATAAATAAAGGAATGATTGATTTATGAAGAAATCAACCAATTTTGAGTTGGTTTAAAGAAGTTTTGACTAAGTTTATAAAGGTAGTTCCATATGGCTTAGGAAGAGTCTTATTTTGGTTTGATTTGTTTTGATTTGATTTGAAAGGTTTGAATTTGGATTTCATTTATATTTGTGCACATAAATGAAGGAATGATTGATTTATAAAGAAATCAACCAAGTTTGAATTGGTTTGAAGGAGTTTTGACTAAGCACATTAAGGTGGTTCATATGGCTTAGGAAGAGATTTTGGAATTTGGAGTTAATCATGGGTTTCAATCATTTGGAATTTTGGAATTGATTTTTGATTTGAATTTGATTTGAGATTAGATTTGATGATTTAGAAAATCAATTGGATTGGGGTTGATTTGAATTTGGTTAAGGCTAAGTCCATAAGATAAAATCAAAGGGCCTAGGAAGGGATTTGGAATTTGAATTTGGTGATGGATTTCAATGATTGGATAGTTAGATTTGATTTTATAATTTGAATTTAAATTTGAGATTTGGGTTGAAAGAAGAAAGCAAGGATTGGGTTTGAGCTATAGGGTAGGCAAATCTTCCTAAATCCTTAAGGCATAACCTATTCATGTGGCTAACTCTTCTCAGTCTCTAGGATTAGGTTAAGTGTTCACCTAATCACTAGAAGTGTCTTAAGACTAAGGAACTCTTAGTATCTATAAGAGTTCTAGACTTATGATGAGGAAGTTAAGAGCTCACTCCAAAAGTGAGGTCAACAGATACAGAGAGTCATCTTAAGAAGGATAGCTCACTCGGCAGTGTCAGATGACTCTTTCACAATTATACCCACCTCGCAGTAATGCTTCAAAGATATTACCCCACTAGAGGTTCTCAATATTGAAGAATTGATAATATTCTATGTGCTATCGTTGCCTGAGAGTGGCACAACAGGAACTTTATTTTACAAATCTAAGTAGTCTCAACCTCACAATTTTGATTGTCCTACTCAACATGATGATTCTAATGAGATGGTGCTAATGAGAATACTAGTATACTATCCACCAAAATTATGAAGAATGATGCATAAGCTTGGAATTCATACTGGAACATAGAACTCAAGTATTTAACAAGATATGAAGCCAAAAAATTCCTCAAACATCATGAAGAAGTGATAAGTTTATCACTAAATTTCTTGGGTTCTTCTAATACAGATGTCATCAAAATAAAGCTCGTTATAATATAATAGAAGCTGAGATTAAAATTAATAGTGATGAAGAAAATGATCTTTATGAAGTTCTCCTTACAAGCGATGGAGAAGTAGAAGCCAAGCCTGCACCTAAAGAACTCGAAGATGGTGGGCAGATGGCTACTATGGATGAGCTTAAAAAAATCAACTTAGGAACTGAGGATGATCCCCATCTAACTTTTATTAGTTCCCTTCTGCTTGATGAGAAAGTTGAAGAACTAAAAGTGCTACTTTGTGAATTTGGGTATTGCTTTGCTTGGACATATGTTGAAATGCCTGGCTTATCCCCTGATGTGGCAGTTCATAAATTAGCAATCAAGCCAGAGGCAACATTTGTTAAACAAGCACCAAGGCGAATGAGACTAGAAATTGAAGAATGGGTGATCATTAAAACTAAAAAGTTAATTGAAGCAGGATTCATACATGAAGAAAAGTATCCTGATTGGATATCCAATAAGTTCCCGTGAAGAAGAAAAATGGTCAGATTCGTATCTGTATCGACTTCCGGGATCTTAATAAAGCCTGCCCAAAAGATGATTTTTTGCTCCCTATATTAGAATTATTGGTTGACAATACATCTAACTACGACATATTTTATTTTATGGATGGATCGCAGGATATAATCAGATCAAGATGGCACCTAAAGATGAAAGATATCCATCCTTCAGAACACCTATTGGCATCTATTGCTACACAGTCATGCCTTTCGGTTTAAAAAATGTTGGAGCTACAAACCAAAGGGCTATGATGCATATTTTTGATGTGTTAATTCACCAGACGGTGGAATGTTATGTTGATGATTTGGTGGTTAAGAGCTTAAGCCATAAAAATCACTTTGAAGACTTAAGAATTATGTTCAAAAGAATAAAAAAATATGATCTCAAGATGAATCCCCTAAAATGCGCATTTAGGGTGTTCTCCAGAAAATTTCTTGGGTATATTGTACATCACAAATGAATTGAGATCGATCCTACTAAAATCAAGGCAATTATTAAGATGCCTCTGCTGAAGAGTTTGTCATCTTCATTCTTTACAAGGATAGCTTGTGTTCATCCATCAATTTATATCAAACCTATCAGGGCGCTGTCAACCATTTTCAAAGCTGATGAAAAAGAATGTTCCATTCAAATGGGATAATGAGTGATAAGAAGCCTTCAATAGTATTAAAAGATATCTATTAAATCCATAAATTCTTGCAGCGCCTACTCTAGGGAAGCCTCTTATTCTATACACAACTGCATTAGAAGAGTCCCTCAGAGCACTATTGGCACAACACAATGAAGAAGGAAAAAAAATTCTCTTTATTATATCAGTCGGAGGTTGATAAGAGAAAAAATTAGATACTCTTCGATAGAGAAGCACTGTTTGACATTGATATTTGAAGCTCAAAACTCTATCATTACATGTTATCTCATAAAATTACTCTCATCTTAAGGATCGATCCTCTAAAGTACTTGATGCAAGACCAGCATTGATAAGTTGCTTGGGAAGATGGGCAATAATGATTTTATAATTTGATATCACATACGTTCCGCAGAAAGTAGTGAAGGAACAAATTTTAGCAGATTTTCCTGTTGCACATCCAATTCCTGCATACTCACCTCTTAAGAATGATTTGCCTGATGAGCAAATTATGCTCATTGATGAAAGAGAAAAATTACAAATTTCAAAAATATACTTTGATGGAGCCTCATCAATCAAATAGGTCCAACCTCCAAATTTCCAAAAAGGCAAGAGCAGGAATCAACACCGTCTTCATAACACCAAAAGGAGGGATAATGAGATGATCATATGGGTTGACCGAGCCAAGAACTAATAATGAAGCTGAGTATGAAGCATTTGTGGCATGTCTCGAAGAAGCTATTTTCATAGACATTCAAAACCTACATATTTTCGACGATTCTCAGCTTATTATAAATCAAGTATTTGGCATTTATAAAATTAATAAGCTTGAGTTAGCTTTTCATCACAAGTGATTCTTGAGCTTATGAACCAAGTATCAAATGTCACACTAACTCAAGTCTCTCGATATAATAATAAAGCATATTGTTTAGCAAAATTAGCTAAGGAGATGACAAGTATGAATGTCAATTATATCATGATTGGGATATTTACTTGACAAGTTCTAGAGCTAGCAAAGTTACAATCCCCGCAGGTAGAGAGGTTATCAAATTCTACTAAACAGGATGCAACTCAAGTTACTCATCATCCACCTCAAAATCAACAAGGAGTTTTACCAAGAAAAGATGAGCATGATATTGCTTCAGAAAAGTAATGGGAAGTCTTTATAGTAAAAAAGCTACATGATTACAGGCAGCCCTTCATCGATTATTTTAAAGAAGGTAAATTACCAAATAATAAATCATTAGTAGCTCAAATTGAGAAGAGAATGTTGCGATATGTTTTCATCAATAACACTTTATATCATAGATCCTTTGAATAAATATGGCTACGATGCATAGTTATAGATGAAGCTAGCAAAGTAATGGTTGACATTCATGAAGTGCTTTGCGGTGCACTTCAGTAAGGTCCCAAGATGGCAGTAAAGATCAAAAGGTTGGGCTATTACTGGCCATCTATGGTGAGAGACTGTATTGATCATGCCAAGAGATGCCATGAATGTCAAGTACATGGGAGTATAATCCACCAACCTCCAAATCCACTACACCCAATAATAGTATCCTGGCTATTTGAATGTTGGAGTACAAATATAATTGGACTGATTGATCCACCGTCATCAACTGTTCACTGCTTCATCCTAGCAACGACTGATTATTTTTCTAAGTGGGCTGAAGCTACCCCATTTAAAGAAGTTACTGATCGAGTAATCAACTTCTTTATGCATAATATGATCTATAGATTTGGAGTGTCACGTCGAATAATTTTTGATAATGGCTCAACTTTCAAAAGTACGAAGTTTTATAGATTCGTTGATTGACATAAAATTGTTCGATGATACTCTTCAATATATAATCCAAGGGAAAATGGTTTGATAGAATCCTTCAATAACATATTGATCAACCCGCTCAAGAAAACTCTTACTAAAAATAAGAGAGAATGACATATTAAACTGATAGAGGCATTATGGATGTATCGAACTACCTACAAGGCACCGACTAAAGCCACTCCTTATTCATTAGTATTTGAAGTTGAAGCAGTTCTTCTACCTGAAGTTGAGTTTCCATCACTTCGAGTAGCCATCTAATACAACCTAACTGAAGATCAAAATACTCATTTAAGAATGGAGGAACTCAACGTGCTTGATGAAGTTAGATTATAGGCTCATCAAAATCTGAAAGTTTATCGAGCAAAGATGTACAAAGATTTTGATCATACGGTGTGGCCTCGAACATTCTAAGAAGGAGAATTAGTCTTGTTGCTGAGAAGACCAATTATTCTTAATCAAAAAATTTGTGAAAAATTTGAGCCTAATTGGGAGGGCCCTTTTGTCATTGAGAAGGTGTATCAAGAAGGAGCATACCAACTCATTGACCTAAATGGCGAAGACCAATGTCGTTAATTAATGGTCGATACCTAAAAAAGTATTATACATGATAAATATATTTTTGAGATACTATAGAAATCCCCCTGCAAGATATGGGGCATTTTTTATTATATTTATTTAGGTTGACATCGTGCATCATGCCGAGATCCCTAAATAAATATATATAATCAAGAGAAAAGAATGATAGCCTTTGATAATATATTATAAATTTTTTTAAAAGCACCGTAAAGATTCTCCTATTACACGCATTTTTAGATTATATATATATATATATATATATATATATATATATATATATATATATAATATATATATATATATATATACCCTCTTATATATACTATATATATATATATATATATATATATATATATATATATATATATATATATATATATATCTTTCTTATATGATATAAATATTACATGTTCCCTCTTACAAATATACCCCATTGATATGTTTTCTTAACTTAGTTTAATTCTTTTTTTATTTATGAATTTTTTTTTTATTTTCATATGGATTGGCATCGTGCTATAAGAAGAGATCCCCGAATATATTCTGATTCGGGTAGACATCATACTTTGAGGCGAGATCTCCATTTGATTACTCTAATATCTTAGTGGTAAATATACTTTTGGTTATCCTAAATAGTGAAAATGTATCTTTAAATAAGCTGCACACATGATGATTCTATTATTGAAAGATTCATCTTCTATACTTGTAATAATTATAAAAGTCAAGTGAGAGGATTTTAAATTTGTAAGCTTCGATATTGTTAAGTTGGGGAAGCATAAGTCTGTTCACAGCTCAAGTCTAAGACTTAAGCGGGTCCTGATCGTCAAACTCAATAAGCCTAAATGTGGTCGAGTCTTTGACTGCTCTTCTCACTCAACAAGCATATGAAAATGCAGTAGTGGTAGAGCCCCCGCTTACTAGTTTGATGCTAATAGCTATTCTTCCTAAAGCTGACTTGACTTGACATACCCAAGTGAGTTAGAAGCAAAAGTTCTCTTAACTGACTAATGGGCTATAAATAAGAATAAAGAAGATGCTTTATCCTTAAAACAACAACTGTATAAAAATTCCTCAGAGATATGCAAAGATGAAGATATGAATTCTCAAGTGTAGTACAAAAAAATGAAGAGAGGAATACTGGTTTTCCACTAATACAATAAAATGGTAGATGACTAATAAAAAAAGGGGTACATCAGAGAAGCCTAGAGTGTGGCTTCTGAAGCTATGCTGAAAAAACTACCAAAGACTCATGCTCACTCTTAGCCAATTAGAATGCCTTCACAGCTCTAGTCAAAGTAGCCTCAGCATCCACCATAGTTCGATGACATATATGGTAATGGTGCATCTGAAGCTCTCTGTGGAGTTTATTTTCAAATGTATATGGGGGGACACCACATAGATCTTAGGGGGTACTTATTGAGATGATCAGGTACGATATTGACGTATGATATATTATCTTGAAAGATAAAGACATCACCCTTTAATGGACCTAATCACATAATAAGGACTCCTAAGGCATGATGGGTCTTTGAATATACCAGAGATTTTTAACTTGCTTTATAAAAATGAATAATGCAGAGTTTATATTAAACTAGATTCTAAAGTTCCCTATGGAGGCAATCCTCCATAGTTAATTACAACTTAGGGAATGAAATTCCCTAAGAATACTCTTGATTAAAGTAGGCAATTGTTATCTCCAATGATTTCAAAGTTAGATTATCAAATGATTGGCTATTTTCAAAAATAAATTAAGAGAGTTCATGGAGAAGACTTATTTTTGAAAGCCAAAGAAGATGAGTAGGGAATGCTCATGATACCAGGAAGCCTAGTGAGCATTCCAATCTATCCTATAGTAGGGCTTTATATATTTGAAGTTGAAGAGAATTATTTTGTTTGAGTTGAAAATCCATTAGATTACTAGGGACTATAATCCAACAACACAAGATTGTGGAAATGCTTAAGAGGTGAGGATTTATGCTTATAGCTCAAAGGAAACAGCTACCTCAGATCCTAAATCTAGGGAGCTTTAGTAAGAACTAAAGCATGACATAAATCTAAGCTAAGATGGGCAAAAGATTTACCTCCATAAGAGAGGATAAACTACTCGACTGTTAGACTTATAACTACCTAGAGTGCCTGCCAGCTAACTCCTCCTACGTTTAAAATCCATGTAGTCTGGTTATATGAATTTGCAAGATAGTTGGGCTATTATTAATTTAGAAAGAGATTAAAGCCCTTGAACCCAATCCCTAAGAGATTAGAGCATGAGTGGTATAAATAATAACTTAATCTAATTGAATATCTTTTCAAATTTTATTTCAATTTTGACACTTCATTTGGACAAAAGGCTTTAGGATGTTTTATATGCCTAAATGCATGATGAAGTAAAGTTTTTGGCCAAATCAAAAGAGAAAGATGGTGAAGCTCTATTAGTAGGGGTTTCTCTCACAGGTAAAGCGATCCCAATGTGTGTAAGGATGGAGGCACCTCATTTTGCAAGAGTGATTCAAGATGCATGCATGATGTGAGACATACAACATTCAACTAAGGGGTTGCTAAATCTTTTAATTATCTTGATTTACATTCTAAGCTTTATGGTGAGGTTATGAGTTGTAGAAAATCTTAGTTATTGGGGTAGAAAATTTAATTTTGCTCTAAGAGCTAAATCCTATATAGGATGTACATTAAAGCATCATTTATTCAAGAAACTAAGAAAAAAATGTCATCCTAATGCACAATTTAAACATAACATCAATCAATTTTATAAAACTAACATGAAAGAATAAAAGGCCAATGCGGTCGGGTGCTGCCATACAACTCAAAAAAAAGGTGGGTAGCTGAGCTCTACCTTTATACAATTTATAATTACAAAATAATGATTACAATTTATAAATGTTGTAGGGGGTCTTCTTTCTTCATTCTTCATATCTTCATTTCTTCTTCTTTCTTTGATTTGATTTACTCTACTTCGAAAGCATCATATGGCCTCCCAGGACAAAGCCTTCTAGCACTTATCCACCAAAAGACTAATCCTAATTCCTAATGCAAGATTAAAAATAGGAAATGTAAATCTAACTACACCTACAAAATAAAGGTTAGCTAAACATACATACAACCCTAAGTTATATTTATAATTTGGACTTAGCACCCTACACATGGGTAACCAAGCCCACTTGTCTTAACTTGGATTATGCTTAAGGGTTTAAGCAACCTGCAAAAGCATTATATTTATCTTTAAGCATCCTCTTATGCATAATCCCCTATAGAAAATATGATTAGGCTAATATTAGCCTAACATCCAGTCTACGAGGCATACACCCTAACATCCAGTCTACGAGGCATACACCCTAACATCTAGTCTAAAATAATACATCACGAAACTAAACCTACATCACACCATGCACCATGTTAACATAAAGCTAGAAGTGGTGATTTAATTCTAATGTATGTGTTAAGGCTTGTGTGGTATGTCTCACTAGGCATTAATGTTGTATTTTCTAAGTGTGGAAGGATTTAATTTAAAATGAGAAGTTGATTTCACTTAAAGTGATTTAATTGATTTGAAAATTTTAATTTGTATTTTCTTTATTTCATTTTATTACACTTAGCAACTAAGTGTTAAAGAGAAGAAAAGAGGATTGCCCTCTTTCATCCCTACCTTAAGCCACTTTCTAAAGCATATTAATCTGATTTAGTTCTCTTTAGTGAATAACTTATTGTATATTTTTAAATTAATCTTAAGTTTATGTTCATTCTAAATAATTCTATTCAATATGAAAGAAATCTTAAGATTAATGTAATTGAATTACTATCACATGACATATGTTAAATCATTCCTTTCCATCATATATAACATGCATATGATTTACATCCTAAGTATACATATACAACATATATATATATATATATATATATATATATATATATATATATATATATATATATGTGTGTGTGTGTGTGTGTGTATTTTTGGAGTTTGTATCTTCATTTTTTTTATTAGATTATTTAATCATATTAATTTAAAGCTTTATCCAAATTCTTATACAAAAAATGTATACGGATGAAATTAAATAGATACGTGTCATTGTTAACCAGGGAAGTGAGATAATCAAATGACCTCCTTGAGGATATCTAAAGCCTCGTATTCCCGGGATGTCCAAACTATATACCCATTTGCATTCAAACATATGTAAATTTATATATATGAATATGGAAAAGTAAGCTCCAAGATACATGATTAATTAATCTAATGGCTAAACAATTATGAATGCATGTATCTTTGATAAAAGAAAGGGGTTTCAATTCCATAATTAAATACACACACATATATAAGTGACATAAGCTAGTACATGTCATTATTAATCAGGGAAGTGAGGTAATCAAATGACCTCCTCGGGGCTACTTAAAATCTCGTATTTCTCGGATGGCCAGATTACACACTTGCTTTTCTCAAATACATATGGATGTATACTTAAATAAAGGAAGAAAAACCATGGAAAGATTATATTTTCGTTAATTGAATCATTTATGTATATGAATTAAAGCTTTATCCAAATTCTAATGTTGAGCTACATAAAAATTAAATCAAATGGGTACATGCATTTATTAACCAGGGAAGTGAGGTAATCAAATGACCTCCTGGGGCTAGCTAAGGCCTCGTATTCCCAAGATGTCCAGACTATATACCCATCAACATTCATACTTATGCGAACCAACACATGAATAAAGGAAAGAAAGCTTCACTTTATACACTTAAGGTATAATCACATACATCTCCTATGTATTTATAACTAGCATTACCACATATTTTATTATTCATTTATAAGCTTTTGAAAAACACATTTGGATTTAATAGTGATAATAGCCACACATATATTAAATTAAATCAACACATGCAAGCTTAACATAAAGGAAAACCATTTGTTTAATTAATTTTGAAAGGATGAATGCATGATTTCAAATGACATACAACATTTAATATGATTGGAAAGAAATAAATAAATATAAACACATCATTTCATTCAATCAAATTAACTCCTAAGAATAATCATGTCAAATAAAATCATTTAAAGCAAACCAAAGTTTCTTTGATGTCATTTTAATTTCATATTTTGATTTGATTTAACGATGTGAGAGGGAGCTTGTTGATCCTAACCCATTCCCATTTTTGTGAATTAATTTGGTTTAATGAAAAGTAATTAAGTTGATTTTATGGATTAATTACGTTGTAATATGCATTAAATCTATTAATAACCCTTACATATGTTACCTTCAAGTAATTAATTAAATAATTATGAGCCAACATGATATGCAAATGAATTGAAAAGTAAATTAGCAATGGTCCTAAGAAATGAAAGGGCCTAATGCAATTGGCTCACAATTATTAATTAATTAAATTAAGAAACTTGATTAATTACATTTATGATTTTCCCACACATATGGGTAAACCATAATTTCATTAACTTCCTTTAGGTTAATAAACACCTAAAGACCTACCCATGAACTAATTAAGCAAGATTTAAGGTGGTTTGAACTTTAATTTGGTTAAATAAACCATGAATTAATTAATTAAACTCCTACTTAATTGCCAAATTGATTAATTAACTGTTCAAATGAAATGGACTTAGGAAACAAGTTAGGAAAGAAGTCCTAACCCAATTCCCCTTACCCATCCACTGTTAGACAATGATTAATGAGACAAATTAATTAATTACTTAATGTTCATGTGATTAATTAACCCTTAATTAAATTAAGAAAGTAATTAGGCTTAATTAGCTAATTTTCTTAATTAATTAACCAATAAATCCTAATATAATTTTGGGAGGCAGAGGTCATCCCCTTAAATAATCTCAAAAGTATGGGGGTTAATTAATTGATTAATTAGAGAGTAATTAAGCTAATCAATTTTTCAATTAAACCTTAATTAATTCTTAACTACTGTTTAAAATCAATTAAGGATATTTTTAATAAATTCCTCTCTAAAAGACCTTTAAAATGAGGATTTATTTATATATTTTTTTGGATTTTTCCATAATTTATTATAAATATTTGAAGTTTCAGCCATTAATATTGATTATTTAAGCCTAATTAAGCCTAATCCCGTCGACGCCATGTGGCATGATGATGCAGCACACTTTTCACATGACCAGATTGGCTATTAAGTTCCAAGTCGGTGGCGCTTCGATCTATTTAGATCTGGTCGGATGGCACAGATCAATCCCGTGGTTAATAAAGGATTAAAATGGCTCGATCTAACGGATTTAATTACGACCATATATTCCAATCTTGTGGAATCGACGACGTGTGATCTATCATTCCATGGGAGACGAAGGATGGAAGTCGTCCACCATTGCCCGTGTGATCCGAGCTCAGCCGAGCTTGGATCCACTCTAAATGGATCCCACACCTTCACGACAACAATCAGAGGGGATCCAACAATCAATATCATGTGGCATTCAACTTTCCTTTGAAAAGCTCTAAAAAAATTTTAAGGAAGCTCGGTTTCAATGGAATAGCTTCGAGCCTCGGTGGTTCTGCGCAGGTAGCTTAGCAGTTGAGATGAAGCCCCGTTGAGCTGCAATTGGATTGATTCCATGCCATTTGCTTGAAAGGCCAAGGTTCATCATTTGGAGCTCAATCTTGATCAAACTCCTACTTTCGGTGGGCTTGGAACTCAGGGCAAGGTTCATTTTGCTTCGACAAGATGTGGGGATGGTGTGTGCAAATGGAATTGGAATTTGGTTGTGGTTTGAGAGAGTTAGGATCGGAGGGGATGTGTCCTATTTCAGGTGCTCACGAGAAAGAGAATTCTAGTGAGGAGGAGCTTGGGGAAGGCTCTGTAGCTCGTTGGGGAGTTTTGAAACTCACTTGGAAGCTCAGAGGAATCGAATGGGTGAGAATTATGAAAATTGAGGGGAGGGGGGGGTATACCCCTTTTCCATTGTGATGGATGGACAAGATTGGCTCCCATTTTTCGGCTGGCCAGCCACCGCCAGAGTGTCGGAGTGGTCACCATCACCTCCCCATGGCATGACTTGAGTGGTGGAAGGGTTGGAAGGTGGCTCAAGGCAGTTGTGGCTTGGTCTTTGTCCATGGGGTTCTCAGCTTATGAGGGAGGTGAGTTAACTCACCTCCCTTTGATATGGCGACCCACATGAGGCTAGGGGTCTGTGGACATTTGGAGTGTGTGAGGGCTGCCAAGTGGAAAAGGAGGAGTAGACTTTGCCAATTTTAGAAAAGATCCCATGTGGGAGGCAAATCTAAGGGGGATTGCCTTGGGCTTGTCCCCATTTGGGTTTGGACTGGTTTTGGGCTGATCCCAAGTAGGTTTGGGGTTTGGTTTGAGAAGGAGAACATGGATTGAGTTTAGGCTATAGGGTAGGTAAGTCTCCTTAAGTCCCTAAGGCATGGCCTGCTCCTACGACTAACCATTCTAAGTCTCTAGGCTTAGGTTAAATGTTCACCTAACCACTACAGGTGTTTTAAGACTAAGGAGCTCTTAGTGTCTAAAAAAATAGATTTATCATGAGGAGATTGAGAACTCACTCCAAATGTGAGGTCAACAGTCTCCTATCCTAATCAACCTGCAAGTCTGACTTCCAGGATATCACGCTCGTGAGGTCCCTCCATAACTCCCTGATCCTAGTGGTCAGTCTAACTCTGAAGTGGCATCTATCGATCTCTGATGATAGTGTCATAGAGCCTCATCACTTTCCTTAAACTCATCATGTGCCAGATTAGCAGCCTCCCTACGGATCTTGACCTGCTCTTGAAGCTCTCTCAGTGCAGTACTGAAGCAGACGATACTGAGTGACCACATATGTTGGATCAAAATCTCTGTGTCTTTACAAAGAGCCTACCAGTAGGCGAGAACCTGCTCCTTCAAACTAGTGCGAGCTAGAAGATTCAGAATGGTGTTGGTGTATGATGTAAAGTGGTCTAGGACTCTAGTGAGCCTATAGTAAGCCTAAAAATCACATCCCTCAAAAATATTAAACTATAATCATGCATACCCAAGTCACATGGATCTGGTGTAGAGGGATATCAGTGGTGGATCTCAGACTCATAACCCACCTTAGGTGCTATAAGAAATAAATAAAAATAATCAGTATAAGGTAAAGAAGTAAATGTAAAGAAGTGTGAGTAAAAGAAAATAGAGAAACAAAAAAGGTACCTGAACATGGTGAATCTAATTGAATGGGTGCATCATAAGTGACAAAGTCCTCCATGACCCTCACTATCTGGTAAGCTCCAAGGTTGTATGCTAGCTCGACAAAAGCTCCACTAAGTACAAGGTCTCTCACCTCAAAAGTGTTCCTAGAGCAGTGGAAGAGTAAGGCTCTATTGGGAAAAGTGACTCCACAAAAGAAGTAACAAAATCTGAGATGGTAGTATCAAGGATAGGCACACTCGAACTCAAAGTCCTCATGGCATGTATGCTACAGTGGCACCTCATTAGGAGTCAGAAGTCATCATGGAAGTGGACTCATGGACCAATTAATTGAAGTCGAGAGGCTCAGGTAAGCTCAGGAACATCACGTGAGGTGAAGGAACCTCATTGGGAGAAGAAACCCTAGCTTGCACTTTGCTAAGAGGAATGGTGTCCTCAGCCCTGACCTGCTCATAAGTTGGTATATATATCACAAATTAAAAAGAAAGATATTAAAAAAGAGATGAAAAATTGTATTTTAAAAGAAAAGAGATATGGATCATACCTCTAGTGTTGCTGTCTCCTACTAGTGGTGACCTACGATGAGTCCTCTGACCTCGAGGAACTCCTAAGGATCTCACCTTTCATTCATACTTTCTAGCACCATGCTCTAAGAAGGGGATAAAAGACAGTCATACCCAAGTGAGGTGAGTATAACTAACCTCTGTGCAACTCTGTGGAGGAGCTATCCTAAAGCTAGAGCCAATCCCAAGGCGTAACAAGTGCAACCAAGCTATTAAATTAGTAAAGAAATGAGTCTCAATCAGCATTGTCTTTGTATCTCGAACATCCACAATACCTGGAATCAAGGGTCTACCATCATATGTTGTACTCTGTGAAAAGTCGAATGCATTCACTTGATTGGGCTGATAGCCCTCTAAAACTATCAACTGACCAAATCTATAACACAACCAACTCGGACGCATACTGAAGAAATACTTTGTGAGTCTAGCGTCCAACCTCCATAAATCATTGTGTATCTGCCTCTTTCATCAAGTCTGTTAATGATATTAATCTCTATCAAATATGAAGGCAAACTTGATATCTCTGGTTGGTAAACCAAATGAAATTAGTCTGTGACTAGGTGTGGAGCAAAAAAAAAAGATGCACTCGCTCCCGCTCTAAGGTAGAAGAAGTCTGGCATAATGTTAACCTCACTTTTGGAGTGAGGATTCAATCTCCTCTTCTTAGATTTAAGGTCTTCTATATACTAAGACTTCCTTAATTATAAGACACTTCTAGCAATTAGGTGAACACTTAACCTAAGCCTATAGATTTAGAAGGGTTAATCATAGGATTAGGCTATGCCTTAGGACTTAGGGAGACTTACCTACCCTATAATCTAAACCCAATCTATGCCTAGCTCTTTGGCCTAAACCAAACCTCAAATTCAATTCATTCATTCACATACCAAATCCAAATTCAAATTCTAAACCAAATGATTGAAATTATAACTAAATCAAGTCCAAATCAAACCTATCCTAAGCTATATGATTCAATCTTATGGACTTAGCCAAAACCCCTTTAATTCAAATCCAAGATCAATTGATTTTCTCTAAGTCAATTCAACTATCCAATCAACCCATACCAAATATACAATCAAATCAATCAAAACTAAATTCCAATCCTACCTAAATTAGATTGAACCAACCCTACCGAAACCTCCTATGATGATCATAAATCATCCTTGATTGATCAATTATCATTAATTGGGTCAAACCAAGTCAACTTGGTCATTTGACCAAGTCAATCCTTTTAACTTACATGAATAAAACTAGCCAAATCTCAACAAGCCAAATTAATTGAAACTATTGGTTCACACCAACCTATGATCAATGATTGAATATGACTTGACCATCAATTGAGCCAAACCTAACCCAATTGGCCCTTTGACACAAGTTGGCCCAATTTGACCTAAAAGATCAAATTGGAGCAAATCAAGATCTAACCCAAATTTATTGCAACCAATGGCTCAAGTTCATTCCAAATTGATGGTTGAACTTGATCGAAACCATGATTGAACCCAATTTGGCCAATTAAACCCAATTGACTTATTTAGCCCAAATTGACTGTTGACCTCACTTTTGGAGTGAGTTATCATCCCCCACTTCTTTGACTTAGGAGTCTTCTAGACACTAAGACTTCCTTAGTCATAAGACACTTATAGCACTTAGGTGAACACTTAACCTAAGCCTAGAGACTTAGAAGGGCTAATCATAGGATTAGGCTATGCCTTAAGACATAGGGAGATCCACCTACCCTATAGCCTAAACCCAATCCATGTTCACCTTCTTAAGCCATAACCAAACCTCAAATTCAATTCAAATTCCAAGTCCAAATCCAAATCAAAATTCCAAGCCAAATGATTGAAGCTCATGATCAAATCCAAACTCAAAATCAACCTAATCCCTATGATTTTATCTTATGGACTTAGCCTTAAATTCAAATAAATCCAAACTCAATTGATTTTCTCAAAATCAATTCAACCCTTCAATCTATCAAACTCAATTCCAAGTCCAAATCAAGATCCAAGTTAAATCAAATCCAAACCTAAGTCCTTTGAATCAATTTCAAGAACTTAGCCAAAATCCCATCCAAATCAATCCAAAATCAATTGATTCTCTCATAATCAATTTATATCTTCAATCACCTTCCTAAATATATATCAAATCTACATTCAAATGACCAAAAATAAATCAAACTAAATCAAATTAAATCTAGATCCAAATCTAAGTCCTATGACCTACCTTCATGAGCTTAGCCAAATTGGCTTTCAAATCACTTTAAACTCAATTGATTTATTCATAAATCAATCATATCTTCAATCATCTTCACAAATATAAATGAATTATGCATTTAAATTAACAAAATTAAATCAAACTAAATCAAAATCCTCCTTAAAACCCATTAAGCTAACTTCATAAACTTAGCCAAAATCTCATCCAAATCAAACCAAATACAATTAATTTCATCATGGATCAATCATACCTTCAATCATATTCACAAATATAAATGAAATCTACAATCCTCAAGCCAAACCAAAATCAACCCAAGTCAAACCCAACTTAGCCCTTTTGACTTGAAATATCCAAATGAACCAAAACTCATCCAAACCCAAATCAATTGCAATTAGATTTACATAGCAATCCCAAATCCATATATAACTCAACTAAATCAAACTCAACCCAAAACCAAACCAACTAAACTCAGTTGGCCCACTTGACCCAAAGTGTCCAATTTGACCTATTTGAGCCAAGTTCCAATCCAACCCAAATTATATTGAACAAAGCCTGCCTAAACTGCCTATCACGATTGTTGATCATGCTAGGTTGATTAATTATCATAAATTGGGTCAAATAAAGTCAACATGGTCCTTTGACCAAGTCAACCCCATAACCCATATGAACCCAAACTAGCCAAATTACAATCTAAGCCAAATTAATTGAAACTAATGATTCATACCAACTTAAATTAATATTTGAACATGAAATGACCTTCAATTGAGCCAAACCAAATCCAATTGGCCCTCTTGACCCAAGTTGACCCAAATTGACCTAAAATATCAAATTGGGTCAAATCTTGATACAATTCAAATTGATTGCAACCGATGGCCCAAGTTCATTCCAAATTAATTGTTGAACTTGACCAAAGCCTAAATTGATCCACTAGACCCAAATGACCTATTGAACCTAACTTGACCTAATGGGTCAAACCAATCTAGAACTCAATAAAATTCAAATTAAACTCAACCAAAACCTACAACATATTCCAAATGATCAACCAAACCCAATCCAAGCCGACCCAAGATAATTTGGCCAATTGGGTCAAATTGGTCAACTTTACCCATTTGGCTCAAATGAACTCAAATGAGTTAAATCAAATCAACCAAACCAAACCAAAGACACCAATACATCCCAAATGATCATATGAACTATTCCCAACCTTTGGTTTGACCCAATTTGACCAATTGGTCAACTTGACCCAACCTAAGCTAATTTGACCCATTTGATCCAAATTTGAGCCAAATTAAACCAAATGAACTTCAAATCACCTGAAATTTAGGCTAACCCATGTTTGACTCATTTCAAATCTGACCAAATCAAATCTAATCTTAAATGATCATTCTACCCTTGGGTCAAGGGTATCATATTAGACAAATCAGCCATCTAAGTGGCCATTTCACTTCCTTGGCCACTTGGCATCCTTTTATTGGTCCACATGGGCACCTAGGACACTACCCAACCTAACCTAAGGGTGGTTGGGTCGACCATGACCCAAGGGGAGGTGAAATTACCTCTCCTCTTCCATTAGTGCACTTCAAACACCAAGGAAACCCACTAATCCCCCTTGGGAACCACTCCTCTACCCTCAGCTAACCAAGATGAACCACCTAATGAGATTCCCAGTCACTGTGGCCACCTCTGGCGGTCGAATAGCCATAAAAACTAAATGGATCCCGTTCGTCTGATCCAAGGAATGAGGGGGTATACCCCCCTCCCTCATTTCCACCCAAATTAAGCGACAAGCATTCAGTGAGCTCACTTAGGGATTTTCAAGTTCCCTAGAGCTTTCCCAGTGATCCCGAAGCTATCCCGCCACCAAAGAACCCAAAATTGAGCTTCCTTGAAGCAGGGTACTCCCCCATTCAATTCCATTTGTTCAAACCTCCACCAAAGTGCAATTAACTTTACACACACCATCTCTAGAGCCAATCGAGCAAGAATGAATCATCCCCCAAGCTTCCCAATGATTGGAGGGTGGACTTCGATCAGAACTAACCTCCAAAGCTTCAGTTCATGGCCTTCTGAGTAAACTACATTAAATCAAGGCTCGTGCCGATCAATAGGTCTTCGTCTCCACTAGAAGAAGCTTCCTTAATCTTTTGCACCACTGGTCTTGAGCTCCAGAGAGGTATACCATTGAAACTGACCTTAGGTGACAAATTTATTGGAGCTTTTTGAAGGAACTGTTCATCTCTAGTGATCTTGACCTTTGGATCCCCTCCGATCGATGTCGTGAAAGTGTGAGATCTTTTTGGAGTTGATCTGAGCTTGGGTGAGCATGGATTACATGAGTAATGGTGGATGAACTCCGTTCTCCCTCGCTCGAGTGATGATAGATCATGCACCGTCCCTTCCACGTGATCAAAATGGATGGTCGTGATTAAATTTGATAGATTGATCCGATTTAATCCTATTAAACCACAGGATTGACCGTGGATGTCCGATCTTGGATCGGGCAGTGCACGAGAAAGCGCATTCCCCTGCCACCACGCAAGCCCTCACTAGGATTATTTTTTAATAACTAATCCCAAGACACCACGTGGAAAGTGCACCACGTGTTGTTGATGGGATTAAGGGTTAATTAGGCTTAATTAATGTGTTTTAATGGCTAAAATTTATGAAAATCATAACTAGTTGTAGAAAAAAAAAATAAATAAATACTCATTTTAAAGGTATTTTAGAGGAGAATTTACTAAAAATATTTTATTTAATTTTGAGTAGTAATTAAGGCTTAATTAGGATTTAATTATCAAATTAATTAGCTTAATAATTCTTTAATTACTTAAGTAGTTAACCCCAAAGTTTGTGGGTTAATTTAATGGGATGACCTCTACCTCCCATGATTTTCTTAGGATTTATTGCATAATTGATTAGGGAAATTGACTAATCAAGCTTTAATTACTCTCTTAAGTTAATTAATCATTATTTAATTCCATGAATAGTAATAAATTAATTAATTAAGTTATTAATCATTGTTCAATAGTGAATGAACCCATGGGATAAGGTTAGGGCCTCCTTCCTAATCTATTTCTCTAAGTTCATTTCATTAATTAAATAAATCAAGGCTTAATTAATTAATTAAACTACTTAATTAATTAAATTGAAATCATAATCATATCAAATTTTAATTAAGTAAATCTTTGGTAGACCTTTAGGTGTTCAATAACTTAAAGAGGTCTTAAGAAAATTATGGTTAACCCACATGTGTGGAAAAACCATGAGTACTTAATTAAGTTCCTTAACTTAATTGACCATTAATTATGAGCCAATTGCATTAGGTCCCTTTTAATTCTTAGGATATTTTCTAATTTAATTTTCAATTCATATGCATATCATGTTGGCTCATAATTATTTGGATGATTATATTAAGGTAAGATAGGAAAGGGTTAATTAATGTATTTAATGCATGTTACAACTTAATTAACTCATAAAATCAACTTAATCACATTTTTTTAAATCAAATGAATTTACAAACATGGGAATGGGTTAGGACCAACAAACCTTTTCTTACATCCTTAAATCAATTCAATATATTATTGACCTCATTTTTAGAATGAGCTCTCAACCCCTCCATCTTAGACATAGGACTTCTCTTAGACTTTAAGAATTCCTTAGTCTTAAGACACATCTAGTGATTAGGTGGACACTCAACCAAGCCCTAGAGACTTAGAAGAGTTAGCCATAGGAATAGGCCATGCCTTAGGGGTGTTAGGAAAATCTACCTACCCTTAGCTTAGACCATTCCTCACCTTCCTTCCTTCAAGTCAAACTCCAAATCAATCTTATTTGATTTTCTCCAAATTCAAATCAACTCCATGATTGAAATCCATGATTAAAACCCATGAATGAAATTTCTAAGTTCAAATTTTCTTAAGTCCTTTAAATTCCTTTTAATGTACTTAGCCTAAATCATAATCAAACCAAATCAAATCCTTGAGATTTTCTCATAATTCATTTATATTCTCAATTATATTCACATATATAAATGAAATAGAAATTCAAACCAACCAAACTAAACTCAAAATTCAAAATCAATTCATGAAATTTTCTTAAGTCCTTTAAATTTCTTTTAATGGACTTAGCCTAAATCATGATCAAACCAAATCAAATCCTTGAGATTTTCTCATGATTCATTTATTTTCTCATTTATATTTACATATATAAATGAAATATAAATTCAAACCAACCAAACTAAATGCAAAATTCAAAATCAATTCATGAAATTTTCTAAGTCCTTTAAATTCCCTTTTAATGGACATAGCCTAAATCATGATCAAATCACTTCAAATCCTTGAAATTTCCTCATGATGCATTTATATCCTTATTTATATTCACATATATAAATGAAAGATAAATTCAAACAATCAAAACCAATTCCAAAAAATCAAACTCAAATCCACTCAAAATCCAACCTAAGTCTTTCAAGTCAAAATCTTGAACTTAGCCAAATCAACTCCAAATCAAGCCAAACTCTTGATTTTCCTTCATGATTCAATCAACCCTACAATCATGAATCCATATATAAATACAAACTTCAATCACCAAATCAAAATCCAATTCAAAAATCAAACCCCAAATCCTTTCATGTTCACCCTTTGAATATGAAATTGTCAAATGAATCGAAACTAATTTGACTTCAAACCACTTGCAAATGGATTTGAATTTCAATCGTAAGTCCATATACAAGTTCAATCAAACTCAAATCAAACTTTGACCAAGCCAATTGACCCATTTAGGCTCACTTGACCTAAAATGACCTAAAGTACCCTTATGAGCCAAATTTTAAACCTAACCAAATTGGATTGAATCAAACTCACCTATGCCTCTCATCATGATCAATAATCATCATGGGATGATCAATCAATCAAATTGGGTCAAACCAAGTCAAACCTAAGGATTGACCAAGTGAACACTTAGCCCAAAATGAAACCAAACATAACCAAAGTTCACCATAAGACAAATTGATTGAAACCATTGATCTAAGTTCATTCATGAACTACGTTTGAACTTGACCAAGTCCATGTTTGAGCCTAACCTAGCCCAACTGGCCACTTGACCTAAGTTGACCCAACTTGACCTAAAAAGTCAAAATATGTCAAAACTTGATCTAAGCCAAATTGATTCAAACCAATGGGTCAAGTTCATTTCAATTCACTTGTTGAACTTGACCAAAGCCTCAATTGGCCAACTAGACCAAACCTAGCCTAATTGACCTTAGACCCAACTTGACCTAAAGGAGTCATGTTGAGCCAAATTCAAACTTAACAAAAATTGATTGTAAATAAAGATACCAATCCACTCCATATGACTAACCTAACCCAAATAGGTCAAATGGGTCAAATAGGTCAACTTGACCCATTTGACCTAAATGAAGTCATATGAGCCAAATTCTAAACTAATCCAAATTGAATCAAACCAAAGCCACCAAAACATTTCAAATAGTCATATGAACTTGACCCAAGCCTTGGTTTGACCCAATTTGACCAATTGGTCAACTTGACCCAAGTTGACCCATTTTGACCTAAATGGGTCAACATGAGCCAAACCTTATCAAATGAATTCCAAATCTCATGAAACTTGGCCAAACCTAGTTTCTCCACATACCCAACATATCTAAATTGAAAAAATAGCAAAATGACCATTTTACCCTTAGGCCATAGAACAAATTATGGACTAATCCATGGGTTATTTGGTCAAGCCCTCTTCATATTAACTTGATACCTTCCTAATAGCTCAAGTGGACCCAATGAAGAGTGGTGCACCCAACCCAGTGGGTTTGGGTCAGCCCAAATGGACCCAAGGACAAACCCAACCCCCTAGCTCAAACTGGCTAATTCAAAATCCTCCTTCCACTCAATTTGATGCACATGAGAGGTTACCAATCCACTCAAGATCTCAAACCGACCATGTGAAAAATCTAACAACTAAACAAACCTTTCCATGTGGTCAATTGGATCAAAATGGCAAGCTAAGACTCGATCGTCTGATTGTCATAGGGGGAGATATACTCCCCCTAATTCAATTTGAATTGATGATCACCACATTTGATTGAGCCCTAGTGAGTGTTAGAAAACTTCAGAGAGCCATCCTAAGCTTTCTAAGAGAGATTTAAAAAGGGCATTTCTCAGTTTTCTTTCTTAGAGAAAAGGGGAGCTCACTTCAATCATAAACTTCCTTTATACTCAATTCCATTCCAATTCCTCTTGCACACTCCCTCAGGGGATCAAGTTGAGTGCACCCAAGCTCTCATTTGAGTTCCCAAAGCAAGGAGGGGTGGAATTGGATCAAAGCTACAAGCAAGGTGAAGTGGTGTTGGTCCATAGGGAAATCTACTCAGCCCTAAGGCTTGAAACTTTCAATAGGGCTTTGTCTCCACTAGGCGAAGCTTCCTCATCGAGCTCGAGCGTCAGTGATCACTTCCAACAAGATATGAAATTTTTCGACCACTTAGCTTAGGAGGTGTTGGTCTTTTGTGAAAGCAATTTTCATGTCATAAGAAATCCAACATTGGATAGGCTTCTCATTAGCTTTAGATGGTGTGGGTACAATCTCATTCCAATCCAAGCTCAATCGAGCTCAGATCTTCCCTTAAATCATGGATGGTCTCTGTTGAGCCTAAGGGAAGAACTAGGGAAATCCTGGCCATCCATCCACGCATTTTGGATGGATGGACACGATTAACCACACGTTTTAGAATTAATTTATCCCTTTAGAAATCGTGGGATGATCCTCGGTTGTCTGACCCTTGATCGAATGGCAGGGATCAAAATGTATCCCGCTGCCACACCGCCACCCTGATGTGACATTTAAGTAATTAGCTCATGGTGCGATGCGTGTAAAGCGCGCCACGCAGCGTATTGCTGTGGGATGATTAGTTAGGGGATTTAATTAATTTTAATTAATCTCATGATCTTTAAAAATGCATATCTCTCTCAATAAAATTCAGAAAAATATGAGTAAAATTCTATGGAAAGAAAATTCAACCTAGAATATTTTAAAAATAATTTCAATGGATTTTGAATTATACTTTTCTCTGATTTTGGGTATTATTGGAAATATCATTTTTCTAATTACTTCTTAATTATTCTCTAATTAATCCCAAACTTCTTGGGTATGTTTTAGGAGATGACCTCTACCTCCCCTAATTTTCTTGTGATTTTTTTAAGGCTTAAATAGGGGAATTGAAAATGTGTTTCCTAATTACTCCTTTAACTTAATTAAGGATAATTAAGGTTGGATTAGTGTTTTAATCCATTATTAAGGTTGATTAAGGGTAGATCCAGTGAATCGGAGGCTTAGAGAATAATTTTTGGGTATTTCCCCTAAGCGATTCCCTAAACCCCCCCTTTTATTTCCTTAATGTTCTCTTAATTAAGGATTAATTCATTAATTATCCCTTTAATTAATTTCTAAAAATTCTAAAACCTTCATGAACTTAATCAATCTACTTTGGGTAGATACTTAGCTATTTAAGAGCATAAGCTCAATTAAGGAAATTAAAACCCAATTCATATGTGCGAAGGGGTGTTTTGAAATTACTTAAGTTAAACCCCTTAGCTTAATTAACCATTAATCATGAGCCAAATTGCATTAGGCCCTTTTCTTCTTAGGGGCATTGCAAGCTTAAATTTCTTGTGAGTTTTTATGTCATCTCATTAGCTCATCATTACTTGGTTAACTATGCTAAGGTGGTGTAGGTAAAGGTTAATTAACTTGCTTAATTCATACCTTAACCTAATTAATATATAAAATGAATCTAATCATCTAAAAATTAAACAAAAATTTTAAACACATGAGGGAATTTGTTAGGAACTACAAACTCAATCCACATTTTTAAAATTAAATCAAACATAAAACTAAACAAAATCACATTGAATACACTTTGATTTATTTTAAACTTTTTATTTCATAAGAATGTCTTTAGGGTTTAATTAAAGTGAATGTGTTTACATTCTTTCATTGCTTTGATTACTTCCCCAATATGTTAAATGTGTATGTCATATGGTTTCATGCATCCATATTTTTTAAAATTCAAATTTAAAAATGAAATTGTTAACTTTATGTCAAATTAGCATGTGTTGGCTAAAGTAGAAATACGAATGTCTATTATCACTACTAAATTCAAATTTATTTTCAAAATTATATAAATTAAATGCCCAAAACTAAAAGTGTGCTACTTATATTTTAATTATAAGCTTGCGTGTGAGAGAATATAAGGATGTGCTTAGCATAGATTTTCCTTCTCTTTTATTTTAGTATAGTTTTGAATAGGAGTTGGTAAGATGTATAGTTCATTTGAAAAAAACCTAACACTCACCTAATGCCTTATCCTATTCATTCCTATGCTATCACTTAAGAAGGGTCACTTATGCTTGCCCACATAAATTGCATAAACAAAATGAATCAACTAATACAACTTTTGCATTCTTTCTTTCCAATTTACTACTTTTGTACATATGTTTGTATTTAAGGAAAATGGTATATTAGTTTGAACAACCCCGAGGTTACGAGGATTTAAGTATCCCTAAGTAGGTCTTGTACCTTACACCTCTGGTTAACAATGGTGGTGTACTCACTTATGCCTTTCTTACTTTCATGTGTATATGTGAAAATTGGATGAGAAATACTTTTTCTATTTAATGAAAATCATGCATCTTAAAACTTCCAAATTTCCTTAAATGAATTACTTAGCATGCATCATAAAATGTGTTAAATATTCTCATTTGTATGTATAGATATGCTTAGGACTCATTCATATGCATGTTATACATGTTGGGAAAGAAATGAAGTGATGTGTGTTTTGTGAATGTGGTTCATTTTATTTAATCTTAAAATGCTTTTCTTTTTGAATAGGTTTGTTTAGAGTTTATATAAACTTAGGATTAATTAAAACATTTAATCAAAACATTCACTAAACATAACTTAAATGTGAATTTACTTTAGAAATTACTTAAGTTCAGGAAGGAAAGAGAAATTATCTTCTCTTTCCCTCTCATTATAACTTAGTAATTAATTGTAGGATTCACTTGAATCTATTCAAAAAATGAAATAAAATCAACCCAAATCAATTAAATAACTTAAATGAAACCCTCCTCTAAGTTGAACAAGTTTTCACACTTAGAAAATTTTAACTTAAAGCCATAGCTAAGCACACACACTAGCCTAAGTCACTAATTCTAGCTTTAGGTTAGGGCGGTGCATGGTTTGATGTTTATTTTATTTTGTGATATATGTTTTAGACTGGATGTTAGGGTGAATGCTCATAGAATGAATGGTAGGACGCTCTTAGTCTAACCATTATTTTCTCCAAGGGCTGGTGCTTAAGGGGCGCTATCATAAATAAAAATATAAATGCTTTTGCTTGCAGGTGCTTATACCCCTAAGCATAATCCAATAGGCCAAGTGGACATAGTCACCCATGTGTGGGGTGATAAGTCCAATATAAATGCTTGGGATTTGTGTGGTTTGTTTTAACTATTCTCTATTTTGCAGGTGTTAGTTAGATTTCCAGTCTTTTCCTTTTCATATAAATATATGCAATTAAGACTTTGGAATGATTGTTATGGGGATTAGGATGAGCATTGGTCATAAGATCTTATCTTATGCACCATGTGAAGCCTTAGAGCATCCACCTTCCAACTATCCAAAAGAAGGAACCAAAGAAGAAAAGAAGAAGAAAAGAAGAAGAAAGAAGAAAAGAAGAATGAAGAAATGAAGCATGAAGACCCCCATAATAATGAATTCCTTGCTTAACTATAATTTAATTCATTTATAATCCGGGTTGTATAAGGGTAGAGCTCAGCTACCCACATTTATCTTTTCGGGTTTGTGCGGTGGTGCTCGACCACAATGACCTTTTATTCTTTTTATGGTTATAATTTGATTGATGATTTGTTTAACTTTTGCATTAAGTGGCATCTTTTTCTAGTTTCTTCCTTGCTTTATGTATAGCCTAGATGTGGATTAGGCTCTTAGGGAAAATAAATCTTTTGCCAAATCTAACAACTCAAAACTAAAAATAAAGAACTCATAACCTCACCTAAAGCTTAGGTTTAAAATCAAGATAAAATAATTAACAACCCCTTAGCTGGATGAGTATTTCTTTTACAATATCATGCACAAATGCATCTTTCTTCACTCTTGATTGGAGAGCTTCCACCTTTCTAGAGAAACTTGGCTTGACCTTTGAGAGACATGGTGGAAACACACCTCCTCCCTTCTCGTTGATTTTGGCCAATAACTTTATCTCTCATGCATTAGGCATATGAATCCTATTAGCTTGAGTCAAAATAAGTATCCAAAAATGAAAATAAAAATGAAATTTGAATTTCATTAGATTTAGACCATTTGAAGTATGCCCTTACATGATTTAATCTCTCTAGAGAGTGAGTTTAAGGGCATAATATCTTTCTAAATAAATAACAGCCTAGCTATCTTGCATAAGCATAAGACTTGTCTATATTTATTTAAAATCGTAGGAGGAGTTAGTTGGCAAAAACCCTCAGGCGGTTGTAAGTCCAGGCAGTCGGGTGATTTGTCATCTCTTGTGGAGGCAAACCAAATACCCATTTTCACCTTAGATTTAGGTTATGCTTTTGGCCCTCTACAAAGCTCCCAAGATTTAGGTTATGAGGTTACTTTTCCCTTTTGTGGGCCATAAGCTTAATTCCTCACCTCTTAGGCATTTCCTTAATCTTGTGTTAAGGAATCATAAGTCCTAAATTTCTAATTGAAAATGCAACTCAAACAAACTAAATCAATTTCAAAAATGTAAAGCCCAATCATAGGATAGTTTGAGATGCTCGCTAGGTTTTCTAGCATCATGGGCATCTCCTACTTATCTTTCTTTTGCCTCTGATAATAACTCCCTCTCTTTGATCAATCCCATTTGATCTTCAAAAATGAACTAATCGATTGATAGTCCATTTCCTATTGAAATCTTTGAAGATAGTGATCATTTACCTTAATCAAGAGTATTCGTAAGGGATCTTGTCCCTTATGATGTAATTAACTATGGGGGCTTACCCTAGTAGGGAACTTAACAAACCCAATTTAAAATAAATCATGCTTTACTTTTTCATGTAAAGTAGGGGAAGAATCTCTGGTACATATGCAGACCCATCGTCCTTAGGAGTCCTTATTGAGGTGATTAGATGAATTAAAGGGTAGTGGCTTCTATCTTTTGAGATAGTACACTATTCCTTGATGACATACCCGATCACCTGAATAAGCACATCTGTGGATCTGCGTGGTATCCCAAAAAGATGAATTTTTATATTCTTGCCTCTTTCTCCCCACAGATTTGAAGGTGACCATATAGAAATTTTTCTAACCAACAAATATGAAATTAAAATGGCATTTAGAAAGCTTTGGTTTACTTTAAATAGTTTTATTTATTTGATTGTCCTTAGGAAGTAGTTTGGTTGAATGAATCACATGCTTATATTTGATTGTTCTCTTTCCAAGCACATTAAATGTTGTATGTCATTTGATTTCATACATTCATGCTTTCAAATTTAAAAAAAATCAAATGATTACTTTTATGTCAAGCTTGCATGTTTTGGATTAATTTATAATATGTATGGCTACTTTAACTATTAAATTCAAATGTATTTTCCAAAACCTTATAAATGAATAATAATATGTGTTATGATGCTAGTTATAAATACATAAGAAATGCATGTGCTTATAGCTTAAGTGTGTGAATGTTGACCTTTTCTTTCCTCTATTCATGTGTTGATTTATATAAGATTGAATGGCAATGGGTATATAGTCTGGACATCCCAGGAATACTAGGATTTAGCTAGCCCCAAGGAGGTCATTTGATTACCTGACTTTCCTAGTTTAACAATAGCACGTGCCCATTTGATTTCATTCTTATGCAATTCAACATTAAAACTTGGGCAGAGCCTTAGTTCACATACATAAATGATTCAATCGAATAAATATATAATCTTTGTATGATTTTATTTCCTTCATTTATGTATGCATTCATGTGTATTTAAGAAAAGAATGTATATATTCTAGACATCCCGGGAATATGAGGCTTTTGTTAGCCCCAAGGAGGTCATTTGATTATCTCGCTTTCCTGGTTTAATAATGGCACGTACTTGTTTATGTCTTTATACATGTGTATGTATAAGTGATTAATGAATGAAAATCCCCTTTTATATTAAAATTGCATGAATTCATAATTGACTAAGTGGTTGAATTAATTAGTCATATAATTTGGAGTTCACTTCCTATGTTCATGTATACGACTTTACATATGTTTGAATGCAAATGGGTATATAGTATGGACATCCCGGGAATACGAGGCTTTAACTAACCCCAAGGAGGTCATTTTATTACCTTACTTCCCTGGTTAACAATGGCACATACCTATTTAATTTCATTCTTATGCCTTTTGTATAAGAATTTGGATATTAAATTAATATGTTTAAATAATTCAATCAAATAAAGTATAAATTCTAAACATACTCTTAAATTCATCATGTAAGTGTGTTAAAATATGTTGCATGTATAGATACACTTAAGATTAAATCATATGCATGTTGTATGTGATGGAAAAGAGTGAGTTGATATATGTCATGTGATAGTAATTCATTTAAATTAATTTAAAAATTCCTTTCATATTGAATGAAGGTTTTTTGAAGCGAACCTAAACTTAGGATTAATTAAATCATTTAATAAGTCATTCACTAAAGAGAACTAAATCAAATTAATGTACTTTAGAAAGCGGCTTAAGATAGGGATGAATGAGGCAATCCTCTTTTTTCTCTTCATAACTCTTAATTACTAATTATAATCATATGAAACAAAAGAAAATACAAATTAAAATTCTCAAATCAATTAAAATAATTTAAAGTGAAACCAACCCTTTATGTTAAATTAAATTCTTCCAAACTTAGAAAATCTTAACTCCAATGCTTAATGAGACATACCACACAAGCCTTAACACACACATTAGAATTAAGTCACCACTTCTAGTCCTAAGTTAGGACAGTGTATGATGTGATGTATGTTTTCTTTTATGATGTATTATTTTAGACTGGATGTTAGGATGTATGCTTCATAAACTGGATGATAGGCTGATATTAGCCTAATCATATTTTTTACAGGGGATTGTGCTTAAAGAGATGCTTAAAAAAATATAAATGCTCCCTTTTTAGGTTGCTTAAACCCCTATGCATGATCCAAGTTATGATAGGTAAGCTTGGTTACCCATGTGCAGGGTGCTAAGTCCAAACTATACATATAACTTCTTGGGATTGTATGTGTGTTTTAGCTAATCTCTATTTTGTAAGTGTAATTAGATTTACTTTTCCTATTTTCAATATAATTTTGCATTAAGAATTAGAGTTGGTGCAATGGGGGATTAAAATGAGCATTGGCTTGAAGGCTTTGTCCTGGGGTACCATGTGATGCATTGAAACCTACCAAATCAAAGATGCAAGGAGGAAGGAAATGAAGATATGAAGAATGAAGAATGAGGACCACCCATAGCATTCATATATCATAAAATTGTAATTATTTTTTTATAATTCTGGGTTGTATAAGGGTGGAGCTCGGCTACCATCTTTTCTTTTCAGGTTGTACGGTGGTACCCGACCGCATCGACCTCTTATTCTTTTGCATTAGTTTTATAAAATTGAATGATGATTTGTTTAAATTATGCATTAAAAATGGCATGTTTTTCATAGTTTCTTATGTTTGATGCTTTAATGTGTGGCCTAGATGCGATTAAGCTCTTAGGGAAAAAAAAGTAATTTTTCTACCCAACTAATCACTCATAACTAAAATTTTCTACAACTCAAAACCTCACCATAAAGCCTAGGTCTTAAATAAAATAATTAAAAAATCTAGTAACCCCTTAGATGAATGGTTGAATGTTTTGACATCATGCATGCATATTGTCTCTTGCAAAATGAGGGCCTCTATCCTTATAAGCATAGGGACCACTTGACCCATGAGAGCTACCCCTATTGACGAAGCCTCATCCTCTTTCTCTTTTGATTTGGTCAATAATCCATTTCATCATACATCTAGGCATCAAAATCCTAAAGCATTTGTCCAAATAAAGCATCAAAAATTAAATAAAATTTAAAAATATTTTTTCATTAGATTAAGTAATATGTTCATACAACTCATGCTCTAGTCTTCTAAGGAGTGGTTTAAGGACTTTAGTCTCCTTTCTAAATAAATAATAGCCCAACTATCTTGCAATTTCATATGACCAGACCACATGGATTTGAATCATAAGTGGTATTAGCTAGCGACCACTCTAGGCAATTGTAAGTCCAAAAGTCAGACGGGTTTATTCTCTCTTATGGAGATAAATCATTATGTCCACCTGTCGCTTAGATTTAGGTCATACTTTAGCTCATGCTAAAGCTCCCTAGATTTAGGATCTGAGGTAGCTTTTCCTTCGGGCTACAAGCATAAATACTCACCTCTTAGGCATTTCCATAATCTTGTGTTGTTAGATTATAAGCCCTAGTAATCTAATAAAATTTTAAATCAAAATATATAAATCTCCTCAATTTCAAATACATAAAGCCCAACCATAGAATAGATTGGAATGCTCACTAGGCTTCTTATTATCATGGGCATTCCCTACTTTCTCCCTTTCGATCCTAAAAATAACTCTTCTCCTTGAACTTTCCCAATTATTTTCTAAACATAACCAATCCATTGATAATTTAACCTTAAAATTTTTGGAGATGATAATTGTCTACTTTAATTGAGAGTATTGTCAAAGAATTCTATTTCCTAAGATGTAATTAACTATGGAGGCTTACCTCCATAGGAAACTTTAGAACCCAATTTAATATAAACCCTGCTTTATTCATCTATGCAAAGTAGGGGAAACATCTATGGTATATTCGAAGACCCATCTACCTAAAGAGTCCTTATTTGGTGATTAGGTCGATTATAGGGTGATGTTTCTATCTTTTGAGATAATACATCATTCCTTAATGTCATACTTGGTGACTTCAATAAATACCTCCTAAGATATGTGTGGTGTCCCCCACATCTGAAAATAAACACCACAGATCTTTCTGGCAACTCTACTGGGGAGTGTTCTTCTCTCCATCTTTAGTAGACAATTGTCGCCTCCAAGCATCGATAGTGGACTTATATTTTATATAAGCCCAAGACTATCTTTCTTTCTGTTGACACTTATCTTATTTCATCCAATGTTGTCCAATAAGAATTTCATCATCAAACAACACATTAAATAAATTAAACTCTATTTAACATACCCACATTTGTTAAATAAGAGTTTCCCTTTTTCAAATCAAAATAAAAATATCAAACACACTTGAACCCTACTAAATATACCTAAATTTTTTAAGTAAGGGTTTCATTTTTCAAATCAACAAAATATCAAACACATTTGGGCTTTACTTAGCACACCTAAATTTTCTAAGTAAGGATCTCATTTTCAAAATCAAATCAAACATATGACAAACATCATCACAAATAAAAAAGCTTTTAAAAATTATTTTCAAACATACATTTGAATCTCATTTAGCATACCAAAATTTGCTAAGTAAAGATTCTAAAATAACATTTTCAAACAAAGGATAAAACAAACCAAATTCATCGCCAAAGTCTCTCCAAATGAATGAACCCCACTCAACATACCAAATTTGTTGAATGTGGGTTCCAAATTAAAATCAAATCATATGGCAAAGTCTCTCCAATTCAATGAACCCCACTTAGCATACTTAAATTTGTTTAGGGTGGGTTCAAATTCCAAAATCAAGAATCAATAATAGAAGGCAGCTATTAAAGCAAGGATTTGATTCAATTCTATTTTCAACAAATGCAGAGATAGCAATTCAGTCCTTCATTCACTTCTTCAATCAGTCTTTCATCATGTCTACTGGAAAGATGATCTGTTCCTTCCCATCTGGTGTGGATTTGGCCTTGGATCAGGCCATACTCACCAACACCACTATGTACGTCATTCAATTTAGGCATGGATTTGAGGTTGTTTGAGTCACCACCACTCATGATCATCGCCAGAGGAGGTGATAGGCGAAACTCTTCATTTTGACATCCCGTCAGACTCTGAGTTTCTCTCATTAAAGAGAAAGGTTGTTGAAGTTCCCACGATAGTACCAGCATCAGTTCTATCTATTTTGGTGCTAGTGCCTGCAGTACTAGTTGTTATAGTGCAATTCATTCAGTCTATTGTTGCCCTCGCTACAGTCCTAGTGAGGGCTAGCACCTCCTTACTGGCTTCCCCCATTCTGAATGGGAAGGCTATCTTGGCCTCCAAAATAGTCTCCCCTACCTTTGAGGTAGGTTTTATCTCCCACTCTACCCACTTACCAGGATGAAATGTCATAACACAAACTGAAAGGTTAAGCAGCACTATGAGTGCGAGGCTAGGCAGATAGACGCTGCCTCTCATGTTGCTGAGGAGGGTTCTCCTCATGAGACCTCTCCACTCTTGAGTGGTAGCATATTTCACCCCCTCTCAACTTCGGATAGAGAGGAAGACTATAGGAGGATTACTGCATTGCCTCCACCACCAGCATAGTTTGAGATACCAGCTAAGGAGAAAAGGATACCCTACGCTAGTCTACGATCAATTCTTCACAAGGTTAATAGAGCCCCTTTTGGTACATTATTTGATTTGACCTCGATCCTGAGTGTTAGGGATCAGATCACGAAAGCCATAGAGGCTAGAGTTCCAGTCCATGCGGGTAGGAAGGAGAAGAGGAGGTATGCTAAATAGTCAGTGGCCTCCGCTTTGATAGATTTATCGAATTGAAGAGCTACTAGGGCAAATCATACCGACAGCATAGTCCTTATAGGCACTACTAGCCATAGAAGGAGCGCTCCAGAAGAGAGGCAGTCGGTATCTCCACCATCACATCGTTCCACTCGTCGCCCACCATCATTTGTCTAAGTCCCTCCACAGCCCCGCCAAGTGCAGTCTGCATCAGAGATGACATTTTTTATTGGTGCTTACTACAAGGATCCACTCCACATATTCTACCCATTGAGGTGAGGTCGAGCTCTCCCATTTGATCTTCCACCTCAGCTATGGTAAAGAAGGAATGGCAATCCAAAAGAGTCATAGTCGCTCCACCACCATAGCCAGTAGAAAAGGAAGAAGGGGATGTCAGTGCAATCCCCATGGCAGTTGATCCCCCTAGGGAGAGTACTCCATTAGTAGGCAGTGTATGGCACACTTGAGATGATGCAGTCCTAGAGCTCTGGCCAGTCATGTCCCTGACAGTAGGTGATCGTTCACTATAACATCTAAATAGTTACGAGATCGTAGATGGGTGTGGATCACCCATCCAAAGTGGGTAGAGTAGATTTTGACCCTGACAAGGATGACTTATTAGAGGACTCAGCAGAAGTCCATATGGTAGATACTTGAGGATCCCTCCACAAAGACCATCAAAGTCAAGAAGGTAAGGTGATAGAGGAAGGAAACACCTCTCACTCAACCAACCTCCTTTAGTAGCTCAGGCAGAAGGACGAGCAATTCAATAGAATGAAGAAGAGGGTCGAGGATTTGTTAGAAGCAATTATAGCACTCCAGAGCCAAGCTCTATTTTTTCAACCCAGTCCCATGGAGGCTGATCGGCCCGAGCTCTTACATATCTTAGATCCTCCCAAGAGTTCCTCTCTCATGGATCAAGATAGTGGTAATTTGTATAAGAAGTTCATAGACAGTACCTTCATGCATGAGAAAGACACTAAGCATATGGTGGAACAACAAGTGAAGGAAGCATTGGCATAAGCCCAAGGGAGCTCATCCACTCCAAAGGGTAAACCTTACCCGGAGGAATTCGATGTAGTCCAATACCCTAAGGGGTTCGTGCCACCATCCATCAAAAGTTTTGATGGCAGTGGGAACCCATGACAACATATGGCATATTTCATAGCCAACTGTTGCAATATCGATGGCAACGATGCACTCCTTTTCTGCCTCTTCATTAGTAGTCTGTTAGGGGTTGCATTCAATTGGTATGTTGAACTACACAATGGTTTGATGAAGACTTTTCCTAAGCTAGAGCAACTCTTTATCAAGAGATTTGCTAGAGCCCAGTAAAGGGTAATTGTGGGTGACCTCGTTGTAGCAAAACAAAATCTCAATGAATCCCTTATTGATTACATTCTCAAGTGAAGTAACCTGAGTATGAAATATGAACCACGGCTATTCGAATAGAATGCCATTGAGATTCCTCTCAAGAATATCCATGGCCAGGTCACCTTCATGTTCAAAGTCATCACAATCATTGAAAAATTAATCAATAAGGTGGCCAATCTACAAGAGGAAGCTAAGTAGTTACCTTTTCAAGACCAATCATCCAAGCCCAAGCCACATAAAGTGTTTGAGAAGAGGCTAGGGACAGTGGTGTCGATTGTGAGGAAGCGACTCGAGTTTAGTTTGAGAGACCACGAGATTGTGGCTTCTTTTAATGCCTCCTCTTCCACCTGCTCGGCCATCATACCGACCACCACAGCTACCACAATGGTCGCCACCACCACCACCTCCACAGCAGTACACTCAGTAGTGGTATTCATATTCACCGCTAGGTAGCTACTATCCACCTACTATTCTGGATAAGTTAAACATGCCCTATTCATTCAAGAGGGAGGCAGTCTGGAAGATCTTTAAAAATCTACTAAGAAAATCTTATTTCCAACTACCAGAACCTAAGAGGCCAGAGGAAGTGGGAAAGAGCGATGATCCTAACTTTTGCCCCTACCACTGCATGTTCGGCCATGTCTTAGAGGATTTCATTACTTTCAAATACTAGCTTGAGCGTAGCTACAAGTAGGGAGCCATAATTATCCATAAGGAATACTTGTTAGAATAACCATATAGTTCTGTTAGAGTAATCCTTAGGGATACTTGTGAGCCTCTTAAGACAAAAGAAGGTTAGCATATTTCTTTATCTAGAACCTCAAAAAAGATTGACTCTAAGATCAACAAACTTTCCTTTTAGGTGTTGACCTCATTTTTAGAATGAGCTCTAAACCCCATCTTAGGCATAAGACTTCTTTTAGACTTTAAGAGTTTCTTAGTCTTAAGACACATCTAGTGATTAAGTGGACACTCTACCTAGCCCTAGAGACTTAGAAGAGTTAGCCATAGGAATAAGTCATGCCTTAGGGGTGTTTGGAAAACTTCCTACCCTTAGCTTAAACCATTCCTCACTTTCCTTTCAAGTCAAACACCAAATCAATCTTATTTGATTTTCTCCAAACTCAAATCAACTCCATATGATTGAAATCCATGATTGAAATCTATGATTGAAACACATGATCAAAATCCATCAAAATTCTCAAGTTCAAATTTTCCTAAGTCCTTTAAGTTCTCCTTAGTGGACTTATCCTAAATCAACTCTAAACCAACCCAAATCTTTGAGATCTCCTCATGATTCATTTATATTCTCATTTATATTCACATATATCAATGAGGTATAAATTCAAACCAATCAAATAAAACTCAAAATTCAAAAACCAATTCATGAATTTTCCTTAAATCCTTTAAATTCCCTTTAATGGACCTAGCCAAGATCATGATCAAATTAATTCAAACTCATGGAATTTTCTGAAAACTCAATTATATTCTCATTTATATTCACATATATAATTGAAATATAAATATAAATCAATCAAAACCAATTCCAAAAAAGCAAACTAAACTTCCCTTTTCAAAAATAAATTAAACTTCAAACTAAACATTAATCACATTGAATTCACTTTGATTTATTTTAAACTTTCTAATTCCATAAGAATGTCTTTAGGATTTAAGTGAAGTGAATTTGTTTACATGCTTTCATTGCTTTGAATGTTTCTCCAACATGTTAAATTTTTATGTCATGTGATTTCATGCATTCATATTTTTCAAATTCAAATTTAAAATGAAATTGTTTACTTTATGTCAAATGTTGCATGTGTTGGCTAAAGTAGAAATATGAGTGGCTATTATCACTACTAAATTCAAATTATTTTCAAAACTTATAAACCAAATATCAAATCTAAAAGTATGCTACTGATATTCTAATTATAAGCTTGCATGTGAAGAATATATGAATATGCTTAGCATAGGTTTCCTTCCTCTCTTATGTTAGCATAGTTTTGAATAGGAGATGGTAAGATGTCAGGTTCATTTGAAAAGGACCTAACACTTACTTAATTTCATACCCTATTCATCCCTATCACCTAAGAAGGGCTACCTATACTTCCATACATAAATTTCATAAATAAAATGAATCCATTAATATAACATTTGCATTCTTGTTTTCCATTTCATTTCTTTTATACACATGTTTGCATTTAAGGAAAGTAGTATATTAGTCTAGAGAACCTCGAGATTATGAGGCTTTGAGTAGCCATAAGTAGGTCTTGTACCTTACACCTATGGTTAACAATGGCACTGTACTCACTTATCCTTTCTTACTTTCATGTGTGTATGTGAAAATTTGGATAAAGAAACCCTTTTTTACTAAAGAAAATCATGCATGTAAATCGTCTAAAAATTTCCTTAAATGAATTGCTTAGCATGCATCATAAAGTGTGTTAAACATTCTATTTGAATGTATATATATATATATATATATATATATATATATGCTTATATATATATATGCTATACATGTTGGGAAAGAAATGAAGTAATGTGTGTTATGTGAATTTTGATTCATTTTATTTAATCTTAAAATGCATTTCTTTTTGAATAGGTTTGTTTAGAGTTTGTCTAAACTTAGGATTAATTAAAAGATTTAATCAAAACATTCACCTAAGCAAAACTAAAATGTGAATCTACTTCAGAAATTACTTAGGTTAAGAAAGGAAAGAGAAGTTCTCTTCTATTTCCCTCTCTTCATAACTTAGTAATTAATTGTAGGATTCACTTGAACCAAATCAAAATATGAAATAAAATCAATCCAAAATAATTAAATAACTTAAATGAAACCCTCTTTTAAGTTTAACATGTTCTTCACACTTAGAAAATTTGAACCTAAAGCCATAGCTAAGCATACCACACAAGCCTTCAAAGCACATACATTAGCCTAAGTCACCACTTCTAGCCTTAGGTTAGGTCGGTGCATGGTTTGATGTTATGTTTTATTTTGTGATATATGGTTTAGACTGGTTGTTAGGGTGTATGCTCGTAGAATGAATGGTAGGGCGTTCTTTGTCTAACTATTCTTTTCTGTAGGGGATTGTGCTTAAGGGACGCTATCATAAATAAATAAAAATATAAATACTTTTTATTGCAGGTGATTTATACCCCTAAGAATAATACTACAGGGTGGACTTAGTCACCCATGTGCGGGGTGATAAGTCCAATATACATGCTTGGGATTTGTGTGGTTTGTTTTAACTAACTTTTATTTTACAAGTGTTAGTTAGATTTCAAATTTTCCTTTTTCATGTAAATTTATGCAATTAGGATTTTGGGATGATTTTTTATGTGGATTAGGATGATCATTGGTCATACGATCCTATCTTATGCACCATGATAAGCCTTGGAGCATCCACCTTCCAACAATCCCAAAGAAGGAACTAAAGAAGAAAGAAAGAAGAAAAGAAAAGGAAGAAAAGAAGAAGAAATAAGAATAAACTTGAAGACCCTCATAATAATGAATTCCTTGCTTAATTATAATTTAATTCATTTGTAATCTAGGTTGTATAAGGGTAGAACTTTATTTGATATTTTGGGTTTGCGCTTGGACCACGCTTTTATTCTTTTGCGATTAGCTTTATAAATTGATTGATGATTTGTTTAGCTTTTGCATTAAGTGGCATGATTTTTCTAGTTTCTTCCTTGCTTTATGTATGGCATGGATGTGGATTAGGCTCTTTAGGAAAAAATAAATCTTCTACCAAAATTAACAACTCAAATTAGAAATAAAGAACTCATAACCTCACCTAAAGCTTAGGTTTAAAATCAAGATAAAAGAATTATCAACCCCTTAGCTGGATGAGCATTTATTTTGTAATATCATGCACAAATGTATCTTATTTCACTCTTGATTGGAGGGCTTCCACCTTTGCCATAGAACCTTGGCTGACCTGTGAGAGCTATGGTGGAAACTCACCTCCTCCCTTCTTGTTGATTTTGGCCAATAACTTGATTTCTCATGTATTAGTCATATGAATCCTATTAGTCTGAGTAAAAATAATTGTCCAAAAAATAAAAATAAAATGAAATTTGAATTGCATTAGATTTAGGTCATTTGAAGCATGTCATTTACATGATCTAGTCTCTTTAGGGACTGGGTTTAAGGACTTAATTTCTTTCTAAACTAATAACAGCCTAGCTATCTTGCATAAGCATAAAGACTTACCTACATGTATTTAAAATCATAGGAGGAGTTAGTTGGCAACCACCCCCAGGCAGTTGTAAGTCTAAGATGTTAGGTGGTTTGTCTTCTCTTATGGAGGTAAACCAATTACCCATTTTTCACCTTAAATTTAGGTTGTGCTTCAAGCCCTCATCAAAGCTCTCTAGATTTAGGTTCTGAGGTTGCTTCTCCTCTTTGTGGGCCATAAGCTTAAATTCTGACCTCTTACATTTCCTTAATCTTGTGTTAAGGAATCATAAGTCCTAAATTTCTAATAAAAATACAACTCAAATAAACTAAATCAATTTCAAAAATGTAAAGCCCAATTATAGGATAGTTTGAGATGCTCGCTAGGTTTCCTAGCATCATGGGCATCTCCTACTTATCTTTCATTTTGGCTTTGATAATAACTCTCTCTCTTTGATCAATCCCATTTTGATCTTCAAAATTAAACCAATCGATTGATAGTCCCTTCCCTATTGAAATCTTCAAAGACAATGATCATTTACCTTAATCAAGAGTTTTCCTAAGGAATCCCCATTCCTTAGGATGTAACTAACTATTGGGGCTTGCCCCTGTAGGGAACTTAATGAACCCAGTTTAAAATAAACTCTACTTTACTTTCCAATGTAAAGTAGGGTAAGAATCTATGGCACATATGCAGACCCATCGTCCTTAGAAGTCCTTATTGAGGTGATTAGGTCCATTAAAGGGTAGTGACTTTTGTCTTATGAGATAGTGCACTATTCTTTGATGACATACTCGATCAACTGAATAAGTACATCTGCAGATCTGCATGGTATCCTAAAAAGATAAATTTCTATATGCTTGCCTCTTTCATTTCTCCCCACAAATTTGAATGCGACTCTACTCTATACAATTTTTTCTAGCGACTCCACTGGGGATGGTTCCTCTCTCCATCTTTGGTAAATGATTGTTGTCTTTGAGTATTGATAGTAGATTTGTACTTTGGTATGAATCCAAGACTATCTTTCTTTTCGTTGGCAATTAGCTGAGTTCATTCTTGAGTTAAGTTAGCCATCATCTTTAGGTTTTAGGACCACATCCTTGTTGGTCTTAAAACCCTGTTGGGTTTTCCAATGGGAAAAATGAAAATTCTAAATAAAAAGAAAACATTTTAAAGACTTCCTCCTTATCATTTTTATGATAAGGAAAGGTTCATTCTAAAATAATAAAGATAAAATAAAACTTTCACAAAGAACTTTGCTTTCCAAAAAATTTTCTACTGACTCCACTAGGGATGGTTCCTCTCTCCATCTTTGGTAAATGATCGTTGTCTTTGAGTATCGATAGTGGATTTGCACTTTGATATGAATCTAAGACTATCTTTCTTTCCGTTGGCACTTAGGTCATTTTATTCTTAAGTTGAGTTAGCCAACATCTTTAGGTTTTAAGACTGCATTCCTTGTTGGTCTTAAAACCCCCATTGGGTTTTCCAATGGGTAAAATGAAAATTCTAAATAAAAAGAAAATATTTTAAAGACTTCCTCGTTATCATTTTTATGATAAGGAAAGGTTCATTCTAAAATAATAAAGACAAAATAAAACTTTCATAAAGAACCTTTCTTTTCAAAAAGCACCCTTTCAAAAATGCATTTAATAAAATATTTTCCACAAACTTTTATCACCCTCATTAAACAATTCCCATAATTGTTACATGTAGGAGTTTTCATGAATAAAACTAATAAAATTTTCAATAAAAAAGCACAAAGGAGCCTCTTCTTTCAATTCATTTTGATGAAGATCTCATTTTCAAAATAAAATGAAAAATCATCTTCCCGAAAATGCAAAATTAAAAAAAAAATTCAAAAAGCACACATGAATCCTTCCATTCAATACACTCATGTATATTGAATGGAAGTTTCATTTTCAAATAAAATTAAAAAATTTCAAAAAAACACATATGAATACCTTCATTTAATATACTCAAATTTATTAAATGAAAATTTCATTCCCAACTAAAAATAAATATCATTTAGGAAATCCCACTAAAACATATCCCACATATGATTAAGTTGGAATTCCTCTCTTTCAAAAAAAGCAATAATCACACATAAAACAAAAATTTTACATTTAAAAAATAAGATTGATCTCCATTCTACATACCTAAATTTGTTGAATGGAAGTCCTCTTTTCAAAAATTAAAACTTCAACAATTATATTTCTAAATTCTTCAAAATACATTTTGGAACTTCATTTAGCACATTCAAATTTGCTAAGTGAAGTTTCCAAATCCAAAATCAATGATCAACAATCATATTTCAAAAAATTTTAAATAACTTTTTGGAACTTCATTTAGCATACTCAAATTTGCTGAAGTGTGCAAATAAAAAAATCAATCAACAATCATACTTTAAAATTTTAAAAATACATTTGGAACTTCACTTAACATACCCAAACTTGTTAAGTGGGGTCTCCAAATCCAAAATCAAAATTTTTCAAACAACACATTTTGTAACCTCATTTAGCATACTCAAATTTGCTAAGTGAAGTTTCCAAACCCAAAATAAAAAAAAATCAACAATCATATTTTAAATTTTTCAAAACACATTTAGAACTTCACTTAACATACCCAAATTTATTAAATGGAGTCTCCAAATCTAAAATCCAAATTTTTTAGAATAATTTGAAACTTCAAAGCATACCAAATTTCTAAGGAGAAGTTTCCATTTTCAAAACCAAAAAAAAAAATTTTCAATGCACCAACCTTTCTTATATTTTCATTTCATAAAACATTTGCTTTCAATTTAAAGTTTAAAACATAAGAAAAAAATGATACTTAGATTTACTTAAATTTGCTAAGGATCCTAAACATCAAAACAAAAATGAAACACTTAGGATCCTCTTAGCATACCTAAATTTGTTAAGAATCTAATTTTCAAAAATTAAACACACATGGTTTCTCCACTTACCATACCTAAATTTGTTAAGTGGGAATTCCAAATTTTCAAAAATCAAAACATCAAAATAAAATGAAACACTTAGGATCCTCTTAGCATACATAAATTTGCTAAGAATCCTATTTTCAAAAATTAAATAAAACACATTTGAGTTCTTCACTTAGCATACCTAAATTTGCTAAGTGAGAATTCCAAAGTTTCCAAATTAAAACAAAATTCATAAAAAGAAACAATCACATTCTCAAACACTTCACTTAGCATACCTAAATTTGCTAAGTAAAATTCCAAAATAATCATAAACAAACAAAATCATTTGACCCTTACTTTAACATACCCAAATTTGTTAAAGGAAAGGGTCCTCAAATCAAAAAATCAAATTCGAAACAAATAAAGAACCAATGGAAGCATCCTTATCAAAAATATTTGAACCCATATTTTAACATACCTAAATTTGTTAAAGTTTGGATTCATAACCAAATTCCTCTCTCAATCAATCTTCTCAAATCTATTTGAGCCCCACTTAATACTTCCAAGTTGTTGGATGTGGGTTCAAAATTTCAAATTCAAAATTCAAAAATCTATAGAGATAGAAATCTGATACAAGTTCATTTCTCATTATAGATCTTTACAGGCAAGAGGCGCTTTCAATCTATACAGCTATTGAAATGGCGGTTCTCAAGTTTGTTTTACCTTCCCCATGGTATGGATCGGCTTTAGATCAAGCCAACTTCCTCGTCTGACCATACCCACGATTCACTTTGGGGATTTGAGGGAGCCGATTACTTGTGAGGGCACTCCACTAGCGGGCGACCAACGGATCGCGAAGTTGGTCATCAGGATTAACTTACCATTTGATTCTGATGTCTCCTCATTGAAGAGGAAAGTTGTGGCAGTACCACAGACTTCAGTTATAGTAGTGCCAGCTGTGCTAGCAGTACCAGCCCTGATTGTAGTGTGCCCTAGGGTTTCTCATGCTGCCCAAGTGAGATCTAGTACCCTAACATATGTACCCTCTAAGGGTAAGGCTCCTGGTCTCAGGGATTGCCTCCCCAACATTTGAGTATGGGTCTAGCTCGCATTCCTCCCATCTTACCCGTACTTAATGTAGGAATAAGAACTGCATGATCAAGCAATACCACACTCAGATAGCCAGGGAGCTAAAGGCAGTAGCTCGATCAGCCGTGGATGAGTTTCTCGTTATCACTTCACCACTGGTTATAGAAAACCAGTTACATCCTCTCTCTGGATCAGATAGAGAAGATGTCAGGAGGATCTATTCATCACCTCCTCCAGTGGTGCATTTTTAGCCACCAATTTTTAGGAGCAGGAGGTTATATACCAGCCTTCGATCTATCTTACGCCAGGTAGGAAAAGCATACGAACGCTCAGAGTCTAGCACTTAGTTTGATCTCTGATCTATCATCCCCCATAGCGTGGGCAAGTAGATATGCTAGGAGAAGGCCCAGGGGGTCCATATAGCCCATATTACTAGGAGGGAGAGACGTAGCTTCAGCCGTCAGTCGCAGCGTCTACTATGATTAATTTTCCAGCTCGGCGTGCTACCCGCCCCGACCATACTGACAGTATCCTTCTCACTAGAACTAGCCACCACATGAGAGCAGTTCATGTGCATAGAGAGTCGGTGGTGTTTCCACTACACCACTCTACCCCTTGCCCACCATCTCCAGTTCAGGTTACAACATCTTCTATTTCATCTAAGGCCATGAAAGTTGAATCTCGGGCAATGCACACCCCGTTGATGATCCGGCTACATCCAAGGGATCCTACCCCTTCTACCACCTATTTTGGTAGGGCCAAGCTCTCCTGCTTGACCTTCTTCCCCAGTGGTGGTGCAAAAGGAGTGGCAACCCTGAAGCATTATGGTCGTTCCTTCACCAACTCTACCCATATAGCAGGATGTGGAGATGGTGACAGTTATATCATATATTCCAGATGATAGTTTAGCTACACCAGTGGTAGAGGAACATCCTAGGATTGCTACCCCTCTCATAGCCAGTAGTGGTCAGGAGTGTCATTTATCCAGTGAGTACAGTCCACATAGGATTGACTCTCCAAAGGATGCATGGTCCTGCTCTTATTTAGAGCAGATCACCTACCTAGACTTTTGTACTCAAATGGATCGTCCTTTAAATGAGATAGTTGCACATTATTTTATGGAGAAGAAGAAAATCTTGGGGTACAATTGGTTGGATGAAGAAAAAGTCAGCTTCGATCCCAATGAAGATGACTTGATGGGGGACTCGGCTGGAGTCTGCATGGTAGACACTAGAGGATCTCATCTTAAGGAACAACAAGCCATGGAAGGTGATGAGGTTAATCAAGAAGACACGGCAAAATCAGCCCAACACCTCTGACATTAGTTAAGGCAGAAGGATGAGTAGATTGATAGGATGGCACATCTGAGGACTTATTAGAAGGTTGCCGTAAACAAGCCACTTTAGTTCATCCGAACAAATGCCGAGTTAGTTCATGTCTTGGACCCAGCCAAGACTCTACCTCCCATTCAGTAAGATAGCACTAACCTATATAGGAAGGTAGTGGAAAGTACCTCCATACAAGAAAAAGATATAAAATTTATGGTTGAGTAATAGGTGAAGGAAGCTTTAGCTCAAGCCAGGGGTGGATCATCGGTTCCAAAGAGTAGACCCTACCCAGAAGAATTTGATGTTATCCAATATCTCAGGGGTTTCGTGGCTACTTTCTTCAAAAGCTTTTGATGGCAATGGGAACCCAAGGCAACACATAGCACATTTCAGGGTCAGTTATTGTAATGCCAGTGGCAGGGATGCTCTACTCTTTCGCCTTTTCGTTAGTAACTTAGCGAGTATTACTTTTGATTGGTATGCTGAACTATCCAACGGTTCATTAAAGATATTTGCTGAGTTAGAGAAACTCTTCATCAAGAGGTTTGCTACAGCTTAGCAAAGGGTTACTGTAGTTGATCTCATTGTAGCACAACAGCACTCCGGTGAGTCCCTTGTTGATTATATTCTTCGATGGCATAACCTAAGTATGAAGTGTAAACTGCAGCTGTCTGAATAGCATGGCATTGAGATTCTCTTGAAGAATATCCATAAGGGCTTTGCTATTAAGACATTTGAGAAGCTAAACACCTCTCACTCAACCCAGCACCTCCTTTAGTAGCTCAAGTAGAAGGACGAACAATTCAATAGAATGAAGAAGAGGGTCGAGGATTTGTTAGCAGCAGTTATAGCACTCCAGAGCCAAGCTCTAGTTTTGTAACCTAGTCCCATGGAGACTGATCGGCTCGAGCTCTTACATATCTTAGATCCTCCCAAGAGTGCCTCTCTCATGGATCAAGATAGTGGTAATTTGTATAGGATGTTTATAGATAGTACCTTCATGCACGAGAAAGACACTAAGCATATGGTGGAACAACAAGGAAAGGAAGCATTGGCACAAGCCCGAGGGAGCTCATCCACTCCAAAGGGTAGACCTTACCCAAAGGAATTTGATGTAGTCCAATACCCTAAGGGGTTTGTGCCACCATCCATCAAAAGTTTTGATGGCAGTGGGAATCCATGACAACATATGGAATATTTCATAGCCAACTGTTGCAATATCGATGGCAATGATGCACTCCTTTTCTGTCTCTTCATTAGTAGTCTGTTAGGGGTTGCATTCAATTGGTATGCTGAACTACACAATGGTTTGGTGAAGGCTTTTGCTAAGTTAGAGCAACTCTTTATCAAGAGATTTGCTAGAGCCCAGTAAAGGGTAATTGTGGGTGACCTCATTGTAGCAAAACAAAATCTTAATGAATCCCTTGTTGATTACATTCTCAAGTGAAGTAACCTGAGTATGAAATATGAACCACAGCTATTCGAATAGCATGTCATTGAGATTTCTCTCAAGAATATCCATGGCTAGGTCACCTTCATGTTCAAAGTCTTCACAATCATTGAAAAAAAATCAACAAGGTGGCCAATCTATAAGAGGAAGCTAAATAGTTACCTTTTCAAGACCAATCATCCAAGCCCAAGCCACAGAAAGTGTTTGAGAAGAGGCTAGGATAGTGGTGTCAGTGGATAGAGGGAAACAACCATCCAGAGTTTAGTTTGAGAGACCGAGATCTGTAGCCCCCTACATCACCTCCTCTTCCACTACCTCGGCCATCATACAGGCCACCACAGCTACCACAGCAGTCGTCACCACCACCTCCATAGCAGTACACTCAGCAGCAGTAATCATATTCACCCCCAGGTAGCTACTATCCACCTACTGTTCTAGACAAATTAAACAAGACCTATTCATTTAAGAGGGAGGTAGTAAGTAAGATCTTTAAAAATCTACTAAAAAACCTGATTTCCAACTACCAGAGCCTAAGAGGCCGGAGGAAGTGGGCAAGAGTGATGATCCTAACTTTTGCCCCTACCACTACATGTTGGGCCATGTCTTAGAGGATTGCATCACTTTCAAAGACTGGCTTGAGCATAGCTACAAGTAGGGATCCATAGTTATCCCTAAGGAATACTTGTTAGAATAACCATATAGTTCTGTTAGAGTAATCCGTGGGGATACTTGTGAGCTCTTAAGATAAAAGAAGGTTAGGATATTTCTTTATCCTGAACCTCTAAAAAGATCTTCCCTAAGATCAAGAAACTTTCCTTGTAGGTGTTGACCTCTTTTTTAGAATGAGCTTTCAACCCATCCATCTTAGGAATAGGACTTATCTTAGACTTTAAGAGTTCCTTAGTCTTAAGACACATCTAGTGATTAGGTGGACACTCTACCTAGCCCTAGAGATTTAGAAGAGTTAGCCATAGGAATAGGTCATGCCTTAGGGGTGTTAAGAAAACTTCCTACCCTTAGCTTAAACCATTCCTCACTTTCCTTATTTCAAGTCAAACTCTAAATCAATCTTATTTGATTTTCTCCAAACTCAAATTAACTCCATATGATTGAAATCCATGATTGAAATCTATGATTGAAACCCATGATCAAAATTCATCAAAATTCCCAAGTTCAGATTTTCCTAAGTCCTTTAAGTTCTCCTTAGAGGACTTAGCCTAAATCAACTCTAAACCAATCCAAATCTTTGAGATCTCCTCATGATTCATTTATATTCTCATTTATATTCACATATATAAATGAGATATAAATTAAACTGATTAAATTAAACTCAAAATTCAAAAATCAATTCATGAATTTTCCTTAAATCCTTCAAATTCCCTTTAATGGACCTAGCCAAGATCATGATCAAATCAATTTAAACTCATGAAATTTTCTCAAAACTCATTTATATTGTCATTTATATTCATATATATATATATATGAAATATAAATATAAATCAATCAAATTGAACCCAAAAAATTAAATTACTAATTCAAAATCCTTGTAATCATCCTAAGTCTCTTTAATTTTTCATTAATAGGCTTAGCCTAATTATGATCAAACCATTTCAAACTCATGAGATTTTCACAAAACTTATTTATATTCTCAATTATATTCACATATATAAATTAAATATAAATATAAATCAATCAAATCAAATCCTCAAACTAAATTTTGAATTTAAAAATCTTTTCTTAAGTCATTAATTTTCCATCAATGGACTTAGCCAAAACATACTCTAAATCAATTCAAATTCATGGGATTTTCTCATAACTCATTTATATTCTTATTTATATTCACATATATAAATGAAATATAAATATAAATCAATCAAAACCAATTCCAAAAAAGCAAACTCAACTCCCCTTTTCCAAAATAAATCAAACATCAAACTAAACAAAAATCACATTGAATTCACTTTGATTTATTTTAACCTTACATATTCCATAAGAATGTCTTTAGGATTTAAATGAATTGAATTTGTTTGCATGCTTTCATTGCATTGAATCTTTTCCCAACATGTTAAATTTGTATTTCATGTGATTTCATGCATTCATATTTTTCAAATTCAAATTTAAAATGAAATTGTTTACTTTATGTCAAATGTTGCATGTGTTGGCTAAAGTAGAAATATGAGTGGCTATTATCACAACTAAATTCAAATTATTTTCAAAACTTATAAACAAAATATCAAATCTGAGAGTATGCTACTTATATTCTAATTATAAGCTTGCATGTAAAGAATATATGGATATGCTTAGCATAGGTTTCCTATCTCTCTTATGTTAGCATAGTTTTGAATAGGAGTTGGTAAGATGTCGGGTTCATTTGAAAAGGACCTAACACTTACATAATTTCATACCCTATTCATCCCTATGCTATCACCTAAGAAGGGCTACCTATACTTGCATACATAAATTGCATAAATAAAATGAATCCATTAATACAACTTTTGCATTCTTCTTTTCCATTTAATTTCTTTTATACACATGTTTGTATTTAAGGAAAGTGGTATATTAGTCTGGACAACCCTAAGGTTGTGAGGCTTTAAGTAGCCATAAGTAGGTCTTGTACCTTACACCTTTGGTTAACAATGGCACTGTACTCACTTATCATTTCTTACTTTCATGTGTGTATGTAAAAATTTGGATACAGAAACTCTTTTCTACTAAAGAAAATCATGAATCTAAATCTTCTAAAAATTTCCTTAAATGAATTTCTTAGCATGCATCATAAAGTGTGTTAAACATTCTCATTTAAATGTATAGATATGCTTAGGATCCATCCATATGCATGTTATACATGTTGGGAAAGAAATGATGTAATGTGTGTTATGTGAATTTTGATTCATTTTATTTAATCTTAAAATGTCTTTCTTTTTGAATAGGTTTATTTAGAGTTTGTCTAAACTTAGGATTAATTAAAATATTTAATCAAAACATTCACCTAAACAAAACTAAAATGTGAATACTTAGGTTAGGGAAGGAAAGAAGTTCTCTTCTCTTTTCCTCTCTTCATAACTTAGTAATTAATTGTAGGATTCACTTGAACCAAATCAAAATATGAAATAAAATCAACCCAAAATAATTAAACAACTTAAATGAAACCCTCCCCTAAGTAGAACATGTTCTTCACACTTAGAAAATTTGAACCTAAAGTCATAGCTGAGCATACCACACAAGCCTTCAAAACACATACATTAGCCTAAGTCACCACTTCTAACCTTAGGTTAGGTCGGTGCATGGTTTGATGTTCTGTTTTATTTTGTGATATATGTTTTATACTGGATGTTGGGTGTATGCTCATAGAATGAATGGTAGGATGTTCTTAGTCTTACTATTCTTTGCTGTAGGGGAATGTGCTTAAGGGGCGCTATCATAAATAAATATAAATATAAATTCTTTTGCTTGCATGTGCTTTATACCCCTAAGCATAATACTACAGGCCAGGTGCACTTAGTCACCCATGTGTGGGGTGATAAGTCCAATATGCATGCTTGGAATTTGTGTGGTTTGTTTTAACTAACCTTTGTTTTGTAAGTGTTAGTTAGATTTCCACTTTTCCTTTTTCATGTTAATTTGTGCAATTAGGATTTGGGATGATTTGTTATGGGGATTAGGATGAGCATTGGTCATAAGATCCTATCTTATACACCATGATAAGACTTGGAGCATCCACCTTCCAACCATCCAAAAGGAGGAACCAAAGAAGAATGAAAGAAGAAAAGAAAAAGAAAGAAGAATAAAGCTTGAAGACCCCCATAACAATGAATTCCTTTCTTAATTGTAATTTAATTCATTTATAATTTGGGTTGTATAATGGTAGAGCTTGGATACCCACATTTGATATTTTGAGCTTATGCGGTGCTGCCCAACCACATCGACCTTTTATTCTTTTTGCGGTTAGCTTTATAAATTGATTAATGATTTGTTTAGCTTTTACATTAAGTGGCATGATTTTTCTAATTTCTTCCTTGCTTTATGTATGGCCTAGACATGGATTAGGCTCTTTAAAGAAAAAATAAATCTTTTATCAAACTTAACAACTCAAATTAAAAATAAAGAACTCATAACCTCACCTAAGCTTAAGTTTAAAATCAAGATAAAAGAATTAGCAACCCCTTACCTGGATGAGCATTTCTTTTATAATATCATGCACAAATACATCTTATTTCACTATTGATTGGAGGGCTTTCACCTTTGCTAGAGAACTTTAGCTTGACCTGTGAGAGCCATGGTGGAAACTCACCTCCTCCCTTCTCACTGATTTTGGCCAATAACTTGATTTCTCATGCATTAGTCATATGAATCCTATTACCCTGAGTCAAAATAATTATCCAAAAAATGAAAATAAAATAAAATTTGAATTGCATTTGATTTAGGTCATTTGAAGCATGCCCATTACATGATATAGTTTCTTTAGGAAGTGAGTTTAAGGACTTAGTCTCTTTCTAAACAGATAATAGTCTAGCTATCTTGCATAAGCATAAAGACCTGCCTACATGTATTTAAAATCATAGGAGGAGTTAGTTGGTGGCCACCCCTAGGCGGTTGTAAGTCCAAGCTGTCGGGTGGTTTGTTTTCTCTTATGGAGGCAAACCAATTACCCATTTTTTGCTTTACATTTAGGTTATGCTTCCGACCCTCGCCAAAGCTTCCTAGATTTAGGTTCTGGGGTTGCTTCTCCCCTTTGTGGGCCATAAGCTAAAATTCTCACCTCTTATGCATTTCCTTAATCTTTTGTTAAGGAATCATAAGTCCTAAATTTCTAATGAAAAATACAACTCAAATAAACTAAATCAATTTCAAAAATGTAAAGCCAAATTATAGGATAGTTCGAGATGCTCGTTGGGTTTCCTAGCATCATGCCCATCTCTTACTTATCTTCCATTTTGGCTTCGATAATAACTCCCTCTCTTTGATCAATCCCATTTTGATCTTCAAAATTAAACCAATCGATTGATTGTTCCTTCCTTATTAAAATCTTCAAAGACAACAATCATTTACCTTAATCGAGAGTTTTCTTAAAGAATCCTCATTCCTTAGGATGTAATTAACTATGGGGGCTTACCCAAGTAGGGAACTTAATGAACTGGTTTAAAATAAACCTTCCTTTACTTTTCCATGTAAAGTAGGGGAAGAATCTCTGGCACATATGCAGACCCATCATCCTTAGGAGTCCTTATTGAGGTGATTAGGTCCATTAAAGGGTAGTGACTTTTGTCTTTCAAGATAGTACACTATTCCTTAATGACGTACTCGATCACATGAATAAGTACATCTGCAGATCTACATGGCATCCTAAAAAAATGAATTTCTATATGCTTGCCTGTTTCATTTCTCCCCACAGATTTGAAGGCGACTCTGCTCTATAGAAAATTTTCACCATAGTAGGTACCTGAGGCAGCTCAAACCTCCAACACCAAGGAGGGTTTACAAGTTGCTAAGGACAACTCAGGGAAGGTGGGAGCTCAGCAGTAGCAGTAGCAGTCCATACTTGCCCAAGATAGTCCAGTAGCGCAACCACTGTCCAAGTCTAGCATTCCTTCCGCCGTTGTAACTACTACCACTTCATCCAGCTCTTCTTCCACCAGCAGGAGCATTGTATCTACGGACGAGGGTACTAAACCCCTCATTCTGTTTACTTTGCTTGATTTATATCATGTACCTCCACCTAAAAAAATTCAATGAATAAAGCTAATTTTACTTACATCTGTGCCACTTTTGATGATCTTATTGAGTATATTCCCAAAGAAAACTCTCTAAGTCTAAATAATAATAATAGCTCTAGTAATTCCGATCCTTTTTCTTCTGATTCATAATTGGTCTTTCCTTTCTGAATCAACCGAGTTCACCCATTGAGATTGACTTGGAGTCAACCGACTCTGAGGGTAGCATAAGAGAAGCAGTAGGTATGCCTGTTGAGAAGATAGAACTTTCCACAAGTTCATCATTCCAAGAAGTCACTGAAGTCAACTTACGCAGTGGAAAAGTTCTACCTCCTAGGGTAGCACCTCAAGATAAGAGTAAGCAAGTCATTGGTTCCAGTGAGCAGATAGCCCCTCCACATGATGCTCCACTTATGGATGTGCTTATAGAGGACCAGCCAGAGTTGATTACAATGTCCTAGCTCATCTTAGAAGGTTTCCAGCTAAGTTAAGCTTATACAACGCCTTTATCTTATCCAAAGAGAGGAGGGAATCTCTAATCAAGGACTTACTTGATCCTGAGATATGTTTAGCTCAGATGACCGCTACTGAAGAGGAAGCATGACACTCGAAGGATATCTTAGGAGTTACATTTAGTGATGAAGACTAACTTCTAAGGACGATAGAGCACAACCATTTTCTTTACATTACAGTGGATGTTGGCAGATATAGACTAGCAAGAGTTCTGGTTGACCCAGGTGCATCAGTCAACATTATGAGTCTAAGAACCCTTGTCTACTTAAGGATTGATATCTCCAAACTCCAAAAAGTAAGGATGATGTTGAGAGGATTCAATGAACAAGGCGAGAGGGCCTTAGGTTCCATAGTGTTTCTTTTGGAGATAGATGATTGGAAGACTGAAGCAAAGTTTTACATTATAGACTCAGATACATCTTCAATGCTTTTCTTGGGAGACCGTTGATACATGAGAATAACATGGTTTCATCCTCTCTACATTAGTGTATGAAGTTTGTGCGAGGTGGGATCACCTACTATGTCAAAGGAGATCTTAAGCCATTTGGATTTCACGAGGTCGACATATACGAGGATGCGGCTTACTACCTCCCTCAAAACTAACAAGTCTATTCTCGCAAACTTGGCAAAAGTTCAAGAATAAAAGAAAAAGAAAAAGAAAAAGAAAGAGAAAAAAGAAAAATAAAAGGAAAAAGAAAATAAAAGGGAGCGAGAAATAGATTTGGAGGAGAAAGTGGAGCGTGACATTAGATTCCACCCACAGTTTGTTACTCCATTCGAACATATGGGTAAGATGACCCTACCTCCACCAGGCAGAGGGAGAGGCCAGTTCAGAGGTAGTCCCAGGGGCGAAAAACCTCCTTTTTGGCCACCTAATAAGAGATATGTCCCAACTATTGGGAGTACACCTGCTATCCATATAGACTTAGAATCTAGTTCAAATATGAGTCTTATATGATTAGCACACCAGCCAGCTCTTCTCACCAGCAGATTCCTTTAGATGTGTCACTTGAGCGAGATAGCGATAAAAATTAGGCATGTTGACCACACTTTTGGAGTGAGTTCTCAATTTCTCCATCATAGATCTAGGACTCTTATAGACACTACAAGCTCCTTAGCTTTAATACACCTCTAGTGATTAAGTGAACACTTAATCTAAGCCTAGAGACATAAAAGGGTTAGTCATAGGAATAGGCTATGCCTTAGGGACCTATGGAGACTTACCTACCCTATAGCCTAAACCTAATCCATGTTCCCATTCTCAAACCAAACCCCAAATTCAAATTTGAATTCAAATTCAAATTCAAAAATTCACAATCAATCTCAACCTCAAATCCAAGCATAAAATTCTTCCTATGCCTTATGATTGAATTCCATGAATTCAGCCCTAACCGAATTCAAGTCAATCCAAACTCAATTTATTTTTCTAAATATCAATTCAATCTTTCAATCACTCTATCAAACTTATAACCAAACCCATTCCAAATCTAATTTTTTAAAACCTACAATCATGTCAAATCCTATTTAAGCCATGTGATCCACTTTCATGAGCTTAGCCAAATCTCAACCCAAATAAATCCAAAATCAATTGATTTTCTCATGAATCAATTATATATTCAATCATATTCACAAATATAAATAAAATATACATTCAAATAACCAAAACTAAATCACACTAATTAAATTTCCTTCTAAGCCCTTTGGACCTACCTTCATGAGCTTAGCCAAATTCACCTTCGAATTACTTCAAACTCAATTGATTTTCTTATAAATCAATTATACCTTCAATCACCTCCCCAAATATAAATAAAATATATATTCAAATGACCAAAACTAAATCCAAAATTAAATCAAAATCCAATCTAAACCCTTTAAGCCAATTCCTTGGACTTAACCAAAACTCATCTACATCAAGCCAAAATCAATAGATTTTCTCTTAAATCAATAGTCCTTCAATCATCTATCCAAATATAAATGAAATCTACAATTATCAAGCCAAACGAGAATCAACCCAAGTCAAGCCCAATATAGCCCTTTTGACTTGAAATTTTCAAATGAACAAAATCTCATTGAAACCTAAATTGATTGAAGTTGAATTTATATTTCAATCCTAAATTCATATATATATTTAACTAAACCTTAATCAAACTAAACCCAAGCCAATTAACCCATTTAGGTTCACTTGATGCAAAGTGACCTAAAGAACCCATTTGAACCAAGTTCCAATCCAACCCAAATTGGATTGAACCAAGTCCATCAAAATCTCATACCATGATTATCGATCACCCTAGGATGATCAATTTCCTTAAATTGGGTAAAACCAAGTCAACTTGGTCATTTGACCAAGTCAACCCTTTAGCCCCCATGAACCCAAACGAGCCAAAACTCATCCTACACCAAAATAATTGAAACCATGGCTTCACACAAACCCATGATCAATGATTGAACATGACTTGACCACCAATTGAGCCAAACCAAACCCAATTGGTCATTTGACCCAAGTTGACCCAAATTCACCTAAAAGGCCAAAATAGCTCAAATCATGATCTAACCCAAATTGATTGCAACTAATGGCTCAAGTTCATTACAAATTGATTGTTGAACTTAACCAAGGCCATAATTGAATCCAATTTGGTCAATTGAACCCAATTAATCCACTTAGCCCAAATTGACCTAAAGGCTCAATTTGGCTTAAATCTAAATTAAATCCAAATTAATTGAAACCAAAGCATACAATCTTCTCCAATTGATCAATTGAACATGAACCAACCCCTAACCTTAAGCCAATTTGGCCAATTTGGTCAAATTGGTCAACTTGACCCATTTGACCCATTTGATTCTAAATGAGCCAAAATCAAACCTAAGCCAAATTCATTTAAACTACTTGAACCAAGATACTTCAAACCATCATTTGAACCTAACTCAAGCCTTGGTTTGAATTTGACCAATTGGTCAACCTAATCCAACATGACCCAAAGTGACCCAAATAACCCAAATTGAGCCAAATCCCTTGAAACCAACCCATGACACCTTAGGAGCTGACCTAACCTGATATAAAACCACTTGGGATTAGCCCAAACCCAATTGGAGCCAAACCCAAGGAAATCCCCCTTGGATTTGCCTCCCACATGGGATCTTTTCCAAATTTGGCAAATTCCACACTATATTTTCTTATGGCAGCCATCAAACAGCCATTTCGGAGTCTGACCTAGCCACCTAGCCCACCCTAACAGGCTAGGCATTCCATGGACCAAAGGGAGGTGTGTTAACTCACCTCCCTCATAAGCTGAGAACCCAATGGATACAAACCAAGCCACATCTATCTCAAACCACCTCCCTCACCTTCCTCCACTCAGATCATGCCACATGGAGGTGATGGTGACCACTTCGGTGCTCTACTAGCGACTGGCCAGCTGAAAAATGGGAGACAATCCCGTCCGTCCATCAGAAGGAAATGAAGGATATGGCCCCTCAATTCATATGACAAACACATCGATTCAAATCCTCAGAGCTTCCTAAGGCATTTTCGAACTCTCTAGCGAGCTCGTAAACGTTCCCAAGACTTCCCCTCGCCAGATTTCTCATTCCCGAGCCCACCTGAAATAGGACACCTATTGTCCAATCTTACCTCCCTCAACCCACAACCAAAACCAAATTCCTCTTGCACACACCATCCCCACATCTCGTCAAAGCTATACGAATCTTCCCCCGAGCTCCAAGCCCATTGGAGGTGCCACTTCGATCAAGACTAAGCCTCCAAATGATGAATCTTGGTCTTCTAAGTGAACCACTTGGAATCAACCTAATTGCAACTCAACAGGGCTTCGTCTCAACCAGACGAAGCAACTTCAAGCATGCGAGCCACCGGTCTTAGCTCTGGTAAGGTAATGCCATTAAAATTGAGCTCCATTAAAATTTTTTTAGAGCTTTTCAAAGGAAAGCTGAATGTCATGTGATCTTGATTGTTGGATCCCCTCTTATCGTTGTTGTGAAGGTGTGGGATCCATTTGGAGTGGATCCAAGCTCAGGTGAGCTCAGATCGTGTGGGAAATTGCAAATGGCTTCTGCCCTTCAGCGTTCATGGAATAATAGATCATGCGTTGTCCGTTCTGCATGATTGGAATGGATTGTCGTGATTAGATCCATTATATTTATCCTATTTTATCCTTTATTAACTGTGGGATCGATCTACGATGTTCGATCCGAGATCGAATGATAGAGATCGAAAGCACGCCCGTCGTTACCCACGTCAGCGCTGACTCGAACGCGCTTTAATAGTCAATCTTGCGATGCCATGTGGAAAGCATGTCGCATCAGTGCGCCACTTGACACCGACGGGATTAGCCTTAATTAAGCATAAATAATTGGATTGAACGGTTAAAACTTACAATAATTATAACAAATCATAGAAAAATCCAAATAAATATAAATAAATACTCATTTTAAAGGTATTTTAGAGAAGAATTTTAAAAATATCCTTAATTGATTTTGAACAATAATTAGAGCTTAATTAGGGTTTAGTTAAAAATTTAATTAGCTTAATTACTCCTTAATTAATTAGTTAATTAACCCCAAATTTTTTGAGATTGTTTAAGGGGATGACCTCTGCCTCCCCTAATTTTCTTGAGATTTATTGGTTAATTAATTAGGAAATTAAATAATTAAGCTTTAATTACTTTCTTAATTTAATTAAGGGTTAATTAATCACATGAACAATAACTAATTAATTAATTGGGCTAATTAATTATTGTCTGATAATGAATGGGTAAGGGAAATTGGATTGGGACTTATTTCCTAAGCATTTCCCTAAGTCCATTTCATTTGAAAAGATAATTAATCAATTTGGCCATTAAGTAAAAGTTTAATTAATTAATTAATGATTTCATTAACCAAATTAAAATTACAGTCACATCTAATTTTGATTAATTAATTCATGGGTAGGTCTTTACATGTTTAATAACCTAAAGAAAGTTAATAAAATTATGGTTTACCCATATGTGTGGGAAAGTCATAAAAGTAATTAATCAAGTTTCTTAATTTGATTAATTGATAATTGTGAGCCAGTTGCATTAGGCCCTTTCATTTCCTAGGACCATTGATAATTTACTTTTCAATTCATTTGCATATCATGTTGGCTCATAATTATTTAGTTAATTACTTTAAGATAACGTAGGTAAGGGGTAATTAATGGATTTAATACATATCATAACTTAATTAATCCATAAAAATCAACTTAATTACTTTTCATTATTGCCCTCACTTTTAGTGTGAGTTCTCAACTTCCTCATCATAGATCTAGGACTCTTATGGACACTAAGAGCTCCTTAGTCTTAAGACACTTATAGTGATTAGGTGAATACTTAACCTACGCCTAGAGACTTAGAAGAGTTAACTACTATAATAGGTTGTGCCCTAGGGACTTAGGGAGACTAGCTTACCCTATGGCCTAAACCCAATCCATACTTTCCTTCTCAAACCAAACCTCAAATTCATACCAAACCAAAAACCAAATTTCAAAGACTCATAATTAATTTCATGATCAAATTCAAGCTCAAAACTTCTCCATAAAACCTCATGATTGAATTCAGAACCCTTTCTAAGCCATTTGTTTTCATCTTATGGATTTAGCCTTAACCAAATCTAAATCAATCCCAATTCATTTGATTTTCTCAAATATTAATTTAATCTTTCAATCAAACTATCAGATTTTAATTCAAATCTAACTTCAAATGATTCAATCCCATGATCAAATCCAAACTCAACCAAATTTCCTTCTAAGCTATTTTAACCTACATCCATGAGCTTGGTCAAATTTGCTTCCAAATCACACCAAACTCAAGTGATTTTCTTATGAATCATCTATATCTTCATTCAAATTCCCAAATATAAATGAAATATAAATTCAAATGGCCAAAACCAAATCCAAAATCTAATTTATACCCTTTAAGCTAATTCCTTGAACTTGGCCAAATCCTATCCAAATTAAATTAAAACCAATAGATTTTCTCTTGAATCAATCATTCCTTCAACCATCTATCCAAATATAAATGAAATCTACAATCATCAAGCTAAATCAAAATCAACTCAAGTCAAACCCAACCTAGCCCATTTGACTTGAAATATTCAAATAAGCCAAAACTCATTTGAACCCAAACCAATTGCAATTGAATTTATATGTCAATCTCAAATCCATATATAAACTCAACTAAATCAAACCCAACTCAAAATCAAGCCAAATAAACCCAATTAGCTAACTTGACCCAAAGTGGCCAATTTGACCTACATGAACCAAAATCCAATTCAATTCAAACCAAAGTGAATTAAGCCAATCCAAACTTCATTTCATCATTTTTGTTCATCATAGGGTAATCAATTGTTATGAATTAGGTCAAACCAAGTCAACCTAGCATGTTGACCAAGTCAACCATTTAACCCATATGAACGCAAACTAGCCAAATTATAACCTAAACCAAATTGATTGCAACCAATGGTTTAATTTTCTTCCAAAATGATTATTGAACTTGACCAAAGTCTTAATTGAGCCCAATTTGACCAATTGGTCAAACTAACCTAACTTAGCCCAAATTGACCTAATGGGTCAAATCAACCTAAAATCATATTAAATCCAAATTGAACTTAACCAAAGCCTATAATATATTCCAAATGATCAATTAAACCCAAACCAAACATGATTCAAGCTAATTTGGTCAATTGTGTCCAATTGGTCAACTTAGCTCAAATTGGCCTAAAGGATCAAATTGGCCAAAATCCAAATTAAATCCAAATTAAACCAAATTGATTGAAACCAATTGAATCAATATACTTCAAATGATCATTTGAACTTGACCCAACCCTCAGTTTCACCCAATTTCACCAATTGATCAACCTAATCCGATTTGACCCAATTTGTCCCAAATGGGTCAAATTGACCCAAATTAAACCAAATGAACTTCAAATGATATGAAATTTGGTCCAACTCACTTTTGACTCATTTCAAATCTACTCAAATCAAATACAATATCAAATGACCACTTTTCCCTTTGGTCAAGGGCATCCCATGAGAAAAGACACTTGCCCAAGTGGTCATTTCTCTTCCTTGGCCACTTGATACTTGTCCATTGGTCCACCTAGTCATCAAGGACACTAATCATCTGACCCAAGAGGTGGTTGGGCAGCCATGACTCATGGGGAGGTGAATTCACCTCACCTCTCCTATTGGAATACTTGGCATGATGGACTTCCACCTCCCCTTGCGGAGACACCAACTTGTTCTTCAAGGAAGCCACTTCCCATGCCTTAGCCAACCAAAATGAGCCACCTAGGATGATTCCCTTACATTCCCAACCACCCTAAGCCAAGGACACCCATTTTGGAGCCAAAAATCACAAAATGAAAGGGATTCTATGCCACATTTGAAGCTAGAAAAGTAAAGGCAGCAAAACTCATCCTATTCCCCTCATTTCCATCCCCTAGAGCTCCCAAACCAACCATCAATCAATCTCACTTGATTTTTGAGAAACAGTAAACAAAATCAAGTGGATTTCAGCGAGGAAGTGGCGACCATCAGTAGATACATCATTCCGAAGTGAAGGCGAAGGTCTAAGCTCATTCCAAGGCTTCCTTCCCCACTCAAGAGCATGTTCAGATTATCATTGCCACCGAAAATCATCCCCAGTGAGGTAACTTTCAAGAAAACCTATAGTCGGCCTTAGGATTTCTTGTTTTGTGACAATTTTTGTGTGATTTTAGGATTTTTTTTTCCTTAGAAATCCCAAGCATTCTTTATTTTATACAATCTTAATATGAAATAGATGTTTCTCGGTGTGAATCTCCATGAAAATGAGTCCATTCGAACAAAATTTCACTTAAATTTCACATTTTCCCTCAATTTTCTATTCTGCTGGCTGTGACGGACAGCAGCTATCCAATCCCATGATTCACGGGATCAGACAGCTCAGATCACGAGTTGATCTCACATTTTAGCCCATCAAACAGTGTAGATCAGATCCAAACCTTCCGATCTGTGATCTAACGGCTTAGATCATGCGCTAATCATGTGTTTCCATGTTCGGATCTCGCAGACCGGATCTGAACCGTTCGATTCGCGATCGGACGGTCAGATCTCATCCACGCATCACTTTCCTGTTCACCTTCTTTCTCGCTCACGCGTTGCGCCAGCACCACGTAGCCCATTCATGTGGCGCCCTATTTCCCCATCAGCGCTGACCAGGTTAAGTAGGAAATTAGGGATTTTTTTTATTTTAAAAATTATTTAAAACACTTAAAACTTCAAAAATTTATAGAAAATAAAATACTTAACTAAAAGTTGCAAAAAATGGCTCGTTGGATTTGACTTTCTAAGAGGAATCTAACAAACCCAAATTTCACTAAATATTCTAAACTTAATTGGAGTTTTAGTGAAAATAAATATTTTTAATTAAATTAAAAATACACATTAGATTAAGTTAAAATTTTGAGAGATTAAAATTTAAGTTAAAATACACCTACCATAAAAATTTCAAGTCAAAAGAATTTCTAGATTTGAAGATATTGCGTTCCGAAGTTCAAATGGTATAAATAAATAAATGGACTTTACAAAATCTTGAAAAATTGCTTAAATCAACTGAAACTTTGAAAAATCATAACAAATCAGAGAAAACTCATAAAAATACAAATAAATACTCATTTTAAAGATATTTCCAAGGAGATTAATTTAAAATTAATTCTAATTAATTTTGAATAGTAATTAAAGCTTAGTTTATGTTTAATTGAAAACTTAATTAACTTAATTACTCCATAATTACCTAAGTAATTAATTTCAAACTTTTTGAGATTGATTAACTGGATGACCTCTGCCTCTCATAATTTTCTTAGGATTTATTATTTTATTAATTATGGAAATTGGTTTCCTTAACCTTAATTACTTTCTTTAATTAATTAGGTGATTGATTAACATGCTAATCAGCAAGGAGACCATTAATTAATCTTGCTAATCATTATTGAATAGTGAATGGGCATGGCGAATGAGATTGGGACCTCTTTCCCATTCTTTTCCCTAAGTTCATTTCACTTGACTTGAAACTAATTAATTTGGGACTAATTGATGGTTTGAGTCATTAATTAAAAATGGCTTAATTAATCAAATTAAAATCACAATCACTCCAGAACTCATCTAATTAAGTTTCATGGGTAGATCTTTAGTGTTTAATAACCTAAAGCTACTTAAAGAAATTATAGCTAACCTATATGTGGAGAAGCCATAAAAGTAATTAATTAAGTTCCTTAACCTAATTAATAATTAGTTATGAGCTAACAACATTAGGCCCTTTCATTTCTTAAGATCATTACAAGTTATTTTTCATGTATATCATGTTGGCTCATAATTATTTAATTAATTACTTTAAGGTAACATAGGCAAGGGTTAATTAATGGACTTAACTCGTATTGCAACCTAATTAATCCATAAAATCAACCTAATTATCTTTTCATTGAATCAAATTAATTAACAAACATGAGAATGGGTTAGGAGCAGCAAATGATTGAATCTCTTCTTTTCTCTAAATCAAATCAAACATCCAAAAATAACTTAATAAGAAGCTTTGGTTTATTTTAAATAAGCTTATTTAATATGATTGTCCTTAAGAATTAGTTGGGTTGAATGAAATTACATGCTTGTGTCTCTTCATTTCTTTCCAATCATATTAAAATGTTGCATGCCACTTGATTCATGCATTCATTTCATTCAAAAAAAGCAATTAAAAATAAATGATTTTCTTTATGTCAAGTTGCATGTGTTGGCTTAATTAAAAATATGTGTGGCTATTATCACTATTAAATTTTCAAATATATTTTCAAAAGCTTATTAATGAATAATAATACATACACATTATGAATTTAGTTTATATATATATATATATATATATATATATATATATAAGATAGGAGGTGCATGTGAATATAAGCCTAGTGTATGAAGTGAAGTTTCTTTCTTACATTCATATGTTGATTTGCATAAGTAAAAATGTTAGGGGATATATTAGTCTAGACATCCCAGGGATGCACGACTTTAAGTAGCCCTAAGGAGGTTCCTACCTGACTCCCTTGGTGTGAAACAATGGCAATGTACCTACTTGATTTCATTCCTATGCATTCTGACATTATAATTTAGATAGAGCTTTAATTCATTCACATAAATAAATCAATTAAATCAAACTCTACTTTTGCATAGTTTTCTATTCTAATAGTTGTTTATACATCCATATGTATTTAATAATAGCAGGTATATTAGTCGGACATTAGGGATGCATTTTAAGTAGCCAAGGAGGTTTCTACCTCGCGTTCCTAGTCTTGATATGGCGACATACTTGCTTAAAACTTGTATACATTTGAATGTGTATTTAGCTAATGAATGAAAATCCCTTTTTTTTCTATTAAAATGATATGCATTCATATTTTATTCAAGTGGTTGGATTGATTCGTCATATGATTTAGATCTATAATAATTTAGATAGAGCTTTAAATTAATATGACAAAATAATTCAACCAAGTGAAACATCAATTCTAAATACATTTGTGTACATTCATCATTTAAGTGTGCTAAGATATAAATTACATGTACAGTTATGTTTAGGACTTAATCATATGCATGCTACATATGATGGAAAGAAATGAACAAACATGTGTTGTGTGATAGTAATTAATTACATATAATCTTAAGATGCCTTTCTTATTGAATGAGATTATTTAAAGTGAACCTAAACTTATGATTAATTAAGATATATAATAAGCCATTCACTAAAGAGAATTGATTAATTAATTTGTTTTAGATGTGACTTAAGGTAAGGATAAAAGAGAGTGATCCTCTCTTTTCTTCTCTTTATGATACTTAGAGATTAAGTGTAGGTCATATGAAACAAAACAAGTAACAAATTAATACTTACAAATCAATTAAAGCACTTGAAGTGAAGCCACCCTTTAAATTGAATCTTTCTACACTTAAAAAAAATCTTAACTCTAAAACCTAGTTAGGACATACCACACATGCCTTAATACACACACATTAGATTAAGTCATCACTTCTAGCTTTATGTTAGGGCGGTGCATGGTTTGATGTATATTTTATTTTGTAATATATTATTTTAGACTCGATGTTAGGGTGTATGTTTCGTAAACTGGATGTTAGGCCACTATTAGCCTAATCATGTTTTTATAGGGAATTATGCTTAAGGGGCAGTTGAAAAATAAATATAAATGCTCTCTTTGCAAGTTGCTTAAGCTCCTAAGCATAATCCAAGTTAGGATTGGTGGGCTTGGTTACCCATGTTCAGGTTGCTAAGTCCAATGTATAAATATAATTGCTTAGGCAAAATGTAAGTTTATCGAACCTCTATTTTGCAGGTGTAGTTAGATTTTTTTTCTTTCCATTTAAATGTAATTTTTCAATTAGGAATTAGGATTAGTGTTTTGGGGGATTAGGATGAGTATTGGCTAGAAGGTTTTATCCTGGGAGGCCCCGTGATATCTTTGAAGCAAGCATATCCAAATCAAGTCAAATGAGGAAAGAATTGAAGAATGAAGAAAGAAGATGAAGACCCCCATAGCATGTATTCATCCTTAATTTTAATTATTCTTTTGTAATCCGGGATGTATAAGGGTAGAGCTTGGATACACATTTTTCTTTTCGGGTTGTACGGTGGTACCCCACTGCACCGGCCTTTTATTCTTTTTCGGTAGCTATAAAATGTTTGATGTTATGTTTAGCTTGTGCATTAGAAATGACATGCCTTTTCATAGTTTTTTTATGATTGGTGATTTAATGTGTGGCCTGGATGCGATTAGGCTCTTAGGGAAAAATAAATCTTTTACCCAACTACAACTCATAATTAAATTTTTAAATAACTCATAACCTCACATAAATCCTAGGCATTAAATCAAGATAATTAAAAGATTTTAGTAACCCCTTAGCTGGATGTTGTATGCTTAATATTATGCATATCATCTTGAATCACTCTTATAAAATGAGGGCCTCTGTTCTTGCACATATGGGAACCGCTTGACCTTTGAGACCAACTCCTACTGATGGAGATTCACCCTCATGTCTCTTGATTTAGCCCATAACTCATTTCAACATGCATTTAGGCTATAAAAATACCAAGGCCTTTGTCAAAATTAAGTGTCAAAAAATAAATAAAATTTGGAAAGATTTGCATTAGACTAAGTCATTACTCATACCACTCATGCTTTAGTCCCTTTAGGGAGTGGGTTTAAGGACTTTAGTCTCTTTCTAAATAATGACAACCTAACTATCTTACAAAATCATATGACTTTCCTACATGATTTTAAAGCGTAGGAGGAGTTAGCTGGCTACCACTCCAGGCAGTTGTAAGCCCAATAGTCGGGTGATTTACACTTTCTTGTGGAGATAAACCATATACCCATCTTCACTTAGATCCAAGACTTGCTTTGGTTTTGGCATAAGCTCCCTAGATTTAGGATCTGAGGTTGTTGTTTCTTCAGGCTACAAGCATAAATCCTCACCTCTTAGGCATTTCACAATCTTATGCTGTGAGATTTTAAGTCCTAGCTTTCTAATAAAATTCTAATTCAAATATATAATTCCCTTTAATTTTAAGCATTTAAAGCTCAATCATAGGATAAATTGGAATGCTCACTAGGTTTCCTAGTATCATGAGCATTCCCTACTCATCTCCCTTTGGCTTCGAAAATAAGTCTCTCCTTTTTTATCTATCCTGATTGATTTTCCAAACATAGCCAATTTATTAATAGTCCTATCTTTGAAATCTTTAGAGACAATAATTTTCTACATTAATCGAGAGTATTCCTAAGGAACACACCTTCCTTAGGATGTAATTAACTATGGGGGCTCGTGCCCATAGGAAATTTTAGAACCCAATTTAAATAAATCTTGCTTTATTCATCCATGTAAAGTAGGGGAAACATCTCTAGTATATTTGAAGACCCACCATGCCTTAGGAGTCCTTATTAAGGTGATTAAGTCCATTATAGGTAGTGATTTCTATCTTTCAAGATAGTGCACTACTCCTTGATGTTGTACCTGATCACCTCAATAAGTACACCCTCAAATCTATGTGGTGTCTCCCATACACATAATTGAAATCAAACACCACATTCATTAAACCAAATTAAGTCACAAACATGGTGATGGGTTAGGATTAACAAACTTCTTACATTTCTTAAGTCAAATTAAACATGAAATTAAAGTGAAATTAAAGAAACTTTGGTTTGCTTTGAGTGGTTTTATTTAGTATGATTGTCCTTAGAAATTAATTTGATTAAATAAATCACATGTTTGTATTTGATTATTCCTTTTTCGATCATGCTAAATATTGTATGTCATTTGATCCCATGCATCGATCTCTTTTCAAGATTAATTAAATAAAATGATATTTCCTTTATGTTAAGCTTGTATGCGTTGATTTAATTTAATATATGTGAGACTATTATCACTATTAAATACAAATGTATTTTCTTTAAAAAGCCTTATAAATAAATAATAACATATATTGTGATGTTAGTTATAAATACATAAGAGGTGCATGTGCTTATAGCTTAAGTATATGATGTGAAGTTTTTTTCCTTTTTTCATATGTTAATTTACATAAGTATGAATGGTAATGGGTATATAGTCTAGACATCTCGGGTATACGAGGCTTTAAGTAGCCTGAAGGAGGTCATTTGATTACCTCACTTCCCATTTGATTTCATTATTATTTATTTTAACATTAGAATTTAAATAGAGCTTTAATTCATATACATAAATAATTCAATTAAACAAAATAATTCAATTAAACAAAATATAAGTTTTGCATGATTTTCATTCTCTTAGTTATTTATACATTCATATGTATCTAAACAAACAAGTATATAGTCTGGACATCCTGAGAATACGAGGCTTTAAGTAGCCCAAAGGAGGTCATTTAATTACCTCACTTTCCTGGTTTAATAATGGCACATAGTTGTTTATATTTTCATACATGTGTGTGTACATGTGATTAAGGAATGAGAATCGCTCTTTTATATTAAAAATGCATGCATCCATAATTGCTCAAATGATTGAATGGTTCAATCATGTGATTTGGGGATTTCTTTTATATATTAATGTATGCAAATTTATATATATTTGAAGGCAAACAGGTATATAGTCTGGACATCCCAGGAATACGAGGCTTTAAGTAACCTCAAAGAGGTCATTTGATTACCTTACTTCCCTAGTTTAACAATGGCACGTACCTGTTTAATTTTATGCTTATGTACTTTTGTATAAGAATTTTGATAGAGCTTTACATTTACATATATTAGATAATTCAATCAATAAAAATATAAATTTCAAATGTACACATACATTCATCATTTAAGTGTGCTAGAACATGTTGCATGTATAGACACACTTAGGATTTAATCACATGCATGCTATATATGATGAAAAGAAATGATTAAATATATGTCATATGGTAGTAATTCAATTAAACTAATCTTAAGAAGTTTAAATTGAACCTAAACTTAGGATTAATTTAAAATGTGTACTAAGCCATTCACTAAAGAGAACTAAATCAAATTAACATACTTTAGAAAGTGGATTAAGGTAGGGATGAAAGAGGGCAATCCTCTTTCTTCTCTTTACAACACTATTGACCTCATTTTTATAATGAGCTCTCAACCCCTCCATCTTAGACATAGGACTTCTCTTATACTTTAAGAGTTCCTTAGTCTTAAGACACATCTAGTGATTAGCTGGACACTCAACCTAGCCCTAGAGACATAGAAGAGTTAGCCATAGGAATAGGTCATGCCTTAGGGGTGTTAGGAAAATCTACCTACCCTTAGCTTGGACCATTCCTCACCTTCCTTCAAGTATACTCAAATCAACTCCATGTGATTGAAATCCAAGATTGAAACCCATGAATGAAATTTCAAAAAAAAACTTCAAAATATCCTAAGTCCTTTAATTTCCTTTTAATGGACTTAGCCAAAATCATGATCAAATCATTGAAAAATCTTTGAGATTTTCTCATGATTCATTTATATTCTCATTTATATTCACATATATAAATGAGATATAAATTCAAACCAATCAAACTAAACTCAAAATTCAAAACCATTCATGAAATCTCCTAAGTCCCTTAATTTATTTTTAATGGACATAGCCAAAATCATGATCAATTCATTTCAAATTCATGGGATTTTCTCATAACTCATTTATATTCTCATTTATATTCACATATATAAATGAAATATAAATACAAATCAATCAAATCTAAATCAAAAAATCAAACTTCAAACTCCAAAAATTTTCTAAGTCCTTTAAATTCCCTTTTAATGGGCTTAGCCTAAATCATGATCAAATCACTTCAAACCCTTGAAATTTTCTCATGATCCATTTATATTTTCATTTATATTCACATATATAAATGAAATATAAATTCAAATAATCAAAACCAATTCCAAAAAATCAAACTCAAATCCACTTAAAATCCAACCTAAGTCTTTCAAGTCAAAATCTTGAACTTAGCCAAACAAACTACAAATCAAGCCAAACTCTTGATTTTCATTCATGATTCAATCAACCCTACAATCATGAATCCATATATAAATGCAAACTTCAATCACTTAATCAAAATCCAATTAAAAAATCAAACCCCAAATCACTTCATATTCTTCCTTTGAATATGAAATTGTCAAATGAATCAAAATCTATTTGACTTCAAACCACTTGCAAATGGATTTATATTTCAATCATAAGTCCATATACAAGTTCAATCAAGCTCAAATCAAGCTTTGACCAAGCCATTTGACACACTTAGGCTCACTTGACCCAAAGTGACTTAAAGTACCCTTATGAGCTAAATTCTAATCCTAACCAAATTGGATTGAATCAAACTCACCTATGCCCCTCATCATGATCAACAATCATCATGGGATGATCAATCAACTAAATTGGGTCAAACCAACTCAAACCTAAGGGTTGACCAAGTCAACACTTAGCCAAAATGAAACCTAACATAGCCAAAATCCACCATAGGCCAAATTGATTGAAACCATTGATCTAAGTTCATTCATGACCTATATTTGAACTTGACCAAGTCAACATTTGAGCTTAACCTAGCCCAATTGGCCACTTGACCCAAGTTGACCCAACTTGACCTAAAAGTCAAAATGTGTCAAAACTTGATCTAAGCCAAATTGATTAAAATCAATGGGTCAAGTTCATTCCAAATAACTTATTGAACTTGACCAAAGCCTCAATTGGCCAACTAGACCCAACCTAGCCTAATTAACCTTGAACCCAACTTGACCTAAAGGGTTCATGTTGAGCCAAATTCAACCTTAATAAAAATTGATTGGAAACAAAGATACCAATCCACTCCATATGACTAACCAAACCTAAACCTACCCTTGACCTAGCTCAAATAGCTCAAATAGGTCAAATGGGTCAAATTGGTCATCTCATTGGCTCATAATTACTTGGTTAACTATGCTAAGGTTGTATAGGTAAGGGTTAATCAACTTGTTTAATTCATACCTTAACCTAATTAATAGCTAAAATGAATCTAATCATCTAAAATTTAAATAAAAATATCAAACACATGTGGGAATGGGTTAGGAAAAGCAAACTCAATCCACATTTTCAAAATTAAATTAAACTTAAGATCAAACAAAAATCACATTGAATACACTTTGATTTATTTTAAGCTTTCTTATTTTATAAAATTATCTTTAGGATTTTATTGAAGTGAATGTGTTTACATGATTTCATTGCTTTAATTCTTTCCCCAACATGTTAAATATGTGTGTCATCTGGCTTCATGCATCCATACTTTATAAATTTCAAATTTAAAATAAAAATGTTTACTTTATGTCAAACTTGCATGTGTTGGCTAAAGTAGAAATATGAGTATATTATCACTATTAAATTCAAATTATTTTCAAAACATATAGATCAAATGTCTAAAATTGAAAGTGTGCCACTTATATTTTAATTATAAGCTTGCATGTGAAGAGAATATAAGGAGGTGCTTAGTATAGGTTTTCCTTCTCTTTTATTTTAGTATAGTTTTGAAAAGGAGTTACTAAGATGTATTGATCATTTGAAAAGAGCCTAACACTTGCCTAATTTTATACCCTATTCATTCCTATGCTATCACTTAAGAAGGCTACATATGCTTGCACACATAAATTGCATAAACAAAACAAATCAACTAATACAACTTTTGCATTTCTTCTTTTCCATTGCATTTCTTTTGTACACATGTTTGTATTTAAGGAAAGTGGTATATTAGTCTGGACAATCCCGAGGTTACGAGGCTTTAAGTAGCCCTAAGTAGGTCTTGTACCTTATACCTTTGGTTAACAATGGCGTTGTACTCACTTATGCCTTTCTTACTTTCATGTGTGCATGTGAAAATTGGATAAGAAACCCTTTTCTACTTAATGAAAGTCATGCATAATAAAACTTTCAAATTTCCTTAAATGAATTACTTAGCATGCAACATAAAGTTTGTTAAATATTCACATTTTTATGTATAGATATGCTTAAGGACTCATTCATATGCATGTTATACATGTTGGGAAAGAAATGAAGTGATGTATGTTGTGTGAAATTAGTTCATTTTATTTAATCTTAAAATGCCTTTATTTTTCTAAACACAGGATTAATTAAAAGATTTAGTTAAAATATTCACTAAACTAAACTAAAATGTGAATCTACTTTAGAAATTACTTAGGTTAAGAAAGGAAAGAGAAGTTCTCTTCTCTTTCCCTTTCTTTATAACTTAGTAATTAATTATAGGATTCATTTGAACCTAATCAAAACATGAAATAAAATCAATCCAAAATAACTAAATCACTTAAATGAAACCCTCCTCTAAGTTGAAGATGCTTCACACTTAGAAAATTCTAACTTAAATCCATAGCTAAGCATATCACACAAACCTCCAAAGCACGCACATTAGGCTAAGTCACCACTTCTAGCTTTAGGTTAAGGCGGTGCATGGTTTGATGTTTGTTTTGTTTTGTGATATATGTTTTAGACTGGATGTTAGGGTGTATGCTCGTAGAATAAATTGTAGGGTGATCTTAGTCTAACCATTATTTTTTGTAGGGGATTGTGCTTAAGGGGCGTTATAATAAATAAAAATATAAATGCTTTTGCTTGCAGGTGCTCATACCCCTAAGCATAATCCAATAGGCCAGGTGGACTTAGTCACCCATGTGCGGGGTGATAAGTCCAATATACATGCTTGGGATTTGTATGGTTTGTTTTAGCTAATCTCTATTTTGCAGGTGTTTATTAAATTTCCATTATTTTCCTTTTCATGTAAATTTATGCAATTAGGATATTGAAATGAATGTTATGGGGATTAGGATGAGCATTGGTCATAAGATCTTATCTTATGCACCATGTGAAGCGTTGGAGCATCCACCTTCCAACCATCCAAAAGAAAGAACCAAATAAGAAAGAAGAAAGAAGAAAAGAAGAATGAATAAAGGAAGCTTCAAGACCCCCATAAAAATGAATTCCTTGCTTAATTATATTTAATTCATTTATAATTCAGGTTCTATAAGGGTAGAGCTCGGCTACACATTCATTATTTTCAGGTTTGTGCAGTGGTACCCAGCCACAACAGCCTCTTCTTCTTTTTGTGGTAAGCTTTATAAATTGATTGATGATTTGTTTAGCTTTTTACATTAAGTGGCATCTTTTCCCAATTTCTTTCTTACTTTATGTATGACCTGGATATGGATTAGGCTCTTAGGAAAAAATAAATCTTTTAGCAAACTTAACAACTCAAAATAAAAAATAAAAAACTCATAACCTCACCTAAAGCTTAGGTTTAAAATCAAGATAAAAGAATTAGAAACCCCTTAGTTGGATGAGTATTTCTTTTACAATATCATGCACAAATGCATCTTATTTCACTCTTGATTGGAGAGCTTCCACCTTTGCCATAGAAACTTGGCTTGATCTTTGAGAGCCGTGGTGGAAACACATCTCCTCCCTTCTCACTAATTTTGGCCAATAACTTTATTTCTCATGCATTAGGCATATAAATCCTATTAGCCTAAGTCAAAATGATTGTCCAAAAATGAAAATAAAATGAAATTTGAATTACAATAGATTTAGGTCATTTGAAGCATGTCCTTACATAATCTAGTCTCTTTAGAGAGTGAGTTTAAGGACTTAGTCTCTTTCTAAATAAATAACAGCCTAACTATCTTGCATAAGCATAAGACTTGCCTACATGTATTTAAAATCATAGGAGGAGTTAGTTGGCGGCCACCCCCATGCGGTTGTAAGTCCAAGCAGTTGGGTGGTTTGTCCTCTCTTATGGAGGCAAACCAAATACCCATTTTTGCCTTAGATTTAGGTTGTGCTTTCGGCCCTCACCAAAGCTCCATGGATTTAGGTTCTGAGGTTGCTTTTCCCCTTTGTGGGCCATAAGCTCAATTCCTCACCTCTTAGGCATTTCCTTAATCTTGTGTTAAGGGATCATATGTCTTAAATTTCTAATGAAAAATGCAACTCAAACAAACTAAATCAATTTCAAAAATGTAAAGCCCAACCATATGATAGTTTGAGATGCTCTCTAGGTTTCCTAGCATCGTGGGCATCTACTACTTATCTTTCTATTGGCTCTGATAATAACACCCTCTCTTTGATCAATCTCATTTGATCTTTAAAAATGAACTAATCAATTAATAGTCCTTTCTTATTGAAATCTTTGAAGACAATAATCATTTATCTTAATCGAGAGTATTCCTAAGGGATCTCATCCCTTAGGATGTAATTAACTATGGGGGCTTTCCCCTGTAGAGAACTTAACAAACTGGGTTTAAAATAAATCATGTTTTACTTTTTCATGTAAAGAAGGGGAAGAATCTCTGGTACATATGCAGAACCATCATCCTTAATAGTCCTTATTGAGGTGATTAGGTCCATTAAAGGTTAATGGCTTCTATCTTTTGAGATAGTACATTATTCTTTGATGACGTACATGATCACCTAAATAAGCATATCTACGGATCTACATGACATCCCAAAAAGATGAATTTTTATATTCTTGCCTCTTTCTCCCCATAGATTTAAAAGTGACCATATATAGAAAATTTTTTGACCAACAAACACTTTATTGCTAAGTGTAATTAAATGAAATAAAAAATACAAATTAAAATTTTCAAATCAATTAAATAACTTCAAGTGAAATCAACCCTTCATGTTAAATTAATTCTTTCTACATTTAAAAAATACAACACTAATGGCTAGTGAGACATACCACACAAGCCTTAACATATATATTAGAACTAAGCCACCACTTCTAACTTTATGTTAGGACGGTGCATGGTGTAATTTTTATTTTATTTTATGATGTATCATTTTATAATAGATATTAGGGTGTATATTTCGTAGACTGGATGGTAGGCGATTTTAGTTTAATCATATTTTTTGTAGGGGATTATGCTTAAGGGGTGCTTAAAATAAATATAAATGCTCTCTTTTATAAGTTTCTTAAACCCCCTAAGTATAATCCAAGTTAGTACAGGTGGGCTTGGTTACCCATGTTTAGGGTGCTAAGTCCAAATTATAAATAAAATTGTTTGGGAATGTATGTAAGTTTAGCTAATCTCTATTTTGTAGGTGTAGTTAGATTTACTTTTACTACTTTTATTGTAATTTTGCATTAGGAATTAGGATTAGTGTTATGGGGGATAAGGATGAGCATTCGCTAGAAGGCTTTGTCCTGGGAAGCCATATGATGCCTTTGAAGTGGAGTAAATCAAATCAAATAAAGACATGAAGACCCCATTAGCATTTACTTATTTTAATTGTAATTATTCTTTCATAATTTTGGGTTGTATAAGGGTAGAGTTCAGCTACCCATCTTTTCTTTGAGTTGTACGGCGGTGCCTGACTGCACCGATCTCTTATTCTTTTACATTAACTTTATAAAATTGATTGATGTTATGTTTAAATTGTGCATTATAAATGGAATGCTTTATATAGTGTTTTAAATGATCAATGTTTTCATGTCTAGCTTGGATACGATTAGGCTTTAAGGGAAAATTAATCTTTCTACCCCAACTAACCACTCATAACTAAAATTTTCTATAATTCATAACCTCACCATAAAGCTTAAGATATAAATCAAGATAACTAAAATATGTAGCAACCCCTTAGCTAAATGGTTGAATGTTTCATAACATGCATATCATATTATCTCATTCTTGAAAATAGGGGATTTTCATCCTTGCCTGATAGGAGAATGCTTGACCTGTGAGGGAATCCCTTGTATTGGAAAACACCCATTTCTCATTGATTTAGCCAATAATCTTATTTCATCATGCATATAGGTATACAAAATCCTAAAGCCCTTTCTCCAAATAAAGTGTCAAAAATGAAATAAAATTTGAACATATTTTGTATTAGATTAACTCATTACTCATACCACTCATGCTTTAATCTCTTAGGGAGTGAATTTAAGGACTTGTTCTCTTTCTAAATAAATAACTAACCTAATTATTTTGCAATTCATATGACTGAACCACATGGATTTGAATTGTAGGAGGAGTTAGCTAGCTACCACTTCAGGCGGTTATAAGTCCAACAGTCGAACAGTTTACTCTCTCTTGTGGAGGTAAATCAATATGTCCATCTTTCGCTTAAATTTAGGTCGTGCTTTAACTCTTGCTAAAACTCCTTAGATTTAGAATCCGAGGTAGTTATTTCCTTCAGACTACAATCATAAATCCTCACCTCTTATGTATTTTCATAATCTTGTGTTGATGGATTATAAGCTCTAGCAATCTAATAAAATTTCAACTCAAAACATATAATTCTCTTCACTTTCAAAATTATAAAGCTCAATCATAAGATAGATTACAATGCTCAGTAGGCTTCTTAGTATCATGAGCATTCCCTACATATTCCCTTTGGCTTCTAAAGTAAGTCTTCTCCTTGAACTTTCCCACTTCATTTTCTAATATAACTAATTTATTGATAGTCTAGGCATGAAATCTTTGGAGATATTAATTGTCTACTTTAATCAAGAGTGTTCCTAAGGAACTCACCTTCCTTAGGATGTAATTAACTATGTCAGCTTGCCTCCATAGAAAACTTTAGAACTTGGTTTAATATAAACCCTGCTTTATTCATCCATGTAAAGTAGGAGAAAAATCTCCAGTATATTTGAAGACCCATCATGCCTTAGGAGTCCTTATTAGGTGAATAGGTCCATTGAAAGGTGATGTTTCTATCTGTCGGGATAGTACATCATACCTCAATGTCATACCCGATCACTTTGATAAGTACCCCCTATGATCTGCGTGATATCTCCCCTACATCCAAAAATAAAGACCGCAAGGCACCAAAGCAAAGCATAAGTGTATCCAAGTCTATATGTGAAATAGTTAGGCATTAGTTGGGAACCTTAGCTCTAACCCCACTTTTCTCACAAAAAGTTGAGAGTTTGGTAATTAAAGAAACCCCTAAATCATTCATAGATGTGAAGACTTAGAGGTTCTTTTTGGGAGCATCATCCTCAAGTCAAGAAGTTGATGTAGAACTTTTGGATGATTCATATAAAGATTTAATATAATTACCTTTTGATTAGTACTCACCGTGTGTTCATAATCTAACAAAGAAAGGGTTAATCCCACATACTTGGTCAAAGCAGAGGTTAAACTATTTCAAAAGAATATGGAAGAACAAATGCAAAAGCTCTTAACCAAGGCTGAGACTAAGATTTGGTACAATGGTTCCAGTTGATGATGAAGATTACTACTTAGTCATCACCAATCATTTAGAATCTGATAGGTTCTTTTCAAATCACATTAACTCATATGAGGAGGTGTGCTTAGAAACTTCATATGGTCCATATGAATTGGAAGTCAAAGTTGCACTGCCAGAGTTCGAAGAAGAGATCAAATCAATAATCGATAAGCTCAAGGAAATCAATTTAGGAACTGAAGACAATCCACGCCTGATATACATCAGTTCCTTGTTGAATGAAATTAAAACCAATGACTTAGTTAGGCTATTGACTGAGTTTAAGGACTGCTTCATATGGAGTTATGAAGAGATGCCCGGTTTGTCTCCTAACATACCCGTCCACAAACTAAAAATAGAGCCTAGTGTTAACCCTATCAAGCAAGCTCCTAGACGCATGCGATTAGACATTGAACAACAGGTCATTTCTGAAGTCAAGAAATTGATCAATACTAGTTTGATCCATGAACAAAAATACCCTACTTGGTTGGCCAGTGTCATCCCAGTTAAGAAGAAGAATGACCAAATTTGCATATGCGTTGATTTTAGGGATCTAAATAAGGCATGTCCATAAGATGAATTTTCACTATGAATACCAGAGCTGATGGTCAACATTGCCTCATCTCATGCAGTCTTCTCTTTCATGGATGGCTCATTTGGATATAACCAAATAAAGATGGCCCCTGAAGATGAAAAAAATACTACTTTTTAGAACCCTGATCGGAATCTATTGCTAAAGGGTCATGCCTTTCGACCTTAAAAATTTTGGCACTACATACCAGCGGGCTATAACCCGAATCTTCAATTAACTAACTCATCATCAAGTCGAGTGTTATGTCGATGATCTCGTGGTCAAAAGTAAAGAAAAGTATGACCATTTCTTTGACTTGAGAGTAGTTTTCAAACGGTTAATATAATTTAACCTCAAAATGAACCCCCTGAAGTGTGCATTCGGAGTAGCTTTAGGGAAGTTTTTTTGGTTTGTTGTTTAACACCGCGAAACCAAAATTGATCTGGAAAAGATCAAGGTGATATTATAAATACCACCCCGTAAAAGTTTAACTCAACTCAGATCATTCCAAGGGTGGTTGACGTATCTAAGATGCTTTATATCTAACCTATCAGGAAGATATGAGCCATTATCAGCACTTGTCAAAAAAGATGCCAAGTTCAAGAGAAATGATAAGTGTCAGCATGCCTTCAAAGACATCAAGTGCTACTTGATGACGCCACCAATTCTAGTATCCCCTATCCCAGGCAAGCTGCTCATACTATATACTGCTACATTAGATGACTCCCTTGGCACTTTGTTCACTCAAACCAATGATGAATGAAAAGAAAATGTGCTCTACTACCTCAACCGTCATCTAATCCCTATTGAAGTAAACTATCCACCCATTAAGAAGCATTTCTTAGCTTTAATCTTTACATCCCAAAAGCTACGGCATTACATTCTTTCTTATAAGGTGAACTTGATCTCTAGGATCAATCTACTGTAATATCTCATGACACAGCCGATGTTATCCAGACGATTGGCAGGTTGGTCCATGATTTTATCACAGTTTAACCTTACTTTTGTACCACTCGTGAGGTGAAAGGACAAGCACTAGCGAATTTCTTTGCAGCACACCCACTCTCTGCTGACTCTCTGCTTAGTGATGACCTCCCCAATGAACAAATCATGAACTTAGGGGATACTAGCATTTACCATTAGGATATGTACTTTGATGGTGTGGCTTCCTTACAAAGAGGAGAAGAATTACAATCTACTATCCTAGGAAAGGCAGGGGTAGGAAATTGACTTCCTTAGTGAAGTTTAAATTGAAATAATCTGAACCCATCTCTCCCTGGTGGAGCTAATCAAACAAATAAAAGAAATCTAACCAAACTCTTATCCCCAAAGGATAGCCCGAACCTGCTTCCCTAGTGGAAGGTTCATATTTTCAATCCCTAGCAAATTTGAGCCCATGTCCCTAACGGATATGCCTCCACATCAATTAAAATAAAACAATTTGAAATTAATTTGATCTTGATCCCCAGCGGATTATAGATTCTTATCCCTAGAGGATCTTCTTCTTACAAATCATATTCATAATCAAACTCAAATCCATATCCTCAGTTGATAGCTCAAACCTACTTCATTGGTGAAAAGTTCCTGTACTCAATCCCTAGTGGATTCCTCCTTCTAAACCCTCGACATAAAACTCTCACATGTCATGTCCAATGCATGTGTGATCCCCTAGCGGATCTTTCTTCATATCCTTGACATGAAATTCCAACCAAATCCTTCTAGCTCTCTTATATCCTTGGCATAAGTTGAATTGCATTGCACTAAGATTGTGATTATATCTATCTTTTGGGTTTAGGTATAGATCATTTCCATTAATACTTGTAATCCTTTGGACATTGTTGATCATCTCGATCAACGCCAATATATACAGGTGTGCCTTGTTAGTTAAACCACACCTATTGGGGGTCCTTTTGTTGATCTCACTTTGGTGTGAGTTCTCATCCCCCTTTTCCTAGACTTAGGAGTCTTCTAGACACTAAGACTTCTTTGGTCATAAGACACTTCTAGCACTTAGGTGAACACTTAACCTAAGCCTAAAGACATAGAAGGGTTAATTATAGGATTAGGCTATGCCTTAGGACTTAGGGAGATCCACCTACCCTATAGCCTAAACCCAATTCATGTTCACCTTCTTAAGTCATAACCAAACCTCAAATTCAATTCAAATACCAAGTCTAAATCCAAATTCTAAGCTAAATGATTGAAGCTCATGATCAAATCCAAACTCAAAATCAACCTAAGCACTATGATTTTATCTTATGGACATAGCCTTAGCCAAATTTAAATCAATCCAAACTCAATTAATTTTCATAAATATCATTTCAACCTTTCAATCTATCAAACTCAATTCTAAGTCCAAATCAAGATCCAAGTTAAATCAAATCCAAACCTAAGTCCTTTGAATCAATTTCAAGAACTTAGTAAAAAAATCCCATCAAAATCAATCCAAAATAAATTTATTTTCTCATAATCAATTTATATCTTCAATCATCTTCCTAAATATAAATCAAATCTACATTTAAATGATCAGAACTAAATCAAACTAAATCAAAATAAATCAAGATCCAAATCTAGACCCTATGACCTACCTTTTCAAGCTTAGCCAAATTTGTCTTCAAATTACTTCAAACTCAATTGATTTCTAATGAATCAATCATATCTTCAACCATCTTCACAAACATAAATGAAATATACATTTAAATCATCAAAACTAAATCAAACTAAATCAAAATCCTCCTTAAAACCCTTTGAGCTAACTTCACAAACTTAGCCAAAATCTCATCCAAATCAGGCCAAATTCAATTAATTTTCTCATGAATCAATCATACATTTAATTATATTCAGAAATATAAATGAAATCTATAATCATCAAGCCAAATCAAAATCAACCTAAGTCAAACCCAACTTAGCCCTTTTGACTTGAAATATCCAAATGAACCAAAACTCATCCAAACCCAAATCGATTGCAATTAAATTTACATATCAACCCAAATCCATATATAAACTCAACTAAATCAAACTCAACCTAAAACTAAGCCAACTAAACCTAATTGGTCCACTTGACCTAAAGTGGACAATTTGACCTATTTGAGCCAAGTTTCCAATCCTACCAAAATTGGATTGAACCAAGCCTACCTAAACCTCCTATCATGATTGTTGATCACCCAAGGTTGATCAATTATCATAAATTGGGTCAAACTAAGTCAATTTATTCCTTTGACTAAGTCAATCCATATGAACCCAAACTAGCCAAATTATAATCTAAGCCAAATTAATTGAAACCAATGATTCATACTAACTCAAAAATTAATATTTGAACTTGACTTGACTTTCAATTGAGCCAAACCAAACCCAATTGGCCCTCTTGACCCAAATTAACTTAAAAGACCAAATCAGGTCAAATCTTGATACAATCCAAATTGATTGTAACCAATGACCCAAGTTCATTCCAAATTGATTGTTGAACTTGACCAAATCCTCAATTGAGCCCAATAGACCCAAATGGCCTATTGAACCTAACTTGACCTAAAGGGTGAAACTAACCTAAAACCCAATCAAATTCAAATTATACTCAACCAAAGCCTACAACATATTCCAAATGATCAATCAAACCCAGACCAAGCCATGACCCAAGCCAATTTGGCCAATTGGGTCAAATTGGTCAACTTAACCCATTTGACCCAAATGAACTCAAATGAGTCAAAATCAAATCTAAGCCAAACCAAACCAAACTAATGACACCAATACATCCCAAATGATCATATGAACTTGACCCAACCTTTGGTTTGACCCATTTTAACCAATTGGTCAACTTGACCCAACCTAACCTAATTTGACCCATTTGTATCAAATTGAACCAAATTAAACCAAATGAACTCCAAATCACCTAAAATTTTGGCTAACCTACTATTTACTCATTCAAATCTTCCCAAATCAAATCCAATGCCAAATGACTAATATATCCTTGGGTCAAGAGTATTATATAAGACAAATCACCCAAGTAAGTAGTCATTTCTCTTCCTTGGCCACTTGGCATCCTCCTATTAGTCCACATGGGCACCTAGGAGACTGTTCAACCTAACCCAAGGGTGGTTAGATTGGCCATGACCCAAGGGGAGGTGAAATTACCTAACCTCTCCCATTTGTGCACTTGAAACACTAAGGACACCTACTAATCCCCCTTAGAACCACTCATCTACCCTCAACTAACTAAGAAGAGCCACCTAAGGAGATTCCCAGCCACTGTGGCCACCTCTGGTGGCTAGACAACCATAAACAGCCAAATGGATCCCGTCTGTACAGTCCAAGGAATGAGGGGGTATACCCCCCTCATCAACCCAAATCAAGTGGTCAAGCATCCAGTGAGCTCCCTTAGGGGTTTTTAAGTCCCCAGAGCTTTCCTGATGATCCCCAAGCTATCCCGTCATCAAAAATCCCAAAATTGAGCTTACCCAAAATAGGACACTCCCCCATTCAATCCCATTTTCTCGAACCTCAACCAAAGTGCAATTAACTTTGCACACATCATCTCTAGAGCCAATAGAGTAAGAATGAATCATCCCCAAAGTTTCCCGACGATCGGAGGGTGGGCTTCGATCATAACCGACCTCCCAAGCTTCAGCTCGTGGCCTTCCGAGCAAACTACATCAAATCAAAGCTCATGTTGATTAATAGGGCTTTATCTCCACTAGACGAAGCTTCCTCAATTATTTGCACCACCGGTCTTGAGTTCTAGCGAGGTATGCCATTGAAACTGACCTTGGGTAAAAATTTGTTGGAGCTATTTGAAGGAAATGTTCATCTCATGTGATCTTCACCATTGGATCCCCTCTTATCGATGTCGTGAAGGTGTGTGATCCATTTGGAGTCGATTCGAGCTCGGGTGAGCTTGGATCACACGAGCAATGGCGAACGGACTTAGTTCTCCCTCGCTCGCATGATGATAGATCATGCATCATCCGTTCTGCATGATTAGAATGGACGATCATGATTAGATTCGATAGATTAATCTGACTTAATCTTATTAAACTGCGGGATTGATGATGGTCGTCTGATCTTAGATTAGATAATGCACAAGAAAGTGCATTCCACCACTGCCACGCAAGCACTGACTACTATTATTTTTAAATAATCAATCCCATGATGTCACGTGGAAAAGCACATTGCGTCAGCGTGCCACGTGGCGTCGACAGGATTAAGGGTTAATTGGGCTTAATTAATGTGTTTTGATGGTTAAAATTTGTGAAATCATAAATAATTATAGAAAAATTAGAAATATATAAATAAATACTCATTTTAAAGGTAATTTAGAAGAGAATTTATCAAAAATATTTTTAATTAATTTTGAACAGTAATTAAATCTTAATTAGAGTTTAATTATAAAATTAATTAGCTTAATAATTCCTTAATTACTTAAGTAATTAACCCTAAACTTTGTGGTTTAATTTAATGGAATGACCTCTACTTCCCATGATTTTTTGGGATTTATTGCTTAATTTATTAGGGAATTTGACAAATCAAGCTTTAATTACTCTCTTAAGTTAATTAATCACTATTTAATCCCATGAACAGTGACAAATTAATTAAGTTTTTAATCATTGTTCAACAGTGAATGAACCCATGGGATAAGATTAGGGCCTCCTTCCTAATCTATTTTCCTAAGTTCATTTCATTAATTAAATCAATCAAGGCTTAATTAATTAATTAAAGTACTTAATTAATTAAATTGAAATCATAATCATAACAAATTTTATTTAAGTAAGTCTTGGGTAGACCTTTAGGTGTTCAATAACCTATCTTAAGGAAATTATGGTTAACTCACATGTGTGGAAAAACCATAAGAGTACTTAATTAAGTTCCTTAACTTAATTGATCATTAATTATGAGCCAATTACATTAGGTCCCTTTTATTTCTTAGGATCATTGCTAATTTAATTTACAATTCATATGCATATCATGTTGGCTCATAATTATTTGGATGATTATATTAAGATAACATAGGAAAGGGTTAATTAATGTATTTAATGCATATTACAACTTAATTAACTCATAAAATCAACTTAATCACATTTCATTAAATCAAATGAATTAACAAACATGGGAATGGGTTAGGACTAGCAAACCTTTTCTTACATCCTTAAATCAAATCAAGATATGAAATTAAAATAGCATTAAGAAAGCTTTGGTTTACTTTAAATAGTTTTATTTGACTTGATTGTCCTTAGGAAGTAGTTTGGTTTAATGAATCACATGTTATATTTGATTGTTCTCTTTCCAAGCACATTAAATGTTGTATGTCATTTGATTTCATACACTCATACTTTCAAATTTAAATAAATCAAATGATTTCTTTTATTTCAAGCTTACATGTGTTGGATTAATTTAAAATATGTGTGGCTACTATCACTATTAAATTCAAAATGTATTTTACAAAAGGTTATAAATGAATAATAATGTGTTATGATGCTATTTATAAATACATAAGAAATGTATTTGCTTATAGCTTAAGTGTGTGAATGTTGAGCTTCTCTTTCCTCTATTCATGTGTTGATTTATATAAGATTAAATGGAAATGGGTATATAGTCTAGACATCCCGGGAATACGAGGCTTTAGCTAGCCCCAAAGAGATCATTTGATTACCTCACTTCCCTGGTTTAACAATGGCATGTACCCATTTGATTTCATTTGTATGCATTTCAACATTAAACTTGGGTATAGCTTTAATTCACATACATAAATGATTCAATCAAATAAAAATATAATCTTTGCATGGTTTTCTTTCCTTCATTTATGAATACATTAATGTGTATTTAAGAAAAGTAAGTATATATTCTGGACAACCCAAGAATATGAGGCTTTAGCTAGCCCCAAGGAGGTCATTTGATTACCTTGCTTCTGGTTTAACAATAGCTCATACTTGTTTATGCATTTATACTTTTGTATGTATATGTGATTAATGAATGAAAATCCTCTTTTATATTAAAATTGCATCCATTCATAATTGACTAAGTGGTTGAATTAATTAGCCATATAATTTGGAGTTCACTTCCTATGTTCATGTATACGAGTTTACATATGTTTAAATGCAAATGGGTATGTAGTCTGGACATCCTGGGAATACGAGGCTTTAACTAGCCTGAAGGAGGTCATTTAATTACCTCACTTCCCTAGTTAACAACGACATGTACCTATTTAATTTCATTCTTATGCCTTTTTGTATAAGAATTTGGATAAAGCTTTAAATTAATATGTTTAAATAATTAAATCAAAGAAAATATAAATTTTAAACATACACATACATTCATCATTTAAGTGTGTTAAAATATGTTGCATGTAGAGATACACTTATGATTAAATTATATGCATGTTATATGTGATGGAAAAGAATGATTTGATATATGTCATGTGATAGTAATTCAATTAAATTAATCTTAAGATGACTTTCCTACTGAATGAAGTTATTCAGAGTAAACCTAAACTTGTGATTAATTAAATCATTTAATAAGCATTCACTAAAGAGAACTAAATAAAATTAATGTACTTTAGAAAGCGGCTTAAGGTAGGTATGAAAGGGGGTAATCCTCTTTCTTTTCTTCATAATACTTAGTTACTAAGTATAAGCATATGAAATAAAAGAAAACATAAATTCTCAAATCAATTAAAATAACTTAAAGTGAAACCAACCCTTTATGTTAAATTAAATCCTTCCAAACTTAGAAAATTATAACTCCAATGTTTACTGAGACATACCATAGAAGCCTTAACACACACATTAGAATTAAGTGATCACTTCTAATCCTAAGTTTGGATGATGTATGATGTGATGTATATTTTTTTTGTGATATATTATTTTAGACATGATGTTATGGTGCATGCTTCATAGACTGGATGATATGTCGATATTAGCCTAATCATATTTTCTGCAGGTGATTGTGCTTAAAGGGATGCTTAAAATAAATGTAAATGCTCTCTTTGTAGGTTCCTTAGACTCCTAAGCATGATCCAAGTTAGGAAAGGTGGGCTTGGTTACCAATGTGTGGGGTGCTAAGTCCAAATTATACATATAACTGCTTAGGATTGTATGTGTATTTTAGCTAACCTTTATTTTGCAGGTATAATTAGATTTACTTTTCCTATTTTCATTATAATTTTGCATTAAGAATTAGGATTGGTGCTATGGGAGAATATGATGAGCATTGGGTAGAAGGCTTTATCCTGGGGTGCCATGTGATTCCTTGAAACCTATCAAATCAAAGAAGTAAGGGAGAAAGAAATGAAGACATGAAGAATGAAGAATGAAGACCCCCCATAGCATTCATTCATTATAAAATTGTAATTATTATTTTGTACTTCTGGGTTGTATAAGGGTAGAGCTCAGCTACCCATCTTTTCTTTTCGGGTTATACGGCGGTACCCAACTGCATCAACTTCTTATTCTTTTGCATTAGTTTTATAAAATTGATTAATGATTTGTTTAAATTATGCATTAGAAATGGCATGCTTTTCATAGTTTCTAATGTTTGATGCTTTAATGTGTGGCCTGGATGCGATTAGGCTCTTTAGAAAATTTAATTTTTCTACCCAACTAATCACTCATAACTAAAATTTTCTACAACTCATAACATCACCATAAAGCCTATGTCTTAAATAAGATAATTAAAAGATTTAGTAACCCCTTAGCTGAATGGTTGAATGTTTCACATCATGCATGCATATTATTTCACTCTTGCAAAATGAGGGCCTCCATCCTTACACGCATAGGGACTGCTTGACCTATGAGGGTAACCCCTTCTAATGGAGCTTCACCCTCTTTCTCTTTTGATTTGGCCAATAATCCATTTCATCATACATCTAGGCATAAAAATCCTAAAGCCTTTGTCTAAATGAAGCATCAAAAATTAAATAAAATTTGAAAAGATTTTTGCATTATATTAAGTCATATGTTCATACCACTCATGCTCTTGTCTCCTAGGGAGTGGATTTAAGGAATTTAATCTTCTTTCTACATAAATAACAGCCCAACTATATTAAAATTTCATATGACCAGACCACATGGATTTGAATCGTAGGAGGTGTTAACTGGTGACCAATCTAGGCGATTGTAAGTCTAGAAGTCCGACGAGTTTATTCTCTCTTGTGGAAATAAACCATTATATCCACATATCACTTAGATTTAGGTTGTGCTTTAGCTCGTGCTAAAGCTCCCTAGATTTATGATCTGAGGTAGCTATTTCCTTCAGGCTACAAGCATAAATCCTCACCTCTTAGGCATTTTCATAGTCTTATGTTATTGAATTATAAGCCCTAGTAATCTAATAAAATTTCAACTCAAAATATATAAATATCTTCAATTTCAAATACATAAAGCCCAACCATAGGATAGATTGGAATGCTCACTAGGCTTCCTAGTATCATGGGCATTCTCTACTTTCTTCATTTGGATCCTGAAAAAAAGTCTTCTCCTTGAACTTTCCCAATTGATTTTCTAAACATAACCAATCATTTGATAGTTTAACCTTAAAATCTATGGAGATGATAATTGTCTATTTTAATCGAGAGTATTCTTAAGGAATTTCATTCCTTAAGATGTAATTAACTATGGAGACTTGTCTCTATAGGAAACTTTAGAACCCAGTTTAATATAAACCATGCTTTATTCATCCATGTAAAGCAGAGAAAAAATCTCTGGTATATTCGAAGACTCATCTGCCTTAGGAGTCCTTATTAGGAGATTAGGTCTGTTGTAAGGTGATGTTTCTATCTTTTGAGATAATACATCATTAATTAATATCATACCCGATCATTTCAATAAGTACCCCCTAAGATCTGTGTTGTGTCCCCCACATCCGAAAATAAACACCACTTTGACCAAAAGGTCAAATTGGCATAAATCTAAAGCAAATCTAAATTAATTCAAACCAAAGCCTACAATCATCTTCAATTAATCAATTAAACATGAATCAACCACTAACCCATGCCACTTTATCCAATTTAGTCAAATTGGTGAACTTGACCCATTTGACCCATATGAAATCAATAGAGCTAAAACCAAACCTAAGCCAAATTGACTCAAACCAATTGAACCAAAATATCATAATTACTCATTTGAATATGACCTAACCCTTGGTTTGACCCAATTTGACCAATTGGTCAACCTAACCCAACCTAGCCTAATTTAACCTATATGGGTGAAATTGAGCCTAACCCACTTGAATCAAGTCTAGACCCTTTGTAACCTGACCAAACACATCATAAACTCACCTTGGGTAAGCCCCAAACCATCCCAACTAGATTTGAACCCAATCCAATGCCTTACACATTGGATTAAGCTCTCCACATGAGATCTTTCCCAAATTAGCAAGCCAACTCTCCTCCTTTCCACATGGTAGCCACTTCACACCCAAAATAGAACCTAACCTAAGTGGCTAACCTAGCTAAAATGGTCTAGGTCGGCTATAGACTAAGGGGGAGGTGAGTACTCACCTCCCCACACTTAGCCAAACCCAAAAGATCCAAGGGAGGAGGCATATGCTTCGAGCCAACAACCAAGCATCCCACCAACTAAACCAAGCCACCTCAGCTTGACATCGACCACTCTGGTGCCCAGACGGTGGCTGACCGGCCGAAAACCAGGGAACGATCTAAGTCGTTTATCCAGGGTGGGATATACCCCCCTCATTTTGATCCAATTGACACACACACATAGCCTCATAGAGCTTCTAGAGGCCAAAACAAAATCCCTATAGCCCTCTTCAAGCCTCCCGAGCCTCCCCATTGCCTAAATTCACCAAGACAAAATAGGGAAATCCTCCACTCAACCCAACTCCACCAATACTTGACCGAACTCAAATTAATTTCACCCACACACTCCCCACACTCTGTCGACCAAGAATGAATCATCTCTCAAGCCCTCCGACCACCGGACGTACCATTTCGATCAACACCCAAGAGTAAAGTGACAGTTCATGGTCAATCGAGCAAACGATGAGGAATCAACGCATGTGCTACTCAGTAGGGCCTCGCCTCATCCAGGCGAAGCTTCCTCAAGTGTTGCACCATAGATCTTGAGCTCTGGCGAGATAATTTCCATTAAAACCAAAAATCTTAAAATTTTCTAGGCTTTTTCGAAGGGAAGATGTATGCCATGCTATTTTGACTGTTGGATCCCTTCAGATTCCTTATGAAGGTGTGGGGTCAATTTTGTGGTCATCCGAAGCCGTGAGCTCGGATCAGGAAAGAAGGAAGGCGTCGTGTCTGCCGCTAGGGACGATAGATCACACACCATCTATTCCACATGATCGAAATGGATGATCGTGATTAATCCATTTTATTATATAGAAATCACAGGTTTAATCTGATTAGATCGATCGGTAGGAATGAAAGCGGTAATGCCGTGAAAGCGAGTGAATGGATTTTAAGTAGTCCGTGCCATGTCGTAGGTGCCAAGGGAAGGATTAGGCTTAATTGGTTTTAAAGATTGAATCTTTGAAAATTAATAACAAATTTTAGAAAAATTGAAAAAAAAAATACTTATTTTGAAGGTATTTCAGAGGAAAATCATTTAAAGTTAATTTTCATTAATTTTGAATAGTAATTAAGACTTAATTAGAGTTTAATTACAAACTTAATTATCTTAATCACCCCTTAATTACTTGGGTAATTATATGACCTATGCCTCCTATAATTTTCTTGGGATTTATTGCTTGGTTAATTAGGGGAATTGACCAATTTAACCCTAATTACTCTCTTAATTAATCTAATTGATTAATTAATCTTCAAAAAAGTAAAAATTAATTAATTAAGTGCACTAATTAATATTGAATAGTGAATGGGCAAGGGGAATGGGGTTAGGACCTCTTTCCTAACCTCATTTCCTAGGTCCATTTCTCTTTAAAGGAAAATTAATTAAAATGAGATTAATTAATGGTTTAAATTAGTTAATTAAGCAGCTTAATTAATCAAATTAAAATCATGATTACATCAGATAATTAACAATGAAATTAAGGGTTCCTCTTTATGTGTTTAATAACATAAAGACTCTTAAAGAAATTATGATTAGCCCATAAGTGTGGGAAAATCATAAAAGTACTTAATTAATTTCTTTAATTTAATTAACTCTTAATTATGAGCCATTTTCATTAGGTCCTTGTAGGAGCATTGCAATTTTATTTCCTCACATGTTCATGTCATTGTGGCTCATAATTAAGTGGTTAATAAAATTAAAGAAGCATAGGTAAGAGTAATTAATTTAATTAAGGATCCAACTTAATTATCTTTTCTTAAACCAAATCAAATTACTAATGTGGGAATGGGATTAAAATAGCAAATTATAATAATTTTTCTCCTCTTTAAGCTTGATCAAAATCTTAAGTCATAAATTAATAAAGAAATTTTAGTTTTCTTTAAATAACTTTATTTTATATGAATGTCCTTAAGAATTAATTTAGTTGAATGAACCATGTGTTTGTACTTAGTTATTCCTTTTCAATCACTTTAGATGTTGTATGTTAATTGATTTCATGCATTCACATTTTCAAATCTAAATGAATCAAATGAATTTTCTTTATGTAAGCTTGCATGTGTTGTCTTAACTTAATATATGTGTGGCTATTACACTAATAAATTCAAATCTACTTTTTAAAAGTTTATAAATTGATAATAATATGTGAAATGATAGTAGTTATGAATGCATGTATGATTTATATGTATATATAGCTCAAGCATATTAAATAAAGCTCTCTTTCTTATTATTCATATATATATTTACATAAGTTTGAACAATAATGGGTATATAGTCTGGACATCCCAGGAATACGAGGCTTTAAGTAGCCCCAAGGAGGTCATTTGATTACCTCACTTCCCTGGTTTAACAATGGCACATACTCAGTTAGTTTCATTCCTATGTATTTTGGTATTAGAATTTTGATAGAGCTTTAATTCATATGCTTAAATAATTCAATCAAATAAAAATACAACTTTGCATGATTCTCTTTTCTTTAATTATTTATACATCCATATATATCTAAGAAAGTAAATATATATTCTAGACATCCCGGGAATATGAGGCTTTAGTTAGCCCCAAGGAGGTCATTTGATTACCTTACTTCCCTAGTTAACAATGGCACGTACTTGCTTATATTTTTTATACATATATGTGTGTATTTAATCAAGGAATTAGGATCCTCCGTTTCTACTAAAGATGCATGTATTCATATTCACCTAAGTAATTAGCACATTCTATATATAAATTAATGCTCTTTTTTCCTTATTCTTGTATAGATTTACATAGGTTTGGAATGTCAATAAGCATATAGTCTGGACATCTCAAGAATACGAGATTTTAGTTAGCCCCAAGGAGGTCATTTGATTGCCTCACTTCCATGTTTAATAATGACACATACTTATGTGATTCCATCCTTATGAATTTTGGTATTAGAATTTGGATAGAGCTTTAATTCATATGTTCATATATTTTAATCAAAAATAAAAATATAAACTCCAAATATACACATTCATCATCATTTAAGTGTGCCAAAACATATTGCATGTATAAATGTGTTAAGTGTTAAATCATATGTGTGTTACATGTGATGGAAAGGAATGATTTAGTATACTTCATGTGATAGTAACTTAATTAGATTAATCTTAAGAAGCCTTTCATATTGGATAAGGTCATTTAAAGTTAACCTAAACTTAGGATTAATTAAAAATCATTTAATAAGCCATTCATTAAAGAGAACTAAATCAAATTAATATGCTTTAGAAAGTGGCTTAAGGTAGGGATGAAAGAGGGCAATCATCTTTCCTCTCTTTATAACACTTAGATGCTAAGTGTAAATCACATAAGATAAAATAAAATACAAATTAAAATTCACAAATCAATTAAACAACTTCAAATGAAACCCACCATCATGTTAATTTGAATAATTTTCAAACTTAGAGAAATACAACTCTAATACTTAGTTAAGACATACCACACAAAGCCTTAACACACACATTAGAATTAAGTCACCACTTCTAGCTCTATGTTAGGACGGTGTATGATGTGATGCATATTTTATTTTATGATGCAATGTTTTAGATTGGATGTTAGGGTGTATGCTTCATAGACTGGATGTTGAGTCGCTCTTAGCCCGATCATATTTTCTGCAGGGGATTATGCTTAAGGGGATGCTTAAAAATAAATATAATTGCTCTCTTTGTAGGTTTCTTAAATCCTCTAAGCATAATCTAAGTTAGGATAGGTTGGCTTGGCTACCCATGTATAGGGTGCTAAGTCCAAATTATATATATAACTATTTGGGATGGTATGCAGGTTTAGCTAACATCTATCTTCCAAGAGTAGTTAGATTTACTTTTTCTTATATGAATGTAATTTTTGCAATAGGAATTAGGATTAGTGCTATGGGGGATTAGGATGAGCAATGGCTAGAAGGCTTTATCTTGGGAGGTCGTGTGATGCCTTTGAAGCACAATCAAATCAAGGAAATGGAGATATGAAGAATGAAGACCCCCCATAGCATGTATTCATTATAATTATATTTATTCTTTTATACCTCGAGTTATATAAGGGTAGAGCTCGGCTACCCATCTTTTTTCTTTTTAGGTTGTACGGCTGGAACCCGACCACACTGGCCTCTTATTATTTTATGTTAGCTTATAAAATTGATTGATAATTTGTTTAAATTGTGCATTAGAAATGGCATGCTTTTCATAATTTCTTTATGATTGATGCTTTAATGTGTTACCTAGATGTGGTAGGCTCTTAGGATAAAATAAATTTTCTATCCAACTAATCACTCATAACTAAATTTTAAATAACTCATAACCTCATAATAAAGCCTAGGACATAAATAAGATAATTAAAAGAATTAGCAACCCCTTAATTATATGGTTGTATGTCACATCATGCATACATCTTCTTCCACTCTTGTAAAAATGATTGCCTCCGTCCTTACATAATAGGGACCGCTTGACTTATGAGAGCAACTCTTGATGATGGACCTTCACCCTCTCTCTTTTGATTTGGCCAATAATCAATTTTCATCATGCATTTAGGCATATAAAAATCCCAAAGCCTTTATCTAAGTAATGTGTCAAAATTGAAATAAAATTTGAAAATATTTCACATTTATAAATTAAGTCATATGCCCATACCACTCATGCTCTAGCCTCTTAGGAAGTGAGTTTAGGACTTTAGTTTCTTTCAAATTAAAAAAACTACCCTAGCTATATTGCAATTCATAAGACCAAACTACATGGTTTTAAAATCGTATGAGTTAGCTAGTGGCCATTCCAGGTGGTGATAAGTCTAGAAGTCATATGGTTTATTCTCTCTTGTGAAGGTAAACCCTTACGTCCACCTGTCACTTAGATCTAGGTCATGCTTTAGCTCGTATTAAAGCTCCCTAGATTTAGGATCTGAGATAGCTATTTCCATCGGGCTACAAGCATAAATTCTCACCTCTTATGCATTCTCACAACCCTGTGTTGGTGGATTATAAGCTAGCAATCTAATAAAAATTTAACTCAAATAAATAAATCTCTTCACTTTCAAATACACAAAGCCTCACCATAGGATAGATTGGAATACTCACTAGGTCTCTTAGCATCATGAGCATTCCCTACTTATTCCCTTCGAATTCCAAAAATAAGTCTTCTCCTTGAACTTTCTCAACTGATTTTCTAAATATAGTCAATCCTTTGATAGTCTAACCTTGAAATCTTTGGAGATGATAATTGTCTACTTTAATCAAGAGTATTCTTAAGAAATTTCATTCCCTGGGATGTAATTAACTATGGGTGTTTGTCTCCATTGGGAACTTAAAAACCTGGTTTAATATAAGCCCTGCTTTATTCATCCATGTAAAGCAAGGAAAAAATCTCTGGTATATTTGAAGATCCATCATGCCTTAGGAGTCCTTATTAGGTGATTAGGTCCATTAAAGTGTGATGCCTCTATCTTTTGAGATAGTATATCATACATCGATGTCATACCCGATCACTTCAATAAGTACCCCTCACCCCCCCCCAACATCTAAAATGAACACCACACATAGATGTATCACTGTAGGGAAGCCTCTCTCTAAGAAGTAAGTAAGACACTCAAGATAGGAAAAAGCTCCATGAATATGCAGGTGAATCCAACCATATATGTACTGCTAGGGCAAGGTAACATCTCTCAACTCAAGAGACTTGACTTTGAAATCACTCCAAGGATCTTGTAAATCTTGGCTAACACCACTAGAGTAAGAGAAAGATGCTCACCTCTAGAAATCCTGTTGGCTACTAAAAGGACTCCTGAACGTATATGCCCCTCCTTATTAGGGAGCACAAAAAGGGAGAGTCAGGTCACTTTGAATCCAGCCAACAATAAGTCATCCTCTATACTTGGAATACCTGGAGATGAACATCTAATAGGCAAACTAGGCTCAGCTGTCTCCTCTAACAAATAGCTTCCAAATGAAATGCCAACTCCAAAAGGATCATATAGAGATGAAGTCTCTTGAAGAATAACACTGTCTCATAGAAAACTCTGAATCCAAATGTCAGCTGCAAAAGTAGCTCGAGATCGCATCGAAATCTCAAATGCTCTAAAAGTCTGACAGTAATGACTAAGAAGGTTTGGGCACACAGGTAGCATAACTAACCTCCCTTGTCAGCTATCATCCGTTGAACGCTTCCTACGAAATAACTCCTCATCTAGTAGGGCACACTCCTTATAGCAACAACCAAATATAGGAAGTCCTGAAACTGCCTAAAGCTCCCACAAAGTCATGATGAATTCCTCTGGACCAATCCAACATGTGTTGCTCTTGGAGTCCCAAAACTCAGCTACTCCATGAGCCCAAGAGGGTGGGATGCCCCCATAATTGAACAATGATACGTACACAGCCTCATATACCCCAGCCTCCCGTAATGTATGCATTTGTGCCTAAAGAATATACCCGGCCCATGTTGTATAATGACATGGAAGACAATAAACCTTACCAACTGGAGAGTCTCTCAGCCACTCTAAAGAACCCAACTGAAGTTGTCGATGACTCAACATCTTTGATTGACCGATCTGCTCAATTGTGTCAGCTGCAATATAAAATACCACAGTGTCCAGAGCTAACCTGGTCAATTGTGCTCTCTACGGGGTTGTACTCCCCGCACTTCAATCTGATCGTGCTAATCTACCCAGTCGGATCCTCAAAGTCGAGAGAATCTGAAGCATAATCTGGAAGAATCGAGAAACCAATGAAGAAACTATGGTAAAAGTCACAACCTCTCAACATATCAGTATAATGCTCGAGCCTACCACTAATATTAGCATCTCCTCGAGGATCGTGTCTATTGATCGCAGACCAAATAGCCTCCTCGCTAAGCTGGCTGGGTGACAAATCCTCAGACCTCTGCCAACTAAACATTGTTCCTGTCAAATACAAAAGAAAATGCATAACAATAAAAATGACAATTCATTAAACCATAAAGCAGGAGAAAATAATAAATTATACATGAAAATAAAGGTTGAATGCAAAAATTAAATCTGTAACTTGTAAGGGTAATTAAAGACAACCAATTGAAATGTGCATAAAAAAACCTTGAATATTACACGCAGGTTAGTTAAAAAAAATTGATGACGAGATTGGCTAGCTTGCAACAAATATGGTTTGCTTCAAGCATGTTCATATTTGTTGAGGGGCATTTGTTGACCCTCGCACATATTCCACAAATCAAATGGGACATACGTAATAAAATCGACAAACAACATAAGTTTGAAACTACCATAATTATAATAAAATTGTCTAAACGTTGCTCACTCATGAAGTAAAATTGCTTAAATAAATCCAAAATGTGAAAATGACCTTTATGCGAGATCGCGGTAATAATTCAAAATGTCCAACATGATATTTTCAAGAATAAACAAAAAAAAATCTAAACTATTACTTTCTTTTAATAAATTAAATCAAACCAATTAGTATGTATGTATATATATTTAGTAAACAGTGCGATTACTACAGTTTATTCCAAGTGAATTAAAAATGATTTGAATTAAACACAATCAAATTTAAAGAATCTATAGGAGATTTGATAGTTTACCTATATGCATGTGTAGGCTTTGACATTCACCAATTAACATGAACAAGCTTCTCTTTGACTATAAAAGTGTTAAATTCATGAACAAGTAACAAGCATGAACATTATCAATTGAACACTTGAATAACCTCATTTGATGCCAAATAAAATAAGGACCTCATTTGAATATAAAACAACATATGATTGGTGTCAAATTTAAAAAATCATTTCTAAATTGAGGACTAGAGTTTGCAAGAAATTTGATAGCTTGCTTACAAGGATGAGTTCAATTAGACAACTCATCAATAACCATGAATGTGACCTTTTAAAGGATCATTTGGATCTTGCATTTAAAGTCGAATTTGAAGCACATGAGAGTTGTGATACATCTGAGTGCTTATATTCAAAATTAATGGGATCCAAATGAAATTCATAAAATGACTTACAATGTACCTTACTAGCTCATCAATGAGCATATACCAAGCCTTTTAATAGTCATTTGGGATACACTACATGGTATTGAGTGAATTAAAGGTAGCCAGTAATATTTAAAATTAATTTGTGAAGAGCTTAATATATCATCAATGTGGAAAAGCCAAGTAATCATCTTGCTTGAATTTTGCTCATTAGCAAGAGAAATACAAGTAAATATAGAATAATTTGAATTGCAACATAAATCCTTCACCACCAAATCTACAATTCTTTATACAAGCAGACAGAATGTGATATTAAATTAAATTCTACACGAATTATGAAGCTTCCTTCAATCCAAAAATTAAAAAATTTTCATTCTAATTATGGTTTTTAAAATCAATAATTTTATTAATTAGATGAAATTGGCTAAGCTAAAAAATACTTACATGTGCTCAGACATAGGGATTTAAAGTATAAATTTTAATATCTGAAAAGGTTGTGGAGGTTATTTTGAAATTAAATTAAAATATGAAATTAATCTTATAATTTAGAAATAAAATTATCTAAATTAATAAATATCTGCATGGGCCTCGACACAGTGTTGAATGTTTAAATTCAGGTGTCTGAGGATGCTGTGCGGGTTAAGCCTAATTAACTTAAATGTCTTACACTGTGAATTATGCAAACATTTTGAGAGGAAGACAATCATTGTGAAAGCTTGAACATATTTTAAAATTTAATATTCTAAATATATGCTAATGTATGTATTTTAACAAGTCAACATATTCATATGGCGAAAGTTGAGTCCTATTTTGAGCAGTCAAATCCTCCTCCCCATTGGGACTGGAGTCGATAAGGCTTTTTCTTTTCGATAAAAAATTAAGTAATTAATCTCAGTAAGATTGTATATTAAAATTAATATAGATAATGTCCTCAAGTTGATCATTTAAGCTTACTCTTACTATATGAGTAAAGTCTTTAATAGTCTTAATATGTATATTTCATATTTAGAAATACAAACATTCAACTTCAAAAACTAAATATGCATAATTACAAGCCTTAAAATTTGGATCTGATCCTCCTCCTAGAGGAGTAAAGTTGACAAGACCTAATATGATATAAGCAGATTTCAAAATTGTAAACTCGATCCTCTACTAACAAAAGATCAGAGTTGATAAGGTCTACCCCGATGATGGCTGTGTTGATTGAGAATATCAACCGGAGAGATTTACTATTATCAAAATTTCCTAAAATCTTTAATGTTAAGTGAAATTTCTATCAACTATCAAATATTCAAAAAAAATTTAAAATAAAAAAATTAATTAAATAAAAATTCATCATAAAATAATAATAATAATAATAATAATAATAATAATAATAATAATAATAAGTTCATACATCTACCTTCTGCAATTATATATCGAGGGTGACAAATTTAATGTTAACCTAAGCTCACAAAAGAGCTAATGTCATATTATGTATACTGTTATATTTGCACTCAAAATGTTCTATACCATTAAGGACGTGACTCATATCCTCTATCTACGTGATTTGGTCAGTATGCTTCACATATGAAGCGGTTACGACCAGAGCCCTCTGACTGGGTGGTTTAGTCAGTAGACTCCACTAAATTACAATCATGGTTGTAGCCCGGATGTTCCCCAATGGTTTTCTACCCCTTTGAGCTATGGACCATATGTATACCTAATAAGGTATAAAGTTTTCTATTAACTATGGTGAACTTAAGATTGTCCCCTTTGACAAATATCAATCCTAGTCTACAAGGTCTCCTTGAACGACGCAACTCATGGTTGCTGACAAGGATTCTTCGATCATGTTGGGTCAACCACCTCCTCTGACTATGTGGACTAGGAATCATGACAGCCTGGGATGACCGAACCATGCGATCTTGGTCGGGCGCATTATCATTCTCCCAACCATATGCTTCAAGCATAAAAAAATGATAGAATTTCATTAAATTTTAAATCTGAATTATTGTTACTATATGCTAAGCAATTAGCAATCTAATGACTAGCCTTAATCGAAAGTTCCCTCTCACTGATTAGGGTGGGGTAATTAGCTATAGTTACTTGCGCCTATGAAAAATCTGGAACTAGATCTAAAGTCTTCACCAAATGAGGGTGAAATCTCTGAGTACTGCCTTATTTATCCACTATAAATAATCATCTACCTTCTAAAAATTTCATTCGACACAAAATATATACTCTCATTTCATCGAGTGGCCAGGAGCGAATTTTCGAAGCCCATGGATAATATATTATTTTCTATGTTGTACTTGATCTAAAAATAGTCTTTTCAAATCTATTGTTAGCAATTTCATCAAATTTTCTATCAATTCAATTGGTGATGATCTCTCTCTTCATCTTAAATGTTTGTTAATACTTTTGTTTATCTATCCTTCCCTTTGGATTGCTGACCATTTCAATCTTGGATTGAGTGATGTCAATATAAAGAAGTCTTTAAGAATTTCAAATATAAAATTAAAATTTCAAATTCAAACTTTTTAAAAATTTAAAAATTTAATTCCAAATCTATCTCAAACTAATAATTTTAGTGGTTAAATAAAATTATATTTAAGCAATGATAGTGGTAAGAGATCTCAAATCAACCAATTTCAAATCAAGTTCTTTTAGTGGAAGTCATAGTTATAAGGGTCATATAACTTAAGTTGATAATAAAAAAAACACACAAGAGTAATGCAATGATTAATTGATACAATGTTGACCGAAAGAAAATACAATAGAAAAGTTGATACAAGGAATTTTAGTTTTTTAAGAAATATGGAAAGTTAATAAAGTTAGAAATCAAAATGAAAATAAAATTGATCTTATAGTTTGATGAGCACCTTAGTTTGTCTTTTGGTCAGTCTAAGTTTGTTCAAAGGGATATGATTAAGTTTGGATAGAGATTTGAAGAAAATTTTGAAAATTAACATGTCTATTAAAGAGAGGTTTGCCTACTTGGAATGTAGGAAGAGGGTGGTTGAGAAGTTGCCAAAATACTTAGTATCTTCACTTTTGTTCTTCTCTAAATTCTCCTACTCTAAAGCTCATAAACTTAATGATAGTCACCAAATTATAGTGTAGTCTACACTTAAGATTTTGAAGGGACACTAATATGGCATGTCAAGATAGTAGTGCTTATAGCTTCAACTTAACTGGTGCTCTTTGCTCCAACAATATTTGTTTCACAGTCTAGTTAGTTTGAGGTAGAGATTAGTTCTACCCATGTCATTGCCAAATCTCGAAGGAGAAATAAGAATATAAGACTACGAAAAAAAGTTAGAGAAAGAAAAGGGAGACCTCAAAGAGATGTAGAGATTCTTGAAGCTTCTCTTATAAGAGATGGTACATTTCATGCCTCTCTCTAGCCAAAGGAGAAGAGAATGTAGAAAAGATAATAGCTTCATCTCATAAGTCTCTACCTAATACTTTCAAGGATATGATACTTGAAGAAAGAACAAAATAACGAGCAAAAGATATATGAAAGGCACTATCTCTAATAGAGTTATTGGTTGTCATGAAGACAAAAATCTTGAGAGCAATAAGGAAGTAATTTAACCTTCTTAGAGGAATAGATAGAAGAATTCTTAATGACCAATGCCAACTTTGGTAGATGGGTATGACAATTGGCCTCATCTCTAAAAGTTCACTAGTGAAGAGATTGTGCTTATTAGTAGTTCAAATTCTTGACAAACTATGGGTGAGTTGTCAAAATTTTTGTGTGGTCCCATATACTTCATCAATAGTTTTTAATAGATTTGATGTGATTATAGAAAAAGAATAATAATTTCAAATATTTAAAAAAAATTTATACTGATTATTGGGCATATGTTCTTCTTTCATAGACATCTTGGATGTTACTTTAATGTCAATGCCATTGATATAGATATTGCACTCTTTTGCTCGTTCAAGTCCTTCCTTTATGTGGTTCTAACAAACATGATCGTTTATGTGTCTTCTCTTTGTTTATCTCCAAGCCAGCCTCATCTTTCATGGATTCGAGCTTCAATTCAATAATATAATAATGATCAATTTGTTACTATTAGTTGTGAGATATTTAGTCAATTTCTTAAGCTAGCTTATGAGATTCTTATTGCTCTAAACTTAGCAAAATCAACCTTTAGTGATGACGATTTTTTCAATTGAACTTACGGCCAACTCAAGTATATTATGAATAGAGTATTAGTAATATATGATTCCAATATCATTGAAAAGAATATTGGAATTGGATTTGCAATGTGGTTTTTCTTTATGTTACAACTAATTTTTTATTTAATATATTCCACCATTTTGATATAGAGTATGATCCTCAAAATATAATTAAAGATTAAGATTTATATGGTCTGACTTGAAGACCAACGAAGAGTAATGAAACTAAGCCTGATATTTTAAATTAGTATTTAAGATTTTGTAGTAGTTGCCATAATAAAGGACAAAACATAAATAATAATTATACATATGTTAAGAAGATACATGTATAGATAATGATTCAGACTATTATGAAATTCTATAATATCTTTGTAACATGAAAAAAAAATTCTTTTAAAAAAATAATTAGTTTCACCCAATCTTAATTTTGGTGATGGAGGAGGCTCGTAAACAACTGGCGGCTTCTGCTAACATTCTGTCATGCGTATGAACATTTTAATATAACTCTTATTGGTAATGAAAAGAAACTATGGAACTATTTGTTGTTAAACTAACGGAAAGAAGTATTTAAGTTACGTCATTTTCTGTATTGCATTTCAGGTATCTGAACTCATTAACATATTAACCTTTTGTTCTAAATCAGATTAATATTATATTTTTTAATATTTATCTCTAATTGGATAACATCTAATTTAAAATTAAATTAAATTTTTAAAAAAATAAAATCTAAAACTAATTTTTTACTCAAAAAATTAACTATAATATTAAATTAATCAATTAAAATTAAAAAAATAAAAAATAATACACTCCAAAAAAAGAGTCTTTTCAAGATTTAAATATTTGAATTGCTTGTAAATTCTATAAATAATATCATTTAATCATCTAAAATTTTAAATTTATTATTTTTATTTTTTAATAATTATTTTATATCAATATTTATTATAAAATTAATTATCAAATCTTTTCTCATTTATTTTTAAGAATATATTATGATCTTATTCGTATCTCATATATATTTATACGAGATACGGATAAGATCATAACATAATCTTAAAAATAAATAAATAAAAATTTAATAATTAATTTATAATAAATATTAATATAAAACAATTATTAAAAAAAAATAAAATACTAATAAATTCAAAATTTTAAATAATTGAATGATATTATTTATAAAGATTCACAGACAATTCAAATATTTAAATCTTGAAAAAATTTTTTTTAAAAATGCATTATCCTTTATTTTTTTAATTTTAATTAATTAATCTAATTTTATAATTAATTTTTTAAATAAAAAACTAATTTTAGACTTTATCTTTTTAAAAATTTAACTTAATTTTAAATTATATATTATACAATTAAAGATAAATATCAAAAAATATAATATATTAATCTGATTTAGAATAAAAGACTAACATATTAATGAATCCAGATACCTGAAATACAATACAAAAAATAACGTAACTTAAATATCTCTTTCCGTTAATTTAACAACAAATAACTCCATAATTTCTTTTCATTATCAGCAAGAACATTAAAATATTATATGCATAACAGAGATAATGTTAAACTACAAACCAACCAGATTGTTTACAATAACAATCCCCTCCATCACCAAAATTACTCCAATATTTAACCAACTTATTAGTGATATTGATCCAATAACAAACTTATATATCTAAAAAGATTAAGTTGATGGATTGATCAGTAAAAATATTAATGATAATAAACAAAATGAAGAACTTTTAGTTTCATCAAGATTGGTTCATATATGTGTGCAAAAATCTGTAATCTCTCGAGATTGGTTCATACATATGATTGGGATGGCTTAATAAACTAAATCATTTATATGATAGTAATTGAATTGATAAACTTTAAACTAATTAAATATTATTTCATGTACATGCATGCGTAATCCTGGAGTTGAAATTGCAATGTTAATCGAAAAAAATATTATTTTACAGAACTTATGTCTATCTTTTTAATCAAAGCATCAATTGTTTAAATGATAATGATGATGATAATAATAAAAATATATAATATAAATATTAAAATAATCACGTGTCTCATTCTCAAATAAATAATGTGAGAAGTTGAAATTTAATAAAAAAATTATAAATTCCATCATTAATAAATTTAGTGAGAAATCTTGATGAATTGTGAACTTTTAGAAACAACATCTTGATGACAGTTTCAAGCTCAATAAGATACTGAGATTCATAGGATAATTTCTCTACCATAGTATATATATATAAGTATCAATGTTTAAAAAATTTAAAGTAAATGCATAAATGTGAAGAAGCTTTAAATTTTTTTAGCATTATTTCATATGGTTATGCATTCTACACTGATCATCAATACTTTTTAAATTTGCATTTTAAAACATCAATTGTTTTCTCAAAAACTTTCTCAAACAAATTAATTAAAACGGAATCCACAAATCATGCATACAATTCTTTATTTAAATATAACACCAAAATCTTCAATCCTTCACCAAAAATTTACTAATATTAGCATCTCTAAAAGTTAAATACACTTTCATGCAAAACTTTAGATGTAATGAACCACTAAAATGTAAATTTCAAAGTTTACTTGCTAAGCCCCCAATGTTACAAGCAACAATGATTCGATTATTGCCTAATGATAGAAACCAAAAACAAAAATAACAAGACATTAGTGTCCAAATACAACAAAGATATAGCAATTGATAGACCATCTAATAGAACTAAAAAAATTAAGACAAACCCAATGAATAAAAAGAATAATACAAACATAAACAAATCTCAATCAGAGTTATCATAACTTCCAAAAATTTTAACATTTTGACCTATCTTATAATGATCACTTGTATTTTTAAGAAAACAATCCTTCTAATCCCTTCAAATTTTGGGTGTGTGAGTTTGCCATGAAAATAACTCAAATGATCCACACAAAAAATCTTGAAAAAAAAACAAAATCAAGAACATGAAAATAACATTGAACAAGTATTGATTTCATAGCACAACTAGCTCTCACATATACTCTTATTTTTAACATGTTGGCTATTGATAAAACAAGCAATTATTATACATCTTTTACATCTTTTAAGGTAATACACATCAAAAAATGAGACAAAAGTACTTAGTATAAGTTTTAATAACATGTTCATTTAACGAAAGAAAGAAAATAATGAGTACATTTTTAATTATTTTTAATCATTTAACTAAAAACAATATGTATGAGAGGATTTTAAAATAAGCTAAAACAACAATGTTAAATTCTAACCAGTTCAGATCTTACTAATTGAAAGAAAAAAATATAAAGCCTAAGCCTTTGGCTTATTAATAAAAAAAAGAAATGGTATCTACATCACTCAAATCTTGACATTGGATACTAAAAAAATTGAAGGCTTTTAGGACATTAAAATATAAAGAAAAAACCCTTTAAAATAATTAAATTTGTTAGATCAATTAAATGATTAAACATAATTAAAACCAGCTCAACCTACACTCAAATCCCTCTGTTCTAAAGAGTAAATTTAAAAACACAAACAAAAAAATATAAGCACTTTCTTCTAGCTAAAACAACAAAATAGATCCAAAAAGCATAAACATGTTAAAACTGCACTTGTATTAGATTATCATAGCTTAAACACACAAAAGCTTAAAATGAAAAAAAAAAAAGTTGTAACATTAGATGCACCAAGTTAGCTATTCACGAAAACAAGAAATGGAAATTGAAAGAACAAGGTCAAATAGGAATAAAGGGGACTTAAATAAAGAAGACAATTGCTGAAGACTTACTAAGTTTGAGACTCACAATCAAGAGCTCAAACTGCCCAAAAAAGGAAATAGGCGCCCAACAACAATAATCTTATCTTCAAACTTCATATGTGATCATGAATCTTTGTTAAAAAATTTGCTGACAATGAATCTTTGATGTAAAAAAGGTAGAACACAAAACCCTAGCTTGATGCTGCCTCACTGTAACAAAATAGACCAGCTAGACTGTGTGCTTACGGGAGAGAGAGAGAAAGCTATATATTTCAACTTGAGTTTTCGCAATCAAAAAAACCTAAAGAAAACCTAGCTCAAGTTTCACAACCTCCCCTGTACATCATACACAAGCAGCTAGGTAACAAAAATCAAAAATTAAAGCTGTGACATACGAATAATTACTTCATACGATGTACTGACCAAATAATCTTTTGGTAAAAACGAAAATAAGAGTGAACTGTAAGAGTAGTTCTCCGTAAACAAATCAAGAAGAGTTGGATCATCAAAATCCCACTGTATCAAAATACATGGAGGATTAAGTGATGGTTGACAGATAGAGAGTGAGCACACATAGCTTCAAGCATGAACGCTCTCATGCAAGAAAACACCATGAGTGCTCACTCTCTTCTGTCACCCTCCAAACCCTTCTTCTACGTTAAGCCAAAAAATAGAAACAAGAAGACACCATGGGTGCTCACTCTCTTCTGCCATCCCGAAGCCTTCATCTATCTGAAACAAGTAATCAACGCAGAAGACAAATACAAGGTTTACATTTCTAAATACAAACTAAATGTTTCTTTAAATTTATTTCGATGTTCTACTGAATAGTTGCAAGGGTTTATATAGAAGAGGATAAGGTAGTGTGTTAATGCACTTGAACCGCTCTCGATCAGAATAAATGAGCAGCACAACTCAGCTGACCCATGTCCATTAAAATAATATTTCCCTCTTATTCCTATCTGTTAAGTGACAATTACCAATGAGCCTTGTAACCCTAAATTTACAAAACCTTGGCCACCTCTCCTCCAGCCAATCACGTCTCTCCTTTTGTTTCTTCCACCACACCGACATCTTTGTTTATCTTTTCTGAATGCGAGAATAAGTTGACAATGTTGCATCCATCCTTTATTAGGAACGCTGATGCAAAAGGTTGGCCCTCAAACCATATAAAAACCACAATATGCAACCATTATAATCGATGCTTTTGATAGTTATTACAATATAATCTTCGTAAAGGAGAAAACTAAAACGATGGTTCTCCGCAAATCATAAAACAGGATATGCTGCGGCGCAAAAAGATGATTAAAGATGGTCACCTTTCGGCATTCGTTAAAGAGAGGCTAATGGAGAATTACTTCTTAGATTTAGGAGTAAAGAACTACAAAGTGAAAGAAAACTGGATTTGATCAACAGCTTAATCAATATCTTTGGTGTCTTTTTTGTGTTTGAAAGATTTGAGTGGGTGCTTTATTTCTCTCTTTCTTCAGTTTTTATGATTGTTTCTCAATTTGGTAAAATGATCATAAAGGACGAGAATGTGCGTTGTCAACTTGCCAGCTCCACTGGCCTCATCCTTGAAACGTGGAGACCCGATGATTGAACTGGCATCCTTGTTTCATTCCTGTCCACTCCTTTTGGTCATTTGGTCTGTGTTGATACAACGGTTGATAGGAAATGATAGATAAGAAGTAGAATATAAATATGGCTACAATGACGAAGATAAGAAACATTATGAGCACAGCCACTTTATCATAGTGGTTGGGAGCTTTGACTTGCACCACAAGGTTATAAGGTCTGATATATACAGATGTGTTAGTTTGTAACTTAAAACACGTCTACCTAAATTGACACAAAAATACCTTTATTACGCAAGTTTATAACTTTTCATCTTCTCATCTTGCATAAAGTTGTTATCTTTCTTTCATCTAATGCACATTAGAAAGAGACAAAAGGTCGTCCTTGAAGATATTAAATGGTATAGCTCCTAATTACTATCATTTTTGTTTCAATTTTTAAGGCTCTCTTCTAAATCAAAATTCGTTAATCAACCATACTAGGAGAAGTATTGAACTTAATCTATTGCCTTAAGTACGTAAGAGGTTTAGTAAAAATGTCTATAATTTGATCAACATCCTTGAATTACTCCAACATACTTTACATCCTCTTGTATTTGACTCTAACAAAATAATAATGAATATTGAAGTACATAGTCCTTTTAGTTATATTGAATTATTTGTCAAAGAAATTGTTGATTTTTCACCCAAATAAGATGGGGAGATTTACACTCACATTTCTTATGATTTTATATATCTAGAAAAAAGTTACTTATTTGAGAATATAAGATCTAAAGATGTTGTAAAGATTTATAAAAATATATGATCTAAAGATGATTTCTCCATGAATTTTTTAGTTTATTTCTTGGAACCTCTATCAACATTGTATAGAAGAGGTAAGATAAATCATAAGCGAAAAGCCTACATTCCATTAGAGCCTTTTCTACCCTTTTCGAAAATAGTGGATCCATAAGTGAGATTAATTATGGTTAATTCTTTTTTTTTTATAATTTTAGTTTTTGACATTATGATTTAGTATTTTGTTTTTTATCTTTTGTTTTTTTTTTTCATGCATGCAATTATGGTTCTCTTTTTATATTAGACTACATTGAATTAAATCCTTATTTGAAGGTAATAGGTGTTCATCATTATTAATAAATATACTCATTATTTTTATGAAAAAAAAATAGGTTAGAGATGGTAAATAGAAAATTGATGTAGATCGCTCATACCTTTTCACATTAGTTTTTATCCACTATCTCATGTACCAACTTGTAAGGTTAGACCTATTACTTCCCTTTGTGGATTGGTCTTGCACTAACTTTTTGGTCTCATGGTAAGCTATGCTAGCTTTAGATCCCTATCGCATTATCTATTTTGTCTACATTTCATTTTTCTCATTTTCTCCTAATTAAGGTTTATACCTAAGATTCGCCTTCCCCTTGTCAACCTCCTTGGATGCTGACCTATATGTGTGAACATTAATTCTTTTTTTTTCTCATGGCCAATTAATTAGGTCTCATCGCCTCGATTAAGTGGGTATAGGAGGTCCCTATGGCATCCCCTTCCCACTATCAAGCGGGTAAGATATTGCTACCCATTATGATCCTATCATCAATGGAAATTCAACAACTTTGCCTCTTCATGCAATGTATGATGTTGTTAGTGACTCCTTTAACCATTTTTAAGGCTTCTCTTAACCTCTCTTGTGAGTTTATTTGAGGGAAGTGCTTCTTCATTTTATTTCTCCTCTAATCAAGAAATCCTCCAACAATCTTCAAAATAAAGAAAACTAACTATATTAATGCTTGACAGTATATTTTCAAGATTGTTGGATCTATTAAATTGGCCTTAATGAATAAGCTTTGAATTGATATACCTCCTCTTTAATTTCTTAAAACTAATTTACAAGCTACATATTTTATTAGAATGCCCATTATACCTTTCCTCAATCTAAAATATATTTTATTTTCTTCTCTCAAATCAAAGACTATAAAACTCTTTTTATGAAGAAAATAATGTTATTTGATGGCTATTTGATGAGGATATTATAATTGTCCATTATATTTAAGTTTTCAAATGAATCACCTATTACCCTATTTGGATTCTTTCTAATACTTAAAATCTATATATTCAATTAATTTAGTCTTCACTCATTACAATATTTATTTGACAACTAATTACATGCAGATTATCTTATTGATTCAATATTTAGGCTCTCAATTGCTATAGTCTTTGTGAAGGTAAAAATTCTTATAGCATCTCAATAATGTCCTTGGAATTGACTCTTAAGAGAGAATTTTTGTTAGAATAATTTTTAAAGAAGTTCAAGATTTTACTCATATTATTGCTTGATTGGGCATGGCATTTATGTATATAAAAAATTTTCAAAGGGAGATCTTACTATCAACTGCCAAATGATGCAATTCCTAAAATATTTTTTCTCATTATAAATATATGACATCCCCTTCTTTCAATACTAAGGTTCCTTTTCCTCATATATATATATATATATATATATATATATATATATATATATATATATATATATATATATATATATATATATATATATATATATATATATATATATATATATATATATATATATATATATATATATATATATATATATATATATATAAACAACTAATCCTCCACAAAGTTGTAGAAATAAAGAGCTAAATAATTAAACAAATTAAAAATTCTTATAACAAAGTCTTCTAGGAATTATCAACATCACAATTTTTGTGATTTATGATTCAAAATTAGTTTTAGTAAATGTTAGTTATTAGATGGGTGAACATAAACTTTGCCTTATTAATGATTTCATTCTATGAGTTTTTTCTTGCCATCCATAACCTCTTAATAAATCCAAGGTCTTTGTTACAAATATTTGTAGTCTCATTAATATTGCAAAAGAAAGTTTTACATTTTTATTCCACCAACTTCATTGTATAGTTATATTGGGGTGAATGATCAAAACAAGTTAATTTTTGCATCTTCAATTTTTTGGATATGAGGATGATAAATTATTTGAGAACTCTAATATCTTTACTCAAGAGACTTAGTGAAATTTTTATTAGAAAAAAAATCTATAGCATTTAATAGGGCCAAAAACCAAGTGCCGCATTCATTAGTTTAGTGCTCTATCCTATTGATCGATAATTTCCTTTGTAGCTATAGTCATAGGAAACCTCTTTCTATTGGCATTATCTTTCCTATAGTCTAACATATTGTTTTAGAACATCTCAAAATCTTATTAATAGATTTGTAATCCTAATCATAGGTTTAATAGAATATAAATAATTTCTTCAAATTTATTGTAGTTTAAGTGCATTAAATTATCATTACAGAAAAATAGTCAACTCCAATGAAAAATTTCATCTGAAATCACACATTTTCTATCAAAAACTTGCATTTTCGATGGATTTTCATCCTTTAGAAAACTTTTGCAGGAAATCCATTTCAACAAGCAAAAAAGCTGCCAAAAAATAGTTTTAACAAATTTTCGACAAAAATCCCTTTGGAGACCAATTTAGATGAACCATCGACCCTAGCCATTGAAAAATCCACAAGAGATCAATAGCTGGTTCCATTGAAAATATATCGAAAAACCTGTTGTCGAAATTTTCACTTGACAGAATTTCCACGCGAAGATTTGTATCATTAATGATGATGAAAAATGCATCAGAAAGTTGCACGTGATTGAAAAAAAATGAAAAGAGCTTCATATATTTTCACTTTTTATACCTAAAATAATACTATATAATAAGCGCACAACTGATTTACATTGTACATACTATAATAAGATCAAAATAATTCAACAAACAAGTCCATACCATTAGAAAAAACAATTTTAAACAAACATTTCATTACACCATTGATTCAAAATATTAACATATGTAAAAATGTTCAATAACTGAAGTTAAACATAAATAATATTATGATGCAAATATAAAACAAAAAATACAGTCTTCATCGTCCTTCTCCTCCACCTCCTCATGGGCTCTTTTCCCTTGCGTCTATCTTGACGCATCTTTGCTATTTTTGCTTTCATGATAGTCATCCATGCTTCCATCTGAGCAACGATTCAAGCTTCCATGTTTTTAGTTATTGTAGCAACACACCTTCTAATCAGCTCATTGATTGAATCAATGTTTGGTCCAAATTATATCAATTTTGCATAGTTTATGATGTTTAATGGTTATTATTCATATAGATTAATGTGTTCTTCTAACTCAACTTGCTACATAGCAAAGATCTTCTTTACATTAATGTTTAACCTGTTTTCATATAACATAATTTTATTAAAATTAGAATTTTTTTACTTGATTTTTTTTAATGTCCCAAAATTTATTGCTAAAACACTTAAAACATAATAATAAAATGATATCTTTTTAAATTTTAGGCCAAAGAAGCCTCTTTCATTTTGATCAATACGTATATTAAAAAAATCAAGCAAATCCTAGTGTAAGCGACTTCCTTTCTAGTTAGTCTTCTTTATAATGGCTAAAATTAAAAGTAATAAATAATCTTCAATTATTGAGATCTATTGTTATGTTTGTTGCATCGATCAAAAATATTTTTCAGTCATACAATTTCATACTCATGATCCTTTCATTTAGAATAATATTTTTTTATCGACTCTATTTAACTAGAGAGTTCATGGAACCAACCTCTTTATATGAATCACATTAATAATATTATATGTTAAACTCTTTGCCATCATAGCCTATGAATAATTTAAATGTAGAAATTTGGCTTGCATACATTTTTTTTTTTAAATTAAACATTTTAGTCTCACATAAGTAATAAATATACTATAATGGCATTAATTTTTTTTTTTTTATCAAATGCATTATATGTAAAAAAACTAAAGCTATATGAGCATACCCTTTATTTGCATACCATTTATTTGTGGCATAGATTAAGATATAAAGATTTGGCACAACTCCGTCAAGTCAACAAAGCTATGAAAGAATCATTTGCTATATTCTAGAGAACTTATCATGCTCTTCGAGATTAAACACATCATGCTCTTAGAGAACTCATCAGGATCATTATGGACTCACCAATATCTCAATTAAGTTTGCCAAGAATTACCCATCATCTCTTAGCTCAGTTGGTGAATGAGCACGGCCAGGAACCCCCCGGACCGAGTTCGAATCCTCTCCAGGGCGAAGGTGCCTATACCTAAGGTGGGGAAAGTAAGTGGGGACCCGACACGTGTGGGTGATGAATGTGACACTAGGTGGGATTAGTCACAACGACATCTCCACCCACAAGATATGGTGTTGGGTAGATACCCATTGCAAAAAAAAAAAAAATTTGCCAAGAATTCATCAAAAAATTCAAAGACTCATCCTACTCTATAGTGTACTCACCCGCTTCAAGGTTGCACTCGCCTCAACATAAAAGATTGCATGCCGCAGATCGAGAGATGATACTCAATCACTACTACGACAAGCTTGAGTACACCTACCTAGAGCTAAATGTTCCACCTATAAGTTAGCATTCCTCTTTTGAAAATTCTTGAACTTTGTTTACTCGGTGGATGACTCAATCGCTCATCTAAAGGACCTATCCTTATATCTTCTCACTACCCACATCTCTTAGCTCGGTTGGTGGCGTGGAAACCTCCTGGGCGTATTGATTCTTCCAGGAGGTGCCTCTTGAGGATAAGGGGACCGTTATCGTGAGTGATGAATGTGATCTATTGGCGAGGATTAGTGATATTACCATGAAAATAGGTGAGGTATTATCCAAAAATATATATATATCTTATCACTATGTTATGTTATGACTATTATTTTGAGGTGTACCTAATATAGTTTATCTATAGGTCTATAATTATCCTATTATGTATTTTTTTTTTAATTTTTTGGGAGACTTTTTTTTTTATTAAAAAAAAGTTTTATTTTATATTCTCAAAAAAAAAAATTTATTTTTTGTCAAATCATATTTCCATTTTTGGGTTGGTTCCCATTCTATGAGTCAGCGGGTTTAGATGGATAGATGGAGATTTAATGCAACCGCACAGCTGATGAATAGGGTACTGACACGTGTCAAGATCATATGGATATGTCGGAATCTTGCAAGTGGGAATTTTTTATTTTTTAATTGCTCAAAGTTTATTTTTGACTTTGCTTCATTAAATTTTTAGTATAAATTATAATCTAATTATTTTTATTTTAAATAATATTAGAATCATAATTTTATTTTATTTCCAATATTAAAATTTAAATAATAAGTTTTAATAGTTGAATAATGACATTTAAAAACATAATAATTCTATAATTTTAATAAATATATTCAAAGTAATGACACAAAGTTTAATAATTTAGATTTATTTCTCAATAAATAAATTAAAAAAATTATGAATATATATTGAAAATAAATAAATATTATATATATATATATATTTTTATTTTATTTTTTGAGATAAAAGGTTTTATAATTCTCCCGCCCACATTTTTAGTTATTGGAGAGAATAAGAGACGTGTGTTTCTTGGCAATCAGTTGATTAAAGTTTTGTTTTGGTATTCAAAATATTAAATTTGAATTTTGAGTAATATATAGTTGTATCATTTTGTCATAAAAATAACTAAAATAGTTTTGAAAAAAGAAAAGACAAGAGGTGTCGGAATGAGTTGGATGATTGATTGGAATAAAAGAAATTAAAATACGGTAAAGCAGTCAAAGAGTGCTGCGATGGGGTCCATATTTTCTGATTTTCTGATTCTAATCAATTAATTTGTATTTTTTTTATAATGAGGTGTTCACTCTTAACTTCATCCACTTTATGACATATTATTTACAATATAAATAATTTTTGACGGACCTAACGGCAATTTAACCAAGAACGGGCCGCCACTTATTTTTTCTCAGTTTTGATGAGGAATAGAACACAGGTTGAGGAGTTTTCAGCCTTGATTGTTTATGACAACTGAGCTAAGAGCGGTGGATCCTAACTTGTATTTATCATAATATTTTTTTTTTATAATGAAATTATTTTGTTGGGTCTTTTTTTTAAAACACCATACTTTGATCAAAATTATTAATAAACATTGATTTATTACAAAATAAATATAATTTTAAATTATATTTATTTCTAAATACTTTTTATATTTTTTTAAAGAAATCGAACACTTAATAATAACTAAATTAGTGAAATTAGATGTGCTTGAACACAATTTATGAAGGAGAACTGCTATCGACCGGCCTGGACAGCTCAGAGCTAAATTCAATAATTTTGAAATTCTTTTTTTATTAAGAATTTGAAAAATTTAAACAGCTGGAATAACCTTTTTTATTTTTTTTATTCTATAGAATTATTTTTTTATTAAATTTTCAAACATAAAATGTTATTATAGATTATTTTTTGCAAAATAGCTGCACGTAGATAAATCTCCTCTTATTTTTTCTTTTAATTTTCTCCAGTTAAATTGACTGCCTCTCTAAGGGAAAGGAGGATTTAAAGAAAGTTTTGAACTCAGTAAAAAAAATATAAAATATATAAAATTTATACCTACAAATACTATTTAGTTTGCAATATTATGTAACAATAATAACAAATTTGTATACCACGTGGGGTTGACTATATGATTCCTTTTCTTCAAAGTAGCTTATTAAATATCATATTTTCATTTAATTTTAATAAAATAAGATTATTTTTTTATACTTACCCAATTCTTTATACATCTATCTCTATCTTTTTTTTAACGTAAGTTAAATCTAATACATCTACTCTCCTAATAGGATCATTAAGTGAGTGACATTTTATGTGACGAAATAATATGAGGCAACTCCCTCTAAAGTTTATTTGTCACTGCAGCTGCTCTAACTTTATATATATCTATCTCATCTCTATAATACTTAATTTTATGCTTCTCTTTTATCGACTAACATTCTATGCAATAAAGCATTGGAGGTCTTACCACCATGCATCTTATAAAAAAATTTTCCTTAAGTTTATGCAACACTTTTTAATTACACAGTAGACCCGATGCATTCCTCTCAACCATCCAACTTGAATAATAACGACATCCCAATCTATTTCACCATCACTCTGAATAATAGACTGATATATTTAAAATGTTCATTTTTTTAATTACTGGATCACTCATTGTGACAACTCTGTCACTAGATGTACTACTTCAATCCTTCATATCTTTGATTTTAGATCTACTCATGAAGCAAAACCCTTTAGACTTTGACATCCAAAATTCACATTTTAATTTAACTCCATCTATATTAATATTAACAAGAAGAATATCATCAGTAAAAAAGCATACACTAAGATGCATCTTCATGTAAATATCTAGTAAGAACATCCATAACTAAGACAAAAATATATGGGCTTAAAGCCGATCCTTGATGTAATCCAATAGAAACAGGAAAATACTTGGTCAATCCTTCTTGTGTTTGAAAACAAGTAACAAGTTCGGTATACATAACACAGTAGGGTAGCAGAGGGTGGGAGATGAGAATATACACAATATTAACTCCTTTTTTTTACTATCCAAAGCACTTATCTTGGCATTTTATCATATTATTTCTCTAAATTAATAAATACTATATGTAGATCATTCTTATTCTCTCTATACTTTTCTATCGAACCTCTTAATAAATATTTAGCATCCATAGTAGACATCTTGCCAGCCTTTTTTCTCCAAATTAATAAACACTATATGTAGATCCTCCTGACTCTCTCTGTATTTTTGCATTAAATCTCTCAACAAATATATAACATTCATAGTAGACCTATCTGTCAAATTCAAATTGATTTTAAGAAACTTTTATATCAAGTTTGTAATGTTATGCTTCAAAACAAAAAAAAAAAAAACAAAAATAAAAAAAAATTTAAGTATTTTACACATTGGTATGAAGTGTGCACATCATATCATCCCATTTTAAGGAACTATTTGTTTTAATTATATCTTTATATATATAATTTTATGTTTTCTTATCATATTTATAATAGAAAAAAAAATTGATATTATCTCTTATAAAGTTATTTTGAATAATGATAATAAACAATATTAAGGCAATCTAATAACAAATTGATGCTAATTAAATTTCTTAAATAAGGATGACAACTAATTTAAATTGTCAATAATTTTTTTATAATATTACATTTTTAAATAGATTAAATAATATTAATTTGAATGCATTACATTTTGGCAAGAAAATAGTTATGTAAATATTTTATGATTTTACTAGTATTATCCAAGTAATATTGAATTAAAAATAATATTTAGTGATAGTTCTTCAGTTCATTCTCTTAGGTTCTTTTAATACCATAGAGGTCCAATTTAAAGGAATAGTAGGGAAACATTTTTTTAATTGAGTATAAAAGCATAAATTTAATCTCAGAATTTAATATTAAATATCAAATTTTAAACAAATAAATTAACTATAACTAAAAGATTAAAATTGTATAGCATTGTACTAATTTTTAAATAGCTACTCTCCATAAAGCATTGGTGATGATTAAAATTGGATTTAGACTCAATAATTTGAGATCAATATTGATGATGATTTATACATAATCAAAAAGTCAAAGAATTTTTATTTTTTGTTTTTTTACAGCTATCATTTAAGGCCATATCAGTGTAACAGAACTTTCAAATTGAACCATTAAAACATTAAAAAAAAAAAAAAAAAAAAAAAAAAAAAGAATTGCAACCTGTTGGCGCACCCCACAGAGGATAATTGCGACCCTTCAGCAAGCAGCTTCAGCCCAGCCCAACTATCAGCCCATCAGGCTTTCTTCAATTCAACCAGATAACAATAATGGATACCTCTACGCAAAGTAATTGCTAGATATATTCACCTAACTACTTAATCACAAAAATATTAGTATAATTATGGGCCGTTTAAAACATTTCTATTTTTTTTATCTTTATTTGTTTTGTCTATAATTTAATTTGAAATAAAATATATTCAGTAATAATACTATTTTTAAAAATACTAAAAATATTTTTTTAAAATAATATGATTTATTTTTAAAAATAAAAAATAAGAATACTTTAAAATACACTAAAATAAATATATTTTCAAAAATAACATAAAAATATAAATAAAAAAATTATCTCTAATAGCCCCTTAGCATACCATTGGTTGTTATAAGCTCAGTGTGTAGATCATATTATGTTATATTTAATTGTCTTTCCATTCGTTTTATTTCACAAATTATCTGTATTTTTTGTTCATGTTTATTAATCCTTGTTGCATTATTAGAATTGCGTATTAAAGTCTTTGATCACTCTTATTAATTAACATTTATATTTAGTTGAGAAAGATGAAAAGTTGAAAAATAAAAATAAAACTCTAAAAATTCATATTGTATAGTTCAAATTCTTGCAGTAAACTTATCTAAATGATACTGCAAAGTGATAACAACTTGGTCCATTTGTATATGATCTTGTATGTGCATGCATCTGCAAAATAATACTTGCAAGTGATATCTTACCCATAAAAATATCATTTTAGATAGATTTTCTTTAAATCTATCGTAAGACACGTAAAATTTCTAGTTTACAAGATCATCTATTTGTGAAGGCAACTCTTGAGTAGTATTGAAGCATGGCACTTAGCTCTTCCCTACTAATACTATTACTACTATTACTAATAATAATAATAATAATAATAATGAGTAGAATGGATCAACATGAATCATGCTAGTCACAACCAAATGCCAAAACCAGTTGAAAGTTTTCAAAACAATAAGTAATTTATTCACAAAACCTGTTATTCTATCTTCAAATAAAGATAGAATCGTTGTCCATGGGCAAGACCAAACATTCTTGTATTCATGATTCATATATAACATACTAAAATAATCTGCTCCTATCTCTGCAAATAGATATAACAAAGCTCTACAACACTAGCTGAGATTTATAATGCATGATCTATTGCTACACTAAAACAGCACTGCTGCATTGGTCTTTTTGGGTTACCTCCACAGGTAAAGTGGATTATTTATCTACAACAATGGCGAAATTACCTCCACTATGATAAAGTTATCTACATCAACCCCTTCAAAATCATGAATTAATCGAAGGTCTGGCGTAATAGGAACACCCTTCGACTAGAGTGAAACATTCATCTCATTACATCGAAAATGACACACGAGACTTCCATTCTTGTATTGCTACACGCAATGAATGGTTGGGGATTATGTCTGTGTGCGGAAGCTCGAGTCTTGTCACCGGCGAGACTTTATGTATGTCGAGCCATGCTTTGATTGCTCTGAGCTCATATGTGTATCCATCAGCAGCAATGCAAGGGTCATCCATCACCTCCTGCATGAGCAAACAATAGAAAGAAAAATAATCCTAAACACATTTGTGGACAACATATTTGAAAGTGAAATTGGTACCTGTAGAATTGGACAGAGATAATGGCCAGGAGCACAGACATTGTGTTGTTTCAACTTCAAACATACATTAGCCATGTTCAACAACTCTTCAAGTTCTGGTAATAGTTCAGACTCTAGATCTGGTCTATCTCTACATCTTAGACTGGAACATTTTAATGCAATCTTTGCTAATTTCTCAGCCTCTATAAGAGGCCAATCAGATACTGATTTGTCAAGTATGTCGGCAAAGGTGCCATATTTAATGGAGTTCCCTACGAGTATTATAAGGCCCCTCACCTGCTTGCCAGTAAGCAACTGAAGAGCAATGAGTCCTAATGCAAAAAGATCGGATTTGGGTCGAATCGTGCCAGTCCTTTGGTATTCGGGATCCATGTAATACCATGTACCAGCAAGAATAGTTTCCCTGTATTCAGTTATACCATCTGGAACAATATCAGATACGAGTTTTGCTAGTCCAACATCTCCAATCTTGCTCACATAGTTCTTATCTAACAAGATGTTCCCTGGTTTCAAGTCGCGATGAACGATAGGATCTGGTTTATTTCCATGTAGAAAGGCAAGGCCATAAGCTACTTCGAATATGATTCGGAAGCGAATAAACCATGGGAGAGGAGGGGAATTCTTCCTGTTAAATAACAGGTCTTCTAAGCTACCATTCTCCATGTATTCATAAACAAGACACCCACTTTCAGGGCAGACTCCCAGTAATGAAACCATGTGGGGATGATGCAATTGACTCAGAACTTCAACCTGACAATAGTTTATCATTAAGATTCTCTCTCATTCTACTTCAATGATTTCAGTTTAAGGAAAGAAAAATGTATATATGGCTAAACGAATGAGTTTGACTGAATTAAATCACTAGAAAAATAACACAAACATTGAGAAAATATCCATGGACAAACCAAGCAGTGAAAGGAAGAAGATTAGAACAAACCTCTCTGAGAAATTCTTCCTTCTTATCAGATGCATCTTGCCAAACTACCTTGACAGCTACAGGTACGTGATCAATGTTGCACTTATAAACACATCCATAAGCACCCTCCCCTATCTTCCTGGCATCAGAAAAGTTATCTGTCGCAGCTTCAATTTCATTCCGGGAGTATCTTCTAAATCTTTTATTGCTAGAGAAAAGGTCATCAAGTGCTTTTGATTTCACAAAGGTGGTTTTCCTAGCTAATTTTTCTTTCAGGTCCTCTCGAACAACCAGTTGTCTTGTTTCTTCAACTTCTTCGATGGATTCTAAGTGCTTAGCCCCCCCTTCTGCAGCTTCATTCACTTTCTTTTGTTCTGTAGAGCATTCAGCAGTCAGTAGTTCAACCTGTAATGTATTCTGAAATGTGTCAAGCAGTATATTTCTTTTTCATAATCTTGGAACTTATTTTATAAAGATATCTAAATATTTATGTATCTACATACATGAACATATAGTTATCTAGTAAATACTAAAATACTGTATAAGTATTAATATTTTGAATTGATCAGGAGATCTGGCTTAACCGAATCCAAACCCGGCTCAAAGATCAGACCAAGCAATAGATGTAGCCAAAAACTCAGCACATTTGACTCAATTTAAGCTCAATACAAGTAAAAAAATAAGACTGATCTCTGAACTAAACTGTAAACCCTATATACAAAACAGTCCTTCATAAGAAAATCCCAAACTCCTACCTTTTTCTTTGCACGGATCAGATCTTCACGGGTTTGCTTATACAATGCAAGAATCCTTTTCAATTCAAGCTTCAGCCCTATATTTTCAGATGGAGCCTTGCAAAAGCATTCCTGCACATCTTAAAGCCCACTTTTATACAGGATAGGTTAAAACTTATCCACATGACTTAAGTAAAAGGGATTAACACAATAATAACAGAATAATTAACAATTTATAAGAATATAGAATTCTTAAAAAATTGGTGGAAGGGATAGAAACTTACTTTGACATCATCTGAAGAGGAAAAGTTCACGAATAGAATGTTATTTATAGCAGTATCTGATCCCTCACACTTAATAACCTGTGTATTCCTTCCATCCAAGCCGCTTTCCTCTTGGATTCCCACAGAAGACGATGTTAGAGATCTTTCAAAGTTTCCACTGATTTCAGAATTAGTATCCACATCTGATGGTGCCATCAATAAATCATGGATTTCTGAACTCGTTGAAGATGGCTGTTTTTTAGATGCATTGTTCCATTCGGCTCGACTAAATAGCTTTCCACTGATTGTTTTGGGTTGGATGCTGATACTGGTTCCTAGATGAATCATTTTGAAATTAAGAAATATAGAAATGTAAGAGTTATCTGCATTCACGGTTATAAATATCATGATTATAAATCAATATTTATACTTACCATCCGTTAATAACTGATTAGCAAATTTGAAAGTAATCTTGCAGCGTGAAACAACAAAAATGTTGAACGAGCTAGGAGCTGATTTTAGAATTCTAGCTGGAACATCTGGACCCTTCAATAACCTGAAAATATGCCATTTAAAATTCAGGGAAAAGGGATACCTTAGTAGCACTAATTTGATTATATGATACAAAATATGAATGATTGGAATAACAACAAATAAGAGTGAAATTCAATGAAATAAATTCCAACAATATGGGAAACATACAATCAGTCAAAGAGAACACATAACATGAATTAGGAAAAGCGTCAAAGAATACATAAAAGAGACAACAAAGGTTTCAAAAGTAAGTTTAAATGTATAAACAAGTGTAACATAATAATAATGCTAAAAAAACATAGCTATAGGAAATGATTGTCTACCCACCATTACCTCTCACTCAAAAATCCAGTGGCATGGTGTTAGAATAAGAACGTAGAAGCAAATCATAAAGCGCAAATCAAGAAACACAAATTACGAAAAAAAAATCATAAGAAAAGAAGAAGAATTCACTTTATCAAAAGAAAGAAATTACAAGTGAAGAGTTGCAGCTCACATAAGATTGACCCAAAAGTAATAGAGTTACTTTATTGTACAAACAAAAGAGATATTTATAGACTTCTATAAAAAAATGCCTATGAGGGAGTCCATGGAAGCAAGAATACACGAATTACAATTTAAAGGTTATACTATAATCGATCCAACACTAGAGGCCTTCAATTCATGTCCTCATAATTTTTTACTTAGGTAAGTGGGACACGACATCCAAGCCCAACAAAGTTTAGGTCAGAAATTTTAGCAATCTCCATCTTAACACAAATTTCTCAGAGTAAAAATAGCAAAACAAATCTCCAGTATTATACAAAACATTCTCCAACTCTTTTATAAGACTCCAAGGATTAACGACGAATTCTGACTATAATAATGCTCATACATGACAATAGGGAATAGTTTGTCATCATATCAGTAGAATTATCATGAGTGTTAACTTTGCTTATAACAATATCACCATAAGTAAGAACTTCATATATATATATATATATAGTCATAGCGAAAATAATTGTGCTTCATTATCTCATGAAACATTTAGTCTTTAGTAAGACAAATAACACTTTGACTATCACACATCATAGTGATAATCTTTAAGTCTTCACTAAGTTCTTTAGCAAACCTTTTTAGCCAAATATGTTCCTTAGTGGCTTTAGTAATCACTATATAACTTAGCTTCAATTGTAAACAATGCTATCGTAGTATATCAAGTAGTCTTCCAGCAAATAACTTAGTTGCTAACAATAACACATGCCCTGTAAGTAATCTTCTCCTATTTAAAATCTCCAAAAAAAAGTTTGAATCTACATAACCAATGTCTCTAACTGTAATCTTTTCAAACTGCAAGCAACATCTTTAGTTTTGTATAAATATATACGAATCCACTAAACTGCATTCTATATCTTTACCAGGATTTACTAAGTACTTGCAAACAACATTGACTGCATATGATAGGTGTAAATGAGAACATACCATGATGTATAAGAAAGATCTCACTGCATTAGAATATGAAACTCAAAACACATACCCAATCTCATCATTTGACTGCAAACAATTTATCATTCTAAATTTTAAATCTGTATAAGATTTACCCAATGTGCCCTTTTTTATTTAGAGATAGTTTACATGCCTTTCTATCTTTATAAATCTCCATGCCAAGAACCTTCTTCGTAGCTCTCAAATCCTTTATCTCAAACTCATTACTCAGTTGAGCCTTTACCTTCTTCATTTTTTCATTACTCTTAGTAGCTATCAATATATCATCAACATATAGAGTAAAACGACATAGGACCCATTATCATTTCTCTTAAACTAAACACAATTGTCATAGTTACTCCTCTTAAACTCATAAGTAATTATAAATGAGTCAAATCTCTTATTCCACTACCAAGAAGATTTCTTCAAATGATAAAAGAGACTTCATCAACAAGCAAATATAGTCATCTTTACTTATAACCACATAGCTCTTAAGTTGCTTCAAAGAAATGTCCTTCTCGAGCTCTCCATGCAAAAATACAGTTTTTACATCTAACTGATTAAACTAGAGATCATGTTTTAGTCATAATACCAAGTAAAAATAGGATTGAGGAATGCTTAACCATTGGAGAGAACACATCAGTGAAGTCTATAACTGAATCTTTTTGCCACTAGTCTAGCCGGCACACATTTATTTCTTCTAAACAATCATTTGTAGTGACCAACATTCTTCCTTTAAGATAATGTCACTAAAAAAATTCCAAGAGTTATTCTATTGCAAAAAATTCATCTCCTCCTCCATAGCAATCATCCACCTACCAGAGTTAATTAAATCAACTATTTCTATATAGCTAGAAAGTTCTTCATTACACTTAATATCACTAGCCACACTTAAGATATAAGTAACCAAATCAGATTCACCATACCTCTACGATATCTTGATTTCTCTCCTTAGCTATCCTTAGTGAAAGAATATTGTGGTGATTGTAGCGGTAGCACTGAAGAAATAACATCACTTTGACTCTCTAAACTTGATTGAGAAGAAATATCTGATGATGTACCAGTCTCAATGTAACTTCCATATTTCTACTGGATCTCTCCTCCAAGTCAACATTAATATACCTTGTAATACGTGTTGCATGTAACATGACAATCTCATCAAATATAATATCTCTAATAATGATCACTTTCTTAAATTTCAAGGCACCACAACTTACAATTTAACTCCAACTTCATCTTCATGAATCTAGGTTGTCATTTATATTATCAATATGAACATGTGTGATAATCGTAAATTCTTAATTTAGAGTAATTTGTAGATTTACATAACCAAACCTCCTATGGAGCCTTCTTGTCAATAGTATTTAAAGGAGTGTGATTCACTGAGTACCAGGTTGTTGAAGTTGTTTCAAGCTAAAATGACTTAAGTAGCCCATTAGTTGAGAGTATGATAAACACCTTTGCCATTTTCGCTCTATTGATTCTTTTTTATCACACCATTTAAGTCCTTCAAAAATTTTTCTTATTTATAGAAGGAATTAAATTCGTCTGTCTCCTTCTATTAGTTTGAAGTTTTATTTAAGAGATTAAATTCATCTGTCCCATGCACACAATTCTTATATAGTTAGACATTTAACACTTTGAGTTTCATATTTACAAAAATAGCACTTTTCTTATGCCTAAAAAGATGTATTTCACTTTAAAAAAGTAAAAAATAATGATAGTACTATTTTTAATGTAAAAATAAAGATTTAAGTGTTATTTAAGTAAATATAAAAATTTAGGTGTTAGATATGTAAATATATAAGATTTGTGAGCTATGTCTGTAAATGCTCCAAAATAGGGAAATTTACATATTTTGATAAAGGAAATGAATTCCATTGACCTGCTATTCATGTTATGCTCTGTCCATACCCATGCTCCCACCGCCAGGACAAACCAATGAAAGTCATCTTGACCTGTTATCTCATGCGAGGATAACTCAAAAAATCAATTAAATGTAACAAAATTAATCAAAAATACTTCAGCCACATTTTTTTTCTCATATCAACCTGCTGAGAGGATTAATTAAAATATAATAAAAAATGCCCATCTCCAAACATTTTTTTTTTACTTCCTATTCGAGTAATCTCTATTTTCTGGCTCACGTCCTGGCTCCGCCCCGAACCGGCAACCCTCCCTCCTAAGAAGAAATTTTTAAAATAAGTATTAAATAATAAATAATTATTATTTTAAGTATTTATTAAAAAAAGTTGAGTTTAGATCTGATCACCATAAGTGGATTTCTCCATCGGTGAGTGGCCCATCCACTTATGAATGGCGGCTCGCCGTCGAGATAATCGGTCGGATTTCTTTAAGTCGAGATTATCAGGCGGCTACCTTAACTTCAGCGTCTCTTGTGGTGGTAGACCCGCAATTTTGCTTCGAGTTCCCAGGCCAGCGGCCCCCCAGCGGCCGATTCGGCTCTCGCGATTCCGACTCGGCGATTCCCCACACTCCCACTCTCGGATCCACCGCAATTGTTGGCTCCACCCGAAGATTTCGGTCCAGGCTCCACTGCAAGTCCCGCAAGGTATATTTCAGGATATAATTATTTTACCTCATGTCTCAAAAGTTCAATATTATTATCATCATCTACATTTTTATATCATAATCGTTATCACTACATCCATTGCTAGATGCAATGCTCATTATCTTAAATGCTTCATCAATGGAAGGAAGGTAGGCCTCAAATGTTAATGTCTGTTTAGCTTAACCTATTATAATAGTCATGTATGGAGGAGATAGTGGATAATCCATAAAAGATTTAGATTCATGGGATGTATTTTTTTATTTTAAAAAAAAAGATGAATATAGTAGGATGTTTTTTTTAGGTTGCGTTAGATTTAAATCCATTCCTAGATATTTTTTATTTTATTTTGGCTGACCTCCACTAATGCTACTTACAAGACATTTATGTTACATCATAACCACTACTTATTTTGATAAGTGATAAGTTAATTTTTAGGTTGCGTTACAAATTGGGTTGCTGAGCATATTCTAGGATGAGTCAGGAGCTCGTTTCCTTAATTCCTTCTGTGATCATGAGCGTTGATGATTTATTCCAAGTTATGTCGGTGTGACAAAATTGTCCGTCACGAATCAGCGTCGTCTGAGCTTAGAAGATTTAAAAGCAGAAAGTCTTAGATCTGCGTTATGGCGTTGATAACTTCATAGTGGAGATTACGTGTCGTTTTCACGTGGCTGGGATAACATCTACGGTTTGATGATGAAGTCTGCGATCTTGTCTTGGATGAAGCTTCCGTCGGACATTAGTTCTTTATGTGAAAATCAAGCCTGATATCTTTGCGGTAGGGTAATCGATCTCATGCAACATAATGTTCCGTCTGATTACGCCCATGATTTCACATTGTCAATAGCTGTTGTACCACAACACTACTACGATGACTTAGAAATAAGGTTAGCAATTACCTCAAAAACAGTGTAAGTGTCTTCATTTTCTGGTTTATACTATGTTTTATTTTTTTAAAGGATTATGACTTTGTTGACATATAACTCAGCTGCCTGTTCAAGCACGACTGCATGAACAACCTAGTTCATCTAGAGTACTGTTTGATGACGAGTATAAAATGATGAATAGCGAATCAAGCAATGCATCTGATGATAGTGATCTTGAGGAGAATTCTTTCCTGGGTAATATCAATTTATGTGACACCAATATTGGTGAGCTTATTGTCATTCAATCCGAATTCTTCAAATGGCGATCTATGATTTTAATAATGACTATGTTCACATATGCCAAATCATAAAAGATTGGGATGCAGAGATTGTGTTTGATGGTCCATTTGATAGTTCAAGTTTTTCATATGACATCGAAGTTTCAGTTGAGCTATATGAAGGTATGTGTTTCTCAAAAAAGAAGGAGCTTCAGTTTGCGGTAACTAGTTGGTCAATAGTAATGTTGATTTCTTACCATCACTTGAATCGAAAAAATTTTCTTGTTATATGTACAACATAGTAATCCTAGCAGTCTTGTCAATGCGCATGCATGCGAGGAGAAAAGGTTGGGAGGTGCTTGGAGGATATCAACTTTAGGTACATACGCGCACGTTAACCTTATCGATGGTTAGGCGTCGTTAATTCTTTTAAGTTCATTAGTTATTTCATAATGCCAGTTATGCGATTTCAGACAGACTTGAAACCAAAGGAGATCATTGGAAGTATGAAATCAAGATTTAATATTAAAGTATCTTACATGAAGGCTTGGGATGCACGGCGTAAGAGTATAAGAGCAATATTTGGCAGTTGGGAGGACTCGTGCTCTTTTGGCTATGTATGGATTCATTATGCTGCTCGAGCTTTCTAATTTTATCATCAAATACATGCAGGTTTCAGAGATTGTTTTGGGCATTTGGGCCATCAATATCAGGTTAGAAATTTTGTCGCCCTGTTCTAAGCATGGACGGAACATTCCTACTAGGAAAGCATCGAGGTACATTACTCACATCTATTGGTATTGATGCCAACAATGAATTATTTATGCTTGCTTTCGCTGTAGTTGAATATGAGAACAATGAGTCCTGGCTCTGGTTCATTATGTGCATCTGGCCATTTGTTACTATTGTTTTGCAAGGAAGCGATTTATGTATTATCTCGAGATAAGCATCGGGGTTGGTATCGGATGCCATGATGTATTCCATGGTATTCGTCATTGCTTAAGACATCTGCGAAAAAACTTCAAAAAGACAGTGCGAAGAATGAGTATTGTGGATGTCGAGTTTCTATGTAAGAAAATGTACTTGTCTGACAGCACAGATGACATCAACATATTCAACCGTCACATGACAGACATAAAAAAAATTAAACCTGAAGCATACCAGTGGTTAGTAGATGCATTGATGTGTGCAAGTGGTCATTGGTTCATGATAAGCGTTATGGGTATGGCGACAAATGCATCGAGAATATTTTAATGGGATACTCAAGCGGGCATGGCGTACTAATTCAAAGCGATCCGCTATTTACTATAACAATGTGGGTTTATTTTATAAGGGGGCCAGTGTCATGGATTCGGGAGAGCCGACTAATGAATTCACCTTCTCTCCTAGAACACAGGCAGTACTCAACAGATTCGAGTGTGAGGCTAGGCACTATCCACAACCAGTCAATATTAATGCCAATGAAGTGCAAGTGTTCGACATGAGTTGTCAATCCTTCAGAGTTGACTTCACAGCGGAGCAATTCAGTTCATGTAGTTGTTCCCGAACACTGATTTATCACATGCCATGTGGTCATTCCATAGCATCTTTAGTCCATCGGAGATTGAATCATTTGACTTATGTGTACACAGACCTCGCAGATATGGACTTCAGCAGACATGTACGAGCGTATGTGTTGTTCCATCTGGGGAGTTTCTTACTTCCAGATACTTGAGTCAGGTGCACTTGCAATATCTACCTTTGTTAGAAGATCTAGATACATTGACACATTCTCGATGGCGTAGTGTTGACACACTTATCTGAGGGCTGCATGAGTACGCCGGACCAGGAGGGCCAACATGGTAGTTGTCTTGATTGCTCAGATCGATCTTGGGAGCGACTTTATGTAGGGAGACATTACATGTCCCCTAAGGATCTCGATGGTGAGCATCGGTTTAGTCAAAACTAAACTTTTTTCAATTATTTTAATATCTTGAGTTTGATGGCGATTTACATATGGCGGTTTACTGGTGGAGCGAGCGGTATGTCGACGGATGTCATTTGGTAATATCGAATTTTTTAGGATGAGCTTGATGGTACTATTGAGCAGAATTCTTAAATGTTAAAATATATTTTAAGCGAATATTATCATACTACTATATAACACCACTAAAAATGCGGGTTACTTGGAGCCCGATATTGATTAGAGCTGCGTCGATGTCTTCTTGGCGGTATGCAGCTGCGTGTTCCTTGATCGGTGGAAGAGGGTGGAGTGGCACCTTCACGACCGATTTCTTCAATTTGGCCACTTACGCATTGATGTCGCTCGATGGATCTCGGTTTCAAAGAGTTGATGGCGAGAGAAAGGCGTCTGGGGGTTTGTACCATTACATCATTTATCGGGAGGCTTCATGAGATCACATTGTTGTGGTAGATGACACTTATCTTTGTCGTCAAACTCGATTACATGTTATGGTTGGTCATGGCGTCGTTACTTGCTTAAAGCGCTATTGATCCGACGACTTCTTATCCCAGTACTGCCGAGCATATGTTAAGATAACACTCTAATCTACAAATTTATTTATTGTGTCTACATGATTTTCATAGTAACATTTTAAACTTGTTTCATATAGTGAGCATATCTTAGCGGAGGACATCTTTATTTCTTTGGGCGTCAGTGTCTCGGACTTAGTTGGCTATAAATAAGTATGAGTAGAATGCGCGATCGAGATTGAGAACTAGCATTCTGGCGTTGAGCGTCGCGGAGCATATGTCACATGGCTACGATTGACTCATTACCAGGCGGAACATGCGGGCCCATCCACTTATCTTTGTCAGGATCTACTTTTGGAGAGCTCTCGGTCTGATCATATGGGCGTTGCGTCCGATTGGGTATCTTTAGGAAACTTCGCGAGATGGGGTCGAAGTTCTGGTAGGGATCGGGGACCACATGATATCTCTCGGTACGCTGATCATCGTCGTGCATACACTACACTCCTAGTGTTGCGATAGCATATAAGTCGTCGTGAAGCGATAGTATATAGAGATGTATTTTATTGTGTATTTGTCATTTTGGATATTTATAGTTTATATGATATGCATTTATGGCGAATTTACTTAACATATAAATGAAATTTTTTGTATAATTTGTTTAGTAGTACAACTTCATGTAAAAATTTGTTTAAATTTGATGTCTGATTGGTTGAGTTTATATATACAAATCACTAAAAGACATCTCTTTTTTAAAAAAAAAAAAAACATATGAGAAAATTGCTCACTTATGGGGCGTGGTAGTTCCCGTAAGTAAAGCGATTGGCTCCTAACCCACCTCAGAGGTGGTTGGTTGGTATCACCCATTATATGCTTGTACCTAAAATTAATTTTTTTTTATAAATACTTAAAATAATAATAATTTATTATTTAATACTTATTTTAAAAATTTCTTCCCCTCCTAATCCCGCTCCATTCCTTCCCACAGCACACAATAAATCTCCATCCCACCATTTCTCTGCAACCCATCAGCACATCACATAGAACCAACTCGCTCCTGCCTCTTAGCTCACGCCCAGTGCTCAATCTGCTCGCCAGCTTCCTCTTCCTTCTCCATTCCTACTACAGCAGCTCCATCTGCCTCTCCTATTCTCGCGAGACAGCGAGCTCTCCCAACCTTCGTAGCAGAACTCCTCACCGAACTCACGCAGCTTGCCAAATCTCCCTCACACAATACTCTCGACCTGCACTTCACGCAAGAGAAGAAACTGCTGCTCTTTTGGCCTCTCAAGTGCACGCCACAGCTGCATCCTTCTTCAACCGGTTGCAATTCATCCAGGCTTTTTGAGCACGCTCATCTTAAACTCCTATCTCTCTCTTGCCTGGTTTCTATTTTCCCTCTCCTACACTCACCTCCACCCGTACATCATAACTAGCCCAAATTTCTCACTTTTTTTTCTCTCTCAAAGCCTCGCGAGTCACGACTCAGCAGTTTGAACAGCCTTAGCCTGCTTCTCTTTGTCTTTTCCGTTTGTTCACTATCCTTCCATCCCCTACATATAAAGAATCCTTTGCATCTCCACCTAGCCATACCCAATCAACTTCCTAAGTTGTCGCCGACCCCTCCACACAACCAGCATTCGCATAACCGAGCAGCACACTATCATTGCCTTGCCCACTTCTTACTCCCTCTCTGTTTTCTCACAACCAACACTCTTTCTCTCACAAAAAAAGGAATTATTTTGAGTGCTAATCTATTTGAAGTTACATAATTTGGTCGCCATCATCAACTCTTACGCAAACGTATAAAAATATGCAACTCAAATGCTCCTAAAATCATGTATGCGACGCATAATTGGCGCAAGCACTGCGGGGAAAACTCATAGGTGACATTCGTGGCGCGACAGGTAAATCCAGTACTCGCTATTTGTAGCGCGATGGGAAAAATTACATGATTTCTTTCATGCAAGTAATATATACACTCTCTTTGCAGCATGGTAGGGAAAATGAAGACTTAGTAGTGGTTTTATATCTCATCGCGACTTTTGTACGGTGACGAAGCAGACTCGTCAACATGTAGAGACGATGTTGGGAGGCTATCGAAATTCAAACTAACAGGAGACTTAAACATGATTAGTTGGACTTAAATTGAGTATAAATTAAGTTTAAATCAAACATTAAATAAAAATTTAAATTCAAAACATAAGTGCCTTAAGTCTAAAAGTAAAAGAAAAATAGCTAAAGTCAAAATTAAAACCACTTACCAAAAAAAGCTTTAAGAACCTGAAAAAATCTCTTCCCAAGCAACGAACCGCGCTTCCTCATGCATAAAGCCTTAGAACACTTAGAAGAATTGAATGAATTGGAATGAAAAAGAACTAAACAAATCCTCCATTTATAGTTGAGGAAAGATGCTTTGTAGGATCCAATGAATAATATTTAAAATATATGAAAATAATAATTGTCACTTGTGAGTATATTTAAAGCATATGAAATCAAAAAATTCGCCATCCATGGGTATTAAACAAATGGAATGAGTTTGGTGGATAGATTTATTATTAGAACTGTCCATCTACCCATGTACATCGATAAGGAAGAATCATTTTGAAAATTTGAAGCATGATCTTCACATATTAATTTTAAAGAATATGATCCACGATAGATCTCTTAATACATAATTAAATGTGAGGGCTAAATAGATTTGAGAATTAATCATAATTAAGTTAACATGGATTTTGAATGAAACTTTACGAACATCACTAAAGTGGTATTGTGTTAAACTTAAACATTAATCAATTCCTGTGAATCCCTAAAAGAAGAGTTACACATATCTCAAAGAAATTTCAAGCTCAAAATTATAGCATCAAGATATGTGTAACAAAATCAGAAAATTGAAGGATGTTGTTACGTTATATTGGATGACTGTTTTGTATAGTCAAAATCCTAAATTCTCCAATCAAACTTTACATTGCTATTTCTCTACAAAAGAATACAAAGGTATTAATGAATCCTCTAGTAGGTATTTTCGCTGAATAAAAAGGACGACCTTAAGAGAAGATGCAATTTGACATGACATTTTGAAATAAATAATTATGGCATTGATCCCATCTTGCAAACATTTAAAATTCCTCCCAACACTAACTTTACATAAGTCAATGATCAATGTCATCAATCTCTCCTAAGTCGAGGGTTGAAAATAGTAAAGACTTTCTTCTCAGAAGTGGACAATGAAACTTCAATCTCAAGAAACTAAAATGAAGTGTAAGCAATCTAATAGCCCACATGTGCTCGACACACATGTTAAAAATCTAAACTTAATGTATGAGGATATTACGCATTGATTCCGATTGGGATTGCGGATGGATGGGTTAACAACAATGATAAACTTCTCCACGAAAATCAAAAAATTTAATTTTGTCATATGATAATGGGCTGACTATCTCATAATATCTCAATGATAGTTGTGTTAAATGAAGATTTGAACCGAAGGGGTTATTATTATTGTTAAAATTTTCAAAATATTGACATTTAATTCATCTCAATTTTAAATTTATAAATGCAAATCCTAGACCCAATCCTATATACTACAGAGTTGATAAATGCAATCTTTGTAAATTTTAAATCAAATCAAATTAGGACGTCTCGCTATTAAATAGCGAAATAACAAAATATCTAATGATGGCTGTGTTGAATAAAAATTTCAAATGAAGGGATATTACCATCAAAATATGTTTTTAGTTTCAAATCAAATTAGTATATATCAAGTATCAAAATAAATGTCAGAGTGAATTGCGAAAACAAATATTGTAAAGTAAGAAAATTTTCTTACTTTACAATAAATGCCAAAATAAAATTAAATCTCCAATAATTTAAAGCAAAATATTCATTCGCCATCTGCCATCATTTGTCGGAGGTGATAGATTAAGAAATTTCTAGCTCACAAAGTGGTTAATGTCAAAGAAGTGCATTACTATATTCATATTCAAATAATCTCATGTTAGTAAGGACGTGGCCGTGTCTCTATTGTAGTTTTACCTAATTTCTACGTATGATCGGTTATGAGAGTTCTACGATTGGGTGGATCATTTATATTATATTATATTATATACCGTATATTCCAATGACTCGCTTTTGAATAATGAATCATAGAGTGCGGTGCACGATACATAAACCTCTATTGGACTTAAAATTTTCTCATTGGATAAATCACATGTCATACATAAGTTTTTTTTCTTGGATGGCACAATGACTCGGCGATGATCGTTTGGTCGGTTTGATCATTACCTCCTCTTAAGTAGGCGGGGATCACGATACCGGGATAAGCGAAACCATTAGATCTGATGTCATCATTCCCTCAATCATCCACTTTAAATCAAATGATGATGAATTTTATATATTCTAAACTTCAAAACTTCACATGTTACTATTATATGCTAAGCAATTAGCGATCTAACGACTAACCTTAATCAAAAGTTCTCTCTCAACATTGAAAGGGGTAATTTATAGGTGCTTGTGCCTATAGGAAACTTGAAACCAGAGCACCTATTGGAAACTTGGAACCATATCCAAAGTCCTCACAAAATGAGAGTAAAATCTCTGGGTAGTGTCTTATCTATTATTTCATCTGCCTTCTGAAAATTTGACTGATATAATTAAACTCTCTTCTAGAGAGGTCGGGGACAAATTTTCAGAGCCCACAATTATAATCTAAAAGCTATAATAGAACCAATCCAAGAAAATAGGCATTTAAATCATCTAATGCAAACAAATATTGTAAAGTAAGAAAATTTTCTTCTTAAGTTTGATGACATTTACCAACTAATGATAATAACTTTTAAATAAAACAACAAAACTAGTATAGACCAAAAAAGCTGAATTGTGAACATCCTCTAATCAGTCCACTCAAATTTCCTATGGATTGTAGCATAAAATTAAGAGCTAAAATTTTCCAACTGCAAATAGTTAGGACAAGGCTAATGATAATGATGATGATATTATAGCAAAAAAACAAGAGCAGATAAATTATCTATGTCAAATGAAAAAAAAATTATCTGGCAAATGTTTTTCATCTATGGGCAACTCAGCGAAATAGATCCAACAAAAATATGGCATCATTTATTAAGTTCTTGAATTGATAGATTCTTTAGATCCTTGAATGTTTTCCATCATCCAAATCACTACAAAAAATTGACATGATAACAAACAAAACAAGTGATAAAAACGTAATGAAGTACTGCAAATATTTTTTCAACTAAAACAAGATTTATAACATCATCAAACACACCATGAGGGGAATAAATGAAGAACGGAAAATCTGCTCATTACAACAAGAGTTCAATGTTAATCATAAACCACACAAAAGATAACAGCATCTGCTGGATGATATCCGCTAATAAGCCTCATATGAACAAGATAGAATGCAATGAATTCCCCATTAAATCCAGATCCCAAAAAATTTCACATTCTATTGCAGTATTTCTTCAAGTCCTTAGCCTTATTAGTAGAGTTATTACCTTCCACTTGAACGTTTAAATACCAGATCACACAGCAGATAACGAATTTAGGTGCAACGGCATGCCAGATGCTTTATAAGCACTATTTTTATCAGAAAACAAAACCTCAGTGAAATATATAATATATATGTGGAAGTATAGCCGACCCCAAATAGTTGGGATAGAGCACAAATAAGCCTATGATAGTGATAAATTCCCACAAGAATCTGCAGAAATCAGTATTTATTTGGAATTATGGAATTCATTTGTAGGAGAAAACATAATCCAATGACTGATAATCCCAATTTTTCAACAGAAAAAAAGTTCAGAATTGTATAAAACACATACCTTCTGATCCATCCGATCGAGGAAGACCCCAAGACCAAGTTTTTAATGCCGGAATCACTCATATACTTCAAGATAACATCCTCTGTGCTCGTCCCATCTATCACCAAAGTCTCAACCTTCATCCCATCATAAATCAAAACAATCAAGCATAGCACGAACAAGAGAAGAAAAAAAAAAGTAGAAGTACAAATAACCGAAGCTCACATTTTTCGAACGACAAAGCTTCCGAAAAGGCATGAAAACCTCTTTCGCCTTCGCCTTCACATCCTCCACATACAAATCCACCACACCCTTGTCCATTTCCTGAACCGGAATACTCCGTCCCGCTGCAATAGGGCAAGCAGCAGAATTAGTTCCCCAAATCGAAAAGAGATGCAGACAGAAAGTGATAGAGAGAAAGGAAAGCATACAGGGAGAAGGAATGAAGGAAACCGAGGGAATAACGTGGAGCAGGAGGACGCGGTAAGCGTGGGGAATTAGGTTTCTAGCGGCCCATCGGACGGCCCGACGGCTTCGGCTCCCGGCGCAGACGGCGACGGCGACTGTAGCGTCCGGAAGCTCGCTGGAAAGGATCATCGCATCAAGTTGGTGGCAACGGAGTCTTGCGAAGACCGGTGACTTCACCCGCGAAACCAGCGCAAGGGGAGAGTAGACTCCAGGTCGCGTTGATGTGTTCACAAAAATATGTTTTTGTGGATTTAAATAGATATTTTTTTAATCTGTAAGATTGGAGGGTCTCAGGGTGGAGGTAAATGAAGAATTCAGTTACGCTTGTAATTTTGCTATGAGATGCTTCCTTTTAGGTGGATCTGTGCCGTTTTATTTGAAATAGTTCTTACTTTTTAGAGGAAGTAGAAGTTGGGGAGTAACTGGTAACGGCATTCCCTGTCGGAGGGTTGGTAGTTAAGATTAAAGATTCAGTTAAGCCTATTATTACAGTAGGTCATCTGATTTTCTTTATTCAAATAAAGAGATTTTTTTTAAATTTTTCATGTAACCTTATTATTAATTTTGATTTATATAAGATTCAGTTAAGCCTATTATCTTTCATGTATTGTTTAATGTCCTCGATAGAGTTAAGATCTTTGGATCATTGAACTTCATCGTGACTTAATTGAAATGAAAAGAGAGAATTCAAGGAAGCATGACCTTCTTTAAATTAACAAAATTATTTTTTACTCATCAACTTGACTTGTTCAACAAAATAGAGTTACTTTATGTCTCATATATTTCAAACTATATAATTAAAAAAAATATGCATAGTTATTCTCAAACTATACTCTACTTTTTTAGGCAAATTTTATTTTAATGATAAAATTGTAGATCACACTCTTTAATTAATAATTAATTTGTTGCATATTGCATTAGTTTTGAACTTGGTATCATGGATTTTCAAATATTAGGTGAGTATAACTAGAAATCCCTTCCATATAAGATTGTAAGACTACAATAGTGTTATATTAGTATCTTAAAGGTTTAACTGATAAGTCCTGTTACACTCATTTGAACTATATTTATTTAGATATTCATATCATATCGATATATTAGGACTTTGCTATTGACCTTAGCTCGAGACTAATATCATGTTTATAATAAATGCTTGCTTTAAGCAGTTCTCTAATGTTACAATCATCATTATTGTGGAGTATTAAGCCACACTTTTCAATTAATAATTTGACTAATTATAACATAAGGTAAACTTCTTAAATATATAGCCAAGAATAACATTAAACTCATTAGGCATTTTGAATCTCTTAGGTTATATCCCCTAACTCCTATTTTGATCTATTCTCGTTTAATGTTTTGAGAACTTCATATTCCTTGGTAGATATGTTTGTTATATATAATTAACAATATACGTTTGTTCATCTGAAAAACTTGACCTTAGAACTAAATGCAACCTATATACATATATATGCTACATTAGTTTTTATGGGTATACTTTTTAGGAGAAGATTCATTTCCTTAAACTCACCAAGTGCACACTAACTTATTAGAATGGTCATCTCTAATAACCATCTACCATTATGAAACTTAGAAGATGATAGATGAAAATGCTAGAAGATTCATCTTGAATTCGATTTAGTAGAAGTCCAAAAGAATGACAAGTGATTACTATAATAAATTATGATCAAGCGCTATATTTGGTGAATCACTTTAACTCAATGATAGTGATAGGAAGCTTTATGATAGGATTAAAGTTGAAAATAGTAACATATAGTTAGTTTATAATCTGAACATTTATTCTTTAGTTGATGGCTGGATGTGATGGTTTATAGAGGGATATGGAGGCATGAAAATCAAGACGAGTTTAAAGAGGTTTAATTTAAGCTAATTTTTAAAGTCATTTGAGAATAAGTTTAAATGTAATTAAAAAAAAATGACTATGGTGGTTAGCTTAGCAAAAATATTTATGTTCAAGAGCTTTTCGTAGAGCTTAAAAGGATTTTAAGGACTTGTGAGATGAAGAGAAACTAAATTATGTGAGGGACCTAATCTTAGTTGAGGGCTTGTGCAAGGGTTTTAAAAATTATTTTGAAGATGATAATAAGAAATGGACTTATGATGGTGCATGTTAAGATATAGATAAATGCATAGAAAAGGTTAGAATAAAAAATTTGATTGGTAATATTAATTACTTTAAAATAACTAATCCTCCCACCAAGGAAAACTAAAGCCGGCCACCAAACTTAATGTAAGAGAAATATTTCTCAAATTTGTTATACCAATCATGCTAAAAAATTTTTAATAACATGACATCACTATTTATAAAGATTACATTAACTCTATGGCTACTTTAATTCAAACTAAGAGAAATAAATGGAGGAAAAGGGATGGGACAATTATTAATAAATGAAGGTGCCTACATATGCATTAATTCATTATTCTTTTTGATATCCATTAAGTTTTCAGCTTTTACAACCTCCAAAGTGAAAAAAATATAATAACTATAAACTTTAAAGTTTAAAATTTATATTATTATTATTATTATTGTTGTTGTTATTGTTGTCATTGTTATCATCATCATCATCATCATCATTATTATTGTTATTATTATATTATTATTATTATTATTATTATTATTATTATTATTTATTCTTAACCAAGATCATATGATGAACCTTAACTAGACTCTTGCTTAAACTACATGTGATTGAACTTTTACTTAGCTTCTTTATAAGTGATTCTTTTTTAACTTGATCATAATCATCTCGATATTATACATCAACTCTCCCCTATTTCAACAATCCTATACTATAGAATTATATTAGTGATATAGAAAAAATATTTAAAAAGAAAAATGGAATGTGAAAGCATGATATTAATATTTGGAAAGCAAAATGCATTTATAATAGAAAATATATAAGAATTCTAAGAAGCAAATGAAACAAAAGAAATAATGTAACCTAAGCTAAGATAACTACTTTCACATTACCAATAGAAACAGAAAGTATAATCTAATCAACCATCTAAGAAATATATATCTAGTCACCAATCTAAGGATTAATATAACCAACTAAGAAAGAAAACCTCTTAAATTTTTTGTATAAAAAAAACTAAGTTTCTTTTTTGCATGCAAATACTCTTTGTAGGAATTATATTGACTCTTAGGATATTTTAACTTAAAAATAAAAGAAAAACTATTGAGAATAAAGAACCAAGATGAACATTAATGAAGGAAAGTGCCAACTATATGCATTTTTTAATTATCCATTCTAAATCATAAAATAACTTACAAAATAAAATATAAAATTAAAACTCAAAATTTAAGTTATAAGTCATTCATTTATTCTTGATGGCTTTATGATGAGCCTTAACTACATTTCTACAAAGGATCTTTGTGATAGATCTTTTGCTTGGCTCTTTATGATGAATCCTCTTTTAAATTGTTTATGATTATCTCAAAAATTTTCATTGCTTGCCTTTTAGTAATGGAAAATTAAGTGGGAATGAGCTTAGTTTTACACTTGAATGTAATGAATGTGAGGAATTGTTCACCTTACAAATTCCACTGAAGTGAAAAGTAGTTAACATCATCCTTTGCTTAGATAATAAAAAGAATCTAATCTTAATGAGTTTGATCAAAAGACTAGACCTTAGATGACTCCTAATCCACATTCTTATCCGACTAGATTTCTCTAAAAAATTGTAAAATGTGAATTGATCAGTAATCTCATGTTTGCTTCACCATCATAGATGTGTATGTTGATGAGGTAATATGTGAAGCAATTTCTCTTAATATCTTAAGAAGCTCATATTTGTGGTATTGAAATGCTATCTTATATTGAAGAGTACAATAAAATCATCTATTTATGGGACATGTGAGGGGAGTAAATGTTTGGATATGTTGGTAGCTAAATAAGTTGGAAGGATGATAAATGCATACCACCAATACATTATATAATTTGTTTCGATAAATTAAACTTAAAATGATTGCTTGGCCCTTTTCCATAGAATAATCTAAGAAGGTTTGAGATGAAGAAAAAGGAAAAGTGACATCCTTAGTGCTTTGAAATTAAGATCTAATATTATATCAGTTAAGTGAAATCTAATAAGAGCTATTTTAAGAATTGAGACTTGTGATGAGCTATTGAGCATAAGATTATCCTTCTCTTAAACTCTTCTCTACTCGATATTAAGATGTATCAAAACTTGAAATTGAAGAGTAAAAAAAAATACAAAATAAATTATAGAGTTTCTCAACAAATTAAGTCATAAAATCAAGTCATTGACCTTGTCAATCTTCAACCAAGAAGGTTGTAAAGAAACATTGTAGCTAGCAAACATGCATAAACCATTAGAGGCTAAATGAAATTAAAATAAATAATTAGTAGCCATTTCCCATAAAGATGGCTTGCTAAATAGCTAAAATATGATGCCATCATCACTACAAAAGATCCAAAATTGAGCTACTACTAAGTCAATGTTCATCAATAAGATACATGAGAAAATGCATTTAAAAGTAAATAAGGATTATTTGAGTGAATGGTGACACTATTTTATTTTTATATTGTGTAGAAGATATTTATTTATATATTTTACAAATGACACTTTAAGATTATTTCAAGAAAATTTTATGACCGTCCTACATAACATCCCAATAGCTACAATAAAGTAAAATACTTATCCACCATTGATAAACATTAGTTGGCAAAAAGGTGCTTGTTAGAAACTTATATTAAACGTGGTTCAAAGTTAGGTCTCATATATTAGTGATTAAATTTATTTTTTAATAAAAAGTTTATGAACTTATGAGAATTAATCTTTTATATTTTTTAATATTAATTTATCTCTCAAGTGCCTTAGGGTCTGTTTGAGGCAGTTATAACTTTTTAAAAAGTTGATTGTAAAACTGTTATCGAGAAAATAGTTTTTTGAAAAATTGTTGTGTGTATTACAAATAATTTTCTTTTTGAAAAATTTAAAAAATAGCTTTTTGACAGTTATCACACTCTAATAACTTTGATTCTCAAAATAATTTTTTCATCACAAAACTTTCTAAAAGTTATCAAAAAGTTGATAGTCAAATAAAATTACTTTGCTTTCTAACTGATTTTTTAAAATAAAGTTATCAGAAATCTGTCCCGCATGCATCCTTAATAAGATCATTGTGACTAAAATCATTAATAGGAGAATTATTATCTAAGCAGAAAATATATTTTAAATTTCTGAAAATGCAGCACAGCGATTTTCTTTTCGCTGTTAGAGGCTCTCGCAGATATTTTAACAAAACGTTTGGTAGAGACTAGTTTGAAGTAATAATTCATTTTCTTTTGATTTAATTCAATTATTCGAACTCGCCACCTGAATAACATTAGATTAAAAGCCGAATTGCCTATTTGGGAATAATTTTATTTTATGTTATTTTTAAAATATATTTGTTTGGAATATTTTTTGATTATTTTTTATTTTTTTTAAACAAATCATATTATTTTAAAAATAGTCAAAATAAATTTATTTATTCTGGGTATTTTTTAAAATAATTGTCATTATCAAAATATATTTTATTTTAAATTGAAATATAAATAAATAAAAGGAAAAATAATAAAAGAAACTGCCCTCAAATTAATTTAGATTTTTCAATAGACGTGAAGGAAAAGACACTGAAACATTGTAGTAATTTCCTAGAATATATCGGTTGATATAATTAAGTTGAAGTCATTTCAATTGCCACACACCACTTATACATCCGTTCGGAATAGCTATAGCATTTTTTAAAATAATTATAAAATTAATATGCGAATATCAATTTTTAAAATTATTATTAGTGTTAAGAATACTTTTATTTTAAAAATTAAAATAATAATTTTCAAACAGTTATCATATTTTAGCCGTTCTCATTTTTGAAAACGACTTTTCATCTTAAAATATTTTAAAACATAATCAAATAAAATTATGATTATTTTTTTATAAACATAACACCCAAAAAAGTTATAACAAATATATCTTTAGGCAACTTTAGGACATCTTTCTAATTGATTTATTTTTGATAAAACAGTTATAACTGTATTTAGTTATTAACTTTTTATCTACTTTTTAATAATTTTTGTGATAAAAAGATACTTTCGAAACTAAAATTGTTGAAATATATTGACTAATGTAGTGGCTTTTATAAAATTGGTGTTTGAATATATATATATATATATATATATATATATATATATATATATATATATATATATATATATATATATATATATTTCTAACACTAATAATAACTTTCTAAAAAGCTATTTTTTTCCCACATCACATTTACAAAAACGCTACAGCTATCTGAAACGCACTCCACAAATTAAACTCCACAAATGCCCCTATCAATATTTTAAAAGCTATTCTGAACTTTTTTTTATTTTAAATTGGAATAATATATATTTGATATCATAAAAAACATATATTAAATAAATTAATTTATGTGATGATAATAACATTAATCTATTAATGACTAATGAGAAAATGATAGTTGATCGTTGTCAACGGCGGTATAATTATTTTAAATTACTTAAAAAATATCATAAATATTTTTTAATTGATTAATTTTTAAAAATAAAAATATCTAAAAATTTTAAATATGCCTTTCATTACTATAACATATTTATGATATTTTTTTTAAATAAACATTCAATCACCCTATCACATGCTTTATCAAATGAATAGTTAAATAAAGATCTTCCCAGCATTTTCTTCAGTTTTTTGGCTACATGTCATCCGGCCCCCCAAAAAATTTCCTTTTTTTAATATTTATATGCATTTAACATACCAATATATATATATATATATATATATATATATATATATATATATATATATATATATATATATATATCTATTAAAAATTATATAATATATATAGAGAGAGTGAAGTTATCTCAAATTGCTTGTAACATTGCATTTTAAGCAAATTAAGGAAAAAAAACAAAAATCTTTCAAAACATTATTATTAAGGGGCTGTTTGGTAATGTGTATTTAGAATGCACTGTATTCCAAATACATCTTTCAATATTTCAGCGTTTGGAAAAGAAAAATTTCTGATTTCAATAGAAATGTCGGTTCGATATGAAAACTGACGAATTCTAAATACAGCGAAAGTGATGGCTGGGGCTCACCACTGCCGCCCGGGCGCTTCAGAATCTCGCTTCGGGCCGCCGTTCACGGCTGCTCAGCCCGCTACGCCTTGGTGGCCGCTATGACGCCGCCACGCCCGAGCCGCTCACCACCGCCATTGCTTATCATCGGCCCTAATTCGCTGGCCGCGCGCTTGCTACACCTCCGCCACCACGGCCGCCGTGGTGCAAGCCGCCAGCCGTATTGGGTACACTTCCACCGACGTCAAACCTTCAATTTATTTTATATATTTTGTCTAAAAAAAAATCTGAAAGTCGTGAATTTATAAAGCTCTCAAACAACTAAAGTAATCCTTGGCACAGTATTTACATCAGATTCTAATCGAAAAGAATCCAAATTTAAATTTCATTCAAAGATCTATTAATATTTTAAAGCTCAAGAAGCTATGAACAGAAGTTCATCTTCGTAGGAGATTAAGACAGATGGAAGACAAATCAAGTCATAAAATATTAGCTTTCAAAAAGATTTAGATTGATCCAAAGGTCCTCAAAGACATCTAATGGTGTTCTTAATTTAATATTTTCAATATTTTGCTGCATGTTAGGTGGCCGAATTGATCTTGCAGCTTCCATGTAACATTAGCAATAATATATATAAGAATTAATAATTGCTCTTCCATAGGAAAACTATGGCTCACAGCAATCTCTATTAGGCCGTTTCAAGCCCTATTGGTTAACTTCGCTTTAAAAAATAGTTTCATTGTCGTCTTCTATTGCTCTTCCATGAAAGTCTTTTTATAAGATTTGTGACTTAATGTTTCAGTGTCGTCTTCTATTGCTCCTTATTTTTGTAGAAGAATTACTGAACGAGCAATATGCTGAGATAAAGAAAGTTCTGTTCCAAAGAAGCTTCCCATCTGTTCCCGAACTCTTTCATGATGATTTTATAATTAAGAAAAATACACTATTGAACAACCCATCAATATATTAAAAAATAAATAATTCTATTTCCTGACAGAGGACAACATTACCTAACAAATCCTAAGGTTTGCCGAAAGCCCTAAACTGTTTAATTATAATTTTACATTTTTAATAAAACAATTAAAATATGTTCGATTGGAATTAACAATTAAGTCTACCGCTATGTTAAAATGTTTTTTTTTCGTTCTTTTCTCTTTCAGGTTAAAAAAAACTTTTAAATTTTAATTTTTTAGCTATTATCTGTAAAAAGATCTAAAAAATATATTATAAATTTGATCAATAATTAGAATTTATTGTACTTAGTATGTGACTCTTTTTTTTTTTCTTTTTTTGATAAAAAGTATGCGGTTTTGTGAAAAACTCCTGAGCTTAGTGGCCGAGAGTTTTGATTTCAATTAAAAATTTTAGGATTTAAATTTTACATATATATTTTGTATGAATTTACTATTAAATTAGTTCAAATATAAAAAAAAAGAAAAAAGCCCAATGCTATAATGCATGTGATAATATAAATTAATAAGGATACTGCTGAAAAATATGAAAAATTTATATACTTACAATTTTTCTAAAGTAATAAGGTAAAATTTTTAAACTAAGCATGATTAAAACCTTAATTAGAATAAGCTTTTTTAAAAAATTTAAAATAAGTCGTTTTACGACTTTGTCAGGCCGCCAGTCTTTAAACGGGCGACTGGCTACTGGCAAAAAAATTTTTTTTTTAAAAGAGAAATTTACATACAGATCACATATTCTTTATATATTTACATATCTATCCTAAATCACGTCTCTCTCTCTCTCTCTCTCTCTCTCGTTGTTATTTTCTCCTCAATTTTTATTAATATATAATTTAAAATTATTTAAAATATATAAATAAATAATTTTTTAGTAAATAAATAAATTATATAAATAAAGTATATATATATATAAATTTATTTAGTTATTTATATATTTAAATTATATAAATATTTTAAAGTTATATAAATAAGTTAAAAATATTTAAAATATATAAATCAATAAATAGTTATTTATATATATATATATTTAATTAGTTATTTATTTATTTAAAATATATAATTAGTTAAATAAATAAATAAAAATTTTAAATTATATAAATATTTAGTTATTTATATATTTAGAAAATATATATATATATATATATATATTTATTTTATTTTATTATATATTTATTCCTTTCTTTATTTATTTATTAAAAATTATTTATTTATTTTTATATTTTTTATATTTTTTATATTTTTGTTATTATTATTATTATAGACTTATATAAATATATATATATATATATATATATATATATATATATAATTAAAATATTTTATATAAATTATTTTTTAAATTATATTTTAAATATTTTAAATTATTTATATAACTTTAAAATATTTATATAATTTAAATATATAAATAACTAAATATTTTATAAATATATAAATAACAAAATATTTATATAATTTATTATATATTTATTTATTTATTTAACTAATTATATATTTTAAATAAATAAATATTTTTAAATACATAAATAGCTAATTAAATAAATAAATATATATATATATATATATAAATAACTATTTATTTATTTATATATTTTAAATATTTTTATATTATTTATATAACTTAAAAATATTTATATAATTTAAATATATAAATAACTATATATATATATATATATATATCTTTTTTTATATAATTTATAAAATATTTATATAATTTATTTATTTACTAAAAATTATTTAAATATAAATTATATAAATATATATAAATTTATTTAGTTATTTATATATTTAAATTATATAAATATTTTTAATATAAATAATTTAAAAAATATTTAAAAATATAATTTAAAAAATAATTTATATAAAATATTTTAATTATATATATATATATATATATTTATTTATTTATATAAGTCTATAATAATAATAATAACAAAAAATATATAAAATATAAAAATATAAAAAAATAAATAAATAAATAATTTTTAATAAATAAATAAAGAAAGAAATAAATATATAATAAATAAATATATATATATATATATATATATAAATAACTAAATATTTTCTAAATATATAAATAACTAAATATTTATATAATTTAAAAATTTTTTATTTATTTATTTAACTAATTATATATTTTAAATAAATAAATAACTAATTAAAAATATATATAAATAACTATTTATTTATTTATATATTTTAAATATTTTTAACTTATTTATATAACTTAAAAATATTTATATAATTTAAATATATAAATAACTAAATAAATTTATATATATATATATCTTTATTTATATAATTTATTTATTTATTATAAATTATTTATTTATATATTTTAAATAATTTTAAATTATATATTAAAAAAAATAACAGAGAGAGAGAGAGAGAGAGAGAGAGAGAGAGAGAGAGAGAGAGAGAGAGAGAGAGAGAGAGAGAGAGAGACGTGCCATTTTAGGATAGATATGTAAATATATAAGAGTTGTGTGATCTGTATATAAATTTCCCTCTTTTAAAAAAAATTGAATTTAGCAGGTGGCCAGTCGCCCTTTTAAAGACTCGCTGACTGTGTAAACATTAAGATGTGCTAAATGCCGCTATTTTTTTGAAATTTTTTTAAAACGCGCTTATTCGCTAATTAAGGTTTTAATCATACTTAGTTTAAAAATTTTGCCAAGTAATAATGACCTTAGAATTAGGTCCTAGGGTGATTCTATCTTTTAGAGTGAAAGTATAAAATTCCTATCTCTGATAAGTTGATAAATAAATCACTTAGGACTTTGTCAATCCAAATAAATAAAGAAAGTCATAATTTTTTTTCAATTCAGAAACTAAGGTATTATAAGCTTTCAATACAAAGTGAATTTAAGGAGAATCCTTTGCAATGTCATATGACCCGTTTGACATTGTCTTAATGTATAATATTGTGGTTAAAGATTTCATTCATATATTCTATATGAATTTACTATTAAATTAGTTCAAATATAAAATTATATATATATATATATATATATATATATATATATATATATATATATATATATATATATATCCGAGTGCATAATGCACGTGATCATATAAATTAATAAGGATACCGCAGAAAAATATGAAAAATTTACGTACATACAATTTCTATATATTTATATATTTAAAATCTAAAATTTAATATTTATATTTTTAATATTATTCCTATATATAAAAAGTTGTACTCATTTTTTAAAATAATAATAATAATAATAATTTTTTTGATGTGATGTAAGAATTTGAGTGTGATATACATATATATATATATATATATATATATATATATATATATATATATATATATATATATATATATATATATATATATAGCAAATTTTAGGTATTAGATATGCAAATATATAAAAAAAAAAAGTGATATGTATGTAAATGCTCGACAAGTATTTGCTCTTATGGGCTTTTTGGTTGACTCAAAAAGGAATGCTGCTTAAAAGGAATATGTGGGCTCTGAAAATTCCACCGACCTCTCAATGAAGATAATATATTAAAATATCGGTGAAATTTTCAGAAGGCAGATGGAATAGTAGATAAGACACTACCTGAGATTTGCCTCATTTTAGAGGATTTAGATCTGTCTGTTTCTTATAGGCAAGCACCCATAGTTAATTATCCCTTTCAATGCTAAGAGAGAACTTTCGATTAAATGTTAGATTTTAATTAATATTTATAGTAGCAAAGATGTGGAGTTTTGAAGTTTAAAATTTATGAAATTTATTATTATTTAACTTAAAGCGGATGGTTGGGGAAACGATCACGCTCGATATAGATCCCATGGCTCCGTCATCCCGGGCTGTAGTGGTCCCTAGTCTATTTAGTCAGAGGAGGTAATCGACCCAACCTAACAGAAGGATCCTTGTCAGCAACCATTGGTTGTATCGTCCAAGAAATCCTTGTAGATCTCGGGTAGTGTTTGTCTAAGGAGACATGCTTAAGTCCACCTTAGCTAGCAGAGGTTTTTTTGCCTATCAAGTGTACCCAATGGTTCACTTCTCAAAGGGCAGAGCCATTGGAGAGCATGCCAACAGGATCGTAATATAATTGTGTCATTTGGCGCAATCACCATGAGGACTCGGTCATATATATGTAAAGCTGGCCGAAGCCATTCGAGGACACAGCCACGCGCTGGCATGAGATTCTTTGAGAGTAAACATAGTTGTGTACTTGATATGACTTTAGCTCCTTTGTGAGTTAGGGTTTATTAATTTGTCATCTCCGACAAATAATTACGGAAGGAAGAGTCAAATTTTAGCTTTAAGTTTTTAATATTGAATTTCATTTAAGCATTTGATACTTAATGACATGTTAAATTATACATTTAGATTGATACTTAATTTGAGTTAATTTGATTTAAAATTGTAATCACATTTCGATGAAAGTATCCCATCCGATTGAAATCTCTATTCAAAGCAGCCATCATCAGGGTGGTTCATTATTTCACTATTTCAAATCTTGTCGACTCTATTAATTTAATGATAGAGGCTCATATTTGCTGTCACATGATAGAATTTGCTTCTTAGATATTTTATTAGGTTGAAAATATTATAATAACATCATTAGATTTTTAAGTTTTGTTAACTTGGACCTGGTCCTAAGACCCAACCGGGAATCAACCCGCGCAACATCCTTAGACACTAAATTTAAGCATTCAGCATAGTGTTCCATGAAGGTGTATTTGATTCAGCATTAATTTAAATCTAAGGAATTTGTATAATATTACTTGTGTTGATTGAATTCCATTGCAAGTATAAATTTTTTAGGTAAAATTTTGATAGATTTATGCCTCAGATCCCACATGGGCTACAATGGCTTGCACCATGCCAAGAAAAGCATGTATAGGTGGTGTAAATAATACAGTCAAATGCGTCATCCCACCATGTTAAAAAGATATATATGAGTCTCTGAAGTACCTGTATGAAACACAAATTTTCTCGCCACATCAAGAAAAAATGTGTACTGGTACTTACATACTTATAATGTCAGTTTAACACATCAATTTTAGCCTTTTAGTTAATTTTATTATTAATTTATTTATGCATACTATCAGTGTAGAAGTTTGACAAAGATTTGGCAAAGATCTAATGTCGTCCCCATGTAGGGGCTACTTGATGTTTGCCCACCATGCCAAGAAAGGCGTATGGGTATAAACCACGATGAAGCCATCCCACCATGCCAAGAAAGGCATGTATGGCTCTAAATCTGAAATAAATTTTCCACACGGCAAGAAAGGCATTGGGTACTTATACACTACAATATTAGTTTAATAATTTTATATTGCATAATTTTATTATCAAGATGTCCCTCACGGGATGAAGTTTGGCAAAGATCTCTACGCCCCGTAAAAGGGGCTATAACGGGTTGCATCACACGCCAAGAAAGGCGTGTATGGTATAAACCACCTTGAATCGCTTCTCACCATGAAGAAAGATGTATGTGGCTCTACAGTTGAAAGATTTCTCACCACGCCAAGAAGCGTGTGTGGTACTTATACACATGTAAGCAAGTACATTTCCTATCACCAAGAGTTAATGGGTAATTTATATAACAAGAAGATTCCCCACGCCGGAAAGGTATGGGTAAATGATAAATAGTTTGAGCACGCAGGTGTGGCATTGCAGAAACGCGCACAGGGCAATCGCCTTCATGAGGGAGCAGCAAGACTCATGCCAGGATGAGGGCTACTGGCGTAGAGTTTCCTCATGTGCATGCGAGCAGGGGAACAAGAATAATCCTGGGCAGCGGGAGGAATATGTGGGATTGCTGCCGGCATGAACAGTTGTTCTGCTATAGCTAATGATTCCACAATTTTCATGATGAGACATCTGGATGTCATTAGAATTTGAAATTGAGAAGATGAATGGGTTTCAAGGAGAAGATATAGGGGAGGGGAGAGAGAGAGAGAGAGAGAGAGAGAGAGAGAGAGAGAGAGAGAGAGAGATGGATGATGGGGAGAGAGGAAGACGACCAGCTGTGGGGAGTGGGGATGGGAAAAATTAGGTTTAGGGTTTAAGGGGGGTATTTATAGGATATATATCTTTATTATTTTATTTGCTATAATTTAGATTTTCACATCGATATCATCACATAGATAATATATATATTGATTTTAGGTTACTATAACGACACGTCCATTTCCATCGGAGGATTTGGTTTGTTCATAATCGGGTCAATTTCAGTTAAAATTTGCACGTTGTCACTTCCGCTCGCTCGATATTCATACAAAATCATCCGAATTGAGCATGAATAATCTTATTTAATAGGTTTTAGCATTTTGGCACTAATGGCATGATCAATTTTATGAACGGAGGTTGTTTAGGCATTGTCATGGCTTTTTAACCTCGATATGCGTGCTAGCGCATCAGCGGCCCTCCTTCTTGATCAATCGACCGTCGAATTATGGAAGATGCATATTTTGATCAATTTTGATATTTTAAATGCGATGGAGGAGTCATTGGTTGATCGAAGATCATTTTGACTAATTTTTGACACCATCGAGTGTATTTCATCTCCAATTTATGCACTGAAGCTCATCGAATTCACCTTGTGAGCTCGATTTTACTTATGACACATGCATGGAGGTCAACAAATGCCCTCAAACAAATATGTTTCACGCATGGAGAGAGTCATATTTGTTGAAAATTGATTGACTCTTTGGGTTGTCCATGAGTCTTGGATCACTTCAGCTTTCAACTTCCATGGGTTCACTGAAGAGCTTCTTCCACCATCTACCGCCGATGGTCGGAAAGTCTCTTTCTTTTGTGTCTTCATAGATTTGGATTTCCTCGACCCTAGCTTCATGCTTGACTGGGTTGGATGGAGGAATTAGTTTGTTTGCTTTGAGATTTGAAATTTCTTCTATCCTAGCTTTAAGCTTGACGGACTTTGATGAAGGATTGACCTGATTTATCTATATTGACTTATCAGGAAGTGTATGTACACCCTAAATCCAGTGCTTGCTACTTTGATAGACTCATTGAAGGGTGCATACAGTTGACCCAGCCTTCTGGCTCATATTAGATCAATGTTTAGTTATCAGTCTAGCACTATGTGCTCTAACAGACTGAAATAACCATGAAATTCCTTTATTTTGGCCATTAACTTTGTGTGAACTATGTAATCACTTCCTCAGTCTTATGCTTGCTTTTACAGACTTGATGAGAGAATTGGCTTTGATCTATGCTTTGTGCTTGATCAGATCATTTGAAAAGAGATTAGAATATCACATTACAGCAATATATAGATTGATTTGAGGCAACTCTGAATTGAGAGTTTCCTCAGATTGTCTTGGTCCATCGATCGAGTGGAAAGATCTCTTGGATTTTGGTTACTTGTAGTCACTAAGCTGGATCTGGTTTGAGATTGAACAACTATCATCATTGGACTGACGAGCATGGGCTCTTTCACTGCAGCCTTTTCTTACAACTTGTTGAGTGAGGAGAGCGTGAGCAACTCTGCCATTTGTGGCTTATTGAGTCTGACCTTTAGAACTTACTAGAGTTTTTTTGACTTAAGCTGTGTTGGCTTGGCGGTCTTGTCATTAAACTGATGAACGGAGGCTTTTTCATTACGACCTTTTCTTACAATTTGTTGAGTGAAGAGAGCATCAGCAACTCGGCCACATATGGCCTTGTTCAGTTCGACCTTTAGAACCCATTCGTGTCTTAGTCTTAAAGATGCAGGGGTTGATAGTTTTTCCAACTTAGTTGATTGAAGCTTCCAAAATTAGGAGTTTTTCTAACTTGATCTTCGACATTTGACGAATCTTGGAGGGAAACTTTTGACATTTAGGACTGTCTTTTTGTGCATTGAAATAGATTCTTTTTGTTCTTATAAGACCTAAAACTTTAACAATAATAGTTATAGATATATTCAGGGATCTCGACATAAAGCTCGATGTCAACCTGAATATATATACAAGAAGCTCTACTATTTCACAGGGAAGGATTGAACAACTTTGATTTATAAAAACTTAAAAAATATCCCCAATCTAATTGGGGAATTGCAGACTAGTTCAAAATGTGTTATAGAGTTTGAGCTTCTTTAATATAAATAAATAGAGCTCATTTTGATTATTATATATATATATATATATATATATATATATATATATATATATATATATATATATATTTATCTAAGGATCTCAGCTTGAAGCACGATGTTAACTTAGCTAAATATATAAAAATGCCCCCTATCTAACAGGGGAGGCTTTCATAGTAACTTGAAAATGCATTCTCATTTTACGAGAGAATCTTCAAGTGACATTACATATGTATTTGACATGAAAGCCTTACTAGTGCAAGATTCATTTAAGTATTTATATACTTATCCATAGTTGTTATGATATTTTTTGAGATATCGACTGTTGATTGGTGGCATCGATCGTTGACCATTCTTTTCAATAAGCTGGTAGGCTCTCCTTCATACACCTTCTCTATGATGTAAGGACCTTCCCAATTAGCTTCAAATTTATCACCGATCTTATGATAAGGGTTGACTGTTCTTCTCAGCACCATAATCAATTCACCTTTCTGGAATGTCCGATGATGTACTGAACTATTGAATGCTTTAGACATCCTCTCTCGATAGACTTCTAAACTTTGTTGAGCTTGGAGTCTAACTCTGTCAAGCGCATCCAACTCTTCCATTCAGAGCATTCTCTGAGTAAGATTGAATTGGACTACTCGATGATGATCAACTTCTAGGTATCAAATTTTTAACTCCAAATGTTATAGCATAAGGAGTGGCTTTAGTTGACATTTTGTAAGTTGCTCTATATGCCCAAAGTGCTTCTGTCATTTTAGCATGCCACTCTCTTTTATTCCTCGTAAGAATCTTTTTGAGCAACTTCATTAAGATTTTATTGAAAGCATTTGCAAAACTATTGGCCCTTAGATTGTAGATTTATGAGTACCACCAATTGATTTTGTGCAGATCAGTGAATCTGTATATCTTTGCACTCTTGAAAGTCGGGCTGTTGTCTAAAATGGTTCATCGTGGCACCCCAAATCTATAGACAATATTATTGGTGAAGAAATCAATGACTCGATCAATAGTGACTTCCTTAAACGGAGTAGCTTCAGCCAATTTGGAGAAGTAGTTAGTAGCTGTTAAAATGAATCGATGTCTCATTGATGATGGAGGATCAATCGGTCTGATTATATCTGTGGCCCAACTTTTGAATGGCCAGGATGATATTATTGGGTGTAGAGGATTCAGAGGTTGATGAATAAGATTCTCATGGACTTGGCATTCGTGACATTTCTTGGCATGATCTATGTAGTCTTTCACCATTGAAGGCCAATAGTATGCCATCATCTTAATTTTTGTTGCCATTTTAGGACTGATGTGTGTCACAGAGTCCTTCATGAATTTTAAACATTACCTTATTATCTTCATCCATCTCCAAACAACGTAGCCACATTTGTTCAAATGATCTACAGTATAATGTGTCATTGACATATGCATATCGTAGGATTCTTTTTGTAATCTGCATGGCTAGTGATTTACTCTTCCACTATGAAAGCTTCACATGATTTGTTTATAGTACTTTTGAGTTTTTCTATCTCTTGTATTTGCCTTTCTTTGGGAGAGTGAGGAGAAATTTGAATTGCTTCCTGCTGGCTTGAGTTTGATGTCCCCTCTACCTACAGGGAATATGGATTTACTAGTTGCAGAACTCGATGAGTGGACACTTCAGTCAACGCATTGTCATCATCCATGTGAGCCATTTCTTTTGCCAGCTTGGCCAAGCAATTTGCTTTACTATTTTTTGATCGAGAAACTTGAGCCAGTTTAACATTCAAAATTTATTTCATGAGCTCAAGCACTCGCTTATGATAGTATGTCAATTCAAGCTTATTAATCTTATAGAGACCCAACACTTGGTTGATCTCCAATTGAGAGTCTCCAAAGATTCTTAAATTTTGAATGCCGATAATAGCAGCTTCTTTGAGGCCTGCCACCAATGCCTCATATTCAGCCTCATTGTTGGTTCTTGGTTCAGTTAACCTGTATGAATGCCTCATTATACCACCTTATGGTGTTATGAAGATGAGGTCAACACCAGCTCTTGCTTTTGATAGATTTGGGGGCTGAACGGGCTTAATAGATGATGCACCATCAAAATACATTTCCCAGATCTGCAACTTTCCTCTTTCATGGATAAGAAGAATCTATTCATCAAGTAGATCATCATTGACTATTGAATCTGCTAGGATAGGATGCGCAGCAAGAAAATCTTCTAGTATTTTCCCCTTTATAGCTTTTTAGGATACATATGTAATATTGAACTGTAACAAGAGCACTGCCCATCGTGCCAAATGACCTGTCAATGCTGTCCCCTTATCATCAAGAACTTCAGCAGATCGATCTTTGATATGAGCGTTATCTTATGCAACAACATATAATGTCAAGCTTATGAGCATCAAAGATTAATATAAGGTAGTGCTTTTTGATTAGAGAGTACTTTTCCTCAGCTCCTATCAATTTTTGATTGATATAGTACATCACATTTTCCTTGCCTTCTTCATTGTGCTATGCAAGCAATGCTCTAAGGGATTCTTCTAATGCAGCTGTATATAAAATGAGGGGATTCCCTCGAATTAGTGCTGCAAGGATTGGTGGATTCAACATGTATCTTTTGATGCTATCGAATTCTTCTTGACACTAATTGTCCCATTTAAATGGTGCATTCTTCTTCATCAATTTAACAAATGGTTGATACCTGCCTGACAGATTTGATATAAAGCACCGGATGAATGCTATGTGTCCCTACATAGAACGAAGCTGAAGAAGATTCTTCAGCGGTGGCATATCCACTATCGCTTTAATTTTATTAGGGTCAATCTTAATTCCTCTATGCTATACCACATAGCCAAGGAACTTTCTGATGAAACTCCAAATGCATATTTGAGATGATTCATCTTGAGATCGTACTACCTAATTCTTTTGAAGATTATCCTCAGGTCATCAAAATGATCTTTTCAATTTATGCTCTTGACGAGGTCATCCACATAGCATTCTACTTTTAGATGAATCAACTCGTCAAAGATGCACGTTATAGCCCTCTAATATGTAGCTCTAGCATTCTATAATCCAAAGGGCATGATTGTAGTAGTATATACCAATTGGCATCCTAAATATTGTATGCTTCTTATCTTCATGAGCCATCTTAATTTGATTGTATCCTGATGATCCATCCATAAAGGAGAACATGTCGTAGTTGGAAGTATTGTCTATTAGTAGTTCTGATATTGAAAGTAAAAAATCATCTTTTGGGCATGCTTTATTCAAATCTCAAAAATCAATGCATATACATATTTGACCATTCTTCTTTCTCACTAGAACAACATTGGCTATCAATCTGTATACTTTTCTTCTCGAATAAAGCCTGCTTCAATCAGCTTCTTAGTTTTTACAATTACCCGTTCTTTAATCTCCAATCTCATTTGCCTAGGAGCTTACTTAATAAGCATTGCATCTGATTTAATGACAAATTTATGAACGCCACATCAAGGGATAAGCCTGGCATTTTAGAGTATGTCTAAGCAAAGCAATCCTTGAATTCACATAGTAGAGCTTTAATTTCTTCAACCTTTTCATCAGGCAGAAGGGCACTAATGAAAGTTGGGCGAGGATCATCCTCTATTCCCAAGTTGATTTCCTTCAACTCATCCATGGTAGCTGATTGTCCACCATCTTTAAGCTCGTCAGGCGCTGGCTTGGCTTCTACCTCCTCATCATTTGTAAGATTGACTTCATAAAGATCATCTTTATATTCGGTCTTAGTGCCAATCTTTTCTTCTGTTACTGCACAACAGGTTTTTCTTCTTGATGGTGTTTACATCAGATGTATCCAAGACCTTTAGATGTATGATTATCACACTTTCACGAGATCTGCAAACTTTTTGACCCTAGAGGGTATCAAAGAAGTGGGCTCACCATTTGTCTATTCCAATATGGACTATCAAATTGTGCATCATCTTGTGAATCCTTAGAGGATAATATTTTGGCATTCTTGTGAGAACCATATCATCAAATTCATCAAATTGCATGAGCCAATCAAAATCTTGATGATAACACTCCTTAGACTTGTAAAATGAAATTCTACGTTCATTACTTCTGGCAAAGGAGGCATATAGAAAGTCTTTAGCTCTTCAACAATGTGGACTTCACGTGGAGTGATTTTTTTGAAGTGTTGAAAAGGAACTGACAAGATCACTAATAATTCTTCTGATATCAACAGGTCTATCATCCTTCTTGAAGAGATACACTGAACTTCACTTTCATAGGTAGGTTCAGAATCATACTCAAGATCTGAGTATTCCATAATTTTCTTTCCTTTCACCAGAGACTCGTTGGCTTCCTCAGGCTCAACGGGAGGATCATTCTCTTCTTCTTCTGTGTCATTGCCCAGATAAGGGATTAGCCTTTTCAACTTATGTGATGTACTAGCTGCTTTAGGAAGAGTCGGTGTCGCCTTCTTTCCTCCTTTTTCCTTCTTCACTTCTTTGTGTTATTTTATAACCTTTGAAGTAGAAGCTTTGGATTGTTGAGGCTTGGGCTCCTTCAATAAATAGTATTTCATATCTTCATAGATTTTAGCTTCATGGACTTCAAATGGCAAAATTATGTGTTCTTCCTCGTCTCTTATGTATTTCATGCATTGGTGCAAAGTAGGTGGGACTATTTCATACTCATGCAGCCAAGGGCGACCCAACAAGGCCTTGAACGAGGTGGCAACATCAATGACATGGAATTTGGCTTATGTGTAAATTTCCCGTAATCTTAATGGCAAGGTAAACGATCCAAGAGTCTTTTGTCCTTTTTCATTGAAGCCGTGGATCATTAATTTATCTCTTCCTAGATGTTGAATGTCGAGAGACAATCGCTTCAATTGTTCCAGACTCATGAGATTGACAGATGAACCTAAATCAATTAGAATTTGATTGATTATGACACCATTGGTCTCTGCAGAGACATATAGTGGGCAATTATGTTCTGATGTTCCAAGCATAATCCTCCTCAGAGAAAGTGATTGTCGGAAGGTCTTGAGATTGTAATACTTCATTCATACATCGATCGATGAAGTACACTTCATATTTCTATGGATTCTTAAAAGCCCGAATTAAGGTTTCACGGAGATCCTGCGACATTAGAAGGGTCTCATACACACTCAATTATGCAGGGATCTTCTTCAAGTGTGATAAGATATTGTAATCGATTCCTTTATCCATATTAGACTTCTTCTTTGGATCTTTGGAAATGATATTTTCATTAACTTCTATGTTCTTATCATTGCCTTTATTTGGCTTTTTTCTTTATGATGATACAACACTACCACTTCTTTTTCTTTAGCTATCTATTAGATTCTTCTAAAGAAGTCTACTCTTCAGAATCACTATTTATGTTTGAGGATCAGATGGAGCCTTCAGAATCACTTCTCAGTTTTATGCCCTTCACCAATGGTGATATTGAAGACTCTGACTCATCTTCCTCCGTAAAGCATAAGTCTTCTTCCGAACTATCATATGTTTGCTTCACCATCAAGCAAGGCTTGAATGCTACATCATTAGTGGTTCTTCTTCTTAGATTATCTTGAAGAAATGGATTCCAGGGAGTATCCAAGGATGCTGAGATAACCCAATAGACTTCTCCAGAAAGAGATTCTTCATCATCATCTCCTTCATCATTTGCTTCAATGATTTGAAATCTTGACATAAAATCAACAAGCTTAATTAGTCGTCTTACTGGTCATTCATATTCTTCAAGATTATTAATAATCTTTTGGGTAGTATATTTCTTCTTCATCTTCTTTTATTTGACTGGTCTTTTAGGAGTTTTTGGTGGGTTCTGGATAGGCTGCTTCTCAGGAAGAGAAACAGGAATTACACTGGACTGCTTCTAAAGAGAAAAAAATCTTTTGATATAGATTCTACCTTGATTTAGCACCGTTTCAAGTGAAGATTTCCATCTGACACCCATAACGCCTTCTAATTGCTTCAGCATCTTTATAGTTTTCTTTGAGATCGTAGTCTCTCATTTGTCATCCTCAACTGTCTTTTCTTTTACTTTATCTTTCTGTGGGAGCACGGAATAGGACATAACCACCCTTATAGATTCTTTCTTTGGGTGAGTAAGAACACTATTAGATAGTGAATTCACCTTTTATGTATTTTCCTTCTAGCTAGTCCTTGAATACATAGCAATCTTCTATAGGGTGGCTAATGACTTGATGATATGAACAATAATTTGGATTGCTAGTTCATCCTGACTCTTCAGGTTTTTTACATTCTGGCAACTCCAACCCTTCCTTGAGTGCTTGTCAGAATAGTTTGGCCACACTTTTCTTTTGAATGAGTATTCCTTGTTCATCTTCTCCTTAAGAGATGGACACATTCGATCATCATCTCCTAATGATTACCTTGGGTGGTCAGCACTACCTGGGAAAGTTCTGGGTTTGTCATTGCCTCCAAGAACTAACTTCGATTGAGAATTGAAGGATTGTTTAACTTTCTCTTCAAAATAAATAGGTTATTTCCCCTTATCTATATTGCAAGTTGCCCTACTTCCTCTATTTGAATCATATGAAGCAGTGTGAGATTCACTCCCCATTGATTCTGAGAACTTCCCTTTCTTGTTCTGTCTGAATGGCTTTCAGGCTTGGAAAGATTCAACTTTTCAAATTTTGCCACCCGATTAAGTAGTTCTTGGAAGGTGGTGATGGAAGCCATGCATAATTAGGGCACCATTTTATCATCAATGTTACCTATTAGCAGCTAAATTGCATGTTCCTCTTCTAACTATTGTTCACACTTCATGCTCATGTTGAGCCAGTGAGTTATGTATTTAGTGACTGACTCATCCTTCTTTCTCTTCTCCAGGGCGAGGTCAGCTATTGTAGTCTTTCTAAATGCACTAGCAAATATTTTGATGAACATTGCCTCCAGCTCGATGAATGTCTTAACTGAGTCATTTGACACCTTTATGTACCACAAGAAAGTAATTGAAGTTAAGCTACTAACAAACTGGCATAACAATAGTGCATCATTACCCCCAGTATTACCATAAGTTGATTTGAATTATGCTAAGTGCTGCATGGGGTTACCGTTGCCATCAAATGAATGAAATTTTGGCACTGAGTAACCTTTAGGATATGACACCTGGTCATATTCTGCAGGATATGGGTGACCTCTGTTCACTAGTTTCTCCACCTATTATGCAGCTATGATGGCTTTGATTTTTTTCACTTATGATGGTTTCAGTATACAAATCCCGGATGTGTTCAATATTTGCTAGAGAATGGGTGGAGCAACCAATTGATTGACTTCATTTCTACCATTATGGGCACTTTGTGCTATGGAGGTTTGTGGGGCTTGCTAATTTGGTGGATTGATGGGTGCAGTATTGGTTATTTGATGATTGATAAGAGGAACTGGGGTAGGCACTGCGAAAGATTCCTTTACATCATTTACATCATGAGATTCATCTGCATTATCATCTGATTCATCTTCAAATTCAATTGAGAGATCTCTTTATCTTTAGCCTTCATCTGCCACTGTATTTGCCTTTGCACCTGAGCAAGTGTAGCAGAATCAGTGAATAGCATATTATCTTCTTCTTCTGGTTCCTTTTCTTGCTCATCACTTGAGGAGGAACTAAAAGGTTCTACCGTTTGACATGGTGTGGTGTTTTATTTTCATTTAAATATTGAAAATATTATTGAGACATTATGTAGATCCATAGATGTACTCATTAGGGTGATCATGTATGACATTGAGGAATGATGTACTATCATGAGAGATAGAAGTCACCATCCTAAAATACCTAATCACCTAATAAGGACTCCTAAGGATAATGGGTCTTCAAATATACCAGAGATCTTTCCCCTACTTTACATGGACAAGTAAAGCATGATTTATTTAAATCGGGTTCATTAAGTTCCCTACGGAGGCAAGCCCCCATAGTTAATTACATCTTAAGGAATGAGATTCCTTAAGAATACTCTTGATTAAGGTAAATGATCATTGTCTCTAAAGATTTCAAAGGTAGGACTATCAACAAATTAGTTATTTTTGGAAAAAATCAAGTGGGATTGATCAAAAGGAGGGAGTTATTATCGAAATGAAAGGGAGATGAGTAGGGGATGCTCATGATACAAGGAATCCTAGTGATCATCCCAAACTATCCTATGATTGGGATTTATATTTTTGAAATTTGAGAAGAATTATATGTTTGAGTTGAATTTTTATTAGAAATCTATGGCTTACAATTCCACAACATGAGATTGTGAAATACCTAAGAGGTGAGAATTTATGCTTGTAGCTCGCAAGGAGAAATAACAACCTCAGATCCTAAATCTAGGGAGCTTTGGCGAGGGCCAAGGCACGTCCTAAAGCTAAGGTGAAAATGAGTATATGGTTTACCTCCATAAGAGAGAGTAAACCACCCTATTGTTGGACTTACAACCACCTGGGGGTGGCTGCCAACTAACTCCTCCTATAATTTTAAATACATGTAAGAAAGTCTTATACTTTGTAAGGTGGCTAACCTATTATTTATTTAGAAATGAGACTAAGTCCTTAAACACGCTCCCTAAGAGACTAGATCATGAAGGGCATGAATAATGACCTAAATCTAATGCAAATTTTGTTAAATTTTATTTTAATTTATGGAAATCTTTATTTGACACAGGCTATGGGATTTTATATGCCTAATGCATGAGAAGGTTGGTTATGGGCCAAAATCGAAAAGAAGGAGGTGTATTTCCACCATGGCTCTTAAAGGTCAAGCCATTTTCTCTGGCAAAGGTGGAAGCCCTCCGTTAGCAAGAGTGAAGTAATATGATTTATGCATGATGTGAGAAATATAACATCAAACTAAGGGTTGTTAAATCTTTTATTATATTGATTTATGTCCTAGGCTTTAGGTGAGGTTATGAGTTGCTTAATTTAATTTTGAGTTAATTAATTGGATATAAAATTTATTTTTTCCTAAGAGTCTAATCGCATCCAGGCCATTCATCATCAAACAATTAAGAAACTAGAAAAATCATGCCATCCTAATTGTGCAATCATAAATAAAACATCAATCAATTTATAAAATTAGCATAAAAGAATAAGAGGCCGATGTGATCGGGTTCCACCACACAACCTGAAAAGAAATGTGGGTAGCTGAGCTCTGCCCTTATATAACCCGTATTATAAATGAATGATTACAATTAAAAGGAATTCATGTTATGGGGGGTCTTCATTCTTCATTCTTTGTTCCTCATTTCTTCTTTCTTTGTTTCTTTCTTTCTTCATTTCTTTCTTTCTTTTGGTTTGACTTGGGATAGTTTGCTCTAAGGCTTCACATGTTATATAAGACATGATCTTATAACCAATGTTCACCTTAATTCCCCCATAATATTCATTCCAAATTTCAATTATAAAATTTACATAAAAAAGAGAAAGATAAATCTAACTAAACCTATAAAATAGAGATTAGCCAAACATACCACACAACCCAAGTAGTTATATGAATAATTTGGACTTAGCCCCACACATGGGTAACGTCCCTATCCTAGTTGGGTTACTTAGGTATAAGCAATACACGAAAAGTATATATATATATATATATATATATATATATATATATATATATATATATATATATATATATATATTACAACTGCACAACCCATAAAAAAGCATGATTAGATATCGCCTAACATCACACTAAATGCACCCTAACATCCAGTCTAAAAGTATTATATCATAAAACAAAATCAGGCATCAAACCATGCACGCCTAACATAGAGCTAGAAATGGTGACTTAGCCTAATGTATGTGCTATTTAAGACTTGTGTGGCATGTCTTAGCTAGGCTTTAAGGTTGAAATTTTCTAAGTGTGAAAGGTTCAAAGTAGAGGGTGGTTTCATTTCAAGTGATTTATTTGATTTATCAATTTTAGTTTATGATTTGATTTGGTTTGAATGAACCTACACTTAGTTACTAAATGTTATGAAAAGAAGAAAAGAGAAGAGAAATTCTCTTTCATCCCTACCTTAAAACATTCTAAGATAGATTGATTGATGAATTTATTTTAGTTAATATTTTATTATGTGTTTTAATTAACCTTAAGTTTAGATTTCGTCTAAATAGCCCTATTTAATAAGAAAGGCATCTTAAGATTAGTTAAGGTGGATTACTACCACATGACACACAAATATTTATTTCTTTCCACCATGTATACCATGCATATGAATAATCCTAAGCATACCTATACATGCAATGCAAACTTTAGCACACTTTGATGATGAATGCTAAGAGATATGATTTGAAAATTTGGATATTCCATTGATGCATGTCTTTATTATGTAGAAAAGGGGGATTTTTTATCCATTAAAAATGCACATTCATATGTATAAAAGTTATAAGTGAGTACGACATCATTATTTTCTACACCAAGGGCGTAAGGTATAAGACCTACTTAGGGCTACTTAAAGCCTCGCAGCCCCGAGATGTCCAGACTAATATGCCACTTTTCTTAAATACATGTAGATGTAAAAAAAGAAACAAATGGGTGAAGAATCATGCAAAAAGATTATGTTTGATTTGGTTGTATAATTTACATGTGTAAATGTGAGGATCCTTCTTATGTCATAATATAGAAATGCATAGGAATAGATTTAATCAAGTGTTGTATTCTTTTCAAATGAACTACACACTTTGCAAATCCTATTCAAATCCATGTTAAGGGAAGAGAAGAAAATAACATAAAATACATCTTATATTATAATCACATGCAAGCTTATAAGTGCTTATAAGTAGCATCACTTCATTCATAATCTCTAATTTATAGGTTTTGGAAATAATTTTTGGTTTAATAGTGATAATAGCCACTTATATTCTTAATTTTAACTAATACATGCAATTCGACATAAAAGGAAAACATGTTATTTAATTGATTTTTCAAAAGAAATGAATGCATGATTTCATATGGCAAACAAAATTTAGCATGCATGGAAAGAAATAAAGTTATGTAAGCACATGACTTCCCTCACCCTAATTACTTCCTAAGGACAATCATATAAAATAAGATTATTTAAAATGAATCAAAATTCTTTAAGGAGATTTTTATTTTTGAATTTGATTTAACTTAGGAAATATGAAAAGGGTTTGCTGGTCCTAAATATGAAAAGGGTTTGCTGGTCCTAACCCATTTCCCACATGTGTAAATTGGTTTACTTTAATTTTAGAATAATTAGGTTGATTTTATGTTTAGTTTAGGTTAAGGTATGAATTAAATCCATTGATTTGCAATCACATGGAATTTAAATCAACAAATGCACCTAAGAAATAAGGGGGCTTAATGCAATTGGCTCACAAATATTGATTAATTAAGCTAAAGGGTTTAATTAAGTACTTTCATAACCATCCTACACATGTAATTTGATTATAATTTTCTTTGAAGTCTCTTAGGCTATTGAACACCTAAGAATCTACCCAAGATTAAGTGATTAAGTTCTGGAATGAATTGGTTTTGAATTTTATTAATTGAACAAATTAATGAAGTGATTAAGTCATTAATTAATTTGCAAATTAATTAATTGTTTATCCAAATGAAATAAACTTAGGGGAAAAGTTTGGAAAAGAAATCCTAATCTCATTCCCTAAGTCCATTCACTATTTCATGATGATTAGTAAGCTTAATTAATGAATTTATCACTGGTTAATAGGTTAATTAATCATTTAATTAATTAAGAAATTAGGTGCGAAACAAGCAATTCCCCTAATTAATCTAATAATAAATTCCAAGAAATTCATGGGAGGCAGAGATCATCTCACTAATCAACCTTACGAAGTTTGGAATTAATTGATGAAGTAATTAAAGAGTAATTAGCCTAATCACATTTCCAATAAAACCAAAATTGAGTGAAAACTACTAATTAAAATTAATTGATTTTAATTTTATATTATTCTCCTTTGAAATATCTTTAAAATGAGCATGAGTTTGTATTTTTTTGAATTTTTCTATAATTAGTTATGAATTTTGGAATTTTCAGCATTAAAATGAATTAAGCTAATTAACCCTTAATCCCGCCATGTGGTGGTGACGCGGCACGCTTTCCACATGGCGTAACGGGATCGGTTATTTAAGTTATCATATCCATCACCGAGTGACGGCGCTTTCTGTCGATCGATCGACGACCATGATTAATCCCACAGTTTAGGCTTAAATCAGAGGGGATCTATCATGATGTTATCACAGTCGCTCATTCCAATCATACGAAATGGACGACATGTGATCCTTCTCCTTCGTGAGCGATGAGAGACAAACACCGTTGGTCTCTCCCCGTTCAATTCGAGCTCACCTGAGCTTGGATTGGGATCAAAATAATCTCACACCTTTGGAAGGAGGAGGGATGCACATCCAATGGTTAAGATCAATAGGGTGACACTTTTCTTCAAAAAGGACCAAGTAAAATTTCCTAAGGCTACCATTTCAAGCAATTACCTCAGAGGCTATCACCAGCGCTTCCAATGGAGAAGGTAGCTTCATCTAGTAGAGAGGAAGCCCTGTTGAAGGTATTGGATCTTAGTTTGGAGTGGATTGCTCAGTTGACCAAGCTCCCCTTCAATGGTGATGGCCTTGATCAAGGTGATGCTTTCCGTGGCTTGGAGGGTTGGGAAATGACTTGGTTGAGCTTGACGAAGTCCACTGATGGTGTGTGGAAGGTTAATTTGGTTTTGGTGGAGAATTGAATGAGTTGGGATTTGGATTGACCTTCCCTATTTCAATTTTGAACAAAATTGATAAGGAGAAATGGGAGAGCTTGGGAATGGCTTGCAAAGGCTTGGAGAAGCTTCATTTCAACCTCATTAGCTCTATCGAAATCAATGCTTGTGTTTTGAGTGGAATGAGGGATATATCTCCCTCCTTGATTATGGATGAGTAATTTTCCATTTTGATCAATGAGATTGGGTTATGAGTTGCAAAACACCCCATGTGGGTCATTTTAGGTAGAAGTGGAGGAGAGTGCCAATGTGCTGTGAGTGCATTTGGTGATCAAGTGCTCAATTTCTATTGGAGGGTCAATTTGGGTTGGGTCATGACCCAAGCTTATCATGTTCACCACCTCCTTGTGTCCATGGACTAAGGATGATAAGTGGCTGAGAGTATGCCAAATTTTAAGTGAATTTGGCCATAGGATACCCATTGATCTAAGGGCCAAGTGGTCATTTGGTTATGATTTTGATTTGGGTAGGTTTGAAATGATTCAAAAATGGGTTGTGCCAAATTTCAAGTGATTTGAAGTTCCTTTGGTTTGAATTGGTTCAATTTGACCCATTTAGGTCAAGTTGGGTCAATTTTGGACCAATTGGTCAAATTAGGTCAAACCATGGGTTAGTCAAGTTCAAATGATCATTTGGAGCCTATGGTATCAGTTTGGTTCAATTTAGTTTATATTTGGTTTAGTTCATTTAGGTTCATTTAGGTCAAATGGGTCAAGTTGACCAATTTGACCCATTTGACCCAATTGGGTTAGGTCATGGGTTAGTTTAGGCTTGGTTGATCATTTGAAATATATTGCAAGCTTTGGTTTCAGTCAATTTTGGTTTGGTTTGATTTCAAGTTGATTTGACCTTTTAGGTCAAGTTGGGTTCATGGTCAATTGGGCTAGGTTGGATCCAATTTGTCAATTGAAGCTTTAGTCAAGTTCAACAATCAATTTAGAATGAATTTGACCCATTGGTTGCAATCAATTTAGCTTAGATCAAGATTTGACCCATTTTGACTTTTAGGTCAATTTAGTCAACTTAGGTCAAGTGGCCAATTAGGCTTGGTTTGGATCAATTGATGGCTTGGTCAAGTTCAATCATTGATTATGGATTGGTTTAGACCAATAGTTTCAATCAATTTGGCTTATAGTGAATTTTGGCTTATTTAGGTTTCATTTGGGCTAAGTGTTGACTTGGTCAGAGGCTAGGTTTGACTTGGTTTGATCCAATTTGAGTGATTGATCATTCTAGGATGATTATTGATCATAATGTGAGGCTTAGATGGGCTTAGTTCAATTCAATTTGGGTTGAATATAATTTAGCTCAAAAAGGTGCTTTAGGTCACTTTTGGTCAAGTGAGCCTAAATGGGACAATTGGCTTGATCAAGGCTTGATTTAGGTTTGGTTGAACTCACATATGGACTTATGATGGAAATATGAATCCAATTGCAAGTGGTTTGGAGTCAAATGGGTTTTGGTTCATTTGACAATTTCAAGTCAAAAGGGTAAACATGGGGTTGACTTGGGTTGGTTTGATTTTAGTTTGGTGATTGTAGTTTATGTTTATATTTGGGCATGTGATTGAAAGAATGATTGTTTAAAGAGAAAATCCAAAGATTTGGATTGATTTGAGAATGATTTGGCTAAGTTCAAGAATTTGGCTTGAAAGATGTAAGTTGAATATTGGATTTATTTTTGGTTATTTGAATTTATACTTCATTTATATTTGTGAATATAAATGAGAATATAAATGGGTTATGAGAAAATCTTTTGAGTTTGGAGTGATTTGGATTTGGTTTGAGCTAAGTCCATAAGATGAAATTAAAAGTCTTAGAAAGATTTTGGGATTTGAATTCAATCATGAGTTTCAATCATTTGATTTGGAATTGATTTATGATTTGATTTTGGAATTGAATGATTGAGAAAATCAATTTGGAATTGATTTAAGATTTGATTTGAAATTGATTCATGATTTGTGAAAATCAATTGAGTTGGAGTTGATTTAAGATTTGATTTGGAATTATTTCATGATTTAAGAAAATTAATTGAGTTGGAACTAATTAAGATTTGATTTGGAGGAAAGCAAGGATTGGGTTTAAGCTATTGGGCAAGTTTCTAATACTAAGGCATAACCTATTCCTGGTAACTTTCTAAGTCTCTAGGGTTAGGTTAAGTATCACCTAATCACTAGAAGTCACAAGATTAAGGAACTCTTAGTGTCAGAGGAGTCTATGAAGATGGAGAAGTTAAGAGCTCACTCCAAAAGTGAGGTCAACAAAGGTCATGTGTGTGGTGAGACAAGTATACCACACATATTGTTGACCAAGAAATAATATTAAATATCAATGAAAAGATCTACTCCTGCTGGTGTAGAAGGAATTTGTGCAATGACTTTGATGTCAAAATATAAGAGAGAAGGAATCTACTAGGATGGAGTATGTGAACCTTCCACTAGGGAAGAAAGTTCAAGTCATCCATAAGGATGAAAATAAAGATGAAATCCAGGGATAAAGATGAACCTTCCACTAAGGGAGCAAGTTTGATTGAATTGATTCCACTAGGATTGGAAGGATTTGCATCATGAGAGAAGCGATTGAATGATTGTTTAATTTGACTCAAATGAGGTTGATTTGTTTCATATTTTAAATTTGAATTGATTGGACCTTGTCGTTTGAGATGGATTGAAGTAGCCATGTCGTGGTCTACTGGATTTACCAATCCAAAGGATAATCTACCAACCATGGGTAAGGATCCAACAGAGATGTCACTTCATGTCAAGAAGTTAAGAATTTGTATCCTCCAAAGTAGGGATGTGGGTGATCGATCAATGGGTCAACCCAACCGAATGAATCCTGGGGACTTAAATCAGCCAAGATAGTTAAAATTAATTTCATGTAATTATATTTAGTGGATCCAATAGTTTGCAATGGACTATTAAAATGTAACATTTTGATAGATCCAGGGAGTAGCTTCCTCAAGAGAAAACTAACCAACCAAAGGGGTGCCTTTCAGTTTGCAGTGATCAAATCAGAAAAGAAAGCACAGGGACTCACATCTTTCTTGAATAAAAGATCATTAGGGAAACACATTAGCAAGGCATATATCAACCTAACTAGGAGTCAATTGATAATCATAGAAAGAATGCATAGGAACACATCTTTCAAAGAAAATAGGGAATGTGGAAAATAGATTGAACCAACTAAGGCCACTAAAAGAGAGTGCTTGGGGACTTATCTCAACTCAAGTGTAGTAAATTTTATAGGGAGTTACACGCAAAGAGGATGCCTTCTTAAGATATGGGGTAATTCTAATCCAGCAATAGATTTGTTTTAGTTTAGAAATCATGGACCTTGTTGGTTTGTGAGGGATCATCCGAGAAGGAGCTTATATCGCCTAGACATCTGATTTATTATCCAAGGAGAATATGAATTCAAATTCTCATGTGGCTATGGAAAGTTATTGTCCATCCAAGAGTATAATGAAAATCTAAACAGAGTCAAAGGACGTGATCAAGTGAGTGTTGGGAACTAAGGGATCCAAAATCAAGAAGATAATACATATATTGGGCAACTCTGAGAAAGTGTACTCACATGAATTATTATCGTGAGTACAACATAGTTAACATCAACACCTAAATGTCATCGTGCAATAAGTAGGAAGAAAGCATCAATGACTCACATCCTCCTATAGCAAAAAAGACAAAGATAGTCTCTTATCTTACATCAACTAGGTACTAGGTGAATGCCATGGGGACTTATATCAACTAAGAAAAAGTAAGATAGAGCCATGAATTATCTAAATCTCAAATATATTCAACCTAGCTGATGATGGCTATTCAAGTTAGACTTAAATAAAAAGTGAACATGAGGTAGCTACTATGCTTAGCTAAGGCACTCATCTAAATGGTCAAGTCAAGAAAGCTGAGGGACTCACATAACAAATGACTATGGGTGACACACTAGCAAATATGTTCTACCAGGAAATGAGTGAGTGCCTGGGGCTTTCACATATCAAAATAGAAAAGATATGTGTTTGTGTTTTGTTTTGTGAGAGGACATGATGCTTTGCTCTCTTACAATAAAAGCTTAAGAGTTGATGAAATGGTGCAGAATGGAAGTTGATCCTAAAGAAACTATGTGCTTCTTCTCAACTAGTTAGGCTAGTCAAAATAGGATGCCTCTAGGGTTCTCTCACACCTATTCTAGTAGCTGTGGTGAATAATTTCTATAAGAGTCACCTTCAAATCTGTGGGGAGAAAGAGAAGGCAAGAACATAGAAATTCATCTTTTTGGGATGCCACACAGATCCACAGATGTACTTATTTAGGTGATGATGCCATCAAGAATAGTGTACTATCTCAAAGATAGAATAATATCCTTTAATGGACAATCACCTCAATAAGGACTCCTAAGGATGATGGTCTACATATGTACCAGAGATTCTTCCCCTACTTTACATGGAAAAGTAAAGCATGATTTATTTTAAACTGGGTTCATAACTTCCCTACAAAAGGACTATCAATCGATTAAGATAAATGATCGTTGTCTTAAAAGATTTCAATAAGAAAGGACTATCAATCAATTAGTTCATTTTTTGAAGATCAAATGGGATTGATCAAAGAGAGAGTTATTATTGAAGCCAAAAGAAAGATAAGTAGGAGATGCCTACGATGCTAGGAAACCTAGCGAGCATTTCAAACTATCCTGTGATTGGGCTTTACACTTATTTGAAATTGATTTAGTTTGTTTGAGTTAAATTTTTATTTGAAATTTAGGACTTATGATTCCTTAACACAAGATTAAGAAAATGCATAAGAGGTGAGGAATTATGCTTATGGCCCATGAAAGGGAGAAGCAACCTTAGAACCTAAATTTAGGGAGCTTTAGTGAGGGCCGAAAGCACAACCTAAATCTAAGGCAAAAAATTGGTAATTGGTTTGCCTCCATAAGAGAGGACAAACCACCCAACATCTTGGACTTCCAACGCCTGGGGGTGGCCACTAACTAACTCCTATAATTTTAAATACATGTAAGAAAGTCATATGCTTTTGCAAGATAGCTAGGCTGTTATTTGTTTAGACAGAGTCTAAGTCCTTAAACTCACTCCCTAAAGAGACTAGATCATGTAAGGGCATGCTTTAAATGACCTAAATCTAATGCATTCAAATTTCATTTTTTTTATTTTGGACAATTATTTTGACTCTAATAGGATTCATATGACTAATGCATGAGAAATTAAGTTATTGGCCAAAATCAGAGAAGGAGGTGTTTCCACCATGGCTCAAAGGTCAAGCCTCCAATCAGTGAAATAAGATGTGCATGATATTTAAAAAAATACTCATCCAACTAAGGGGTTACTAATTCTTTTATCTTGATTTTAAACCTAAGCTTTAGGTGAGGTTGTGAGTTCTTTATTTTTCTTTTAAATTTGAGTTGTTAAGTTGGGTAAAAGATTTATTTTTCCCTAAGAGCCTAATCTTCATCCAGGCCATGCATAAAGCAAGGAAGAAACTAGGAAAAGATGCCACTTAATGCAAAAGCTAAACAAATCATCAATCAATTTACAAAGTTAATCAAAAGAATAAAAGGGCCGTTGTGGTTAGGCACCACCACAAACAAAATAACAAATGGGTAGAAGCTCTACCCTTATACAACCATTACAAATGAATTAAATTACAATTAAGAGAATTCATTATTATGGGGTCTTCAAGCTTCATTTCTTCTTCTTCTTTTTCTTCTTTTTCTTTTTTTTTCTTCTTTCTTTTGATGGTTGGAAGGTGGATGCTCCAAGGCTTTACATGGTACATAAGGTAGGATTTTATGACCAATGCTCATCCTAATCCCCATAATAAACATTCCAAAATCCTAATTGCACAAATATACATAAAAAGGAAAAGAATGGAAATCTAACTAACACATGCAAAATAGAGATTAGCTAAAATAAACCACACAAATCCCAAGCATGTATATTGGACTTATCACCTCACACATGGGTGACTAAGTCCACTGCCTATGGATTATGCTTAGGGGTATAAGCACTGCAAGCAAAAATATTTATATTTTTATTTATGATAGTCTTAAGCATAATCCCCTACAAAAAGAATAATGGTTAGACTAGATCACATCTACCATTCATTCTACGAGCATACATCCTAACATTCAGTCTAAAACATATATTACAAAATAAAACAAACATCAAACCATACACCACCCTAACCTAAAGCTAGAAGTGGTGACTTAGGCTAATGTGTTTGCTTTGAAGGTTTGTGTGGTATGCTTAGCTATGGTTTGTAAATTTTCTAAGTGTGAAACATGTTCAACTTAGAGGAGGGTTTCATTTAAGTTGTTTAATTATTTTGGGTTGATTTTATTTCATGTTTTGATTTAGTTCAAGTGAATCCTATAATTAATTACTAAGTTAAAGAGGGAAAGAGAAGAGAACTTCTTTCCTTCCTAACCTAAGTAATTTCTAAAGTATTCACATTTTAGTTTTGTTTAGTGAATGATTTGATTAAATCTTTTAATTAATCCTAAGTTTAGATAAACTCTAAACAAACCTATTCAAAAAAGAAAGGCATTTTAAGATTAAATAAAATGAATCAAATTCACAAAACAATTACTTCATTTCTTTCCCAACATATAACATGCATATGAATGAATTCTAAGCATATCTATACACAAATGAGAATATTAACATTTTATGATGCATGCTAAGTTTATTTAAGAAATTTGAAGTTTAATATGCATGATTTTCTTTAAGTAGAAATGGTTTCTTATCCAATTTTCACATGCACACACATGAAAGTAAGAAAGGCATAAGTGAGTACGATGCCATTGTTAACCATAGAGGTAAGGTACAAGACCTACTTAGGGCTACTTAAAGTCTTGCAACCTTGGGGTTGTCCAGACTAATATACCACTTTCCTTAAATACAAACATGTGTACAAAAGAAAGGAAATGGAAAAGAAAGAATACAAAAGTTATATTAATTGATTCATTTTGTTTATGCCAATTTTGTGTACAAGCATAGATAACCCTTCTTAAATGATAGCATAGGAATGAATAAGATATGGGATTAGGTAAGTGTTAGGTTCTTTTCAAATGAACCATACATCCTACCAACTCTTATTCAAAATTATACCAACATAAAAGAGAAGGAAGATCTACACTAAACACACCCTTATATTTCTATCACATGCAAGATTATAATTAAAATATAAGTAGCACACTTTAAAATTTGATAATTGATTTATATATTTTGAAAATAATTTGAATTTAGTAGTGATAGGTTCAGTTGCATTATTATAGTAGTAACAAATATGATTTCCATTAAATCAAAATTAGAGAAAAGGATAATTCAAAATCCATTGAAATTATTTTTAAAATATTATAGGTTGAATTATCTTTCCATAGTATTTTATCTCATATTTTTCAAAATTTTATTGAAGGAGATATGATTTTTAGAAGATCAAGAGATTAATTAATCATTAATTAAATTCCATAACTAATCCCTTAGCTCACAGCGCGACATGCGGCGGCGGTGGTTAGCGTGCTTTGCACACATCGTGCGATGAGCCCATTACTTAAATGTCCGATCCAAATGGCATCATGGTGGAGGGACGCGCTTTGATCCTGCATGGATCAAAGATGGACGACACGATCATCTGATTTATAAAGGAATAATTCTAAAATGTGGGAATAATCATGGTCATCAATCCAAAATGCATGGATGGATGGCTACGATCACCCAAGTTATTCCCTTAGGATTAATAGAGGCCATCCATGATCCTAGGAAAGATCCAAACTCATTTGAGCTTCAGTTGGAACAAGATTGTTCCCACACCATCTAAAGCTACTAAGGAGCATATCCAATGGTGGATTTTTCATGACTTGAAAATTTCTTTCACAAAAGACCACCCAAAGTGATCAAAATTCCATACCCTCATCGAGCTCGATGAGGTAGCTTTAGTCTTGAGGCGAAGCCTGTTGAAATTTCAAGCCTTGGGGTTGAGTGGATCTTCTTATGGACCAACACCACTTGATCTCCCTTGCAGCTTTGATTCAATTGAGGCTCTCCTTGCTATGGTAACTCAAATGGATGCTTGGGTGCATGCACTTGAATTGATCTCCTGAGGGAGTGTACAAGAGGAATTGGGGTAATTTTGAGTGAGGAAGAAGTTAAAGATTCAAAGGAGCTCCCCTATTTTTCAATGGATAAAATTGAGAAGAAGCTATTTCAAATCCTCCTTAGAAAGCTTAGGATGGCTCTCTGATCTCTCCACTCTCTAGGCCTGATCGAATGAGGAATCATTTCAAATTGAATTAGGGGGAGTATATCTCCCCTATGAAAATCAGACGGTCGACACCTCCTTTGCCATATTGATCCAATTGACCATAATGAAGGGGTTGTTTGATCTATTAGCTCCTTGCACATGGTCAGTTTAAGGCCTTGAGTGGATTGTCAACCTCCCATGTGCTTTAAATTAAGTGGAAGAAGGATTTGAATGAGCTAATTTGTGGATTTGGCCTTGAGTCCATTTGGGTTGACTAAAACTCATTAGGTTGGGTGAACCATTCTTCATTAGGTCCCCTTGAGATATTTGGAAGGTATCAAGTGGATATGAAGAGGGGATGACCAAATTACCCATGGATTAGGCCAAAATGTGTTCTATAGCCTAGGGATAGAATGGCCATTTTGCTGATTTTTTAATTTGGATATGTTGGGTATGTAGAGAAACTAGGTTTGGCCAAGTTTCATGAGATTTGGAATTCATTTGATAGGGTTTGGCTCATGTTGACCCATTTAGGTCAAAATGGGTCAACTTGGGTCAAAATTGGGTCAAACCAAGGGTTGGGTCAAGTTCATATGACCATTTGAAATATTTTGGTGGCATTGGTTTGATTCAATTTGGTATAGTTTTGAATTTGGCTCATATGACTTCATTTAGATCAAACGGGTCAAATTGACCTATTTGACCCATTTGACTTATTTGAGCTAGGTCAAGGATAGGTTAAGGTCTGGTTAGCCATATGGAGTGGATTGGTATCTTTGTTTCCAATCAATTTTGGTTAGGTTGGAATTTGGCTCAACATGACCCCTTTAGGTCAAGCTGGGTCTAAGGTCAATAGGGCTAGGTTAGGTTTAGTTGGCTAATTGAGGCTTTGGTCAAGTTCAACAAGTGATTTGGAATGAACTTGACCCATTGGTTTTCAATTTGACTTAGATCAAGTTTTGACATATTTTGACTTTTTAGGTCAAGTTGGGTCAACTTGGGTCAAGTGGCCAATTGGGCTAGGTTAGGCTCAAATGTTGGCTTGGTCAAGTTCAAACATAGGTCATGATTGAACTTAGATCAATGGTTTCAATCAATTTGGCCTATGGTGGATTTTGGCTATGTTTGGTTTCATTTTGGTTAAGTGTTGACTTGGTCAATCCTTAGGTTTGACTTGGTTTGATCCAATTTGATTGATTGATCATCTCATGATGATTGTTGATCATGATGAGAGGCAAATGTGAGTTTGATTCAATCCAATTTGGTTTGGATTAGAATTTGGCTCATAAGGGTACTTTAGGTCACTTTGGGTCAAGTGAGCCTAAGTGGGTCAAATGGCTTGGTCAAAGCTTGATTTGAGTTTGATTGATCTTGTATATGGACTTATGATTGAAATATAAATCCATTTGCAAGTGGTTTGAAGTCAAATGGGTTTTGATTCATTTGACAATTTCATATTCAAAGGAAGAACATGAAAGGATTTTGGCTTTGATTTTTTTGAATTGGGTTTTGATTTAGTGATTGAGGTTTGTATTTATATATGGATTCATGATTGTAGGGTTGATTGAATCATGAAGGAAAAATCAAGAGCTTTACTTGATTTGAAGTTGATTTGGCTAAGTTCAAGATTTTAACTTTAAAGGCTTAGGTTGGATTTTGAGTGGATTTGAGTTTAATTTTTGGAATTTGTTTTGATTTTTGAATTTATATTTCATTTATATATGTGAATATAAATGAGAATATAAAGATCATAGAAAATTTCAAGGATTTGAAGTGATTTGATCATGATTTAGGCTAAGTCCATTAAAGGAATTTAAATGACTTAGGAAAAGTTTGAAGCTTGAATTTTTTGAATTTGGTTTGATTGATTTGTATTTATATTTCATTTATATATGTGAATATAAATGAGAATATAAATGAGTTATGAGAAAATCCCATGAATTTGAATTGATTTGATCATGATTTAGGCTAAGTCCTTAAGAGGGAAATTTAAGGACTTAAGATTTAAGATTTGGAATTTTGAAGTTTGATTGGTTTGAATTTATATATCATTTATATATGTGAATATAAATGAGAATATAAATGAATCATGAGAAAATCTCATGAGTTTGAATTGGTTTGATCATGATTTAGGCTAAGTCCTTAAAAGAAGATTAAAGACTTAGAAATTTCATTCATGGGTTTCAATCATGGATTTCAATCACATGGGGTTGATTTGAGTTTGGAGAAAATCTTGTAAGATTGATTTAAAGTTTGACTTGAAGGAAGGAAAGCAAGGAATGGTTCAAGCTAAGAGTAGGTAGATTTTTCTAACACCCTTAAGGCATGACCTATTCCTATGGCTAACTCTTCTAAGTCTCTATGGCTAGGTTGAGTGTCCACCTAATCACTAGATGTGTGTGGAACTCTTAAGAGAAGTCCATGTATAAGATGGAGGGTAGGTTGCTCATTTCAAAATGAGGTCAACAAAGGCCCAATAGGTGTGGTGGTGACAAGGAATACATGTATTATGTTGATGATCAACAACAAGAAAGATCACACTAACAAAAATAATCTATCCTTAACACAAGGTGCAGAAAGAATCCAGAGTTTAGTGCAATGTGGCTCAACTTATGTCAAGGACATAAGAGAGAGGGAAGAATCTACTAAGGGTATGAACCTTGCACTAGGGAAGCTGGTTCAATTCATCCACAAGGGGATGAGAGGTTTGATTTGATTTGGGTCTCACTGAGGAGAAAAATATTTGATTAAGTTCTGCTAAGGAAGAGGATTGAATTTATTTCAATTTTTGTTTTGTTTGAATTTTTGAGATGAGCCCTGTTGCTTTGTGATGGATTGCACTGAGTAGGAGACACGGAGGCCGAGACCTAACTTAGATTTACCAATCAAAAGGGGTAGTCTACTAAACATGTAGTAGGATTAGCCAACCAAAGGGATGCCTTTTGGTATGCAGCAGCTATACTTGGAAGAAAGTGTAGTAGACTTACATCCTCCAAAGTAGTGACTAGTTGCTAGGGTAATCTATTGATAAGAAAACATATTGAACCCAACCTAAGGCTGACTATTGAGTGAATTCCACAAGGGACTTAAATCAACTTAAAGGTAGTCAAGGTAATTTCATTTTCTTCAATTTTGTTTTGTTTTGATTTAGATGGATCCAATTGGTTTACAATGAATTGTACTGAGTAAGAGCCATGAAGGCTTAGACCTAACAAAGATTTACCAATTCAAAGGGAGTAGTCTACCAACCATAGGGTAGGACTATCCAACCAAAGGGGTAATGCATTTTGGTATACAATGGTCATGTCTTAAGAAAGCGTGGAATGGCTTCATCTTTGTGGAAAATAGATTGAACCCACCAAGGGCGGCTGGGTGAGTCCACTGGGGATTTATCTCAACTTAGGTAGTCGCAATTCTATAGGGAGTTCACGACAGAAAGATAGGATGCCGCAGGAAAAGGGGCCCTTTTGGGGGCTTGAACTTAATCCACAAGAATTAATTTTATTTGTTTTGTTTATTTTGTGGACCAGTTAGTTTGTGAGGATCAAGCGAGAAGGAGCTTATATCATCTAGACCTATCTCAATTCTTGAACTAGGAGAATCATGTGAACAAATTCTCCAACCAGGGGTGGCTACTAGGAGAATGTCCAATCAAGTAACCGGGTAGTGTCTAAATGGGGTGAGGACTTGATCCAAATAGAGGCCTACGGGGATGGGTATTAAGGGCTTAATCCAACACGGAGAAGATGACATGGCTAGTCATATCCAATAGTATTGGGTCCAACTCAAGGAGAAAGCTGGGGACTCATATCTACCAAGAGTGGTGTATCAGGTGAGTCATCGACATAGTGACTTAACCAACAGGTGCGTTTTGCAATAATTAACTAGGAAAAGCTGGGGACTCACATCCTCTATAATGACTAATTGGGGATAGTCTTCGAATGCTATCCGACCTGGGAGACTAGAGTGAATGCTACTGGGGACTTATATCAATTAAAATAGTCAGATGAAAGGAGCCTGGGGACTTATCCTAAACCTCAAATATACTCAACCTAGTTAGCATCATGGCTACTTCAAGAAGAAAAGCGGGGACTCACATCTTCTTAAGTCAATCATGAGGTAACACTAGTGAATAGCTACCAAACAAGGCTCATTGGTTTGCAATGGTCAAGTTAGGAATAAAGCATGGGGACTCACATATTCCAACAAATGACCACTAGGGTGACATATTAATAAGGTAGCATGTAGACCCGACCTAGAGCAGCTAATGAGTGAGTGCCACTGGGCTTACTCATCAAATAGCTTGAGATAAAAGATTTGTATTTATTTTGTGCATGTGTCAAAAGAAATAGGATGCCTCTGGGGGACTCTTACACTTAACCTAAAACATGCTGGGGAATTTAATGAAATGGTGCCATGGATGGCAAATAGAATTCCCACTAAGAAAGGATGATTGGGTTCTCTCACACCAATCTTAGTTGTGCTAATCAAATAAGATGCCGCTTGGGTTCTCTTACACCTATTCTAATAGCGATGGGAGATTGTGTTTGTGTTGTCAAAGAGGGATATGATGCCACTGGGGGACTCTTACATCTACCCTAGACACATCACGATGGATTCGTAAGACAAGCAAACAATGCTTCAAAAGAAGAGCAGATTTGATAAATGGAATCAGATTTTTATTCTTTTTATTAATGATTGTTTTCAAACATGATTTGTTTCATGGGTAATATTTTTTTAAATAGAGCCCATTAATTGGAAGCATCTGGTGTTCCCCTTTATAATCAATAAGCTGATAAGATCCTCTTTGGTAGGCCTTCTCTATGGCATAGGGGCCTTCCCAAGTGGGTTCAAACTTGCCTCCCATCTTTTGACGGGCAACAATTGGTCTCCTTAGGACTAACACAAGTTCTCCTACTTGGAAAGATCTAAGGCGGACCAACTTGTTGTGAGCTTGAATCATTTTGGCCTTGTACAACTCGAGGTTCTGGCATACCCATAGGTGAATCTCCTCCAAACCTTTGAGCTCTTCTAACTGCAACTTTGCATTCTACTATGTAGTGATCTTGTTACCCAATGCTATCCTTAGTGATGATAGTTGAACTTCGGTAGAGCGACAGACCCATACACTAAGAAAATGGGGTAGCGAGTTGGAGTTGGTATGTGATGTGGTAGGGCTTCAACCAACTACTTGTTTCTTGTCATTTGTTATCATCAAGAGTCTTCTTCAGTATCTGGATGAGAGTTTTACTGAATGCTTCTGCTAAGCTATTTGCTATATGGTAGTAGATGGTAGAGTATCTCCAATCTATACCATGTCTCCTGGCGAAGTTATTGATCTTCGTGCTTTTGAATGCAATACCATTATCAAATATAATTCATTGAGGCACCCCAAACCTATATACGATATGGTTTTTAAAAAAGTGAAGCATGCTTAGCTGTGACCTCTATGAGTGGGATGGCTTCCGCCTACTTGGAAAAGTAGTCGGTGGTAAGTAAGATGAATCGATGCCACTTAGAAGAAGGAGGATCGATTATACCTACAATGTCAGTACCCCAACACTCGAATGGCCATGAAGCCAATGTTGGGTGTAGAATGTTGGGTGGTTGGGGGAGGACCACACCATGTACTTAACATTGATGGCATCTCCTAGCTACATCGATGCAGTTTGTAATCATCAAAGGCTAGTAGTATCCAAGTCGCTTAATCTTCATCTTCATATTTAGACCAAATTGATGTGCTCTGCATGGACCTGAGTGTATCTTGATTACGATGCCACGGGCTTCATGTTTGTCCAAACAACCTAAGCACATTTAGTCAAAGGTATGCAATTCCATCAAAGAGCATAGGAGAGCTCTCCATTTCACTGATGGGCTTGTGACTTTTCTTGAGGTAGTTTTCTGTGTCTATGAATGGTTGCCTCCAATCTTGCTCCTTGTCCATTTTGGCAACGATAATCTCTCCTTCAAGAGAAAGTCTCTCGATGAGTTCAACATCAATAAGGGATAAACTTGTCTATTTTGGAACCTTATTAGAATGGACTCATCTTCCTGATATGATAATTCTTTGGCAAGTTTGGCCAAAGCATCTACTACTGCATTCTCTACTCGAAGAACCTTGTAGATGGTGACTTCAGGAATTTGGGCCAACAGCTTCATGGCATACTTGTAGTAATGATGAAGCTTGGGTTTGAGAACGTAGGACGATGCGGTTGATGACCAAGCGAGAATCCCAAAGATGTTGATGCTCTTGACATAGTGATGGCTAACTCAGACAATCAAAGCCTCATACTCAGCTTTGTTGTTGGTGTAGGGGTTGAAAATATAGTATGAGAATCTCATCACATTGTAGTTTGAAGTTAGAAGAACTATTCCTACCTCTACCTTTCCTGGGAGAATAAATCATGGTGCTTCACCTTTAAAAATGAAGTTGCACCATCAAAATACATCTCCCATCGATAGTTGTTGTCCTCCCCTAAGTTCATGATTTGATCATCAAGGAGATCATCACTAAGTGAAGAATCAGTAGGAAGTGGGTGTGCTGCTAAGAAATCCACTAGTGTCTATCTTTTTACCGCATGGAGGGGTACAAATGTGATATCAAACTATGAAAGTATCATGGACCATGCCCTCATCGGATAGCATTGAGTGTCATGAGATGTGATGGATTGTTGAGATCAAGTTCACCTTATAAAAGCATATAGTGTTGTAGCTTTAGATGCAAAGATCAAAGCTAGGCAATGTTTCTCAATAGGTGGATAGTTTACTTTAGGAGAATGGAGGTAGTAGAGCACTTTCCTTCCCTTCATTGGCTTGGGCCAATAGAGCAGAGAGGTCCAATGCATAGTGTAGAGGATGGCCTATGCAGGATAGGGGCTACTAGGGGCGGCTTCACCATACTACTTGATGTCTTTGAAAACATCTCACTTATCATCCCACTTGAACTTGGCATCCTTTTGACAAGTGCTAAAATGGCTTGCATCTCCCGATAGGTTGGAGATAAAAAAATCTTAGATCGTCGACATCCTTGAAAGGATCCGAGTTGAGTTAAACTCTTAGGAGGTGGCATTTCTAAGATAGCTTTAATCTTTTAGGATCTATTTCTATTCCCGATGTTCAATAACAAACCAAGAATTTCTCTCAATGCACACTTTAGGGGATTCATCTTAAGGTTATATTATCTTAACCATTCAAAAAGTACTCTCAAGTCAAAGAGGTGGTCTTCTTTTTCTCTATTCTTGACTACTAGATCATTAACATATCACTCAACATGATGATGAATGAGTTCATTGAAGATTTGAGTCATGTCCCGTTGGTATGTAGCATCAATATTTTTAAGGTTGAAAGGCATGACCCTGTAATAGAAGATTTCGATCAGGGTTTAGAAAGCAGTGTTTCTTTTATCTTTAGGAGATATCTTGATTTGGTTATAGCCAGATGACCCATCTATGAAAGAAAAGACTACGTGAGATGAGACAATGTCCACCATTAATTCTGGTATAGGAAGAGGAAACTCATCCTTAGAACATGCCTTGTTTAAGTCCTAAAATTGATGCATATGAATTTGGCCATTCTTCTTCTTAAGTGGGATGACACTATCTAACGGTAGGATATTTTTCTTCCACGATGAAACCAGATTGATCAATTTCTTGACTTCATAAATGACATTGTTCAATTTCTAATCACATGTCTAGGAGCTTGCTTAATAGGGGTAAGCGTTAGGATCTATTATTGTGGTACTATGTGGAGATAATCGAGCATTTCTTCATAACTCCATGTGAAGCTCTTTAAGCTTCTCAATAGCCTAACTAAGTCATTGGTTTCTTCTTCATTTATGAACGATGTATGTGGGGATTTTCTTCTATCCCGAGGTTGATTTCTTTAAACTTATCTATTGAATGAATCTCCTCTTCAAATTTTAGCGGTGCCTCTTTGACTTGGAGATCATCGGATCATCGAGATTTCTAAACATAAGAGTTGGTGTTGTGTGAGAAGAACTATCGACTAAATGATTGGTAACAACTAGCGATGTCATCATCACTAGACCCACTATCGAATCTAGTCTTGCTCTTGATTGTGCTTCCCACATTGTTCCATAGCTTTTGAAGTACTCATGTGCTTGGACCATGTTGAGGAACTAAACCTTTAAGTATAAGATTTTGAACACAAGGTGAGTAAAAGTCAAATGGTAATTCCATTAATTCTTTAAAGTATCCTCCTCAAGTTCTACATGACTTGAGGATGATGAACCCAAAAAGAACCTCTTTTTCTTCATGTTATTGGAAGACTTAGGGACTTCCTTAACTATCAAACCTTTAACTTTCTGAGATGTAAGTGAGGTAAGAGCTAAGGTTCCCAACTGCTGCCTAATAGTTTCACATAAACCAGATTCAAATACTTTGCTTTTCTTGGAGGCCTAGTCTTTTTCTTTATCTGGATTGAAAATCACCTCCAATGGAACCCCAGAGGGTTGGTGGTATACTAATCACATTAGACTCATCCTCATGGATTCCAAGTTTATGTGAATAGTAGGGTACTCTATGAATTGGAACACGACCTCTATTGGCTGATAGCCAACTAGGGGGTCTCCTACCTCTGGAACTGCCTCTATTTTTGCCTTTGCCTTTGCCTGGTGGAGGTTAAGCCATCCTACCCACATGTCCATATGATGGAATGAATTATGGGTGGAATGTGATATGCAGATCTATTTCTTCTTAATTCCCTTTCTTGTTCACTTGGACTTTTATTTTCCTTTTCTTTTTTCTTTTGGCTTTTCTTTTTCTTCATTTTATTTATCTTTTGTTTTTGCATTTGAATTTTGTCCAAGTTCATGAGAAAGGGTGTTTTGAGGAAGATAGTAGGTCATATCCTCATAAATCTCAACCTCTCTAACTAAAAATGGCTTTTCATCTCTGTTGACATGATATTCAATTCCATCTTTTCTGAACTTGATGCACTGATGGAGGGAGGATGGAATGATCTTGTTCTGATGTATCCAAGGCCTACCAAGAAAAGAAGTGAATAAAGTATTCAAATCAATGATGTAAAACTTGGCTTTAGTATTCCAATAACCTATCTCCAAAGGTAACACTATAGAACCTAATGCCCGCTTACCTTGTTCATTGAATCCTCTCAACATCATCCGATCTCCTCAGGGTGTAGAGATGTTGATCCTTAGATAGGCAAGGGTCTTTAGATTCATGTTCACCAATGCACACGGATGAGAACTCGGCAAGTCAACTTGTCCATGTCATGATATGAGGGGATGGTTGTGCTCCAAGTCCCAGAAGAAGGTCTTCATCGTGAAGGTGATCCCTTGAGCTTCTTTTGCATAATGTGCTTCTCACTATTTCGGTGAGCTAAGTATATCTCGATCAAGGAGAGTCTTGATTAGTGATTCCCTCATCTCTCTTTGGATAAGAAAAGCATTATATATGCTTCTTTTGCATAACTTTCTTAGAAGAGAAAGGAGAGTCTTGAGATTCTTATCTCTTTGGTGATCATTCAGCATTTCTTAGATGAGAAAGGATGTTATAGTCCACCATCCTCCACAAGCATATCCGTGGAGCATCACTTGGAGGGCTTCTCCATCTATACCAATGACTTATTTCTCTATCTTGAGGTGCCCTAGGAGGTAGAACCTTGCCACTATGGAGGTTGACTTGGTGATCTCTTGTGGCGGGGTAATGGAAGGTTACGCACATCGCTCACCTACAGCTTCTCCTATGGGACCCTCAGAATCGCATGATTCTAAGTTTATCTCAATAGGTGAACCCATAGTATTCAGAGTTGGAAAGTCCAACTCTGAGTTAGAAAGAGGAAGATCAAAATTGTTATAGTTATTTTGACTTGAAGAGTTATTGTTAGGAATAGAAGAAATAACCCATCAAATGGCATAGATGTAATTCAAACTAGCTTTATTCTTTAATTTCTTGAAATTATTTGGAGGTATAAAGTAGAAGTCAAGTAAAGTGAGTGGGGTAAGGGATTTGATGCCCTTATCCACTCATATGAGAGTTTTACTAGTAGAAGAAATAGAAGAAAGAAATGGAAGAAGTCAGTGTGGAATTATAACTATGGAGGTGGTGGTCGGTGGGCTAAGGGCTATCTCGGTGACATATGTTGCTTGCTGTGAGCTCCCCTTTTAGAGTTGCGGCAACTTGCAAACCTTCTTTAGTTTTAGAGGTTTGAGCTGACTCAGACACCTGTAAGGAAAGCCTCTTGATCTTCTAGATGATCTTCTTAGATATTTTGGATAGAGAAATATTCCAACCTTCTTTGGTTTTGTAGGATCACATGTGTCCCCAAGGATAACCCTGATAGAACTAGAAGGTTGTTCCACAAGTATTCCTTTGGGATAACTACAACACCGTTCTTGAAACTGTGTTCAAGCCAGTCCTTGAATGTGAAGCAATCCTCCAAAACATGGCCTAGCATACGGTGGTAAGGGCAAAAGTTTGGATCATAACTTTTGCCTACTTCCTCCGATCTCCTGGGCTTGGGTAGCTGAAAATCAAGTTTCTTTAAGAGATTCTTAAAGATCTTGATTACCTCCCTCTTAAAGAATAAGGTTTGTTTAACTTATCTAAAGAGTAGGTGGACCATAACTACGGCGTGGGTATGCATGCCTTGTGGTATGGTGAGGAGGCTGTGTGCCATGGAGGCTCTTGTGGGCCGTGCCTCGGTGGTGGTAAAAGAGGTGGAGGCTGTTGAGATTGTGGTATCTCAGACTGATCTCTAACTTGTTGCTTCCCTTTATCAACCACAACTCTACGGCTTCTTCATAGACCTTTTTGTGGCTTTGCAAGATCTTGAAAAATTATTTGGCTTCTCCTTGTAGACTAGCTACCTTGTTGATTAGCTTCTCAAATGTTTTGATTGTGAAGCCCTTAAGCATGAAAGACTAGGCCATGGATATTCTTTAAGAGAATCTCAATGGCATGCTGTTCAGATAGTTGTGGTTCACACTTCATACTCAGGTTACACCATCGGATAATATAATCAATAAGTGACTCACAGGGGTGCTGTTGTGCTACAACGAGATCACAGTAACCTTTGCTGAGCTCCAAACCTCTTGATGAAGAGTTGCTCTAACTCAACAAATTTCTTTACTAAGTAGTTCACATCATGAAAGCAAAACCTGAGGTTACTTGAAAGAGGTAGAAAAGTAAAGCGTCATTGCCACACATTTGCAGCACGAATGTGTTATATATATGCCTTGGGTTTCCACTACCATCAAAGCTTTTGAAGGAAAGTGGCATGAAACCCTTGGGATATTGGATAGCATCAAGTTCCTCAGGTTCTACCCTTTGGCCGATGATCCTCCCAGGCTTGAGCCAATGCTTCCTTCACTTGCTTAACCATAGATTTTATCTTTTCTTGTATGGAGGTACTTTCACTACCTTCCTATACATGGTAGTGCTACCTTGCTCAGCAGGAGGTAGAGTCTTGCGGGTCCAAGACATGCACTAACTGCGTGTATTAGTAGGATAAACTAAAGGGCTTATTTAAGCACTAAAACTACTAAGTCCTCCATATCATGCCATCCTATCTATCTGTCCTTACGCCTCAACGATGTTTGGAGTCTTGAGCTATCTTTGTTGTGTCTTCGATCAACCTCATCACCTTCCATGGCTTACTCCCTGAGAGATCCTCTAGTGTACCATGCAGACTCAGTGAGTCTCCCAACAAGTCATCTTCATTGGGATCGAAGACTTTCTCTTCATCTGTGTACCCCAAAATCTCCTTCTTTTCTGAAATGTGAGCTACTATCTCATCAAGAATGATCCTGAATGGGAACAAATGATCTAACCGGTGTGATCATTATCATGCAGTGGCACCGGACCTCTTTGGGAGAGTCAATCCTATGTGGACGTACTCACTGGATAATGACATTCTTGACTGCTATCGGCTATGAGAGGTAACAATCTAGGATGTTCCACTATCACTAGTGCAAAAATTATCATCTACATTCTTAATCATCATCTCACATCCTCACGACCGCGAGCGGGTGAAGGGATGACCATGATGCTTTGGGGTCAGCCACTCCTTCTCACACTACCAAGGCAAGTAAGCAGTGAGATCTCACCACCATAATGGTGGTGTAGAAGGGTAGGATCCCTGAGCCATGAATCACCAACGGGTGCTGCTTCCCGAAATGGCCTTCATGGCCTTTATGACAAAGAGATGTAATCTGACAGATATGAGAGGTAGAGGGGGGTGGAGACACCATCAACTCTCTATGCATGTGAGCTATCCCTCCTATGATGACTAATCCCAAGAAGAAGGATGCCATCAAGATGCAGCACCGAGCCGGAAAATCAATAAAGATGGATGCCGCAACCTAACCTCCGCCTCCCTACTGGTAATATGTCAGAGCCTCCCTGCCCTTCCAGATATGCTTCCCACACTAGGGATGATGGATCGAGATCAAACCGAGTTTCCGACTGAAGCATCCATAGTTCACACCTAGCTAAGATGATCAGGCCAAGGTCCTCCTATGTAATTGCGGTATACTACATCATGGTGGATGTGATGATTTAATCCTCCTTGCATCTTCTCTATCTGACCTAGAGAGAGGATGGAACTAGTTTGCTGTAACCAGTGGTGAGGTGATAACAAGTAACTCCTGAACAACTAAACGAGCTATTGCCTCCATCTCCCTTGTAATCCTAGTGTGATACCACTTGATCATGTGGTTCTTATTCCTACGCTGTGTCCTGGTAGGATGGGAGGAGTGGGAGCCAGAACTATACTCAAAAGTATGGGAGGCAAGCCCCGGGTGGGGAGCATTCCCTTAGAGGGTGATGAGAGGGTGCTACACTAGGCAGCTGAGAAACCATGGGCCATCAACTGGGGCTAAGTATTCGCTATATTGCGATCTTGTCAGCAAGCCTACTGGGACCACTTTCCTCTTCAATGAGAAGACATCAGAGTTGGAGGGTAAATCAATCGATGATCTCCCGCCCACGTCCTACTTCGAAGTGAGGGAGTGCCCTCATAAGTAATCCTAGCTCCCTCGAATCCCATACCAAAGTGAATCATATGCCTATGGTCCAATCGGGGGAAGTTGGCTTAGTCCAAAGCCAAATTCATACCATGAGGGAAGGTGAAAATGAAATTATGTGATCCGGCAATCTCAGAATAGCTATAAAAGACTAAAAACTGAATTGTCACTGTACTACAACTGACTGTAAGAATCTGCAATAGGAAATGAGTTTGGATCAGATTTCTATCTTTGTAGATTTTTTTTAAATTTGAATTGAAAATTTTGAACCCACATCCAACAACTTGAAAGTGTTAAGTGGGGTTCAAATAGATTTGAGAATTTGATTGAAAGAGGAATTTTGAATATGAATCCAACTTCAACAAATTAGGGTATGTTCAAAGATGGATTCAAATATTATGAGAAGGATCTTTCCATAGGTTCATGTTTGTGAATTTAGATTTTCTTTTGATTTGAGGACCCTTTCCTTTAACAAATTTGGGTATGTTAAAGTAAGGGTCAATTGATTTTATTTTTGTTTGATGATTTTGAAATTTTATTTACTTAGCAAATTTCGGTATGCTAAGTGAAGTATTTTATGAAAATGATTGTTTGTTTTTGAATTATTGTTTGATTTTTGGAAATTTGGAATTCCCACTTAGCAAATTTAGGTATGCTAAGTGGAGAACCCAAGTTTATTTTGTTTGATTTTTGAAAATTGGAATTCCAACTTAACAAATTTAGGTATACCAAGTGAAGAACCCAAATGTGTTTTGTTTAATTTTTGAAAATTGGAATTCCCACTTAACAAATTTAGGTATGCTAAGTGAAGAACCCAAATGTGTTTTGTTAAATTTTTGAAAATAGGATTCTTACCAAATTTAAGTATGCTAAGGAAATCCTATGGTTTCATTTTGTTTTAATTTGTTTGAAAGTGGAAACATTACTTTAGCAAATATGGTATGCTAAGGTTGAAATCCCACTTAGTTTTGTGAAATGGAAATTTCAGTTAGCAAATTTGAGTATGCTAAATGAATTCCAAAGGATGTATTCAAAATTTTGTTGTGTTTTGGTTTTGAAAAATGGAAACTTCCCCTTAGAAAATTTGATATGCTAAAGAATGAAGTTCCAAAGGTGTTTTAAAATTTTGTTTTTGAATTTGGAGGCTACACTTAGCAAATTTGAGTATACTAAGTGAAGTTCCAATTGTGTTTTGAAAACTTTGTTTTTGAATTTGGAGGCTACAATTAGTAAATTTGAGTATGGTAAGTGAAGTTCCAAATGTGTTTTGAAAACTTTGGATTTTGAATTTGGAGACTTTACTTAGCAAATTTGAGTATGCTAAATGATGTTCCAAAAGGTGTTTGAAAATTTTTGATTTTTAATTTTGAGACTTGACTTAGCAAATTTGAATATGCTAAATGAAGTTCCAAATATGTGTTTGAAAATTTTTGATTTTAGATTTGGAAACTTCACTTAGCAAATTTGAGTATGCTAAATGAAGTTCAAAATATGTTCTGAACATTTTGATTTTGGATTTGGAAACTTTACTTAGCAAATTTGAGTATGCTAAATGAAGTTCCAAAAATGTGTTTGAAAATTTTTGATTTTTGATTTTGGGTTTGGAAACTTCACTTAGCAAATTTGAGTATGCTAAATGAAGTTCCAAATGTATTTGAAAATTTTTTGATTTTGATTTGGATACTTACTTAGCAAATTTGATTATGCTAAATGAAGTTCCAAAATATGCTTGAAAATTTTTTATTTTTGATTTAGATTTGGAGACTTCACTTAGCAAATTTGAGTATGCTAAATGAATTTCCAAATGTGTTTAGAATTTTGAAAGTATGATTATTTAAGTTTTAATTTTTGAAAAGAGGACTCCCATTCAACAAATTTGGGTATGTAGCAATGGGAATCAATCTTATTTTTGAAAAGTAAAGTTTTATTTTGTGTGTGATTATTATTTTTTGAAAGGGGGAATTCCAACTTAATCATATATGATATATGTTTAAGTGGGATTTCCAATTGATATTTTATTTTTAGTTGAATGAAGTCTTCATTTAATAAATTTGAGTATATTAAATGAAGGTGTTCATGTGTATTTTTGAAAAAAATTTAATTTTATTTAAAAATGAAACTTCCATTCAATAGGTGTGAATATATATTGAATGGAAAGATTCATGCATGCTTTTGGAAAACTTTATTTTTGATTGTGATTTTTGGAAAGATGATTATTCATTTTATTTTGAAAATGAAATCTTCCTCAAAGTGAATTGAAAGAAGATGTTCATTTGTGCTTTTGGAAAATTTTGTTAATTGTATTTTTGAAAATTCTTACATGTAACAATTATGAGAATTGTTAAATGAGGGTGATAAATTTTTTGTGGAAAGTAATTTATTAAGTGCATTTTTGAAAAGGGATGCTTTTTTGAAAAGCAAAGTTCTTATGGAAAATTTATTTTGTCTTTATTATTTTAGAATGAACCTTTCCTTATCATGAAAATGGTAAGGAGGAAGTCTTTAAATGTTTTCTTTTTATTTTTTATTTAGATTTTTTTATTTCTACCCATTGGAGAACCTAATGGGGGTTTTAGGACCAACATGGAGTGAGGTCCTAAAACCTAAAGATGTTGGCTAACTCAACTTAAAGAATGAAATAAGCTAAGTGCTAATAGAAAGAAAGGTAGTCTCAGATACATTCCAAAGTATAAACCCACTATCGATACTCAAAGATAACGATCATTTACCAAAGATGGAGAGAGAATTCCCCAACAGAGTCACTAAAAAAATTTGTGGTGAATAATTTCTATAGGAGTCACCTTCAAATCTGTGGGGAGAAAGAGAAGGCATGAATATAGAAATTCATCTTTTTGGGATGCCACACAGATCCAGATGTGCTTATTCGTGATCGACGCCATCAATGAATAGTATATTATCTCAATAGAAAGTAAACTACCTTTTAATGGACCTCACCTCAAGGACTCTAAGGATGATGGGTCATATGTACAGATTCTTCCCTACTTTACATGAAAAGTAAAGCATGGTTTTTTTCAAGTTCCCATAGGGAAAGCCCCCCATAGTTAATTACATCCTAAGGGATGAGATCCTTTAGGAATACTCTCGATTAAGATAAATGATCGTTGTCTTCAAAGATTTTAATAGGAAAGGACTATCAATCGACTAGTTCATTTTTTGAAGATCAAATGGAATTGATCAAAGAGAGGGAGTTATTATTGAAGCCAAAAGAAAGATAGGTAGGAGATGCCCACTATGTTAGGAAACTTAGCGAGCATCTCAAACTATCTTGTGGTTGGGCTTTATACTTTTTTGAAATTGATTTAATTTGTTTGAGTTATATTTTTTTATTAGAAGTTTAGGACTTATGATTCCTTAACAAAAGATTAAGAAAATACCTAAGAGGTGAGGAATTATGCTTATGTCCCATGAAAGGAAGAAGAAACCTCAGAACCTAAATCTTAGGAGCTTTGGCGAGGGCCAAAAGCACAACCTAAATCTAAGGCAAAAAATGGGTAATTGGTTGGCCTCCACAAGAGAGGATAAACCACTCGACTTACAACCCTGGGGTTGGCCACACCAACTAACTCCTCACAATGTAAAATATGTAGGCAAGTCATGCTTTTGCAAGATAGCTAGACTATTATTTATTTAGAAAGAGACTAAGTCCTTAAACTCACTCCCTAAAGAGACTAGCTCATGTAAGGGCATGCTTCAAATGACCTAAATCTAATGCAATTCAATTTTCATTTTATTTTTATTTTGGACAATTATTTTGACTCTAGATTCATATGACTAATGCATGAGAAATAAGTTATTGGCCAAAATTATGAAGGAGGAGGTGTGTTTCCACCATGACTCTCAAAGGTCAAGCCAAGTTTCTCTAGCAAAGGTGGAAGCCCTCCAATCAAGAGTGTAATAAGATGCTATTATTCATGATATTATAAAAGAAAGTACTCATCCAGCTAAGGGGTTACTAATTCTTTTATCTTGATTTTAAACCTAAGCTTTAGGTGAGGTTATGAGTTCTTTATTATTATTATTTTTTTTTTAATTTGAGTTGTTAAGTTGGGTAAAAGAATTATTTTTTCCCAAGAGCCTAATCCACATCCAGGCCATACATAAAGCAAGGAAGAAACTAGGAAAAGATGCCACTTAATTCAAAAGCTAAACAAATCATCAATCAATTTATAAAGCTAATCGCAAAAAAAATAAATAAAGGTCATTGTGGTCGCACCACCATAAAACCCAAAATAATAAATGGGGAGCTACCCTTATACAACCCGGATTACAAATGAATTAAATTACAATTAAGCAAGAATTCATTGTTATGGGGTCTTCAAGCTTCATTTCTTCTTTATTCTTTTCTTCTTCTTCTTCCTTCTTCTTCTTTGATGGTTGAAGGTGGATTCCAAGGCTTCACATGGCATAAGATAGATTTTATGACCAATGGTCATCCTAATCCCCATAACAATCATTCTAAAATCCTAATTGCACAAATTTACATAAAAAAGAAAAGAATGGAAATCTAACTAGCACACACCAAAATATAGATTTAGCTAAAACAAACCCCAAATCCCAAGTATATTTTGACTTATCACCCCACACAGATGGGTGACTAAGTCCACCTGGCTTATTGGATTATGCTTAGGGGTATATGCACCTATAAGCAAAAGCATTTATATTTTTATTTATGATTGCATCCCTTACGCACAATCCCTTGTAGAAAATAATGGTTAGACTAAGATCGCGCTACCATTCATCCTACGAGCATACATCCTAACCTTTAGTCTAAAACATACATCACAAAATAAAATAAACATCAAACCATGCACCGCCCTAACCTAAAGCTAGAAGTGGTGACTTAGGCTAATGTGTGTGCTTTGAAGGTTTGTGTGGTATGCTTAGCTATGACTTTAAGTTAGAATTTCCTAAGTGTGAAACATGTTCAACTTAGAGGAGGGTTTCATTTAAGTTATTAATTATTTTGGGTTGATTTTTATTACATGTTTTGATTTAGTTCAAGTGAATCTTACAATTAATTACTAAGTTATAAAGAATGGGAAAGAGAGAAATTTCTCTTTCCTTTCCTAACTTTAAGATATATTATTAATTCAAAACAAAGGCATTTTAAGATTAAATAAAATGAACCAAATTCACATACATTACTTTATTTCTTTCCCAGCATGTATAACATGCATATGAATGAATTCTAAGCATATCTATACACCCAAATGAGAAAATTTAACATACTTTATGATGCATGCTAAGTAGCTTATTTAAGGAAATTTGGAAGTTTAATATGCATGATTTTCTTTAAGTAGAAATGGGTTTCTTATCCAATTTTCACATGCACATGAAAGTAAGAAATACATAACTGAGTATGGCGCCATTGTTAACCAGAGCTGTAAGGTACAAGACATATTTAATGTGACTTAAAGCCTTGCAATCTTAGGGTTGTCCAGACTAATATACCACTTTCCTTAAATACAAACTTGTGTATAAAAGAAAGAATGCAAAAGTTGTATTAATTAATTCATTTTGTTTATGCAATTTTGTGTACAAGCATAGATATCCCATCTTAAATGATAGCATAGGAATGAATAAGATATGTGATTAGGTAAGTGTTAGGTTCTTTTCAAATGAACCATACATCCTACTAACTCTTATTCAAAACTATACCAACATAAAAGAGAAGGAAGACCTACACTAAGCACACCCTTATATTTCTATCACATGCAAGCTTATAATTAAAATATAAGTAGCATACTTTCAAATTTAATAATCGATTTATATATTTTTGAAAATAATTTGAATTTAGTAGTGATAGTAGGCACTCATTTCATATTTTACTTTTACATACAAATTTGACATAAAGTAAACAATTTCATTTTAAATTTGAATTTGAAAAATATGGATGCATAAACCACATGACATACAAATTTAACATGTTGGGGAAAGAATCAATGAAAGCATGTAAACACATTCACTTTAATTAAATCCTAAAAGGCATTCTTATGAAATAAGAAAGTTTAAAATAAATCAAAGTGTATTCAATGTGATTTTGTTTAGTTTTAAGTTTAATTTAATTTTAAAATGTGAATTGAGTTTGCTGTTCTAACCCATTCCACATGTGTTTGATATTTTTTGTTTAATTTTTAGATGATTAGATTCATTTTATATGTTAATTAGGTTAAGGTATGAATTAACTTAATTAATCCTTATACCACCTGATTAACCAAGTAATTATGAGCCAATGAGATGACATAAAACTCAAGGAATTTAAACTTGCAATGCATAAGAAGAAAAGGCCTAATACAATTTGGCTCATGGTTAATGGTTAATTAAACTAAGGGGTTTAACTTAAGTAATTTCAAAACACCCTTCACACATATGTGGTGGGTTTTCATTTCCTTAATTGAACTTAGGTTTTAAACACCTAAGCATCTACCCAAAGTAGATTAATTAAGTTATGGAAGTTTTTAGAATTTTTATAAATTAATTAAGAGAGTAATTAATGAATTAACCCTTAATTAAGGGAGAATTAAGGAAATAAAAGGTGATTTAGGGGATAGCTTCAGGGAAATACCCCAAAATTATTTTCTAAGCCTCCTATTCATTGGATCTAACCTAAATCAACCCTAATAGTGAATTAAAATAGTAATCCAACCTTAATTATCCATAATTAGATTAAGGGAGTAATTAAAAAATACATTTGCAATTCCCCTAATTAAGCTTTAAATAAATCCCAAGAAAATTAAGGAAGGCAGAGGTCATCCCCTAAAACTTACCCAAGATGTTTGAGATTAATTAGAGGATTAATTAAGAAGTAATTAGCAAAATGATATTTCCATTAACACCAAGAATCAGAGAAAAGGATAATTCAAAATCCATTGAAATTATTTTTAAAATATTCTAGGTTGAATTATCTTTTAATAGTATTTTACCTCATATTTTCTAAATTTTATTGAAGGAGATACGATTTTGGAAAGATCAGGAGATTAATTAATCATTAATTAAATTCCCTAACTAATCCCTTAGCTCACAGCATGACACACGGTGGAAGCAGTCAGCGTGCTTTACATGCGCATCGCGGTGAGCCCATTACTTAAACATCCCATCTAAATGACAGCGTGGTGGCGGGATGCGCTTTGATCTCCACCGTCTGATCAAAGATTAGACATCCAGGGATCATCCCGTAGTTTATAAAAGGGATAATTAATTCTAAAACGTTGGAATAATCATGGCCATCCATCCAAAACACGCGGATGGATGGCTAAGATCACCTGAGTTCTTCCTTTAGGATTAACAGAGGCCGTCCATGATCTAGAAGATCCGAGCTCGATTGAGCTTGGATTGGAATAAGATTGTTCCCACACCATCTAAAGCTACTAAGGAGCATATCCAATGGTGGATTTTGCATGACTTGAAAATTTCTTTCACAAAAGACCAACACCCCCTAAGCTAAGTGGTCAAAAAATTCCATACCTCGCCAGAGGTGATCATCGATGCCCAAGCTCGATGAGGTAGCTTTGTTTAGTGGAGACAAAGTCCTGTTGAAAATTTCAAGCCTTGGGGTTGAGTGGATCTTCCTATGGACCAACCACACTTGATCTCCCTTGCGGCTTTGATTCAATTGAGCTCTCCTTGCTGTGGGAAACTCAAATGGAAGCTTGGGTGCACTCGAATTGATCCCCTGAGGGAGTGTGCAAGAGGAATTGGAGTAATTTTGAGTAAGGAAGAAGTTGAAGATTCAAAGGAGCTCCCTTATTTTTCAATGGAGAAAATTGAGAAGAAGTTATTTCAAATCCTCCTTAGAAAGCTTAGGATGGCTCTCTGATCTCTCCTAACACTCTCTAGGCCTCAATCGAATGAGGGAATCATCATTTCAAATTGAATTAGGGGGAGTATATCTCCCCTATGGCAATCAGATGGTCGACACCTCCTTTGCCATTTTGATCCAATTGACCACAATGGAGGGGTTATTTGATCTGTTAGCTCTTTGCTCATGGTCAATTTAAGGCCTTGAGTGGATTGCCAACCTCTCATGTGCATTAAATTGAATGAAAGAAGGATTTGGAATGAGCCAATTTGACCCATGGGGTCGGGTTTGGCCTTAGGTCCATTTGGGCTGATCCAAACCCATTGGGTTGGGTGCACCACTCTTCATTAGGTCCCCTTGAGGTATTGGGAAGGTATCAAGTGGATATGAAGAGGGCATGACCAAATTACCCATGGATTAGGCCAAAATTTGTTCTATGGCCTAGGGGTAGAATGGTCATTTTCCTGATTTTTTTAATTTGGATATGTTGGGTATGTGGTGAAACTAGGTTTGGACAAGTTTCATGAGATTTGGAATTCATTTGATAAGGTTTGGCTCATGTTGACCCATTTAGGTCAAAATGGGTCAACGTCAACAGTTGACTAATTGGTCAAATTGGGTCAAACCAAGGGTTGGGTCAAGTTCATATGACCATTTGAAATGTTTTGATGGCTTTGGTTTGATTCAATTTGGTATAGTTTTGAATTTGGCTCACATGACTTCATTTAGGTCAAATGGGTCAAATTGACCTATTTGACCCATTTGACCTATTTGGGCTAGGTCAAGGGTAGATTTAGGTTTGGTTAGTCATATGGAGTGGATTTGTATCTTTTTTTTCAATCAATTTTGGTTATGTTTGAATTTGGCTCAACTTGACCCCTTTAGGTTAAGTTGGGTCTAAGGTCAATTGGGCTAGGTTAGGTCTTAGCCACTGAGGCTGGTCAAGTTTAACAAGTGATTTGGAATGAACTTGACCCATTGGTTTGAATCAATTTGGCTTAGATCAAGTTTTGACACATTTTGACTTTTTAGGTCAAGTTGGGTCAACTTGGGTCAAGTGGCCAATTGGGCTAGGTTAGGCTCAAATGTTGATTTGGTCAAGTTCAAACATAGGTCATGAATGAACTTAGATCAATGGTTTCAATTAATTTGGCATATGGTGGATTTTAGCTATGTTTGGTTTCATTTTAGTTAAGTGTTGACTTGGTCAACCCTTAGGTTTGACTTGGTTTTATCCAATTTGATTGATTGATCATCTCATGATGATTGTTGATCATGATGAGAGGCAAATGTGAGTTTGATTCAATCCAATTTGGTTAGGATTAGAATTTGGCTCATAAGGGTACTTTAGGTCACTTTGGGTCAAGTGAGCCTAAGTGGGTCAAATGGCTTGGTCAAAGCATGATTTGAGTTTGATTGATCTTGTACATGGACTTATGATTAAAATATAAATCCATTTGCAAGTGGTTTGAAGCCAAATGGGTTTTGGTTCATTTGACAATTTCATATTCATAGGAAGAACATGAAAGAATTTTTGCTTTGATTTTTTTTGAATTGGATTTTTATTTAGTGATTGAGGTTTGTATTTATATATGGATTCAAATAGAGGCCATTAATTGGAAGCATCGAATGTTCCCCTTTATAATTAATAATTTGATAAGATCCTCCTTGGTAGGCCTTCTCTATGACAAAAGGGAATTCCCAAGTGTGTTCAAACTTGCCTCTATCTTTTGATGGGCAACAATTAGTCTCCTTAGAACTAAAACAAGCTCTCCTACTTGAAAAGCTCTAGGGCGGACTAGCTTGTTGTGAGCTTGAATCATCTTGGCTTTGTATAACTCAAGGTTTTGGCACGCCCGTAGGCATCTCTCCTCCAAACCTTTAAGCCCTTCTAACCACAACTTCGCATTCCACTTTGTAGTAATTTTACTACCCATTGCTATCCTTAGTTATGGGAGCTGAACTTCTAATGGTAGAACGGCTTCAGACCCATACACTAAGGAGAATGGGATAGTTTGGGTTGGAGTTTTGTATGTGGTGAAGTATGCCCACAAAGCTTCAACCAATTGCTCATGCTACTATCACTTGTTGTCATTGAGTGTCATCTTTAGTATCTCGATGAGAGTTTTACTGAATGCTTCTGCTAGGCCATTTTCCATGGGAAAGTAGATGGTAGAATATCTCTAATTTATACTTTTTCTCCTAGAGAAGCTGTTGATCTTGGTGCTTTTGAATGCAGTACCATTATTAGATATAATTTATCGAGGAACCTCAAACCTATATACGATATGGTTCCTGAAAAATTGGAGCACATGAAGTGACCTCTTTGAGTGGGATTGCCTCCACTTAGAAAAGATGCTAAGATGAACCGATGACCCTTGAAAGAAGGAGGATCAATAGGACCTACTATGTTGGTACCCCAACACTCAAATGTCCATGATGCCAATGTAGGATGTAGAATGTTGGGTGGTTGATCTAGGACCACACCGACATGGCATCCTCTACATTTATGCGTGATCATCGGGGTATCCTAGTCTTTTGATTTTTGCTTTCATCTTTGAACCAAATTGATGCACTCCATATAGACCTGAATGTACCTCGGTCATGCTCTTATGGGCTTCTTGTTTATCTAAATAGTGTAACCACATTTGATCAAAAGACTGTCGGTACAAGGTGCCATCCACGAGAGCATAGGAGAGAGCTCTCTGCTTTATTTGATTGGCTTGCAATTTCTCTTGAGGTAGTTTGCCTCTAGTCAAGTAATCTATGAATGTTGCCTCTAATCCAACTCCTCATGTTTTTCAGAAATGACAACCTCCCCTTCAAGAGAAATTCTCAACGAGTTCAGCATCAATAAGGGATAGGACTTGTCTATTTTGGACCCTTATTGGAATGGACTCATCTTCCAGACATGTCAATTCCTTGGTGAGTTTAGTCAAAGCATTCACTACTTCATTCTCTTCGAGGGACCTTGTAGATGGTGACATGGATTTAGGCCAACAGCTTCATGGTGTACTCATGGTAGTGACAAAGCTTAGGTTTTAGAACCTTATAGGACCCAACAATCTGGTTGATGACCACTGAGAATCCCAGAGTGTTGATGCTTTTGACACACACTAGCTAACGACCGCAATCAAAGCCTCATACTCGACTTCATTGTTGGTGTTTGGATTGGAGAGATAATATGAGAATCTCATCAAATCGCTGTCTGAAGTTAAAAGGATGATTCCTGTCCCTGCCTTTCCTGGATGAGTAGATTGTGGTTCTTCTCCTTTGTGAAAGGAAGATGCACCATTAAAATACATCTCCCAGCGATGATTATCAATCTCCCATATGTTCATGATTTGTTCATCGAGAAGATCATCACTAAGCGGGGAATCAACAGGAAGTGGGTGTGCTGCTAAGAAATCTGCTAGTGCATGTCCTTTCACTGCATGAAGGGATACAAACGTAATATTGAACTACGAGAGAATCATGGACCAACATGAAAATTGTCTGGATAACGTCAGGCATGTCATGAGATACTGCAGTGGATTGATTCTTGAAATCAAGTTTACCTTATGAGAAAGCATATAGTGTAAGCTTTTGGGATGTGAAGATGAGCTAGGAAATGTTTCTAAATAGGTGGGTAGTTTGCTTCAGTAGGGATCAAATAGCTGTTGTGGTAGTAGAGAGCATTCTCCTTCCTTCATTGTTAGTTTGGGCCAACAAAGTGCCAAGGGAGTCATCCAATGCAGTAGTGTAGAGAATAAGTGGCCTGAGGGGCTACTAGAATTGGCGGCTTCACCAAATACTGTTTAATATCTTCAAAAGCATGATGACACTTGTCATGCCACTTGAACTTAGTTTCCTTTTTTATAAGTGCTGAAAATGGCTTGCACCTCCCCAATAGATTGGAGAAAAAGTGTCTTAGATACGCCAACTATCCTTGGAAAGATCTGAGTTGAGTTAGACTTTTAGGGGGTGTCATTTCTAAGATAGCTTTGATCTTTTTGGTCTATCTCTATTCCCCGGTGCTGGACAACTAACCCAAGGAACTTCCCTGAAGCCACACCGGATGCACACTTTAGAGGATTTATTTTGAGGTTGAATTATCTTAATTGTTTGAAAACTACTCTCAAGTCAAAGAGATGATCTTCCTTTTCTTTGTTTTTGACTACTAGATCATCAACATAACATTCAACTTGATGATGAATGAGTTCATTGAAGATCTGAGTCATGGCCCGCTGGTATGTAGCACCAATATTTTAAGGCCGAAAGGCATGACCTTATAACAATAGATTCGATCGAGGTTCAAAAATAGTATTTCTTTCATCCTCTGGGCATCTTAATTTGGTTGTAGCTAGATGACCCATCCATAAAGGAGAATACTGCATGAGATGAGGTGATGTCCACCATTAATTCTGGTATAGGATGGAAATTCATCATTAGGACATGCCTTATTTAAGTCCTAAATTATCACATATGAATTTGGCCATTCTTTTTTTAATTGCACATCAAGGTAGTAGGTATTTTTCTTCCTGATAACCAACATCGATCGCTTTCTTGACGTCAAAATGACCTATTATCAATTTCTAATTGCATGCATCTAGAGCTTGCTTGATTAGGGGTCTATTGCTAGTTTGTGGACTGCTACGTGAGGAGATAATCCAGACATCTATTCATAGCTCCATGTAAAGCAATCCTTAAACTGAATTAATAGCCTAACTAAATCATTGATTTCTTCTTCATTCAATAGAGAACTGATGTATGTAGGGCGTGAATCTTCTTCTATCCCGAGGTTGATTTCTTTATGCTTATCGATAGTTGAATGGATTTCCTCTTCAAATTCTAGAGGTGTATCTTTGATTTGAAGATCATCAGGATCATCAGAAGTTTCTAAACACACCTCCTCATAAGAGTTAATGTGGTTTGAGAAGATCTATCAGACTCTAGATGATTGGTGACAAAGCAAGCATCATCATCATTGACCCACTATATTCGAATCCTAGTCCCGGTCCGATTGTACATTTGTTGTTCCAGCCTTCTCAAAATACTAAACTGTGCCTGGACCATGTATAAGGAATCAAACCTTTCTTCGCAAGATTATGAACATAAGACGAGTACCAATCAAAAGGTAATTCCATTAAATCTTTATATAAATTATCCTCAAGTTTTACATCAGTTTATGGACTTGAGGATGATGATCCCAATAGGAATCTCTTTGGCTTGACATCCATGGAAGATCTAGGGGTTTCATTAACTACTAACCCTCAACTTTTTGAGAAAAAAGTGGGGTTAGAGCTAAATTTCATAATTGCTTCCTAATGATTTGACATAATCTTGATTCGAATATATTTGTGCTTTGCTTGGAGGCCTGGTCTTCATCACTATCTGGCTCGAGTGTCATCTTCAATGAAACCCACTGAGAGGGGTTGGCTGGTGTGCTAATCACATGAGACTCATCCACCGAGCTGGATTCCAAGTTTATGTGAATAGATGGAGTACTCCTATGAACTGGAACATAACCCATGTTGGAAGGCTTCCAACCAAGGGGTCTTCCACCTCTGGAATTGCCTCTATATCTGCCTTTGCCTCTGCTTGGTGGAGGTCGAGTCATCCTACCCATATGTCCATATGGTGGAACGAACTATGGGTGGAATGTAACATGTGGCTCTACCTGTTCCTTAGTGTCCTTTTCTCACTCACTTGTACTTTCCTTTTTCTTTTTCTTTTCCTTTTTTTTTCTTTTCTTCTTTTTTTTCTTTTGTATTTGAATTTTGACAAAGTTTGCAAGAATAGAGATTTTGATTTTGATTAAGATAGTAGGTCACATCTTCATATATCTCGATCTCTCTAACTGAAAATTGCTTTTCATCTCCCTTGACATAGTATTTGATTCCATCTCTTTGAAACTTGATGCACTGATGAAGGGAGGATGGAATCATCTTGTTATAGTGTATCTGAGACCAACTGAGCAAAGTAGTGAATGATGTATTCGAATCAATTATATAGAATTTGGCTTTAGTCTTCCAGTCACCTATTTCCAAAGGTAACACTATAGAGCTTAAATCCCTCTCGCCCTATTCATTGATTCCACTCAACATCATTCGATCTCCTCAGAGCTTAGAGATGTCAATCCTCAAATAGAAAAGGGTTTTCAGGCTCATAATATTCGCTAATGCACCTAGATCAACTAAAACCCTAGAAAGTCTGAATATGCCCATATCCACTGTGATGTAGAGGGGACGGTTGTGCTCCATATCCCCTAGAAGAAGGTCTTCATCGATGAATGTGGCTCCTTGGGCTTTTCTTGAATAATGTGCCTCCTCTCTAACAGTGGTCAGCTGAGCTAAGCTTATCTCTGGATCAAGAAGAGCCTTGATTAATGATTCCCTCATCTCTATGGATAAGACAAGGGCATTATATATGCTTAATTTAGCTGAAAACTTTTTTAGATGAGCAAAGATATTGTAATTAACTCTAGGTTGATCCTACACAAATATATCCATGGGTGGAGCATCCTATGGAGGGGCTTCTTGCTTACTGGTACCAATGACTTGTTTACCCTTATCTTGAGGTACTGCCCTAGGAGGTAAAACTCTGCCATAGTGGAAGTTAACTTCGGTGATCACTTATGGTGGGTTAGTGGAAGATTCTACGTGCTTGTCAGACATACCTATAGCTTCTCCTATAGGACCTTGAAATCAGATGATTCTAAGTCAATCTTAAGAGGTGAACATGTAGTATTCAGAAAAGGAAAGCCCATTTATGAATCAGAAAGAGGATGATCAGAGTTATAATAATTATTAATACTTAAAGAGTTTTCTAAAAAAAGTAGAATCAGATAACCCATCAGAAGTGGCATAGATGTAATTCAAACTAGCTTTATTTCTTGATTTCTTAGATTTAAAAGGAGGTACATAGTAGAAATCTAGTAAAGTAAGTGGGGTGAGGGATTTGATGCCCTCATCCGCCATACAAGATGTCTACTAGAAGAAGAGCTAAAAGTAGAATTCCAGTAGTAGGCAATATGGAATGTAGGATGGACTTAGTCGGTGGTTGCACTACTTGGCTATCCCGGGCAAGTATGGGCTACTACTGCTAAGCTCCTACTTTCCCCAAGTTATCTTTGGTAACTTGCAAACCTTCCTTGATGTTGGAGGTTCGAGCTATCACAGGCACCTGTAAGGAAAGTTTCTTGATTAAGAAACAATCTTTTTAGAGGTTTGGGATAAAGAGATATTCCAACCTTCTTTTATTTCGAGAGGATCACATGTATCCCCAAGGATTACCTAATAATGGATGATACCACTAGATATTCCTTAGGGATAACTTGACTTTGTAGCTATGCTCAATACTTAAATGTAAAGTAATCCTCCAAAACATGGCCTAGCTGGGTAGAAAAGTTAGGATCATTACTCCTGCCTACTTCCTCCAGCTTCCTAGGCTCGGGTAGCTAAAAATTAGATTTCTTTAAGAGATTCTTAAAGATTTTTCTGACTACCTCCCTCTTAAATAAATAAGTTTTGTTTAATTTATCCAAAAGAGTAGGTGGATGATAGCTACCAGATGTGTATACTTGAGAGTATGAGGAGGCAAGGAAGGCTATGGAGGCTACTTGACAAATACAGAAGACCTTGGTGGTAGTAAAGGAGGTGGAAGCGATGACTGTGGAGCTCAAGGTCTCATAATCGATCGGCTTGCTTCCTTATCCAATGCCGCTACTACCATTTCTTTTTTCAGCTTTGACTTTGATGACTGATCTTGAAAAGGCAACTATTTAGCCTTCCCTTATAGACTAGGTGCCTTGTAGATTAGCTTCTTAAATGTCTTGATGGTAAAACCTTTAAGCATGAAGGCGATCGGGCCATAAATATTCTTTAGTATAATTTCAGTAGCATGCTGTTCAGATAGCCAGTTCAAATTTCATGCTTAAATTATGTCATCTAAGAATTTATTCAATGAGGGACTCACCGGGGTGTTGTGTGCTACAACGAGATCGCCCACACTTATCCTTTGCTGAGCTCCAGCTAACCTCTTAACAAAGAGTTGCTCCAACTCAGTAAACATCTTCACTGAATCATTGAGGAGTTCAGTGTACAAATTAAAAGCTATGCTCGCTTAAATGCTGACAAAGAGATGGAACAATAGCGCCACCAAAGATAAATACCCCCTAAGTGCACTATATACTGGCGAGGGTTCCCACTGCCGTCAAAGCTTTTGCAAGAAGGAGGCACAAAACCCTTAGGATATTGGATAACATCAAATTCCTCTAGGTAGGGTCTACTTTTTGGAACTGATGAACACCTCGGGCTTACGCCAGCACTTCTTTCACTTATTATTCAACCATGAGTTTGATATCTTTCTCTTGTATGGAGGTACTACCCACTACATTTCTATACTAGCTAGTGTTTCCCTGCTCTACTGGAGGTGAACTCTTGGGTTGATCCAGGACATGTAGTAACTCAGGCTGACTAGTCTCCACAATGGTAGGATTTATTGCTAGAGCCTAATTTTGAAGTGCTAGAACTACCGCTAGGAAATCTTCAAGCCTCTTTTCCATCTTGTCAATTCGCTCATCCTTCTGTTTGAGTTATTGAAGGAGGTGTTAATAAATACGTCTATTCGGTACAACACCTTCAACTCGATGGTCTCAAAGGAGGGAACCCCTGGTATCAACCATATGCACCTCTGAGTCTTCCAACAAATCATCTTCATTGGGATCAAAGCTAACCTTCTCTTCCTCAAGGTCAGACAAATCATACCCCAAGATTTCTCTCTTCTCAGTGAGATACTGTGTTACGATATCATCCAAGGAGCGGTCCAACTGTACAAGAACAAATGCTCGTGGCTGACCGGTGGTGGGATCATGTTCATGAATAGAGATACATTTGACCTCCCCTGCTATCGAAATGCTAAGCTTGTGAGGGCTACGCTCACTGGAGGATACATGCTCATGGCTGTCACCCGCCATAGCTGGGTGCTACTTCTGAGAGGATCTATCACCATGGGGACAATGGAACTGTCTCCTTCTCCCTCTACTACTGCTATATCCATGATCTGGTGGTGGTGGTGATGGCATGACTACGATGCTATGAGGTTGCCACTCCCTCTTCACCGCAATTGAAGTAGGAGGTCGAGCAGGAGAGCTCAGCCTCACCTCAGTCGATGACGTAGATGAAATGGGATCTCTTGGCCATAGTTGGATCACCAGTGGAGTTTCTTTTCCCCTGATGTTGCCTTCATGGCTTTAGATGAAACTGCAGAAGATGGGACATGCACTGGCAATGGCGACAATGGAGTAGAGCAATGTGATGGAGATAACACCGACTCCCTCTGTGCGGAGGCTCTCTTCCCATGATGGGTAGTACCATTCAATAGAATACTATCAGTGTGATCGGCATGGGTAATGCATTGATCGGGGAAATCTATGAGGGTGGAGGATGTTAACTACCTGACATACCTTTGCCTCTCTCTGCTAGTATCATAAAGTGATATACTCCTGGTCCTTTCCTCGATATATGTCGCATACTACGAGGATAACCGACAAGAAATCAACTGACACCGACTTTGGCCATTCATTAGCCCCACCAACTTGGCATAGAACTGTCCCGAGGCCAGCATATGACTTCCTCCTATCACTGGTAGGTGCCTCATAATGAATGGTAGGTGGGGGTAATACTGTGATCCTCCTGACATCTTCCTCCATTCAAAATCAGAAAGAGAATGGAACTTGTTCTGAGTAAGCAAATGAGAAACTACCCTGGTTGACTCCTCTACTGCAATGTGAGAGATCGCTTCCATCTCCTTGGCAATGCTCACATGTTGCTGCTTGATCTTGTGGCTCTTATGGCACTAAGTTTTGCTGGGTGGTGCAGTACGGGAACTAGACCCTATCTCAAAGATAGGGGAGATTATCCTTGAAGCCAGGGTAGCCTTCCCCTTAGAGGAAGCCAGTGAGTGGGTACTAGCCTGTAATGGGGTAGTGATGGGAACAACTAAATGTACGGGCACTAGAGTTGTGGCTACTGTGGGAACCTCTACCGCCTTCCTCTTTAGTGAGGGAAATTCAAAATCTGAAGGCATCTCAATATGGATGACTAGCTTTTGTCGAGTCACCACATTCTTGCTGACAGTTGTGAGGGTTGCACCCTCACAAGTGATCCTCTCCCCAAATCAAAGTGTATGATGAGGAAATCTGGGAGGCGGCTCATCCAAGGCCAAATCCATCCCAAAGGGGAAGGTGAACACATACTTCTAAATATCCATTTGCACTATACTAAACTTGAGAAAAAGTTTATTGAGATTGAACCAGAACTCTGCAATTGTTGAAAACAAACTTAAATCAGATTTTCTTTTTTTTTTGATATTTTGCTGACTTTTTAAATTTGCTTTAGAATTTAAAACCACACTCAACAATTTGAATGTGTTAAGTGGGGCTCATTGAATTTAGGAGAGAGATTTTGAATGAATTGGAGAAGAGATTTTGAGTTTAGAATCCACTTTCAACAAATTTGTGTATGTTGGAAATGGGTTCAAATATTTTGAAGATATTTTTTATGCTTCTGTTGGTTCATATTTAAATTTGATTTTTATGTTTGGGGGCCCTTTATTTAACAAATTTGAGTATGTTAAATAGAGAGTCAACTGATTTTTTTGGGATTACTCATTTAGCAAATTTGGATATGCTAAATGAGTTATTTGAAAATAATTTTCTTTTTGCTTATTTGCCCATGATGTGTATCATGTGTGAATTTAGAAATGGAATCTTTACTTAGCAAATTTGTGTATGCTAAACAAAGCCCAAATCTATTTTTTGTTTTGATTTTGAAAATGGGATCTTTACTTAGCAACTTTTTGTATGCTAAGTAAAGTTCGAATGTGTTTTGGTTTTGATTTTGAAAATGAGATCTTTACTTAGCAAATTTGTGTATGCTAAATAAAATTCCAAATGTGTTTGATTTTTTATTTTGAAAATGGGATCTTTACTTGGCAAACTTGTGTATGCTAAATAAAGTCCAAATTTATTTTGAAAAGGGGTTTCTATTTGGTGTGTTAAATAGAATCCAAATTATTTTCAATTTCCTTTTTTTAAAAAATGAAACTCTCATTTGACAAATTTGGGTATGTCAAATGGAACTCCAATGTATTTTGATTTTTATCATTTTTGCAAAGGAGATTCCGATTTAAAAAATTTAGGTATGTAAAATGGAAGTCAATCATGTTTTATTTTTCAAAGATGAAATTTTTGTGTGTGATTATTGCTTTCCGAAAAGAAGAGAATTCTAACTTAACACATGTGGAATGTGTTGAGTGGAATTTCAAATGGTGTGATTTTGTTTGAGAATGAAACCTCCATCCAACACATTTGGATATATTGAATGAAAAGGCTTACCTTCAAATTTGTACTTTTTGAAAAGAAAGAAATTTCAAAATCAACATATGTGAGATATATTGAAATGGAATTTTAATTTTATGATATGATTTTATTTGCAAATTAAATCTTCATTCAATAAATTTGGGTATATTGAATGAGGATGTTCATTTTAAATTTATGCTTTTTGAAAGATAATTTTGATTTTAGTTTCGAGAAGAACCTGCATATGACAATCCCGAGGATTATTAGATGGGGTTGAGTTTTATATATTTTGTGAAAATTTTTGTGCAAATATTTTATTATGTGAATTTTGGAAAAGTGTTTTTGAAAGTGATATTTTTATGAGGGATTTATTTTTCTTATTTGTAGAATCAACCTTACCTTACCATAGAAATGGTAAGGAGGTTCAACAAGGTTTATAGTCATTTCTTTTGGTTAAGTTTTTATTTTCACATATTGGGGGACCCAATGGGGGTTTTAAGACTTACATGAAGTGAGGTCTTAAAACCTAAAGGATGTTATCTAGCTTAGCTTAAGAATAAAATGAGCTAAGTGCCAACAGAAATGAAGGATAGTCTCGGATTCATATGAAATACAAATCCTCTATCGATACTTGGAGATGTCGATCATTTACCAAAGATGGAGAGAGGAACCTTCCCAGGGAGTCACCAGAAAAATTTGTGGTGTTTTATTTTCGTTTGAATATTGAAATATTGTTGGGACACCATGTAGATCTGCAGATGTACTCATTAGGGTGATCATGTGCGACATTGAGGAATGATGTACTATCTCGAGAGATAGAAGTTACCATCCTACCATGGACATAATCAACTAACAAGGACTCCTAAGGACAATGGGTCTTTGAATATACCGGAGGTCTTTCCCCTACTTTACATGGAAAAGTAAAGCAGGGTTTATTTAAATCGGGTTCATTAAGTTTCCTACGGAGGAAAACCCCCATAGTTAATTACATCTTAAGGAATGAGATTCCTTAAGAATACTCTCGACTAAGGTAAATGATTATTGTCTCCAAAGATTTCAAAGATAGGACTATCAACAAATTGGTTATTTTTAGAAAAATCAAGTGAGATTGATCAAAAGGAGGGAGTTATTATCAAAACTAAAGGGAGATGAGTAGGGGATGTTTATGATACTAGGAATCCTAGTGAGCATCCTAAACTATCCTATGTTTGAGCTTTATATTTTTGAAATTTGAGAAGAATTATATGTTTGAGTTAAATTTTTATTAGAAATGTAGGGCTTATAATTCCACAACATGAGATCGTGGAAATGCCTAAGATTTGAGGATTTATGCTTATAGCCTGCAAAGGGAAACAACAACCTCGGATCCTAAATCTAGGGAGCATTGGCGAGGGCCAAGACACGACCTAAATCTAAGGCAAAAATGGGTATATGGTTTACTTCCACAAGTGAGAGTAAACCACCCGACTATTGGACTTACAACTGCCTGGGGGTCGTCGCCAACTAACTCCTCCTATGATTTTAAATACATGTGGGCAAGTCTTATACTTTGCAAGATTGCTAAGCTATTATTTATTTAGAAATGAGACTAAGTCCTTAAAGACACTCCCTAAGAGAATAGATCATGAAGGGCATGAATAATGACCTAAATCTAATGCGAATTTTGTTAAGTTTTATTTTAATTTTTGGACATCTTTATTTGACACAGGCTATGCGATTTCATATGCCTAATGCATGAGAAGGTTGGTTATGGGCCAAAATCTGAAAGAAGGAGGTATGTTTCCACTATAGCTCTCAAAAGTCAAGCCATTTTCTCTGGCAAAGGTGGAAGCCCTCCATTAGCAAGAGTGAAATAATATGATTTATGTTTGATGTGAGACATACAACATCTAGCTAAGGGGTTGCTAAATCTTTTATTATCTTGATTTATGTCCTAGGCTTTAGGTGAGGTTATGAGTTATTTAATTTAATTTTAAGTTGATTAATTAGATAATAGATTTTATTTTCTTTTAGAATCTAATCACATCTAGGCCATTCAACAACCATCAAGCAATTAAGAAACTAGGAAAATCATGTCATCATAACTCACAATCATAAACAAACATCAATCAATTTATAAAATTGCAAAAAAAAGAGGTTGATGTGGTTGGATTCCACCGCACCCGAAAAGAAATAATGGGTGTAGAAGCCTTATATGATACAATGAATGAATACAATTAAAAGGAATTCATGTTATAGGGGGTCTTCATTCTTCAATATTTGTTCCTCATTTCTTCCTTTCTTCATTTCTTTCTTTCTTTTTTTCTTTCTTTCTTTTGGTTTGACTTGGGATGTAGTTTGCTCTAAGGCTTCACAAGGTATATAAGACGTGGTCTTATAACCAATGTTCACCTTAATTCCCCATAACATTCATTCCAAATTTCAATTTCAAAATTTACATCAAAAAGAGAAAAATAAATCTAACTAAACTTGCAAAATAGAGATTAGCTAAACATACCAGACAACCTAAGTAGTTATATGAATAATTTGGACTTAGCACACATGGGTAACCAAGTTCACCTATCGATTTAGGTTATGCTTAGGGTATAACAATACAAAAAATATTTATATTTTTTTATTTGCCTTAAGCACAACCCCATGCTAAAAAATTAGGATTAATATCACTAACATCGGACTAATATACTCCCAACATCAGTTTAAAACATTATCACAAATAAAATCTAGACCATGCAGAGCTAGAATGGTGACTTAAAATGTATGTACCATTTAAGGCTTGTGTGACATGTCTTACCTAGGCTTTAAGGTTGAAATTTTCTAAGTGTGAAATGTTCAATTTAGAGGGTGATTTTATTTTAAGTGATTTAGTTGATTTGTCAATTTTAGTTGATGATTTGACTTAGTTTGAATGAACACACTTAGTTACTAAATGTTATGAAGAGAAAAAAAGAGAAGTGAAATTCTCTTTCATCCCTACCTTAAAATATTTTTAAGGTAGATTGATTGATGAATTTCTTTTTGGATTTTTATTATGTGTTTTAATTAACCCTAAGTTTATATTTTCTAAATAGATTTAATAAGAATGACATCTTAGGATTAGTTAAGGTGGATTACTACCACACACAATATTTATTTCTTTCCACCATGTATACCATACATATGAATAATCCTAAGCATCTACAATGTAAAATTCACACTTTGATGATGAATGCTAAGAGATATGATTTAAAATTTTGGATATTCCATTGATGCATGCATGTTTGTTATGTAGAAAAGGGGATTTTTCATTCCAAAATGCAATAATATGTATAATAAGTGAGTATATATGCCATTGTTTTCAACACCACTAAGGTAAAGATTAGACCTACTTAAAACCCGATGGAGACTAATATATCACTTTTCTTAAACACATGTAGATGTACAAAAAGAAATAAATGGACAAAGAATGATGTAAAGATTATGTTTGATTTGGTTGTATAATTTACATGTGTAAAAATGTTCTTAAGTCATAACATAGAAATTCATAGGAATAGATTTTAGCAAGTGTTGTGTTTTTTTCAAATGAACTATACACTTTTGTAAATCTTATTCGAATCCATGTTAAGGGAAGAGAAGAAAACAACATAAAACACATCTTATGCTATAATCATATGCAAGCTTATAAGTACTTATAAGTAGCCTCACTTCATTCATAATCTTTAATTTATAGGTTTTAGAAATAATTTTTGGTTTAATAGTGATAATAGCCACTCATATTCTTGATTTTAACTAACACATGCAATTTGACATAAATGAAAAACATTTTATTTAATTGATTTTTCAAAAGAAATGAATGCATGATTTCATATGGCAAACAAAATTTAACATGTTTGAAAAGAAATAAAGGGATGTAAGCACATGACTTCACTCACCCTAATTACTTTCTGAGGACAATCATATAAAATAGGATTATTTAAAATGAATGAAATTCTTGAAGGAGATTTTTATTTTTGAATTTGATTTGACTTAGGAAATATGAAAAGGGCTTGCTGGTCCTAACCCATTTCCCACATGTGTGAATTAATTTAGTTTAATTTTAGAACAATTAGGTTGATTTTATATTTTGTTTAGGTTAAGGTATGAATTAAATCCATTAATTACCCCTTACCTATACCACTTTAACATAATTATTCATATAATTATGAGCCAACATATGATATGCAACCATATGGAATTTAAATCAACAAATGCAACTAAGAAATAAAGGGGCCTAATGCAACTGGCTCATAATTATTGATTATTTAAGCTAAAGGGTTTAATTAAGTACTTTCATAACCATCCTACACATGTAGTTTGATTATAATTTCCTTTGAAGTCTCTTAGGTTATTGAACATCTAAGAATCTACCCAAGATTAAGTGATTAAGTTCTGGAATGATTTGGTTTTGAATTTGATTAATTGAACTAATTAATAAAATGATTAAGTCATTAATTAATTTGCAAATTAATTAAGTGTTTATCCAAATAAAATAAACTTAGGGGAAAAGATTGGAAAAGAAATCTTAATCTCATTTCCTAAGTCCATTCACTATTTCATGATGATTAACAAGCTTAATTAATGAATTTATCACTATTTAATAGGTTAATTAATCATTTAATTAATTAAGAAAGTGATTACGGGTGAAACAAGAAATTCCCCTAATTAATCCAATAATAAATTCCAAGAAAATCATGAGAGGCAGAGATCATCCCCCTAATCAACCTTAAGAAGTTTGGAATTAATTGATAAAGTAATTAAGGAGTAATTAGCCTAATTATATTTTTAATAAACCTAAATTGAGTGAATACTATTCAAAATCAATTGATTTTAATTTTATATTATTCTACTTTGAATTATCTTTAAAATGAGTCTAAGTTTATATTTTTTAGATTTTTCTATAATTAGTTATGAATTTTGAAAGTTTTAGCATTAAAATCAGAATAATTAAGCCTAATTAACCCCCTAATCTTATCGGGCCATGGCGGTGCGGCTTTCCATGACGATGGGATATGTTATATAACTTGTCATCCTGGTTGACTGTGGTGGGGCACTTTCTCTATGGGCCATCCTATCTAAGATCAAATAGCTAGAATTAATCTCGCAGTTTAGGATTAAATCAGAGGGGATCTAACATGATGTAATCACAACCGTCCATTTCAGGCATGTAGAACGGATGGCGTGTGATCCTTCTCCTTCATGAGTGATGCGAGATGAACATCGTTTATCTCTCCCCACTCAAATCGAGCTCACTCGAGCTTAGATTGGGATCAAAATGATCCCACACCTTCGGAAGGAGGGGGGATGCACAAGCAAAATTTTCTTCAAAAAAGACCAATCAAAATTTCCTAAGGCTACGATTTCAAGCAATTATCTCACCGGAGGCTATCACCGCTTCCAATGGACGAGGTAGCTTTGTCTAGTAGAGATGAAGCACTGTTGAAGGTATTAGATCTTGGTTTGGAGTGGATTGCTCGGTTGACCAAGCTCCCCTTCAATGGTGATTGACCTTGATCAAGGTGAAGCTTTCCGTGGCTTGGAGACTTGGGAAATGACTTGGTTGAGCTTGATGAAGTCCACTGATGGTGTGCAAGGTTAATTTAGTTTTGGTGAAGAATTGAGTGAGTTGGGATTTGGATTGACCTCCCCTATTTTGATTTTGAGCAAAATCAAGAAGGAGAAATGGGGGAGCTCGGGAATGGCTTGCAAAGGCTTGAGAAGCTTCATTTCAACCTCCTTGGCTCTATCAAAATCAATGCTTATGTTTTGAGTGGGAATGAGGGGGAGTATATCACCCCCTCCTTGGATCAGACGGTGATGAGATATTTTGCCATTTTTGATCAATGGGTGAGATTGGGTTCATGGTTTGAGTTGCAAAATAGCCCATGTGGGTCATTTTAGGCAGAGGAGTGGAGGAGAGTGAGTGCCCATGTGCTAGGTGAGTGCATTTGGTGATCCAAGTGCTCAATTTCCATTGGAGGGGTCAGTTTGGGCTTGGGTTGGGTACCCAAGCTCATTGGGTCATGTTCACTACCCTTCTTGGTGTCCAAGTGGACCACTTGAAGGATGCCAAGTGGCTTTGAGAAAGAATTGGCCAAAATTCCAAGTGAATTTGGCCATAGGATACCCTTTGACCTAAGGGCAAAGTGGTCATTTAGGCAGATTTGAAATGATTTAAAAATGAGTTAGGCCAAATTTGAAGTGATTTGGAGTTCATTTGATTTGAATTGGTTCAATTTGACCCATTTAGGTCAAGTTGGGTCAATTTGGATTAGATTGACCAATTGGTCAAATTGGGTCAAACCATGGGTTAGGTCAAGTTCAAATGATCATTTGGAGCCTATCGATGTCATTAGTTTGGTTCAATTTGGTTTATATTTGGTCTTGGTCCATTTAGGTTCATTTAAGTCAAATGGGCCAAGTTGACCAATTTGACCCATTTAACCTAATTGGGTTAGGTCATAGGTTGGTTTAGGCTTGGTTGATCATTTGAAATGTATTGTAAGTTTTGGTTTCAATCAATTTTTGATTTGGTTTTATTTCAAGTTGATTTGACCTTTTAGGCTAAGTTGGGTCAATTGGTTGGTAGCTTGATCAAGTTCAACAATCAATTTAGAATGAATTTGACCCATTGGTTGTAATCAATTTGGCTTAGATCAAGATTTGTCCCATTTTGACTTTTTAGGTCTATTAGGTTAGCTTAGGTCAAGTGGCCAATTAGGCTTGGTTTGGCTCAATTGATGGCTTGGTCAAGTTCAATCATTAATTATGGATTGGTTTAGATCAATGGTTTCAATCAATTTGGCTTATAGTGAATTTTAGCTTGTTTAAGTTTCATTTGGGCTAAGTGTTGACTTGGTCAAAAGATAGGTTTGACTTAGTTTGACCTAATTTGAGTGATTGATCATTCTAGGGTGATTGTTTATCACAATGTGAGGCTTAGATGGACTTAGTTCAATCCAATTTGGGTTGGATTAGAATTTGACTCAAAAAGGTGCTTTAAGTCACTTTGGGTCAAGTGAGCCTAAATGGGTCAATTGGCTTGATCAAGGCTTGATTTAGGTTTGGTTGAACTCACATATGGACTTATGATGGAAATATAAATCCAATTGCAAGTGGTTTGGAGTCAAATGGGTTTTGGTTCATTTGATAATTTCAAGTCAAAAGGGTGAACATGGGTTTGACTTGGGTTAGTTTGATTTTGGTTTGGTGATTGTAGTTTATGTTTATATTTGGGTATGTGATTGAAGGAATGATTGTTTGAAGAGAAAATCCAAAGGTTTGGATTGATTTGAGAATGATTTGGCTAAGTTCAAGAATTTGGCTTGAAAGATGTAAATTGAATTTTGGTTTAATTTTGGATTTAGTTTTGGTTATTTGAATTTATACTTTTATATTTGTGAATATAAATGAGAATATAAATAGGTTATGAGGAAATCTTTTGAGTTTGTAGTGATTTTGATTTGGTTTGAGCTAAGTCCATAAGATGAAATCAAATGGCTTAGGAAAGATTTTGGGATTTGAATTCAATCATGGATTTCAATCATTTGATTTTGGAATTGATTTATGATTTGGATTTTGGAATTGATTATGATTTGAGAAAATCAATTAGGTTGGAATTGATTTAAGATTTGATTTGGAATTGATTCATGATTTGAAAAAATCAATTGAGTTGGAATTGATTTAAGATTTGTTTTGGAATTGATTCATGATTTGAGAAAATCAATTGAGTTGGAATTGATTTAAGATTTGATTTGGAATTGATTTGAAGGAGGGAAGCAAGGATTGGGTTTAAGCTATAGGGTAGGCAAGTCTTCTTAATACTCCTAAGGCATAACCTATTCTTATGGCTAACTCTTCTAAGTCTTTAGGGTTAGGTTAAGTGTTCATCTAATCACTAGAAGTGTCTTAATACTAAGGAACTCTTAGTGTCTAGATGAGTCCTATGCTTAAGATGGAGAAGTTAGAGCTCACTCCAAAAGTGAGGTCAACACCTAGTGCTGGTTCTTCAATGTGGATAGGAGGTGCGGCTCCATAATGCCTGGACTGGATCGGTACTGTCAGACACCAGATTGTTCTCTGATGTATTGTACCATATACCACATCTACCCCCATGATATCTTCTCATCTCCCTCTTCTTCTACTTATAGCCTTATCTCTGATCGACATCTCCATCTGATTTTAGGCTCAGAGTGTGGGATGAATGTCTCCTCAATCGGTGGGCTACGATTAAAATCTAGGGAATATCGTTTAGGTTGGTGATGGGATTAGACGATTTTCCAGGGTGTCGACCACCACGTGCCTCATTAATCATAACATTTTTTTTATGAACCCATCCTATTGGGTCCTATCATCAGCAGATCTCCAGACATGCAAATCGGATGTCATGCCTTTTTTCCATTCTATGGCATCTTCTTCTTGAGGCTTCGGCCTCTAGACTTATTTTCCCTTCTGCTGGGACTTTTCGGCAGCAGATTCCTGAACTTGTGGTTCAGGTGTCACGCCCTGATGTTCACCGCACAGGGCTTGTTTGTAATGCTCTCGAGTTCTTACTACCTTTAATAGTAGCTTTTGCAGTGGAGCATTGTTGGCATCTCTGATAATTGACCTTTGATATCTTTTCTTCATAAGGCCATGTTCTTTCATAACTTTTAAAACTTTGTGTACAAGAGTAGATAGAGTTTCAGGTTATCTCTTCTGAGCAGATGGTGCTGGCTACTATTGATCCCAAAAAGACTACTTGATGTCATCAGTAGAGCTATTCCTTTTACCCATTTTAGATTCTCAAATTTGTTGCATGTAGGAATACTCACTTTTGGTTATAGAGCTGGCTGTGTAACAGAGAGGCTAGGTGAGAGCTGATGGGCTCATAGCTCAGCATTCCTTCTTCTCCTCTGCCTTCTAGTCAGCTTTCCTCCAGATGAGCAGACTTCACATCATGTTAGCCTTGTGCTAAGAGCAATGTTGGCAGGGAAGTAGCATTGGATGCACTATTGAAATTATTTGCCCAGTTATCATTCTCTTCATGGCTGGAGCTTCAGTGTATCCAGACCTTTCAAATATAGAGTCTCTCATTTGAGGAACCTCAATAGCAGTAGCGACAAGAGCTTTAATAGACTTGGCCTACTACACGGGTTGATGTACAAATTGAGCATGATTATCTCGTGGCCTAGCAGCAGTTCGAGCAGTGATTGCTGGGAAATCCAAGTTACCAAACTGTATAGTAGATCCAACGCCCCCAATGTTGATGATAGCATTAGCTAGGTGGAAGTTGGCTCCATGGCATAGCTTCACAAAATGGTGTGTTCTGAAGATCCATCTATGAAATGAAAGATGAGGATTAGTAGTCAGTAATTGATATATTATCCCACACATGCAGAGATATAAGAGAACAAATATGATAGAATATATAAACAAGTTATACATAAATAAAATCTTAAAATTTTCAAAATTATGTTATTTATTAAATAATTTTGAATTTCTATCACTTTAGTTTTATAAATAACTTGCAAATTTTAATTTCATTATACTCTACTACTACTATAGCTTTCATTCAACTAGCCAAAAATGGAAAGAGAAACTTGTCCCCAACAGAGTCACCAAAAATCTGTGGGCTCCAAAAATATGCCACTGACCTCTCAATGAAGAAAGTATATTAAAATGTCGGTGAAATTTTCAGGAATAGATGGAATAGTAGATAATACACTACCCATAGATTTTTCCTTCATTTTATGAGGACTTTAGATCTGGTTTCAAGTTTCCTATAGACGTAAGCACCTATAGTTAATTACCCCTCTCAATGTTGAGAGAGAACTATCGATTAAGGCTAGTCATTATATCACTTATTGTGTAGCTTATAGTAGTAGCATGTGGAGTTTTGAAGTTTAGAATTTATGAAATTCATCATTATTTAACTTAAAAGTGGATGGTTGTGGGAACAATGACACGCCCGATCTAGATCCCATGGTTCTGTCATCTTGGGCTGTTGTGGTCCCTAATCTACTTACCCCTAAGGAGACATGCTTAAGTCTACCTTAGCTAGTAGAGAACTTTTCGCCCTATCAGGTGCACCCTATGGTTGACATCTCAAAGGGCAGAGCCATTGGGGAGCATACAGGCTACAATCATGATTATAATATAATGGTGCCTTTTGGCGACAATAAAATCGGACTTTTGTCATCATATGTGGAGCCTACCAAAGATGGAGGACAGAACGTCCTTTTGACATGAGATTATTTGACAGTAAACATAGTTGTGTACTTGATTTGACTTTGATTCCTTTGTGAGCTAAGATTTTCTTAATTTGTCACCTCCGACAAATAATTGCAGAAGGCGAGTTAAATTTTTAGCTTTAATTTTTTAATATTGAATTTCATTTAAGCATTTAATACTTAATGACAGGTTAAATTTTACATTTAGATTGATAATTAATTTGAGTTAATTTGATTTGAAATTGCAATCACATTTTGATGAAAGTATCCCCTCCGATTAAAATCTCTAATCAACACAGCCATCATCGGGGTGGTTCATTATTTCGCTGTTTCAGATCTTGTTGACCCTATTAATTTAATAATAGAGGATCAGATCTGCTATCATATGATATAATTAGCTTCTCAGATATGTTATTAAGTAGAAGATATAATAATAACATTATTAGATTTTTAGGTTTTATTAACCCGTCAAGAAATGGGAATCCCACATCCTTAGACACTAAGTTTAAGCATTGACATAGTGTAGACATCGGTGTATTTGATTCAGTATTAATTTAAATCTAAAAAATTTGTATAATATTTCTTATTTTGACTGAATTCCATTGCAAGTATAAATTTTTTAGATAACATTTTGACAATATTTCGGTAGCCTCCCAGTGTCATCCCCACAAAGGGGGCTACAACGAGGGCTGTGCCTGCCCACCATGCCAAAAGGCATGTATGGGTGGTGTAAACACCACGATCGAATGTCATCCCACCATGTCAAGAAAGACATGTATGGGTCTCTGAAGTACCTATTTGAAGCACAGATTTCCCTGCCACGCTAAAATAAGCATGTACGGGTACTTGCATACTTGCAATATCAATTTAACACATCAATTTTAGCTTTTTAGTTGCTTTTTTATTAAATTATTTATGCCTACTATCAGTGTAGAAGTTTGATAGCATTTCGCGATCACGGCATTGTCCCGTGGAGGCTTCTTCGGTATCTTTGGGCACCATGCACGCCAAAGTGTGTCGGTGGTATAAATCATCACTGAATCATCCCACCATGCCAAGAAAGGCATGTATTTCAAAGTACCTATGAAATAGATTTTACCAAGAAAGGTGTATGGTACTTATACACCGATGTTAGTTTAAATAATAATTTTATATTATGGCATAGTTTATTATCAGTATGTAGGCCCCAATTAGTGTGAAGTTTGGCATTTACAGAATCATCGTCCCCATATAGGGGCTATAATAGAGTATGCCAAAAAGAAAGGCATTATGGGCGGCATAAACTACGACCTGAATGGGCCTTCCCACCATGTCAAGAAAGGCATATATTGGGTTCTAAGGTACCTGTTGAAATATATTTCCCCGCCACGTCAATAAAGATGTGCACGGGTACTTATACACATGCAAGCAAGTATAGATTTTCCTGCCACATCAAGAAAGGCGTGTACGGGTACTTATACAGCAACAAATAAGTAATGATTTTTTCACCACGCCAAGAAAGGCGTGTCGTACCATGTTCAACATAGGCTTTGTAAACCGGACATGCCGCAGGGGCACATTCGCATGGCTGGCGCACCCTTGAGTGCATGCGGTCTTGGCGACAAACTCTTCTTCGGTGCCCGTGAATAGTGATTGCTATAGTGCTTCGCTATAGTGTTTTTTCTTCTGATATCAGGATGTGTCACGAAAATTGGCCCGACATTATAGCCTGAAAGGCAGAGACGGGTTTGTGAGGAGACGGAGGGAGAGAGAGAGAGAGACAGAGGAGGGATGTGAGCTTACGGGAGAGAGCGAGATGGCTGGCAATGAGGAGTGGGGATGGGAAAAATTAGGTTTAGGGTTTTAAGCGAGGTATTTATAAGATATATTTTTTTATTATTTTATTTGCCCTAATTTAGATTTTCACGCTGACATCATTACATAGATAATATATTTGTTGATATTAGGTTACTCTGATGTTTGGACATAGCACGTCCGTTAGATCGAATGCCGTTTGGTTCAAGTCGGCTCGAATTGGGGTTAATTTTAGTTCAAATTTGCGCATCGTCACTTCCGCTTGCTCGATTTCATGCTAACTTGTCCGAATTGAGTGCATACAGTCTTATTTAATAGGTTTCAAAATTTCGACACTAACGACATGATCAATTTCATGAACGGATGTCGTTTGGGCATCATTGCGACTTTCCGGCCTCAATATGCATGTCTGTGCATCGACGGCCCTCCTTCTTGATCGGTCGACCGTTGAATTATGCAAATGCATATTCTGATCAATTTTGACATTTTGAACGCGATGACGGAGTTCATTGGTCGATGGGAGATCATTTTGACTGATTTTATGCACCGTCGAGTGCATTTCAGCTCTAATTTGCATGTTGAAGCTTGTTGAATTCACTTTGTGAGCTCGACTTGACTTATGGCGCATGCATGGAGGTCAACAGAATGCAATGTAAATTGAATACAATAAATTTTGAATACTTTATAGTTGTTTAGTTGTATGTAAAGTAAATACATGAAAACTATATTTTCTGTTTGGTTGGGTATATGTAAAGTAATAGCAAAATTTTTTTAAATTAATTGAATTATTAAATTAATAAATTAAATATATAATAAATTATAAATAAAAATTTACTACTTAGTTAAAAAATAATTACAATATATTTATTTTAAAATTACAAGCTTCTTTGTGATTTATATGTTATAGGTATTTTAGAATAGAAATAAATTCTATCTCCTAGCTCAATATGTCTTGAATGGAGTTCAAAGTCAAGCTACTTAAAATTAATCAAATTAAGCTTAGATTTTTATATTTTTTTAACCAAAAAGAAAAATTTTATTAGGCTAAAAAAAGGATACAAAAGAATTTACAAGGGACAATTCTCAAAAAATTAATGCTCAAAAAGCTACAAAAAAGTTTAAAGAGAAAAGTCCCCAAACTAAATACAATAAAATAAAAAAAAGACTAAAAGCTAAGACCAAAAGAAAAACAAAGGAGACAACTACAACCATCTAAGAAAGAAGAGACCATTAGCAAGATGTGTTATTGATTTATGTTGCATAAAATAATTAGCAAGACTAAAAGCTAAGACCTATCATTGATTACCCCAAACTAAACCATAAAATTATTTAACGGATGGATTAGTTGCATAGAGAAGTCCATTAAACTTTGAATGACATTAGCAACTTGAGCTATACTATCAACAATTGTTTATAAGATTAACAAGTAAGAATGAGATTTCTAAAAGCAAGTTTCCAAATAAGGTAGTTGAAAGCACCATACGCGTATAATACCTGAAATTATAACCAAACTAGAAGTATAAGAATTGTTTATAAGATTAAAAGTAAAAAAATCTTTTTGGTTCTCAATGCATTTCTCTACAAAAAATCTTATCGAGGAAAAAGCTAGCACTCATGCTAGGAAACAAGAATGTTTTGGGGATAATCGCTAGTGCAAGTCTCCAATAGCTCAAGCCAACTACAAGTTAGGATTCAGTGAGAAGACAATCAAGACAAACCATAAGAGGAAAGGAAGCCTAGCATTTCCATTTTCCATTATAAAAAAAATATCAAAATGATCGCTAAACTCTTCCAGGTCCTCCTTTAGAAAGCCATTCAACTGTCTTATTCACCAAACCACTAACTTGGCATTTATGCTTGTTACACATTATCGGATAAAGAGAAGAATATTTTTCTTGCAAGATCTCTATAGAACAATGCCAAATTCCATGGATTATTCAACTTGAGCAGGTTGTAATAGATTTTAGTACTCATGAAACATCATAGAAATGGCTTCTCCCACCAATTTTGCAAGTTTGATGTTCTGCGACTTGAGAGAGAGCAAAGCCCTTTGAAATTTCATCAAGGAAGAGGTCCCTCAATCACCCAAACTTCTTTAGTGGGAACAAGGGAACATGTACCACTATGAACAAGATCATCGACTCAAAGAAGAAGATCTGTAGATGATATTGCTTGAATTTTGAAGTGAAGGAGGCAAAGATAGAGCTGCATCTAGTCTATGAACCAATTGATAATGGATGGTGGACCCTGCATCAATTGGTTGCAAAGTGAGAAGGGTGAAATGAGATTAGGACTTCTGCAAGTGCAAAATGAATATGTTCTTGAACGATTTAAAAGGTTAGATTTTTTTTTTTTCAGTCAATTAATGGTCAGTACCAATTGAAAATGGACTAAACTACACCGATACTCAATAAATGAATAACCAAGGAAACGGAACCCTTATCAAACCAATTCTTAGCTAAACCAAACTAAACCGATAGTAATCTATCATTTTGGCTTTCAGTTCTATCCAAATTATGCACAAACTAGAGCTCACATAAACTATAAAAACATGGATATCATGCAACAGTAAAAGTTGATTTGACGCAATTAGTTTGAAGAAAGACAAAAAAAAAATCATTGTTAAGTGCCTTAAAATTGGTAAATTTTAGTTCAGTAAAATTGCCTTTCTATTTCACCATTATGCGGTTGTTAGAAACCTCCCAACATCTACCTCTCAAATATTCATTAGTTGCAACTATCTTTAATAACTATTCTCACCAAAAATCTCCATAGTTGCATAATCCCTAAAATGGTGAAACACTCACATCTCTCCGGATTAGTGACTAATGTGATGAGTTTAATTGCGTGGGCACACCTCCAAATTTTTTGTAACAAAAATGGTTTGATCACCATTTAAATTTAGTAGAGCAAATGCTATTGTTAACTTCTTACTGTGATAAACAAGGTCATGTTCCTTCTCTTCCTCTTCCAAATCATGTATTACAAAGCTTCTATCAGTCTTATAACCAAGCTTCCAAATCTCAACAAACAAATCAGTTAGCTTTGCACTTATCTTTGAAGATTGTGGATGCGAAGTATCTCCACCTATGAATGCATGGACTTTACCCTGAATCTCAACCCAACTACATCCTGGACTTTTCTTAAATCCCTTTTCTTGCTGTATTATTCTAACTTGAGCCGCATCAAGGTATCTTCCAGCAGCACTATATATGTTAGACATGAGAACAAAGTTTCCAATACCTTCAGGTCCTAGTCTTTCGATTATTTCAACAACTTCATTTCCAAGTTCAGATCTCATGGTGGTAGCTCACGTGATCTACAGGCGATTCTATTTCGGATGAAGCATTGTCGATTCCTGTCGCTCAGATCTCGCAGTCGCGCAGGTGCCTTGTGTGGCAGTTATCACAGGAGGGAAACGAAGGGGCATACGCGCGAATGAGTTTTCAGCCTGTGATTTCTAATTTTGCTGGATTCGTTTACACGGAGAATAGCTTGTGCGAAGTATTTAAAATACCATAAAAGTTTACATGGTATTTACTTTACAACACACCAAACACTAAATAAGCTAAATTATATATATTTGATTTACATTACACTTCTTTTATTACATATAAAATACAAATATATAAATATTTGTTCGTCTAAATTTTTTCTTTATTTTCCTAATTAATATTCTTCGCTTTCTCACTCTATTATTATCAGCACAAGCATCAACTATAGCCATTAGAGAAATAAATAAAAAAAATTTCGCCACTTATGTTAGACCGTCCCGTTAGACGCTAGCCTATATTAATAGAATTATATAAGCATAAGCATTTAAAAATTTAAAATGACTATTTTTATCAATAAAGTTAATTTAAAAAAAAACTGAATTATCTTATTTTTTGGACGGAGTAGCTAATAACTATGGCAGATATCAACCACTATAGGCTTGGCACTATACATACATGCATAACCCGTTAAGAACAAAAAAAAAAAAAGTTTGAAAATCATAAATAATGATTTTATTTATAATAAGCGGCTTTCTATTTTGTGTATTAGTTGTGATATTAAATATATTCAAATGCATAATATTTGATCTATTGGGAAGCACTGCCCTTAAAGCATCCATTGAATAGATCACAAATGGATATACGATAAAATGAGACTATGACTTTTCATCTTCATTAACGAAAGAATTGGTTATGCTTTGTTAGATTGTGATATTTGTTAGAGTTATTAGAATTATTGACTAGAATATAAATATTTCAATTTATATTTAAGTATATGTAATAGAAATTCATAATATTTGTTAGAGTTATTATTATTGAAGATATTTTTTAATATAAAATATTAAAATTATAAAATCATTAGGTAAAAAGTCGTGTATCCATAATTATAATTTTATCATTTAATTAATGACATTTAAATAGAAATAATTATATTATAAATTAATTTAATCTTTAAAAGTAAGCGTTTAGAGAAAATGTTAATTTAAATCACCATAAAAATAAAATTAACAAATAAATGCTGGCTTTTTAAATTGTTTATTGAAGTGTTTTTTGTACTTGATTTATGACTAAATTATCTTGATATCTCAAAATGTTTTTTAAACTCAAACGCAAACTCTTTTTCTCTTTTACATGTGTTGATCCCATCGATGTCTTCCTTTTGAGCTCTCAACATAAACCATCCTGAGTTCTAATCCCTTGTGTGAAGACACCAAACACTTTCCTTCTCACATACCACTTGTTTGAATTTGAGGAAGATATTCGTCAAATATACACACACACACACACACATATATATATATATATATATATATATATATATATATATATATATATTCTTATCGAAATGAAAAGGTATTTTATTTAATTTATTTTTCAATATATTTCCATCAATAAGTCCTCAAATAGATATTGCATCACTATTCCAAATGAAGAAAATAGAGCCCAATAATTATGGACATTCATGAAGTGGTTAAATTAATAAAAGCATTTCAAATTGTTCATTAAAAAAAGTAAAATTGAAATATTAACAGATCACTATTTGTATATATTTCTTTTGTTAATATTTTTGTCTTTGATATTAAAATGTATAATATAATTTTTTATATATTTATATCTGAGAATGATGTAAAATATCAAATGAATCAAGAAGGCCAATTAATAATAATTGAAGCAAGATCCCAAACTAGAGACCCAACTATAAGAGCTTAAAGTAAGAAGAAATGAATAATTATAATTTGCATTCACATAATTTTTAAAGAGCTCCAATAAGCACAACTCAGCAAAGACTGTGGAAACTATGGAACATATCGTAGTCTTATTCACCTTTCTCTTACAAGCCACTATACCCTATTAAGCCCTTCTAAAATCTCTAAATCATGTATATATATATATATATATATATATATATATATATATATATATATATATATATATATATATATATATATATATATATATATATATATATATATATATAACACACACACACACACACACACAACTAATCTAGCTCTTTGCAATAATTTGTCACCATTAAACCCATTCTTAAAATAGTTAAATCAAATTGGTCCATGCTAGATCTATTTTAATTAGTCTTAATTTTCCCTCCTATATACCACCCTAAAGGTCACCTTAAAAATCACTTGCTTCAACCATTAACTTTAATTCACACCTCAGCATAATAAGTCAATCATCCATCATCATGTTTATTCATCACTCCACTTATAAAGTCTCATACCAATATCAACTTTGATATCAAAGCAAAGCATCAGAAGATGATCTTTAAAGAGCATTTTTTTAAATAAGGGGATTTTTACTCACATATATTAGACCCTAATTTGTAAGTGACCTTTGAACTTTTTGAGATGGTTTAATCCTGATCTCATTATAGAATTGACTCATACCAAAAGGTAGTTAAATAAGTGCATTGCTTATACACTTATATGAATGTATAACTTTTCAACTAATTAACTCTATTACTTATCCTAATCTATCTCTCTTTATGTGAATTGATTGTTAACCTATTTTAAATGAGAAAGCCTTAATAAGAGAGTGTTCCACTCTAAAATATCCTCATCCCTAATGCAAAATCAATCCTTTGTTGATTACTTCATATTTTTTTAGTAATGATTATATATCAAATTTGGCAACTTGTTTTAATTGAATTGTGTTAAATTATTATTTTTTAAATTACAAGAAAATATTTATAATTTAATCAACTTTATTCTTTTAAATTGCATGTATAAATATATAATAATGTAAAACTAGGTATTTTTTAGCTAAATAAAATTTTATAAAAAAAATATGATAAACTACTAAAAGTGAACTTCGGGTGTAGAAAGTGTAATATCCCATTCTCACTTAAAATTTCTTTTTAGCCTAAAAATCATTTTGGTTAAACACTTAAATTTTATTCCTTCTATTTTTTTTCTCATCATCTTAAGACATTTTCCTCCTCTTTTCTATCTACATGCATGTTATAGATTTCAAAACACAACATTTAGGATTTATGACACCCATGTTAGTTTCCATGGATTAAGTTAAAATTCAACCATAATAGTAAATACTTTAGACCTTAGGATCTATGAAAATGATATGAAGGTCTAGCAATATTAGAAGCAAAATAAGGCTCAAATGAAAAATGTAAAAAATGAAATCCAAACCTTTATGACTCACTCTTAGAATAATAAAATTCTTATCCAACCTTCTACACTCTCACACACACAATATCCATTGGTGTAGGTGAAGAGGATTCTTACCCAAACATTTGGGAAGAACCTAATAAGAGACCACCATCATATAGGAATGGAGTAGGAGAGACCATTATAGAAATGACTTCAATAATCTATCCAATAGAGTAATATGGAATCATAAAGTTGTAATGGAGTACATGACCCAAATAAATTTCTAAAAATAGTGAAAGAAAATAACTAATTTTTTATTTAACATAACATGGATGATCGCCTAAAAATTACTATGTTAAGATAAAATTAGCAGAGTATATTTAGATTTATTTGACTATAATATTAACTAAAGCATAGATACTTTAGAACCTTATTTATTTGACTAAAATATTAAAGAATAATTTTTGTCCTAGACAACATAATAAGAAATCACATGAAAAATTATTAACTCTAAAGTAAGATAGTCTATTAGTGATGGAGTGCTTGGACACCTTCGAAAACTTATTCTTTAAAACTAATTGTGGTAATAATGATTGACAGTTGGCTGATAAAATAGTTATTGGCCTTAAGATAGACATAAAAAAAATATGATTTTCCCTTTAGAAACATTTCTTTGTGCCTTTTTAGTGAATTAACAAAAGAAGTATATCTCTTTTTACATAATCAAATGTCAAACCCCCTTCACTTTCATCGAAGTTCTACTATTAAATTCACCACGTCAATGATGGCAGCTCTTTATCTATTTTAAGTGTCATAATAAAGTCCATATGCAACATTATCAAGAAGCCCATATATTATTTTAAGAAAATACTTATACTCCTAAAAATGATGATCAAGAAAAGATTTTAATGACACCATTTATTTAAGGACGAGGCAAACCTACTTGGATGTGTGTGTGTGTGTGTGTGTGGGTTTGCGTTTGACTAATTAATATCTCATATAAGAGAAATTAGTTGATGCTGCCTTCATGGCTTTAGATGGAACTACAGAAGATGGGACATGCACTGGCGATGCAGACATGGAGTAGAGCAATGTGATGGAGATAACACCGACTCCGTCTATATGGAGGCTCTCTTCCCATGATGGGTAGTACCAATCAATTGTGATCGGCGCGGGTAATGCACTGATCAAGGAAATCTATGAGGGTGGAGGCTATTGACTGCCTGACATACCTTCGCTTCTCTCTGCTAGTAACATAAAGTGATACACGGGCTTCTCTGGTCCTCTCCTGACGGATATGCTTACCTACACTAGGGATAAGCAAAATCAAAGCGGACAGACTTTGACCATCCGTATGATCATCTCTCGTCCGAGGCCGATATGACTTCCTCCTATCTCTGATAGGTGCCTCATAATGAACGGTAGGTGGGGGTGATACTGTGATCCTCCTGACATCTTCCTCCCTTTAGAATCAAAAAGAGAATTGAACTTGTTCTGAGTAAGCAAAGGAGAAACTACCCTGGTTGACTCCTCTACTGCAATGTGAGAGACCACTTCCATCTCCTTGGCAATGCGCACATGTTGCTACTTGATCTTGTGGCTCTTATTACGACACTGAGTTTTGTTGGGTAGAGCAGTACAAGAACTAGACCCTATCTCAAAGGTAGGGGAGATTATCCCTGAAGCCAGGGTAGCCTTCCCCTTAGAGGAAGCTAGTGAGTGGGTACTAGCTCGGGGTAGTGATGGGAACAACTAAACGTACGGGCACTATAGTTGTGGCTACTGCGGGAACCTCTACCGCCTTCCTCTTTAGTGAGGGATATTCAGAATCTGAAGGTATCTCAATATGGATGACTAGCTTTTGTCGAGTCCCCACATTCTTGCTGACAGTTGTGAGGGTTATGTCATCACAAGTGATCTTAGACCCCTCAAATCCATGGCCAAAGTGTATCAGATGAGGGAAATCATTCTGGGGGAGGCTGGCTCTATCCAAGGCCAAAGTGTATCAGATGAAAATGACTTCAAAGGGGAATGTGAACATATACTTCTGAATATCCATTTGCACTGTACTGAACTTTAGAAATGAGACCGAACCATAACTTTGTAATTGTTGGAAACAAACTTAAATCAGATTTTTTGTTTTGATATTTTGCTGACTTTTTAAATTTGCTTTAGAATTTAAAGCCATACTCAATAATTTGAATGTGTTAAGTGAGGCTCATTGAATTTAGGAGAGAGATTTTGAATGAATTGGAGAAGAGATTTTGAGTTTAGAATCCACTTTCAACAAATTTGTGTATGTTGGAAATGGGTTCAAATATTTTGAAGATATTTTTGATGCTTCATTGGTTCATATTTGAATTTGATTTTTATGTTTGGGGACCCTTTATTTAACAAATTTGAGTATGTTAAATAGAGGGTCAACTGATTTTGTTTGGGATTACTCATTTAGTAAATTTGGATATGCTAAATGAGTTATTTGAAAATAATTTTCTTTTTGCTTGTTTTCCCATGATGTGTATCATGTGTGAATTTAGAAATAGAATCTTTACTTAGCAAATTTGTGTATGCTAAACAAAGCCCAAATCTAATTTTTGTTTTGATTTTGAAAATGGGATCTTTACTTAGCAAATTTGTATATGCTAAGTAAAGTTTGAATTTGTTTTGGTTTTGATTTTGAAAATGGGATCTTTACTTAGAAAATTTGTGTATGCTAAATAAAATTTCAAATGTGCTTGATTTTTTATTTTGAAATGGGATCTTTACTTGGCAAACTTGTGTATGCTAAATAAAGTCCAAATTTATTTTGAAAAAGGGGGGTTTCTATTTAACAAAATGGTGTGTTAAATAGAATCCAAATTATTTTCAATTTATTTTTTTTAAAAAATGAAACTCTCATTTGACAAATTTGGGTATGTCAAATGGAATTCCAATGTATTTTGAATTTTATCATTTTTGCAAAGGAGATTCCCATTTAATAAATTTGGGTATGTAAAATGGAAGTCAATCATGTTTTATTTTTTTAAAGATGAAATTTTTGTGTGTGATTATTGCTTTCTGAAAAGAAGAGAATTCTAACTTAACACATGTGGAATGTGTTGAGTGGAATTTCAAATGGTGTGATTTTGTTTGAGAATGAAACCTCCATCCAACACATTTGGATATATTGAATGAAAAGTCTTACCTTCAAATTTGTACTTTTTGAAAAGAAATAAATTCCAACATCAACATATGTGAGATATATTGAAATGGAATTTTAATTTTATGATATGATTTTATTTGGAAATTAAATCTTCATTCAATAAATTTGGGTATATTGAATGAGGATGTTCATTTTAAATTTGTGCTTTTTGAAAGATGATTTTGATTTTAGTTTTGAAGAACCTTATATAATCAGGATTATTAGATGAGGTTGAGTTTTATATATTTTGTGAAAATTTTTGTGCAAATATTTTATTATGTGAATTTTGGAAAAGTACTTTTGAAAAGTGATATTTTTATGAGGGATTTATTTTTCTTATTTGTAGAATGAACCTTACCTTACCATAGAAATGGTAAGGAGGTTCAACAAGGTTTTTAGTCATTTCTTTTAGTTAAGTTTTTATTTTCACCTATTGGGGGACCCAATAGGGGTTTTAAGACCTACATGGAATGAGGTCTTAAAACCTAAAGGATATTAGCTAGCTTAGCTTAAGAATGAAATGAGCTAAGTGCCAACAGAAACGAATGATAGTCTTGGATTCATATGAAATACAAATCCACTATCGATACTTGGAGATGCCGATCATTTACCAAAGTTGGAGAGAGGAACCTTCCCCAGTGGAGTCACCAGAAAAATCTATGGTGTTTTATTTTCGTTTGAATATTGAAAATATTGTTGGGACACCACGTAGATCTACAGATATACTCATTAGGGTGATTGGGTGTGACATTGAGGAATGATGTACTATCTCGAGAGATAGAAGTTATCATCCTATAATGGACATAATCACCTAACAAGGACTCCTAAGGACAATAGGTCTTTGAATATACCAGAGATCTTTCCCCTACTTTACGTGGAAAAGTAAAGCATTATTTATTTAAATTGAGTTCGTTAAGTTCCCTATGGAGGTAAGCCCTCATAGTTAATTACATCTTAAGGAATGAGATTCCTTAAGAATACTCTCGACTACGGTAAATGATCATTGTCTCCAAAGATTTCAAAGATAGGACTATCAACAAATTGGTTATTTTTGGAAAAATCAAGTGAGATTGATCAAAAGGAGGGAGTTATTATCGAAACTAAAGGAAGATGAGTAGGGGATGTTCATGATATTAGGAATCCTAGTGAGCATTCTAAACTATCATATGTTTGAGCTTTATATTTTTGAAATTTGAGAAGAATTATAAATTTGAGTTAAATTTTTATTTGAAATCTAGGGCTTACAATTGCACAACACGAGATCGTGGAAATGCCTAAGATTTGAGAATTTATGCTTATAGCCTGCAAAGAGAAACAACAATCTCAGATCCTAAATCTAGGGAGCTTTGGCGAGGGCCAAGGCACGACCTAAATCTAAGGCAAAAATGGGTATATGGTTTACCTCACAAGTGAGAGTAAACCCGTGGACTTACCTTTGGGGTGGTCGCTAACTCCTCCTATGATTTTAAATACATGTAGCAAGTCTTATACTTTGCAAGATGGCTAAGCTATTATTTATTTAGAAATGAGATTAAGTCCTTAAAGACACTCCCTAAGAGATTAGATCATAAAGGGCATGAATAATGACCTAAATCTAATGCAAATTTTGTTAAGTTTTATTTTAATTTTTGGACATCTTTATTTGACACAGGATTTCACATGCCTAATGCATCAGAAGGTTGGTTATGGGCCAAAATCTGAAAGAAGGAGGTGTGTTTCCACCATGGCTCTCAAAAGTCAAGCCATTTTCTCTAGCAAAGGTGGAAGCCCTCCATTAGCAAGAGTGAAGTAATATGATTTATGCATGATGTGAGACATACAACATCTAGCTAAGGGGTTGCTAAATCTTTTATTATCTTGATTTATGTCTAGGCTTTAGGTGAGGTTATGAGTTATTTAATTTAATTTTGAGTTGATTAATTAGATAAAAAAATTTAATTTTCTCTAAGAGTCTAATCACATCTAGGCCATTCAACAACCATCAAGAAATTAAGAAACTAGGAAAATCATGTCATCATAACTGCACAATCATAAACAAAACTTCAATCAATTTATAAAATTAGTGCAAAAAGATAAGAGGTCGATGTGGTTGGATTCCACCGCACAACCCGAAAAGAAATGTGGGTAGCTGAGCTCTACCTTGATACAATCCAGATTACAAATGAATGAATACAATTAAAAGAAATTCATGTTATAGGGGGTCTTCATTCTTCATTCTTCATTCCTCATTTCATCCTTTCTTCATTTCTTTCTTTCTTTTTTTCTTTCTTTCTTTTGGTTTGACTTGGGATGTAGTTTGCTCTGAAGCTTCACAAGGTATATAAGACGTGGTCTTATAACCAATGTTCACTTAATTCCCCCATAACATTCATTCCAAATTTCAATTGCAAAATTTACATCAAAAAGAGAAAAATAAATCTAACTAAACCTGCAAAATAGAGATTAGCTAAACATACACACAACCTAAGCAATTATATGAATAATTTGGACTTAGCACCCTACACATGGGTAACCAAGTTTATCCTAATTTAAGTTATGCTTAGGGGTATAAGCAATCTACACAACAAAAATATTTATATATTTTTTATTACAGCTTCCCGTAAGCACAACCCCATCGACATGATTATGCTAATATCATAACATCCCTTTGCACCTAACATCCGACTTAAAATATTACATCATAAAATAAAATTAGTCATCAAACCATGCACTGCCCTAACATAGAGCTAGAAATGGTGACTTAGCCTAATGTATGCACCATTTAAGGCTTGTGTGGCATGTCTTAGTTAGGCTTTAAGGTTGAAATTTTCTAAGTGTGAAAAGTTCAATTTAGTGGATTTGTTGGTGATTTGACTTGGTTTGAATGAACTTACACTTAGTTACTAATTGTTATGAAGAGAAAAAAGAGAAGTGAAATTCTCTTTCATCCCTACCTTAAAACATTTCTAAGGTAGATTGATTGATGAATTTCCTTTAGTGGATATTTTATTATGTATTTTAATTAACCCTAAGTTTATATTTACTATAAATAGCCCTATTTAATAAGAAAGACATCTTAGGATTAGTTATGGTGGATTACTACCACATGACACACAAATATTTATTTCTTTCCACCATGTATGCCATGCATATGAATAATCCTAAGAATACCTATACATGCAATGTAAAATTTAGCACACTTTGATGATGAATGCTAAGAGATATTATTTAAAATTTTGGATATTCCATTGATGCATGTCTTTATTATGTAGAAAAGGGGGATTTTTCATCCATTAACAAAATGCACATTTATATGTATAAAAGTTATAAGTGAGTATGGTGCCATTATTTTCAACACCAGGGGCGTAAGGTACAAGACCTATATAGGGCTACTTAAACCTTTGCAACCTCGGGATGTCCAAACTAATATATCACTTTTCTTAAACACATATAGATGTACAAAAAAAAAAAATGGATGAAGAATCATGCAAAAGATTATGTTTGATTTGGTTGTATAATTTACATGTGTAAATATGAGGATCCTTCTTAAGTCATAACATAGAAATGCATAGGAATAGATTTAAGCAAGTGTTGTATTTTTTTCAAATTAACTATACACTTTACAAATCCTATTCAAATCCATGTTAAGGGAAGAGAAGAAAACAACATAAAACACATCTTATGCTATAATCATATGTAAGCTTATAAGTACTTATAAGTAGCATCACTTCATTCATAATCTTTAATTTATAGGTTTTGGAAATAATTTTTGGTTTAATAGTGATAATAGCCACTCATATTCTTAATTTTAACCAACACATGAAATTTGACATAAATGGAAAACATTTTATTTAATTGATTTTTCAAAAAAAAATGAATGCATGATTTCATATGGCTAACAAAATTTAACATGCTTAGAAAGAAATAAAGGGATGTAAGCACATGACTTTACTCACCCTAATTACTTTCTAAGGACAATCATATAAAATAGGATTATTTAAAATGAATAAAATTCTTTAAGGAGATTTTTATTTTTGAATTTAATTTGACTTAGGAAATATGAAAAGGGTTTGCTGGTCCTAACCCATTTCCCACATGTGTGAATTGGTTTAGTTTAATTTTAGAATAATTAGGTTGATTTTATATTTTGTTTAGGTTAAGGTGAATTAAATTCATTAATTACCCCTTACCTATACCACTTTAACATAATTATTCATGTAATTATAAGCCAACATATGATATGCAATCATATGAAATTTAAATCAACAAATGCACCTAAAAAATAAAGGGGCCTAATGCAATTGGCTCATAATTATTGATTAATTAAGATAAAAGGTTTAATTAAGTACTTTCATAACCATCCTACACATGTAGTTTGATTATAATTTTCTTTGAAGTCTCTTAGGTTATTGAACATCTAAGAATCTACCCAAGATTAAGTGATTAAGTTCTGGAATGATTTGGTTTTGAATTTGATTAATTGAACTAATTAATAAAATGATTAAGTCATTATTGAATTTGCAAATTAATTAAGTGTTTATCCAAATAAAATAAACTTAGGGGAAAAGATTGGAAAAGAAATCTTAATCTCATTTTCTAAGTCCATTCACTATTTTATGATGATTAGCAAGCTTAATTAATAAATTTATCATTTTTAATAGGTTAATTAATCATTTAATTAATTAAGAAAGTGATTAGGGGTGAAACAAGCAATTCCCTAATTAATAATAAATTCTAAGAAAATCATGAGAGGCAGAGATCATCCCTCTAATCAACCTCATAATAATAAAACTCAAGCTAATGAAGTGAGCAAAAAAAATCCCTTTCACCTCATAATCATACCAAAAATCTTTAACACATGTCAAATTTAAAGAAAGGTGTCAAGCTATAACTAATAATCATAAAATCTCTTATTAAGATGGGTAGTTATTCTAATTTTTAAAATTTTAATACTAGCATCTTCTAATTATAGTTTTAATTACCATAGTGAAATAAAATTACAATTTAGTAACTTGAAAAAAATTCAAACAAATATAAAATACTTATTTAGGAAGGATGCACCTAATTTTGTTGAGACTCATAAACATGTTATGGTTTCTTTATATTTATCATATATATTTATTTGCATTGTTCCACGGATTTTAAAGGCGAAATAGGAAGAATAATAAGAAAGAAAAAAATATTCTAGCAAAGAAGCCGTAATAATCATACAAGCAAATACAAAAAAAGGTGATTATGTGTTAATTTGTAATAGAATAAGAGATACTATTAAGAGATATTAATACACAAAAATATAAGAAATTAGATGCTAGTGCTTGTAGATCTTTCATAATTATTAAAAAAAATTAAAATCAATGCATACATTCTTAATTTATCTATTGATATACTTATTATTTTGATTTTTTTTTATAATAAGGATACCTTATCATGCTATGGAGTCATTCCTCTAAACGTTTAATCTAACACTTTGGTAGGAGGTAGTACCCCTTACTTGTATACTCTTTTATAGACCATTTTTAAGAGGTTGAGTCAAAATATTAATGTAGAGCTATCTACAAACCTCATTGTAACTCATAGGTATTTGATTATATGGAAGAGAATACCAATAATAGATAATAATTAGATGATAAGAACAAATTTAAAGAAGCTTTCCCATCAACATATGAAAGACTATTTCAATTTCAAATCTATAGAGTATGATTCAATTTGGCAAAAAAAGTTGCTGTAAAATATCAAGTGGATGAAGAAGCAAAAATAATAAGAACCCAAGTAAGAGGCTCATTTGTAAGAGCCCAAAATAACAAAATAACTAAATAATTATGATTTATGTTATAGTTTTAATTTAAGATTTTGAGCTTAAATTCTTATAACATGACATGTAATGGCCAGTCATGTTTACTATGGATCTTTGAAATATGAAAATAAATCATTTAACATAACAAGTGCCTCTTCCTTCAATATACTTTTCCTTTTCTAATGAAGGTAGTCCATGCATCTATATAAATTCTACAAATAATGTCAACATGTAAAAAAAATTATAGGTTTGAGTGATGAAAAAAATTTAGAGAAATTTTCCTTATTAGTTGGAGCTTAACAACTAGTCATCGCTCTCCTTGGTGTGAGGACTACTTAGATATTGTTTTATTTTCACTCATAATATTCCTCCCAAATCTCCTCTACACCTTCACCTACATCATAACTGATAAGATAAGTAATTCTATTAGTTTGTTATGATAAGCAGAATACCTTACCTCTCCTTGCATGTGTTTCTTTTCTCAATTGATCCTCCATCATTCTTTTAATCACCACGATTCAGCTATAATAAACTCTGGCATTCCCTTCTATATATACATTCACTGTTGCAATTAGAGTGCTGAGTGTTTTTCTAAAATGAATTTACTTTTGTCTTCTCTGTTGGTTCTTTGTGATTCTTCTAATGTTCACCTTTGCATTTTAGCATATTACAATCAGACTATTTTCTTAGTATCAGAGCTTTGAGCTTTACTGCTAGGTATGGGTGATTCTCAAAACTCTGTTATTGGAATAATTCAATCTTTGTCTCAATTTAATACATGAGATCTTATTATTCTACCTTCTTTGAAGTTTCTAATTTCAAATCTCAAGAATATCGTGAGTGTTCAACCTAAAATAGAAAATTATCCTATATAGAGATTGCAAATTTTGAGGATGTTTATAGCAAATGGCTTTGAAGGTTACCTTGGTGGAACCATCTCTTGTTTGTCCAAACAAATGATGCTTCAAACTAAAGAGTTCTCTCATAATCAGGATTATTAACCTCACTTTTGGAGTGAGGATTCAATCTTCCCATTTTAGATCTAGGAGTCTTCTAGACACTAGGATCTTCTTAGTCATAGGACACTTCTAGTGACTAAGCGAATACTCAACCCAAATATAAGGGCTTAAGAGTACTTGCCATAGGTTTAGACTACGTCTTAGAATTTAAGGAAGCCTACCTATCCTATGGCCTAACCCATGACTTATGCCTACCTCCTTAGTCAAAACCAAACCTCAAATCAATCCAACCAAAACTCAATTGAAATCCAATTCATATCTAAGCTCCAAACCAAATGATTGAAACCTATAATGTAAATCCATCTTAATCCTTAAGCCAATCGTATGGATTTAAGCAAAAATCTACAATTTCAATCAAAGCCAATAAACAATCCCAAATCAATCATCAAACTCAATTCAACCTAATTCAACCCAAAACCATTTTAATTAACCCATTAGATTCATTTGACCCAAAGTGGCCTAAAGGATCCCTTTGAACCAAACTCTAATCCAACCCAAATTGGATTGAACCAAATCATCCAAAACCTCCTACAATGATTGTTGATCATCATTGATTGATCAATTGCAATCAATAGTGTCAAACCAACTCAATTCAATCACTTGACCCAAGTTAACCCTGTTAATCTACATGAACCAAATTAAACTAAATCTTACTCTAAACCCAATTAATTAAAACCAATGATTTATACCAACTTCAAATTGATCCTTGAACATGACTTGACTACCAATTGAGCTAAACCAAGTCTAATTGGCCTCTTAACCCAAGTTGACCCAATTTGACCTAAAAGACTAAATTGGTTCAAATCAAATCCTACTTCAAATTGATTGAAACCAATGACTCAAATCCATTAAAAAATGATTAGTGAACATGATCAAACCTTTGGTTCAACCCAATTTGACCAAGTTAACCCAATTGACCCATTTAGCCTAAATTGACTAAAGGGTCAAATTGGTCTAAATCATTCATAAATCCAAACTAAGTGAAATCAAAACCTGCAATCATCTTCAAATGTTCAATTAAATCTAAACCAATACCTAACCCAAGCCAATTTAATCAATTTGACCAAATTGGTCAACATAGGCCATTTGACCCATATGAGTCAAATTCAAATCTACTCAAAACTAAATCAAGCTAATTGAACCTAAACATCTTAAATCATCATTTGAACTTGACCCAAGCCTTGATTTGACCCAATTTGACCAATTGGTCAACATAACCTAACCTAGCCCAATTTGACCTACACGGGTCAAATTGACAAACCCAACCATATTAAGCCCAAACCCATTCAAAGTTGGCATGACCCATCCTTGGGTCACCATGGATAAGCCCAAATCCAACATAACCCAACCCAATCAAACTTGAATTGACCGATTACCCATTAGGTAAAGCCTTTCAAATGGGACAAAACTTTTTCTTGGATGGTCAAACCCACTCTCCTACCCTTGACAGCCACCTTAAGCTCAAATTGACATGAGGACCACTAGCTCACTTGACCTAAAGTTGGTTGGGTCACCATGAGCCAAGTGGAAGTGAGCTAACCCACTTGCTCCCATTGGAACACATGAAAACCAAGGACAAGCCACCTCATCTTTGGTAGTCCACTCCCCTTCACTCTTCCACTCAAATCGAGCCACCTCATCGATTCTCTGCCACCCACGATCACCTGCGCCAGCCAAACATCTAGCCATGGAAGAATTGATCCAACCATTAGTTTGGATGGTGAGGAATGTATACTCCTCATTGATTCAAATACACATCAGAGTTTCCTAGAGCAAGAGAGAGCTAAAATAAACTCCCTAGAGCCTTCCTTGAGTTCTTTGAACCTTTCATCGGCAACACAAAACCCAAAATAGGACAAAGCCTATCTTTGTCTAATTCCTCCTAAACCCCATCATTTTTTAATTAACTCTACCCACATTCACCAAGCTTCGACGAGGAGAAATAAATTGATTCTCGATCAATTAGAGCACTGGAGACCCATCAAGACCAACTCCAGCGAGTATTTCGATGACGATTGGCCCATAGAGCCACCAACGAGGAGTCAAGGCCCAAGCTTCTTAGCAGGGCTTTATCTCTTCAAGAAGAAGCTTCCGTCGATTAACCATTAGTCCTAAGCTTCGACGAGGTCTTTTTTGATAAACCATAAAAATCCTCTCAGGTGTTGATTTTTTGTGAAAGATTTTGTGATTTCGAGTGAATCCCACTGTTAGATCCCTTTAGATTTTATCCTTAAATGATTTGGGATCGATCCCGAGCCTCCATGAGCTTCGAGGAGCTCAGATCGAGTGGAGGAAGGTGGATGGTGTCCGTCTTCAGTCGCTCGAGGGATGAAGGATCATCCACCATCTATTTCACATGATTGGAATGGACGACGTGTTTAATACATTAAATAATCTCAATTTATTCCCTATAGGAATGAGATTAATCCCCACCATCAATCTTAGATCAGACGGGATAAAGCGTGTTTGCTGTCGCCACGTTAGCGCTGCGCTAGATCGTTTAAGTGGCTAATCCCATGGCACCATGTTAGCCACTCGCGTGGCACCGATGGGATTAGGGATTAATTAAGGTTTAAAAATGCAATTAATTTGATGGAACTTCCTAAATTTATAAGTAATTATCAAAAATTCAAATAATGCAAATAAATACATTTTGAAAAAGTTAAATAGAAGAGAATTTAATAAAAATAAACCCATTTAATTTTGAACAGTGATTAAGGCTTAATTAGAGTTTGACTATTTTTTTAATTAGCTTAATTAAACCCTAATTATTTAGGCTAATCCTAAATTTGTTATGTTGATTTAGTGGGTGACCTCTGTAGATTTATTGGCTATGTAAGAAAATTTGAAATTCAAACCTTAATTATTTTCTTAATTAATTTAATAATTAATTAAAGTTCTAAACAGCAAAAAATTATTAATTAAAGTTCATCAATCATTAATTAATAGTGAGATGAAGAGGGAGAGTGATTAGGACCTTTTTTCTAATTACTTTTCAAAATTCATTTCATTAAATAGAGTTAATTTAAACATAACATGATTAAGGATTTAATTAATTAATTAATGGACAAATCAAATCAAATCAAATTGATAATCCATTCATATAATCAATATTTAAATTAAGGATTTCTCTTTATGTGTTTAATAACATAAAGACCCTTAAGAAAATTATTACCCCAAAGTGTTGGAAATAAGAGTACTTAATTAGATTCTTTAACTTAATTAATCTCTAATCATGAGTTAATTGCATTAGGTCTTTTAAGAGCATTGCACTTTTATTTTCCCTCATGTTCATATCATTTGTGTCTTACAATTAAATAATTAATTAAATTAAAGAAGCATAGGAAAGGGGAATTAAATAATTTGCTTAATGATTCAACTTAATTAAATCATAACAATTACTTAATTATCTTTTCTTAAATATATTAAATCACCAACATGAGATGAAAAATAACAAGTGATCTCTCCTCTTTAAGGTTAATCAAAATTCAAAATTAAATTAAGAAGGAGCTTTGATTTTCTTTAAATAGTTTTATTTAATGTGATTGTATTTAAGAATTAGTGTAGTTGAGTGAATCATATGGTGATGTTTAACTATTCCTTTTCAATCATTTTCAATATTGTATGTCATGTAATATCATGCATTCATATTTTTAAAATTAAATGAAATCTACTTATGTAAAATTGCATGTGTTGGCTTAATTTTATTATATGTGTGGCTATTATCACTAATAAATCCAAATTTATTTTTCAAAAGCTATAAATTGATAATAACATTTGGAGTGATAGTAGTTATGAATACATATAGGATTGGCATGTGTTTATAGCTTAAGAATGCGAAGGTATTGCTTTCTTTCCTAAGTTCCTATATAGATTTACATATGTTTGAATGATAATAAATATATAGTTTGGACATTCTAGGAATACGAGGCTTTAAGTAGCCCTAAGGAGGTCATTTGATTATCTCACTTCCGGTCAACAAAGGCATGTACTTATTTAATTTCATTCCCATGTATATTTGTATTAGAATTTGGATAAAGCTTTAATTTATATGTGTAAATAATTAAATTAAATAAAATACAATCTTTTGCATGATTTTCATTTTTCTAATTATGTATACATTCATATGTATTTAATATAGCAAGTATATAGTCTGGACATCATGGGAATATGAGACTTTAAGTAGCCCCTACCAAGGAGGTCATTTGATTATCTCACTTTCCTAGTTTAAACAATGACACATACTTGCTTACATCTTTTATATATGTGTATGTATATTTTATTAAAGGATGAGAAACCTATTTTCTACTAAAAACACATGCATTCATAATCATTTAAGCATACTAAATGTATTGCATGTAAAGGTATTGCTTTCTTTCCTATGTTTATGCATAGATTTACATGTGTTTGAATGATAATAAGTACATAGTCTGGACACCAGAATATGAGACTTTAAGTAGCCCCAAGGAGGTCATTTGATTATTTCACTTTCCTGGTTAACAAAGGCACACACTTATTTAATTTCATTCTTATGTATATTTGTATTGGAATTTGGATAGAGCTTTAAGTTACATGCATAAATAATTCAATCAAATAAAATATAATCTTCTGTATGATTTTCATTCTTATAGTTGTATATACATTCATATATTTTTGAGATAGCAACTATATAGTCTGGACATCTTAGGAATATGAGACTTTAAGTAGCCCCAAGGAGGTCATTCGATTATCTCACTTCTCTGGTTTAAACAATGGCACGTACTTGTTTACATTTTTATACATGTGTATGTGCGTTAATTAGAAAATGAAAATCATCTTTTCTATAAAATGTATGCATTCATAATCATTTAAGTATGCCAAAATATGTTGTATGTATAGGTATATTAAGTGTTAAATCATATGTATGCTATGGGTGATGAAAAGTAATGGTTCAACATATTCTATGTGATGGTAATTCAACTACATTAATCTTAAGATGTCTTTCTTATTGAATAAGATTCTTTAAGGTTAACCTAAACTTAGGATTAATAAAACATTTAATAAATCATTCACTTAAGGAAATAAAATCATAATAATGTGCTTTAAAAATGACTTAAGGTATGGATGAAAGATGTTAAGACTCTTTCCTCTCTTTATAACACTTAGATACTAAGTGTAGATCAAATGAAATAAAAATAAAACATAAATTAAAATTTACAAATCATCTAAACAACTTGAAAGAAAACCACCATCATGTTAACTTGAATAATTTCAAACTCTAGAAAAAATCATAACTCTAAAGCTAGCTAAGACATACGACATAAAGCCTAAGCACACACATTAGGATGCTAAGTCAACACTTCTAGCTTTAGGTTAGGACGATGCATGTAATAATGATGCATTTTATTTTATGATGTAATATTTTAGACTGGATGTTAGGAATGTGGATCGTATACTAGATATTAGGCCATTAATAACCTAATATTATTTTATGCAGGGGATTGTGCTAAAGGAGATACCTAAAGATAAATATAAATATTTTACTTGAATATTGCTTATTCCCCTAAGCATAATCCACAATATGACAAGTGGGTTTGGTTACCCATGTGCAGGGTTGTTGACCTCACTTTTAGAGTGAGCTCTCAACCTTCTCTTCTTAGACTTAGGACTCTTCTAGACACTAAGAGCTCCTTAGTCATAAGATACTTCTAGTGATTAGGTGAACACTTAACCTAAGCCTAGAGACTTAGAAGAGTTAATCATAGGATTAGGCCATGCCTTAGGACTTAAGGAAATAACCTACCTTATAGCTTAAACTCAATCCATATACACCTTCTCAAATCAAATCCAGATTCAAATCTCAAACCAAACTTCAAATTCAAATTTCAAATCTAATTCTAAATTTGACTCCAAATGATTGAAACCCAAAATCAAATTCAAATCATAGAACCCCTTTTAAGCCAGATGGACCCACCTCCATGTGCTTAACCAAATTAACCTTTAAACCAATACAAGCTCAATCAATTTTCTTATAAATTAATTTTTCTTTCATTTATATTCACAAATATAAATAAAATCTAAATTCAAATGACCAAAAATATATCCAAAATAAAATCCAAACCCAATCTAAGCCCTTTAAGCCAATTCTTTGGACTTAGCCAAATTCTATCTAGATCAAGTCAAAACTAATGGATTTTCTCTTGAATCAATCATTCCTTCAATCATCTATCCAAATATAAATGAAATCTATAACTATCAAACCAAATTGAAGTCAACCTAAGTTAAGCCTAACTTAGTACTTTTGACTTGAAACTTTCAATTGAGCCAAAACCAATTAGACTCCAAATTGATTATAGTTGGATTTATATTTTAATCCTAGGCTCACATATATGTCCCACTAAACCTAAATCAAGCTAAAACCAAACCAATTGACCAACTTAGGTCCACTTGACCCTGACTAAAGGACCCATTTGAGCCAACTTCCATTTCAACCCAAATTGGATTAAACCAAGCTCACCAAAACCTTCCACCATGATTGTTGATCACCCTAGGATGATCAATTGCAATCAATTGGGTCAAACCAAGTCAATTTGGTCCTTTGTCCAAGTCAACCTTAGCCCATATGAAACTTAAACTAGCTAAAATCCATCATATACCAAATTGATTAAAATCGTTGATCCAAATACATTCATAATCAATGATTAAACATGACCAAACTCTCAATTGAGTCAAACCAAATCCAATTGACTAATTAACCCAACTTGACCCAAATTGGCCTAAAAGGCCAAAATGGGTCAAATCCCAATCTAACCCAAATTGATTGCAACCAATGTCTCAAGTTCATTCCAAATTGATTATTAAACTTGACCAAAGTCATAAATGAGCCTAATTTGACCAATTGGTCAACTTGACCCAACCTAGCCCAAATTGATCTAAAAGGTTAAATTAACTAAAATTCAAATTAAATCTAAATTGATTCAAACTAAAGGCTACGTTCATCTTCAATTAGCCAATTGAACATGAATCAATCCATAACCCAAGCCAATTTGGCCAATTTTGGTCAAATTGGTCAACTTGACCCATTTGACCCATTTGATTCTAAATGAGCCAAAATTAATCCTAAGACAAATTAAATCATATTGATCATACCAAAATACTTCAAATTATCATTTGAATATAACCTAAGCCTTAGTTTGACTTAATTTGACAAATTGGTCAACTTAACCTGATATGGCCCAATGTGGCCCATATGACTCAAATTGAGCCAAATCAAAACTAAGCATGACCCATTGGGGATAATCCGACCCAAACCCATTTGGGATCAGCCCAAAATCAACCCAACCAAATTAAATCTCTCATGGATCCTCCCCACATAGGATTCCACACAACCTCATTTAATTCTTACAATCACATGCATTCAACTCCTCCTTAACACTTGCATTCAATGGAGCTAATCAAATGATAGCAAAAGAGGACTTTAGAGCTAAATTCAAAGTCCTCAATCAAGCCATCATCCATAGCAACCACCTCCCCATGACATTTATTCAAAATCTCAGCCACCATTAAAAGAGGGAGAATAAAGATAGTAAAGGGATCTGATTTTTTGCATTAGAGAGTCTCTTAGAGCTCCCAAAGCAACACGCCACCACTTCCCCACTTCTCTTGAGCTAAAAACACCAAAACTAGGCAGATTTCGGTGAGGAAGTAGCAACAATTGAAGAGTACATCATTTCAAAGTGAAGGCCCAGGTTTAGGCTCATTCCAAGCTTCTTCCTCCACTCAAGAGCGTGCTCGGATCATCACCACCACCGAAAATCATCCCTGGCGAGGTAATTTCATCAAACCATAGCTAGCCTTAGTATCTTTTGTTTGCGCAAATGTATGCTCGATTCTAAGAATTTTCCATAGATTACTCTCGCATTTTTTATTTTACACTATACTAATACGATTTGGAGTGTTTCCGGTGAATGTCGTCAAAAAATCGAGCCCAAAACTGCCCAAATGGGTGGTTTAAATGAAATAATTTACATTTGGTTTGGCCAAGAGATCATCCGATCTCCCGATTGGTGAAAAGCAGCTCGAGCTTAGATCTGCATAGTTTTGGCTCTCTAGATCGCGGGACAGATTTGGACCCTTCAATCTGTGATTAGACAGTCAAATCTAAGTGTGTCCGTCGATCCCTTTCGCTCGGAACCGCGGCTAATGGTTGCGTGGCGCGTCCCACGTTGCGAGCAGTGGCGGCAGGTATCTGACACCATGTCAACTTGCTAAGTGCGCATTTTGTGTTGCCAGCCTCGCGGCGTTGACTATGCTAAATAGAAAATCAAATTTTTTTTTTCTGATTTTAAGCATTATTTAAAATGCCCAAAACTTTAAAAATTCATAAAAAAAATAAAAGACTTTTTGAAAAATTATAAATAAGGGCTCATTGGATCCGTCTTTCTGAGAGGAATCCAAGCAAACAAAAATTCTCAAATTCCACAGAATGGTTTGAGCTTAATTTAGGTTTTAGTGAAAATCAAATTTCATTAATTAGTCTAAAAATACAAGTCAGATTGAGTTGAAATTTTTAGGAATTAAAATTAAAGTTAAAACATAGCTATCATAAAAATCTCAAGTAAAAAGAACTTCTAGATTGGGAGAAATTAAATTATGAAGTTTAGATTATCCATTTTAATAAAATAAACTAAATAAAAATCCACAAAATTACAAAAAAAAAAAATCTTTAGAATAACTTAAATCACTTCAGTTGACATCTAGGACTCTTAAGAAAATAATGTGATTTATGAATCCTAATGAACCCCAAACAAACACTTAAGATTAAAGTTTAATCAATTAAAAAATTAATTAAAACATAATCTAAAAAATAATTATAATATCAAATCAAAATCATAAATGATGTTATACCCAAATGATTGGTAATCAAATCTTAAATCAGAAAAATATCATGTATCCTTCAAATGAAATTAAATTTAAACATAATTGAACTTAATTGAGTTAATGAAATTCAATTAAATGATTATATTTTTAAATTAAACTCATAATTAAATAAATCAATGAAACTTTAATATAAAATCAAACTAATCTTGTTAAACCAATACCAAGTATTGAATCTTAATTATATGAAACTACCTAACAAATTGAAAAAATTGAACATTAATTAATCATTAAATAAACTAAAAATAAAATTGATTAATAAACCAATTCAACACAATCATTTAATATTAATCAATTTAAACCAAATAAAGTTAAAGTAAACTTAATTAACATATGATTAAATCACATCCATATGGAATAAGATAATTAATTAGCCATTAATACATAAACCTAACAATTAAATCAAATATAAATTCATAATTAAAGAGTTAGATGAAATTTAATGAACATAATCAACGAAATCAAACTTAACTATAATTATGAATAACTAAGTTTAGCTAAAATAACAAAATAAATAATTAACTCACTTAATCTAATTAAATACTTAATTAAATAAAATTTAAGTAAAACATTTAATTAAACTGATTAAATCAAACCATTCGCATGTGGGCAATTAAGTCATTAATTTATAATTAAACAAATCTTTAATTAATATAATTAGGGGTGAGCATTCGGTCGGTTTGGTTTATTCGGTTTGTTTTTTTAACCGAATAAACGCTGTTCTTTAAAAAAACGAACCAAAAGTAGCAAAAAACCATATAAACCGAACCAAATAAACCCAATTAGAGTTCGGTTTATTCGGTTCGGTTTTTGCTAAACCGAATTATAGAGAGAGACTAAAAAAAAAAATTTAACAAACAATTGAACAAATAATAGAAATTTTATTAACTAAAGTTACTACATGTATACATATTGATACAATGTAATGTACAATATAAATAGTTTTCATATTGATATAAATATACAATTTATGAATGTAATGTACAAATAAAAATTATAAACAAATAAACAATTAACAAAGAAAGAAAAAAATAGTACAATATAATTCAATTGTATATTAAATGCAATCTCTGTCCCCATCAATTGAAATGTGATTATCGTCATAGAAAGCTATCAACTTTCCAAGGACCAAGACCCGATTAGTGCTGACAAGAGAGCAAACTTCATTCGAAATGCTCTCCATTTGACAACCATCTCCAAGAATAACATATACAAAAAAAAAACATTATTCATGTTAATAAGATATCATACATTCTACAAGGTATATAATATGAACCTAATTATTGAAGAATGATGAATAATATTATTACGATAGTGGTCAAAATCTCATTATCGGGTTCTTGAAATGAGGCTAGATGTCTCATCAAGTGCCAATCCAATAGGCAACAGCATTGGCAATTCTGCAATCGTGACCTGAGGATGATGTTACTTTGCACATCTTCGTGAGAGAAACACTACGATTGACTCTCCTCCGGCTTCCAAATCGATGAGCAAGCGTGAGAAGGAAGAAAGACATCATCTATGAGCTTGGGCTTGATAGGTAATTTTCAAATATTACTAGAGTAGTTGGTTTCACTCGATCGTAATAAAAAACAAATATTTCAATTTAGGAGTTAAGCATACAATCGTCAAAACGTGCTTTCCATCTCATCGAAGATTGATTCAAAATACCATTTTTTGGTGCCAAGATACCATGAATCATTACCAAAGGACCTATCCATAAAAAAAGAAAAAGAAAAAAAATTAGATTATTAATTGCTCAACAAAATCACATTGTGCTACGACAATGATAACTAAATGTAGTTTGAAGCAAAGCGGTTGTGACTTCAACACCGGATGTTTCAAAATTCTGGGGTGAAGTGTTACCTTCCCCAATCCCCAACGGCCTCAATTCTTCCTCCTAACTATAAAGAAATCAAAGTAGAACATGAAAAGCTTTGCTAATCGATGCTGACCTCATGAACTAACAACAAAAAAAATAAATACATGGTCATTAATTGTAAGCGCCAAAATAGCCATCCCTCCAACCTAATAGCTAGCCAAATACAATCTGTATACAACCAACCAAACTAGTCAGCCAACATTTCCTCCTAGCCAACCACCAGGTTCATCAGTGATAGAACTTACATTAGTGTTCAAGTTAGAGACAATGATTGTACACACTGTAATTAATACCAGCAAAACACCATCATACTTTGAACATTGCTCATCCAACATCCGTTACTAAAGTCTTCAAGAATAAATAATATATACTTACGATATTTGTAATTTGGATTTTGGGGCTCAAGCTCGCTTATAAAAATATCTTTTATTATCAAGATTCAAGTGTAATATCGAAAAATATGATCACCATATATACATAGCATCAATAATTTTGAGAAATTGCCCTCTAAGCCTTTAAGACTTAAGAGGGCAATAACACCAAAAAAAAAGTCACCAGCCACATGTATACATTGATCATTTCATCATTGCTATCATCACCCCTAAACCCTAAAAAAGCCTATTTATATTGAAAACCTTAAGATAAAACTAACAGCCAAACCAAAACTATAATCCAACAACAGTATATAAGAAATGTAAGCAAAAAAAAAAGTTTATAACTCAGTAAAAATTGCTTCAATCCCCCAATCTACAAGACACTTCTCAAGACACTTCAATGACAGAAAAATTGCTTCAATCCCCTCTACAAGACACTTCTCAACTTGTTGACCCAAGAACTCACCCTGACTATAGATTGGACAAAAGTTTATAACTCTTTTAGTTTCCAATCATCAATAAAATGTGCGGTGATCCACATATAGTTAATTCATTGAATTGATGTCCAAGTATCGATTAGTAAGACAAACTCGGCGTGACTTTTGAAAATATTTTTAAAATTGCTCTCTCATCTTGATAAAATTTAAAAGCAATCACGTGTCAATGTCCACCGTGAAGGTATTTGAAATATTGGACAAGAGACATGAAATGTTTAAACCCCAACCTTCTACATGCTTGAAAGGTAATTCATCACAATAACCATCATTGCTAAAGCTTTCCTTACATTTTCTTGGTCAAATCTCCATGCCTTAAGACTTGCGAATGCTCCTCACCTTTACCACTAAATTGAAATGAAAGTTTAGTTTGATTTGGTTCATTTTAATAGGATTCTTCGACACAAAGAAAGATGTGCCCCAGTTTGAAGTGCCATTAATCTTTGGATCCGTGATATGATTTCCCACAATAATTACACTTACTCATGTTTCTCCTTCCTCATTAGTATACCTCACAAAGTGATCCCAAACTTCAGATCTAGGTCTAGGAGCTTTTCTTTTTTTTGAAATTGGTGGTTTCTCGTCACTAACACTAGCATAATGTTGATAGTGATAGCAATGAGCCAATGATGTAAAGACTAAAGAGCATGTAATTCCACGTTAGCACTTAGCAGTTAGCATGTTCATACTTCATAGGCACTAGTGGTAGCAAGCACTAGGAGAACCGCATAGACAAACACAATTACACAAACTTCATAGGCCGCTTTTTTTTTTTCTTTATCAATAAGAAAAAAAAAAACTTCCGAACCAACATGATAGATAGCATAATACCCTAAAGCATCAACAACCAACAAAGTCCACGACAGTGACGACACAATCACAATTCACACAGGCTCACAAGTCACAAGTCATAATAAACTAAACTCAAACCTGTTGTACGGCGGTTCAATAAAATTTCAACAAAGGAGAGAGAGAGAGAGAGAGAGAGGAGTTGAGATAATGTGATTTTCTTCTTACGTTGGTGTTACTCTCAAAGAATAAAGTCCATGATGGCGACATCACAATTCACACAAATCAAATCTAAATGCGTTCACCATTGCTCACCCAGTGAATCAAACATTCAAACCATCAACAAAATTTCAACAAAGGAAGGAGTAGAGAGAGAGAGAGAGAGTTGAGATAATGTGATTTGGTTCTTACACTGTTGGGCGTCATGTTACCTCTCAAAGAATAAAGTCCACAACACGGTGTGACACAATCACAATTCAGCTCACAATAAACCAAATCGAACCCCTTGTTCTCACCCCTGAATCAAATATTCAAACCATCAACAAAATTTCAACAAAGGTAGGAGTAGAGAGAGAGAGAGATAGAGAGATAGAGAGAGAGGAGTTGAGATAATATGATTTAGTTCTTAGGGTTTAGCTGTTACCTCTCAAAGAATCAGAAAGACTTAAATTCGAAATCAGATGGGAAGAGTGAACGTGAAGAGTGAAGACATAAGTCACAGAACCTGTAGGCTGTAGATGTAGGCTATCGGCTATCCAGGCATCCATAGAAAAAAAAATAAAAGGAAGGAGAAGTCGGTGTCACAAATAGGAAAGTGTCAGCGGAAAGCCTCAAAGCCCAAAAGATCGAGTCGGGAGAAGAATCGGAAGGCGGAGAATGCCTGAATGCCTTATGCCCTAGTCAAGACTCGAAACTCTCCATCCTCGAGGAAGTGTATGGCATCGGCGGCGCATCAGCCATCGAAGAGTCGAGGAATGAACACTCCAAACTCCGAAGCATCTCTAAGTAAATCGAGATGAGGCGAATGAAATCGCTAAATTGAAGGCTGACGCGCCCCACCTAATCTATAATCGAAATAAATCGGTTTAATCGTAAAACCAAAATTTAATAACTTAAAACTGAACCAAAAACCATAAAACCGTATTAACCCATAATTTCAACCAAAAACCAAATAATGAATAAAAAAATCGAACCAAACCGACCAATTAACATCAGTTCGGTTGGTTTTAGTTTGTAATGCACACCCCTAAATATAATAATTCAAAATTTTAATTATTTTTAATCATACCAATTTAACCAAACATCTAATTAATGCAAACTTAATGAATTAATCCAGTATCTTAATGAATCAAATTAATTTAAATAAATTACATTAAAACTAACTCTTAAATTAAGCTTAAATCAAACCCCTAATTAAATTTAATAATTAATCACACCCTCAAGTAAGCTAATTAAGTTAATGAAATTAATCATATTAAACATAAGCTTAAGCAAACATAAATTTTAACATAATGAAAATGCAATTAAATGCCAATCAAATATTAAATTAAATTTAAATCATTAGGTCATGAATTACATCATTAACCTAAACAAATATAAAACCAAATTAAAAATTTAACAAATCTTTATTTAATTTAATAATTAATCTAAACACACTTCTTAATTAAACTAATTATATAATCACATTGAACCTAAGCAAACCTATAGATTAATAAAGCTAATCAAATCAAATTAAATCAAATAAAGAAAGACTCTCATCAATTTAATACATGATCAAATTAAATCTAATTCAACCTACCTAAATAAGATAAACTAATTAATTATTAAAATGTGTAAAATCAAAACATAAACTAAAATCTAATAAACATGATAAGTGAATGAAATTAAAATGAAATTCTAATCATAAATAATCAAACTCAATTAAATCAAAGCAAACTTTCAATTCATTTTATCCAATCGAACTATAAATAAATAAATCATAATCAAATTAAATAAACATAAAATTAAATATAAACTCTAAAGTTATTAAATCATACCCAATTACTCTTAATTTCAAATAATATCAAAATAAGGCCTAATCCTATGATTAACCCTTCTAAGCCTTTAGGCTAAGGTTAATCATTCATCTAATCACTATAAGTGTCTTATGACTAAGGAGCTCTTAGTGTCTATAAGAGTCCTAGATCTATGATGAGGAAGTTGAGAACTCGCTCCAAAAGTGAGGTCAATAAAATGACTCTTAATAGGTGTGGTGTAACTAAGAAGGCACATCTCATGTATTGCATTGACCGAGATGATCAACAACATCCAAAGGATCGCAAGTACTAACAGAAATGATCTATCCCTAAACTCGAGATATGGATAGAATCAAGATCTTAGTGCAATGCAACTCAACTTATGCCAAGGGCATAAGAGAGGAAGAAAGGCTCTACTGAGGGATCAAGTATGTGAACCTTCCACTAGGGAAGCAGATTCAGATTATCCATAAAGGATAAGAGTTTGGGGTGGTTTGATATGATTTAGGGAGAAAATATCCGCTGTGGATTTGGGTTTATAACCCGCCAGGGATGAGTGCATGAACCTTCCACTAGGAATGTAGGTTCAGATTATCCGCTAGGAATGGGGATTTGATTTGGTTTGATTTTATGAGGGCTCCACTGGAGAGAGGATATGGTTTGCACCTCACCGAGGAGAAATTTGATTTGATTTAACTGATGGGCATCCACTGGGGATGAGAATTTGATTTGTTGGCTCATGATTTGAGGCTACGGAGAGGATTTGATTTGGTTTTGAGCATGCATCTTCTGAAGATATGAGCTTGGATCCCCTAGAGATGAGGTGGATTTAATTTGGATTCCACTAGAGGGAGGATGATGGATTTGATGAAATGGACCCAGTAGGTGTGCGATGGATATACTAAGAAGGGACTAATATCAGCCTAGACCTGTCTTAGATTTATAAATCTAAAGGGATAGTCTACCAGCCATTAGGTAGTACTAACAAATCTAAGGGGTGCCTTTCGTTATGCAATGGTCAAGTTAGGAAGAAAGCTTGTAGACTTACAACTTCCTAAACAAGAAACCAATGGGGTGATCGATTGATAGCACAACAAATCAAACCTGACCTAAGGTGAAAATTTGAGAGAATGCTGTGGACTCATATCGACTCAAGAATAGTCAAAAATAATTTGATTTGGGATAGACCTTGTCGGTATGCGATGGATTTACTAAGGAGCTAATATCAGCCTAGACCTATCTTAGATTCACAAATCCAAAGGAATAGTCTACCAGCCATTAGGTAGAACTAACTAACCTAAGGGATGCCTTTTGATGAGCAATGGTCAAGTTGGGAAGAAAGCTTGTAGACTTACAACTTCCTGAACAAGAAACCATTGGGGTGATCGGTTGATAGCATAATAAATTGAACCTAACCTAAGGCAACTATTTGAGCGAGTGCCACTGTGGACTCATCGACTTAAATATAGTTAGAAATAATTTAATTTAAGATGGACCCTATCGGTGTGCGATGAATCTACTAAGAAGGAGCTAATATCAGCTTAGACCTATCCAAGATTTACAAATCCAATGGGATAGTCTACCGGCCGCGAGGTAGAACTAACCAACCTAAGGGGTGCCTTTCGATGTGCAATGGTCAAGTTAGGAAAAAAGCTTGTAGACTCACAACTTCCTAAACAAAGAACCACTAGGGTGATTGATTGATAGCATAATAAATCGAACTCGACCTAAGGTTACCCATTAGTTTGCAATGATCATGGAGAGAATGTGTGATAGACTTATATCTCCCTAAGAAAGGATGATTGTCAGGGTAACCTATTGGTGGTACAATAAGTGAACGCTTCAAGAGAGTGTTGACCGAGTTATCATAACTCAAAAGTAGTGCAATTCCTAGGAGTTTTCAGCACTAAAGATAGGATTCTGCAGGAAAGGAACCACTAATGATTTTGCTCCTAATCCATAAGTGAAAATATATATTTATTTTGTTTATATGTGTGGACCCTATTGGTGCAAGGACCACAGAAAGGTCATATCGCCTCGACTTATTAGACCAAGGAAGAATCTGCATAACCGCAAGACAAATTCTCCAACCACAAGGGTGGCTACTAGGAAAGGGATACAGTCAAATCCAAAAGTAACCTAGGTAGTGTCTAAATGGGGTCACTAAGGGCGTGATCCAAATAGAGTGCCCACAGGGGAGATGCTGCTAAGGGCATTATCCAGGACCTTGTAAAAGAAAGCTTATGGGTGTACGGTGGCCAACTCCAGGAGAATGCTTGTAGACTTACATCTATCACAAGTGGTGTATCCACTTGGTAGGTCATCGTCAGCGTGGTGATAACCAACCAACCTAAGGTGCTCATCAGTTTGCGATGATCAAGATGAGAAGAAGGCTTGTAAACTTACATCTTCATAGATGAAAATGATCATCAAGATAGTCTGACGTCGACAAGATAGAAACTATCCGACCAAGGGCGACTACCAAGTGGGTAGTCCCATGTAAGGACTAGACCCAAACTTGAAGTAGTTAGAAGGAAAGGTGTCACTAGGGACTTATCCTAAGCCTCAAATATACTCATCCTAGTTAGCATGATGGCTAGTTCAATAAGAAAGCACGTAGGCTTACATCCTCTTAAACAAAGTCAACATGAGGTAGCTTACCAGCCGCGTAGTAAGGCCTACCAAACTAACAAGGCTCATCAGTTTGCAATGATCAAGTTAGGAAAAAATCTTATAGACTTACATCCTCTAAATAAGTAACCACTTGGGTGACACACTAGAAAGGTAGCATGTTGACCTAGAATAGCTAATGAGTGAGTGCCACATGAGGCTTACTCCCATATAAAAGTAGCTCAAGATAAAAGATATGTGTTTGTTTTATATGTGATTGTGTGTAGTTCACATTGGTGTTGTGTTGCTAGAGGATAGATTGCTACTTGGGTTCCTTACACCTACCCTAAACACATCATGCCGGGTTCGCATGCAAAGATATTTCTAACCAATATGAAGAGATGGAATTTGAGATGAAAGAAATTTTATTGATGATTGATTTGAAATAAGATTTATGGATAGTATTTCTTTAGGTAGATCTCGTTGATTGGAATCATAGGGCTCTCTCCCTTATAATTTATAAGCTGATAAGATACTCCTTGGTAGGCCTTCTCTATGGCAAAAGGGCATTCCCAAGTGGGTTCAAACTTGCCTCCCATCTTTCGACAGGCAACAAAAGATCTCCTTAGAACTAAAATAAGCTCTCCTACTTGAAAAGCTCTAGGAAGATCCAACTTATTCTGAGCTTGAATCATTTTGGCTTTATACAAATCAAGGTTCTAGCATGCCCGGAGGTGTCTCTCCTCCAAACCTTCGAGCTCTTCTGACTGCAAATTGGCATTATTCTTCATGGTAACCTTGCTACCCACAACTATCTTTAATTATGGGAGTTGACTTCAGTGGGACTGGAGTTTATGTGGTGCAGTAAGCTAAGGCTTCAACTACTCATGCCACTATCATTTGTTATCATCATTTTCTTTAATATTTGGATGAGAGTTTTATTGAAGGCTTCCACTAAGCTATTTGCCCTCGGAAGTTGATGGTAGAATATCTCCAATCCATGTTGTGTCTTTAGGCAAAGCTGTTGATTTTAATACTCTTGAATGCGATACTATTATCAATTATAATTCATCGAGGCACCCCGAACCTATATATGATATGATTCTTGAAAAATTGGAGCACATGCTGAGCTGTGACCTCTCTAAGTGGGATTACCTTTGCCCACTTGGAAAAGTAGTCGATGGCAGCTAGAATGAATTGGTGACCCTTGGAAGGAGGAGGATCGATCAAACCCACTATGCCGCATTTACACTCAAATGGTCATGAGGCGGTAGGGTGTAGAATGTTGGGGTGGTTGATGTAAGACTACATACCTAACATTAGTGGCATCTCCTAACATACATAGTCTCATCAAGGCCAATAGTATCTAATCTGATCTTGGCTTTCATCTTGATGGCTTGATGCTCATAAACCTAAATGCACCTTGGTCACGATCTTACAGGCTTCATGTTTTCTGATAACCATATATGATCGAAGGACCGCTATCTATGAGAGCATGAAGAAAGGGCTCTTCACCGATGTGTGACTTCTCTTGAGGTAGTTTTCCTATACTTAGATAATCCATGAATGGTTGCCTCCAATCTGACTCCATATCCTTTTTTGGTAATGGCAACCTCCCCTTCAAGAGAGAGCATCTCGATGAGTTCAACATCACAAGGGATAAGATTTGTCTATTTTGGACCCTTATTGGAATGGACTCATCTTCTGGACATGCCAACTCCTTGGTGAGTTTGGATAATGCATCTGCTACTGCATTCTCTCAATCTTGTAGATGGTAACCTCTAGGATTTAAACCAACAACTCCATAGTGTACTTATGATAGTGATGGAGCTTAGGCTTTAGAATCTTATAAGACCCAACGATATGGATGATAATTAATTGAGAATCTAAAGATGTTAATACTCTAGATGCATAATGTAATGGCTAACTCCAGACCAAAAATTAGAGCCTCATATTTGATTTCATTATCGGTGCATGGATTGGACAAATAATATGAGATCACATCACATCATGGTTCAGAGTTAGAAGAAATATTCCAACCCCTGCCTTTCTTGGGAGAGTAGATCATGGTTCTTCTTTCTTTTAAAAGGAAGTCGCACGATGAAAATACATCTCCCAATAATGAATTCTAGTGTCCCCTAAGTTCATGATTTGTTCATCGGGGAGGTCATCACTAAGCGGAGAGTCAGCAAGAAGTGGATGTGCTGCTAAGAAATCCATTAGTGTTTGTCCTTTCACCGCACGGTGGGGTACGAAAGTGATATCAAACTGCGATAAAATCATGGACCAACGAGCCAATCGTCTGTATAACATTAGTCATGTTAGGAGATATTATAGTGGATTGATCCTAAAGATCAAGTTCACCTTATAAGAAAGCATGTAGTGTCGTAGCTTTTGGGATGCAAAGATTAAAGCTAGGCAGTGCTTCTTAATAGGTGGGTAATTTGCCTTAGCAAGGATTAGATGATGACTGAGATAATAGAGTGCATTTTTTTCCCTTCATCATTGATTTGGGCCAACAAAGTGCCAAGGGAGTCATCTAATGCTGCAGTATAGAGGATGAGTGGCTTGCCCGGGATAGGGGCTACTAGAACTGGTAGCGTCATCGGGTAGTGCTTGATGTCTTCGAAGGCATGTTGGCACTTATCATCCCACTTAAACTTGGCATCCTTTTTGACAAGTGTTGTTGGCATCATCCACTAGGTTGGAAATGAAGCATCTTAAATATGCCAACTGCCATTGGAATGATTTGAGTTGAGTTAGACTCTGAGGGGGTGGCATTTCTATTATTGCTTTGATCTTCTCCGAATCGATTTCTATTCTACGTTGTTAGACAACAAACCAAAGAATTTTTCTGAAGCTACTCCGAATGCACACTTCAAGGGGTTCATTTTAAGGTTATATTGTCTTAACCACTCAAAAACTACTCTCAAGTCAAAGAGGTGGTCTTGCTTTTCTTTACTTTTGACTACAAGATCATCGATATAACACTCAACTAGTTGATGAATGAGTTCGTTGAAGATCCAAGTCATGGCCCGCTGGTATGTAGCATTTTTAAGGCCAAAAGGCATGACCCTATAACAATAGATTCTGATCAGGGTTCAAAAAGCAGTATTTCTCTCATCCTCGGGGCTATCTTAATTTGGTTGTAACAAGATGACCCATCTATGAAAGAGAAGACTGCATAAGATGAGGCAATGTCCACCATCAGTTCTGAGATTGGTAATGGAAATTCATCTTTAAGACATGCCTTATTTAGATCCCTAAAATTGATGCAAATGCAAATTTGGCCATTCTTTTTCTTAATTGGAACGACACTAGCCAACTAGGCAAGATATTTTTCTTCCCTGATAAAGCTAGCATCAATCAGTTTCTTGACTTCAGAAATGACTTGCTGTTCAATGTCTAATCGCATGCGTCTAGGAGCTTGCTTGTTAGGTTTAGCATTAGGATCTATTGTTAGTTTGTGGGACCGCTATGTCGGAGATAAACGGCATTTTTTATAACTCCATGCAAAGCCTTAAACTCAATCCTAACTAAGTCATTAGTTTCGATCATTCAACAACGAACTGATGTATGTCGACGCGTGAATTATCTTCACCTAAGTTGATTTCTTTGAGCTCATCGATGGTTGATTTCTTTGAACTCTGGTGCATCCTTGACTTCAAAGTCATTTGGATCATCTGAAGTTTCTAAACACACCTCCTCATATGAGTTAGCATGATTTGAAAAACATATTAGACTCCAAATGATTGGTGATGATTAGGCAATGATTATCATCATCGAATGTACCGACTATATCAAATCCTAGTCTTGGTCTTGATTGAGAGCTTTTGTATTCATTCTTTCATATTCTTTCAAAATGGTCTGACCTATGATTTGACCAAGTATATGGGATTAATCCCTTCTTTGCTAAGTTAAGAACACAAGGTGAATACCAATCAAAAGGTAATTGTATTAAATATTTATATGAATCATTCTCAAGTTCTACATTAGCTTCCTAACTTGAGGATGATGCTCCCAACAAAAACCTCTTTGGCTTGACATCTGTAGATTACCTGGGGACCTCCTTAACTACCAAACCCTTAACTTTCTGAGAGGAAAGTGGGGTTAGAGCTAAGGTCCTCAACTGCTTCCTGACTGTTCTGTATAATGCTGATTCAGATACAATCATGATTTATTTGAAAGCCTAGTCTTCATCACTGTCTGGCTTGAATGTCACCTCCAAAGAGACCCGAGAGGGGTTGATTGGTGTGTTAACCACATGAGACTCATCCTTTGAACTGGATTCCAAATCTATATGGATAGTAGGGGTACTTCTATGAGATGGAACATAGCTCCCACTGGCTGGCCACCAACAAGGATTTCTTCCACCTATGGAACTGCCTCTGAATCTGCCTCTTCCTCTACCAAGTGGAGGTCAAGTCATCTTACCCATGTGTTCATATGGAGGAACGAATTGTGGGTGGAATCTAACTTTAGGCTCTACCTCTTCCTCAGTGTCTATTTCTCGCTCACTTGCATTTTCTTTTTCTTTTTCTTTTTCTTTTTCATTTTTCTTTTCTTCTTCTTTTCCTTTTTTTCTTTTTTTTTTGTTTTTGAACATTGACCAAGTTTGCGAGAGTAAACTTTCTAATTTTGAGGAAGATAGTAGGTCGTGTCCTCATATATCTCAACCTCTATAACTAAAAATGGTTCCAAGTCTCCTTTGACAAAATATTCGATTCCACCTCTTTGAAATTTGATGCACTGATGTAGAAAGGATGAAACCATCTTGTTCACATATCCAAGGCCTGCCGAGCAAAGTAATGAAAGATGTGTCTGAATCAATTATGTAGAACTTGACTTCTGTCTTTCAGTCATCTATCTCTAATGGAAACACTATGAAACCTAGAGCCCTCTCATCTTGCTCATTGAATCATCTCAACATCATCTGATCTCCTCGGAGTTCGGAGATGTTAATTATCAAGTAGTCAAGGATCTTTAGACTCATAATGTTCATTGATGCACTTGGATCAACCACACCGGAGAGTCAATCTACCCATATCATCGTGATGTAGGGGTGATTGTCCCCAAAAGAAAGTCTTCATCGGTGAATGTAACTCCACAGTCTTCTCTTGAATAACATGCCTCCTCTTCAATAGTGGTCTGTTGAGCTAAGCATATTTCTGAATTAAGAAGGGCCTTGATCAATGACTCACTCATCTCTTTGGATAAGATAAGGGCATCTGACCTCACTTTTGGAGTGAGCTCTCAACTTCCTCATCATAGATCTAGGACTCTTGTAGACACTTTGCTTTTTAGTCTTAAGACACTTCTAGTGATTAGGTGAACACTTAACCTAAGCCTAGAGACATAGAAGGATTAGCCATAAGAATAGGTTATGCCTTAGAGATTTAGAAAGACTTACCTATCCTATAGCCTTAAACCCAATCCTTGCTTCCTTCTTCCAAACCAAATCTCAAATTAAAATCCAAGATTATAAATCCAATCCCAAATCAAATGATTGAAACCCATGATTAAATTCAAATTCAAAATCCCTTCCTAAGCCTTTTGATTTTATCTTATGGACTTAGCCTTAACCAAATTAAAATCAACCTCAATTCAATTAATTTTCTCAAATATCTCAATCTCAAATCAAATCCCAACTCAAATTCCATATCAAATCCAACTCTAAATGATTGAAACACATGGTTAAATTCCAATTCCAAAATCCCTTCCTAAGCCATATGAATCAACTTCATATGCTTAGCCAAAACCTCCTTCAAACAAAATCAAATTTGGTTTATTTCTTTATAAAAAAATCATTCCTTCATTTATATTCATAAATATAAATGAAATCTAAATTTAAATCATTCAAATAAAATCAAACTAAATCAAACCAAATCAAGACCTTTCTTAAGCCATATGGACTCACCTCCATAAGCTTAACCAAATCTCAATCCAAATCAAGCCAAACTTAATTAATTTCTTTATAAATCAATCATTCCTTCATTTATATTCACAAATATAAATGAAATCTAAATCTAAACCAATCAAATCAAATCAAACTAAACCAAACCAAATCAATTCCCTACTTAAGCCCTTTTGACTTACATCCCTCAACTTGGTCAAATTTGCTTCCAAATCACTCCAAACCCAAGTGATTTTCTCATGAATCATTTATATCTTCATTTATATTCACAAATATAAATAAAATATAAATCCAAGTGGCCAAACTAAATCCAAATCAAATCAAATTCCTAATTTTAGTCTTTTTAGCCAAATTCTTGAACTTGGCAAAATGACACCCAAATCAACTCAAAGCCCATGGATTTCTTCATGATTCAATCATCCCTTCAATCACTTACCCAAATATAAACATAAACTATAATTATCAAACCAAACCCAAGTCAACCCAAGTCAAGCCCACATTGACCCCTTTCGACTTGAAATTATCATATGAACCAAAATTGATTTGACTCCAAACCAATTGCATATGGATTTATATCTTCATCCTAGGCTCATATGAGTTCAATTAAACTTAAATCAAGCCATGATCAAACCAATTGACCCATTTAGGTCCACTTGACCCAAAGTGACCTAAAAGACCTTTTTGAGTCAAATTCTAATCTAACCCAAATTTTATTGAACTGAGCCCATCCAAACCCCATATTGTGATCAACAATCATCCTAGGGTGACCAACTACCTTGAATTGGATCAAACCAAGTCAACTTGGTCCTTTGACCAAGTCAACCCTTAGCCCAAATGAAACTCAAACTATCCAAAACCCACCATACTAAAATTGATTGAGACCTTTGATCCAAACTAACTCATAATCAATGATTGAACATGACCAAACCATCAATTGAGCCAAACCAAGCCTAATTGACCATTTGACCTAAGTTAACCCAAATTAGCCTAAAAAGCTAAAATGGGTAAAATCATGATTTAATCCAAATTGATTGCAACCAATGGCTTAAATTCATTCCAAATCACTTATTGAACTTGACCAAAGCCATGATTGAGCCCAATTTGACTAATTGGTCAACTTGACCCAACCTAGCCTAAATCGACCTAAAAGGTCAAATTGGCCAAAATCCAAATTAATTCCAAATTAAACCAAACCAAAGCCTACAATAATTTTCAATTAACCAATTGAACATGAACCAACACTTAACCCACCCCAATTTGGTCAAATTGGTCAACTTAGCTAATTTGACCTATTTGAATCCAAATAAATCAAAATCAAACCTAAGCCAAATTAATCAAAATCACTTGAACCAAAACTCTTCAAAACATCATTTGAACCTAACCCAAGTCTTGGTTTGACCCAATTTAACTAATTGGTCAACCCAACTCAACCTAACCCAAATGAGCCTATTTTGACCATATGAAGCCAAATCACCCAAAACAAACTTATGGAACCCTAGCACCTAGCATAACCTAACCCAAACCAGTCCTAACTCATCCCTAAACTAGCCCAAATCCATAATGGGCCCCACCCAAGAAATGAGACATTGGACAAACCTTCTTTCCATTGGATCTTCACATTAATAAGCAAAGTTGACTCCCCCATCACCCTGGCAGCCCCCAAGCACTCAAGTGAGGCTCCACCCACCTAGCACACCTAATCCCCCTAGGTCAGCCAAGGACCAATGGGAGTTCAACTCTTCCTCATTCAAGCCAAAACCAAAAACCCATGGATTCAAACTAAGAGGTCTTTGCACACCAGCCCTTGGGAAGCCTCCCACAGCTCCCTCCACTCAAGTTGAGCCACGTGGAGTGGGACACAACCTCTCTGGTGTCCTGACGGTGGCTTGCCGATTGAAATAAGCTAGCCCATCCCATCCATCCTTCATGCATGATTTTTGGGGTATACTCCCTCAATTCGAGTGGGAATTGACACATTGCATGAGAGTTCTTTTTGAAAACCCCATTGAGCTTTTCCAAGCTCCCCGGCTCCTCTCCTCTACGGGAAACCAAAATAGGCGCTTCTTCCTATCAATACTCTTTGCTCAATCACACCTCGCACACACCATTCATACTCTGAAGCCAACCAATCATCTCCAAGCCTTCTCGACCACTGGAGACTGGAGTTCGATCGAAGCTGAGGCTCCTATGTGCATGGCTTGGTTGATCGAGAGCTCGACACCAAATCAAGGCTCGTGCAGCTCAGTAGGGCTTCATCTCAACCAAACGAAGCTTTCTCAATCATTCGTACCACCGGACATTAGCTCTGGTGAGATAATTTTGCAAAATGAGCTCCTTAGTGAAAATCGTTTGGTCCTTTATAAAGTGAATGTGCATTTGAGCAAATCTTAATCGTTGGATGTGTACATCTCCCTTCCCCAAAGGTGTGGGATGATTTTGGAGGCAATCCAAGCTCGAGTGAGCTCGGATCGAATGGGGAAAGATGAATGGTATCCGTCTTTCATCACTCGTGAAGGAGATGGATCATGGGCCATCCATTCCGCATAATCAAAATGGATGGTCCTGATCAAATTATGTGTAGATCCCTTGATTGATCCTTCAAAATTGTGACGCGGTCATCGATCTTACGATCCTAAAGCACATCCATCGCAATCCGAGTCGCGATGTGACAACTTAAATACTCAATCCCATTGTACCAAGTGGAAAGCGCGTGCCACATCAGCAGCCATGGTGCTGACATGATTAAGAGTTAATTAGGGCTATTTTAATTAATTTTTAAGATTGAATCTTCCTAAAATCATAAATAATCCTAGAAAAGCCAAAAAATATAAATGAAGACTTATTTTAAAGATATTTTAGAGTAGAATCCATTAAAATTGTGATTAAATAATTTGGAATAGTATTTTTGCTTAATTAAGATTTAATTAAAAAATTTAATTAGCCTACTCTCCAATTAGTTGTCCAATTAATTTCAAATGAGATATTTAGGGGATGATCTCTCACCTATTTTTCTTGGAATTTATTGGATAGTTAATTAGAAAATGAATGGATTAAGCCTTAATTTCCAACCAGTGATAATTAAGCAAATTAATAGTGTTTAAATTAATTAATTAAGCTCATTATCCTCAGTTAACAATGGGAAGTCTTAGGGAAGTGATTTGGGTTCATTCCTTATAACCATTTCATTAAGACTTTTCATTTATTTCAAGTTAATTAAAAAGCTTAAATAATTAATTAGCCATTTAATTAACCAATTAAAATAAGAGGAATTTAATTATTCTAGAGCCTAATTGAGTGTTTGAAATGACTTAGGGGATAGGATTGGGGCTTTTTCCTTGATCTCTTTTCCTAAGTTAATTACAACATTCTAATTAAAACATAATCAAATAATTTAATCAATTAATCAAAGGCTTAATGAAATTAATTTAAAACCCATTCATTCACAACCTAACTTTATTTAATCAATCTTGGGTAGCTCTTTGGGTGTTCAACAACCTAAAGAGAGAGTTAATGAATTTATGATTAGCTCACATGTGTGAGGAAACCATAAAAGTAGTTAAGTGAGCTTCTTAGGCTTAATTAAATATTAATTATGAGCCAATTGCATTAGGCCCCTTTTATTTCTTAGGAGCATTGCCAATTTACTTTTCATGTGATTGCATCTCATGTTAGCTCATCATTATTTAGTTAATTAGCTAAAGGTGATGTAGGTAAGGGTTAATTAATTGATTTAATTCACCTCAACCTAATTAAGACATAAAATCAACTTAATTATTCTTCATTGAACCCAATTAACTCACACATGGGGGATGGCATTAGGATTAACAAACCTCGTTCACATTTCCTAAACCAAATTAAACATAAAGATCAAAAATGGCTTTAAGAAATTTTTTGTTTATCTTAAATGAGTTTGTTTAATATAATTGTCCTTAGGACTTAGTTGGATTTGAATGAAATCATATGCTTGTGTTATTTTATTTCCTTCCATTCATGTTAAATATTATATACTACTTGTACTCATGCACTCATAGCTTTCAAATTAATCAAATAAAAATGATTTTCTTTATGTTAATTTCCATGTGTTGGCTTAATTAAAAATATGTGTGGCTAATGTCACTATTAAATCTCAAATATATTTCAAAAGGTTATTAATGAATGAATATACATGTATATTATAACTTTAGTTATATATACATAGAAAATGCAAGTGAATATAAATTTAGTATATGAAACAAAGTCTCTTCCTTATATTCATGTGTTGATTTGTATATGTAAGAATGTTAGCGGGTATATTAGTCTGGACATCCCAGGGATGAATGGCATTAAGTAGCCCTAAGGAGGTTCCTACCTCATTCCATTAGTGCGAAACAATGGCGACGTACCTACTTGATTTCATGCTTATGCATTTGGACATTAGAATTTAGATAGAGCTTTAATTCATTTACACAAAATAAATAAATTAAATCAAAATATAATTTTTTGCATGGTTTTCTATTCTTATAATTGTTTATACATCCATATATATCTAAGGATAGCGGGTATATTAGTCTAGACATTCCAAGGACACACAGCTTTAAGTAGCCCTAAGGAGGTTCTTACCTCATTCCCTTGGTGCAAAATAATGGTGACGTACTTGTTTAAAACTTTTATACATGTGAATGTGTACTTAGCTAATGAATGAAAACCCCCCTCTTTCTATTAAAAAAGACTTGCATCATATTTTTCTTAATTGGTTGAGTTGATTAGTCATTGCATAAGAATTTAGATAAAGTTTTAAATTAATATGACAAAATCATTCAACCAAATGAAATACTAATTCCAAATACATTTACTCACATTCATCATTTAAGTGTGCTAAGATAAAAATTGTATGTATAGCTATGCTTAGGATTTAATCATATGCATAATATACATGATGGAAAGAAATGAACAAACATATGTTATGTGATAGTAATTCATTCCAACTAATCTTAAGAAGCCTTTTCTTATTAAATGAGTTTATTTAAAGTAAACCTAAACTTATGACTAATTAATACATGTAATAAGTCAATCACTAAAGTGAATTGATTAATTAACCTACTTTAGATGTGACTTAAGGTAGGGATAAAAGAGAGTGATCCTCTCTTTCTTTCTCTTCATAACATATAATTATTAAGTGTAGGTCAAATGAAACAAAAGAAAATATTAAGTTATATTTATAAATTAATTAAATCATTTAAAGTGAAACCACCCTTTATAATTAAATGTCCTTCATACTTAAAAAATCTTAAATCTAAAGCCTAGTTAGGACATACTACACAAGCCCTAACACACACATTAGATTATGTTATCACTTCTAGCATTATGTTAGGGCAGTGTATGGTTTGATGTATGCTTATTTTGTGATGTACTGTTATAGACTGGATGTTAGGGTGTATATTTTATAGACTGGATGTTAGGCCATGATTAGCATAATAAAATTTTATGCAAGAGATTATGCTTAAAGGGTGCTTAAAATAAATATAAATATTTTTTTTGCAGGTTGATTAACCCCTAAGCATAATCTACATTAGGACATGTGGACTTGGTTACCCATCTGTGGGGTGCTAAGTCCAAATTATTCATATAACTGATTGGATTGTATGGTGTGTTTAGTTAACACTTATTTTGCAACTACAGTTAGATTTACTTTTCATTCTTTTAATGTAATTGTGCATTAGGAATTTGGTTAAGAAATATAGGGGCTAAGGATGAACATTGGCCAGAAGGTTTGATCCTGGGGTGCCATGCGATGCCTAGAAGCTTACCAAATCAAATGAAGAAATGGAGGGAGCATGAAGACTTGAAGATCCCCCATAATACTTATCATTTTGTACCTTGTAATTATTCTTTCATATACGGGGTTGTACAAGGGTAGAGCTTGGCTTCCCACATTTTTCTTTTTGGGTTGTACGGTGGTACCCAACAGCACCAGCTTGTTATTCTTTCACGTTGAGGTTATAAATTGTTTGATAATTTATTTACATAGTCCAATAGAAATGACATGTTATTTTTTTATTTCCTCATGTATGATGACTTAATGTGTTGCCTGGATCTATTTAGGCTCTTAGGAAAAAATAAATTTTCTACCACAACTACAACTCATAATTAAAATTTTAAAATAACTCATAACCTCATATAAAGCCTAAAACATAATCAAGATATAACTCCTTAGCTGAATGTTGTAAGCTTAACACCATGCATATCATCTTATTCCTTATTGAAAATTAAGGGTCTCCATCTATTGCACATCAAGGGAATGCTTGACCTGTGAGGGCATCCCTTGGGGGTGGAGAGGGCCTTCTTCTATATGATTTGGCTCATAATCAACTTCATCATATATTTAGGCATATAAAATTCTATGGCCTGTGTCAAAATAAAAAGTCAAAAAATTAAATAAAATTTGATAAGATTTGCATTATGCTAGGTCATTATTTATACCACTCATGCTCTAGTCTCTTAGGGAGTGGGTTTAAGGACTTTAGTTTCTTTCTAAATAAAAATAACCTAGCCATCTTGCAAAATATATGACTTGACCACATGATTTTAAATCATAAGAGGAGTTAGCTGGCTGCCACTCCAGGTGGTTATAAGCCCAACAGCCGAGTGATTTACCCTCTCTTGTGGAGGTAAATAATATACTCATCTTCACTTAGATTTAGGTCATTCTTTGGCCTTACTAAAGCTTCCTAGATTTAGGATCTGAGATTGATGTTTCCCTTTGGGGCTACAAACATAAATCCTCACCTCTTAGGCATTTTCACAATCTTATATTATGGAAATTATAAGTCTTAGATTTCTAATAGAATTTCAACTCAAATATATAATTCTCCTTAATTTCAAACATATACAGCCCAACCATATGATAGTTTGGGATGCTCACTAAGCTTTCTAGTATCATAAGCATCCCCTACTCATCTCCTTTTTGCTTTGATAATAAATCTCTCCTTTTTCATCCATCCCATTTGATTTTCCAAATATAGCCAATTTATTTATAGTTCTATCTTTGAATTCTTTGGAGATAACATTGCCTACTTTAATTGAGAGTATCCCTAAGAAACTCACCTTCCTTAAGATCGAATTAACTATAGGGGCTTGCCCCCATAGGGAACTTTAGAACTTGATTTAAATAAAACTAATTTTATTCATCCATGTAAAGTAGGGGAAAAATCTCGGGTACATTCGAAGACCCATCATGCCTTAGGAGTCCTTATTAGGTGACTAAGTCCATCATAGGGTAATGATTTCAGTCTTTCGAGATAGTACACTATTTCTTGATTGTCCTCCCCCCCTTCCCCGCCCCTCTCAATACACAGACACACACATCACATACATATACATAACAAAAAAAATAAACAACATCATATATGCTTGATTTAGTTGTTAACTTTCTCAGGTGAGTGAGGATATTATAGTTAACTCAAGGCTAGTTCTCTACAAGAATATCCATAGGTGGAGCATCCTATGGAGAGGCTACTTGATCCTAGAACCAATGACTTGCTTACCCTTATCCTGAGGTGCTACCTTAGGAGGTAAAACTTTGCCACTACGGAGGTTGACTTTAGCTACTTCATAAGATAGTTTAGTGGAAAGTTCTACCTACTCATCAGGTTCACCTACAATTTCTCCTATGTGATCATCAGAGTCGAATGACTCCAAATCAACCTCAATGGGCAACTGAATGATTTAGGAATGAAAAATCCATTTTAAATTAGAAGATGAATGATTGAAACTAGAGTTATTATTATTAATTAGACTCAGAGAGTTTTCTATAGGAATAAACTCAGGCAGATCATCATAAGTGACACAAATTTAAGTGAAATTAGCTCGCTTCATTGATTTCTTAGATTTGGATGGAGGTATAATGTAGAAATAAAGTAAAGTAAGCAGAGTGAGGGATTTGGCACCCGCCAATACATTATAGCTGCTAGAAGAAGAGCTGACTGGAAGAACTATGGCTGCAACTTTGAAAAGAGTGCTGGAACCAGTAGGTGGTTGCTATTATACTATCCTGGGCAAGTGGAGGTTATCGCTGTTGTTGCTAGGTTCCTACTTCCCTCAAGTTATCCTTAGCAACTTGCAAACCTTCCTTGGAGTTAAAAGTTTGAGCTACCTTAAGCACCTGCAAGGGTAGTTTCCTAATCTTAAAAAATATTTTCTTGGAGGTTCAGGATAAGGAGATATCACAATCTTCCTTTGTCTTAAGAGGATCTCATGTATTCCCAAGAATTACTCTGACAGAACTAAGCTTGTTCTAATAGACATTCTTTAGGGATGATGATGGCATCCGACTTGTAGCTATGCTCAAGCCAATCCTTAAAGGTAATGTAATCTTCTAAGATGTGGCCTAACATGTGGTGGTAGGGGTAATAGTTTGGATCATGACTCTTGCCCCTCCTCCTCTTAGCTTGGTAGCTAAATCGACTTTAAGAGATTCTTAAAGATCTTCCTGACTACCTCCCTTGAATGGATAAGGCTTATTTAATCTATCGGCAAGTAGGTAGTAAGTACCCAGTGTAGGAATACACGCCGATGATGCTGATGAGGAGGCGGTGGTGGTGGCCACTATGGCAACTGAGGTGGTTGGTATGACAGCTGAGGTGGTGGTAGAGGAGGCTGGTGAGCTCAAGGCCTATCTGACTGAACCCTAATTGGCTACTTCCCCTTATCAATTGCTCTGACTACCCCTGGGTTTTTCTCAAATGCCCTCTGAGGTTTGGGTTTGGTTGACTGGTCCTAGAAAGGCAACTATTTGGCTTCTTGTAGGCTAGCCACCTTGTTAATTAGTTTCTCAAATATCTAGATGATAAAGTCCTTAAGCATGAAGGCAGCCGAGCCATGGATATTCTTGAAGAGAATCTCAATGGCATGTTGTTCGGACAGCTGTGGTTCACATTTCATGCTCAGGCTGCTCCACCTGAGATTATAATCAACAAGGTACTCATTGAAAACTTATGTCGCTACAACAAGATCGCCTATAGTCACCCTTTGATGAGCTCCAGCAAACCTCTTGATGAAGAGCTACTCCAACTCAGCAAATGTCTTTACTAAACCACTGGGCAGTTTGGCATACGAGTCAAACGCAACACCCACTACGACAAATTATCAAAAGTGGCCACTACCACGCATTAAGAACCGCCTTGAAATATGCAATATACTAGCGAGGGTTCCCATTGCCTTCAAAGACTTTAAAATAAGGAGGCACGAAACTCTTAGGATATTGGACAACAAATTTCTCTAGGTAGGGTCTACCCTTTGGAACATATGAGCCACCTCAGGCTTGCGCTAGTGCTTCCCTCACCTGTTGCTCCACCATGTGTGTGATATCTTTCTCATGCATGGAGGTACTATCGACCACCTTCCTATGCAAGCTACCACTATCTTTGTCTGTGGGAATGCATCTAGGATAATCTGAGGTATGTGCTAACTCTGCTTTGTCGACTACTATGGGAGAAGACTATGAAACTGGAGCTGAGTTCTGCAATGCTAAAACTACTACCATCAACTCTTCAATTTTCTTCCCCGCCTTCTAAATGTGATCATCTCTATGTTTAAGCTGGTGGAGGAGTGCTGAGTCGAATGGACGACATCATCCTCTTCAACTATAATATCTTTCTGACTCTGCTGGTCTCTATGGAGGGAGCTCCTAGTATTGACCATGTGGACCACGACCGAGTACTCCAACAAATCATCCTCATCGGGGTCAAAATTGACCTTACCCTCATCCTAATCGAAGCAATCCCTCCAAAACATCTATCTCTTCACCATAAAATACTGTGCTAGAATGTCAACCAAGGAATGGTCTAAATCTTTGGTATGAACACTCATGGTCGGTAGTAGGCTATGCTCAACAAAAATGCATCCGACACTATCTCCACCGAGTGCTATCTCTGAGGACTATGCTCACTCGATACATGCTCATGAGTCGTCTCGGGGAATCTCCGTCATAGGGACTACAACTCTCCCTCCCCTCTCACTACGCGCCAAGTCGTGGAGGTGGTGGAATGGCTATGGCACTCTTGGATCACCATTCCTTCTTCATCGCAGTTGAAGTGGAAGGTTGAGAAGGAGAGCTCGACCTCGCCTCAACAAGTGAGGTAGATGGAATGGGACCCTAAGGCCATAGTCGGATCACCAACGGGGCTTTCTTCTCCCCCGATGTTGTCTTTTGTGCCTTAGCCGGCATGAGGGATGCTGGAACATACACTAGCAAAGGTAGATGATGGGTAGTATGGTGTGGTGGAGACTCTAGCTATCATTTGGCAGGAGCTCTCTGCCTGTGACTGACTACGCCTATGAGCACTATACTGTTGGTATGGTTGGCTCTATTAGCCTTCTGACCTGGGAAATCCATAAGAGTAGAGGCTGCCGACTGCCAGGCATACCTCCTCCTCTCCCTCCTATCTGCCTGCACTGCCACTCGGGCCTCTGTGTGTCTAGCTCTCTGTATTTGATACTTGACTCCTAAGAATCAAAGACCTCAAGTCAAACAATGCACCAGACTCCAAGCATCTGGGCTCTACCTATCTGGAAAATAACTAATCATAATCTAGCATAGGGCCTCCTCCTCTCCCTAGCACCTCATAATAAGCTAGTGGTGGAGGCGATGTTGCAATCCTTCTATAGTCTTCCTCTCCATCTAAGCCTAAGAGGGGATGGAATCTACTGCCACTAAGTAAGGGCAAAACCTCTCGGGGTGAACCCTCCTGCATCATGGGATGCTACCTCTATCTCTACACCTGCTCTCTCATGATGCCATTTGACCTTCGGCTCTTATTGCGGCATTGAGTGCAAGTGAGTCGAGCAGGGCGGGAGCTAGAACCTACCTCGAAAGTAGGGGAGACTATCTTGGAGGCTAAGATAGCCTTCCCCTTTGAGGGGACCAACGAGGAGGTGTCAGCCCCATCAAAACAGGATAAACAACTAATAGAACAGATAGGGGAACCACTTACACTATTTTTGCTACCACTAGAACTGATCGTGCTAAAGCTGCTGCTCTCGCTGTGGGGACCTCTACTGCCTTCCTCTTCAGTGGAGGAAACTTTGAGTCAAAAGGCATGTCAAGGCGAATGAGTGGTGTTTGCCCCGCTACCTCCTCCTTACTGACTATTGTGAGGACTGTCCCCTCACAAGTAACTCACATAGCCTTGAATTCATGACCAAACTAAATCAGAAACACAATGGGTGAGGTGAGCTTAGCTTGATCCAAGGCCAAGTGTTAACCTCATTTTTAGAATGAGCTCTAAACCCCACCATCTTAGACGTAGGACTCCTCTTAGACACTAACAGTTCCTTAGTCTTAAGACACTTCTAGTGATTAAGTGAACACTTAACCTAACCCTAGAGACTTAGAAGAGTTAGCCATAGGAATAGGTCATGTCTTAGGAATGTTAGAAAACTTGACTACCCTATAGCTTGAACCAAATTCTTACTTCCTTCTTTCAAGTCAACCTCAAACTCAAATCAACTTCAATTTCAAACCAAACCTTAAATTAATTCCAATGGATTTTCTCAAATCATGAATCGATTCCAAATAATTGAAACCCATGATTGAATTCCAAATCCAAAATCTTTCCTAAGTCACTTGGATTTCATCTTAGGGACTTAGCTCAAATCAAGTTCAAATCAATTCAAACTCAATAAATTTTCTCATAACCCATTTATATTATCATTTATATTCACAAATATAAATGAAATATAAATTTGAATAACCAAAACCAAATCTGAAATTCAAGTCCAAATCCAAAATCTTTCCTAAGTCACTTGGATTTCATCTTAGGGACTTAGCTCAAATCAAGTTCAAATCACTTCAAACTAAAGAAATTTTCTCATAACCCATTTATATTCTCATTTATATTCACAAATATAAATGAAATATACATTCAAATACCTAAAACTAAATTCCAAATTCAAACCCAAATCTAACCCAAATCTAACATATACCCTTTCAAGTCAAATTCTTGAACTTAGCTAAATCAAATTCAAATTAATCCAAACCCTTGGATTTTCTTCATGATTTAATCAATCCTTCAATCATAAATCCAAATATTAACATAAACTTCAATCATCAAACCAAAACTAGGTTCAAAACTCAAACCCAAGTCGAACTCATGTTCACCCTTTGAACTTGAAATTGTCAAATGAATAAAAACCCATTTGACTCCAAATCACTTGCAAATGGAATTATATTTCAATTATAAGTCCATATCTGAGTTTAACCGAACTTGAATCAAGCCTTGATCAAGTCAGTTGACCCATTTAGGCTCACTTGACCTAAAGTGACCTAAAGTATCCCTTTTGAGCCAAATTCTAATCCTACCCAAATTGGATTGAACTAAGCCCACCTAAGCCTCACATTGTGAGCAACAATCATCATGAGATGCTCAATCACTCAAATTGGGTCAAACCAAGTAAAACCTAAAGGTTGACCAAGTCAACACTTAGCCTAAAATGAAATCCAAACTACCCAAAATTCACCATAGGCTAAATTGATTGAAACCATTGATCAAAAATAATTCATGATCAATGAGTGAACTTGACCAAGTCACCAATTGAGCCAAACCAAGCCCAATTGGCTACTTGACCCAAGTTGACCCAACTTGACCTAAAAAGTCAAAATATTTTAAATCTTGATCTAAGCCAAATTGATTGCAACCAATGGGTCAAATTCATTCTAAACCACTTGTTAAACTTGACCAAAGCCTCAATTGGCCAACTATAGCCATCCTAGCCTAATTGACTAAGAACCCAACTTGACTAAAAGGTCAAATCAAGCCAAAATCAAGCCAAATACAAATTGACCAAAATCAAAGCATGCAAAATATTTCAAATGGCCAACCAAATTTAAACCAACCCATGACCTACCCCAATTGGGTCAAATGGGTCAAATTGGTCAACTTGACCCATTTGACCTAAATGAAATCAAATGAACCAAAACCAAATATAAACCAAATTGAACCAAACTAATGACACCAAAATATTTCAAATGGTCATATGAACTTGACCCAACCCTTGGTTTGATAATTTGACTAATTGGTCAACTTGACCCAAGCTGACCCATTTTGATCTAAATAGATCAACATGAGCCAAATGACATCAAATCAACTACAAATTCTTTAAAATTTAGCCCAACCTGATTTCAAATGATTTTAAATCTATCCAAAGTGAAATCAAAGACAAATGACCATTTTACCCCTAGGTCAAGGGGTAACCTATGGCCAATTCCACTTGGAATTTGGTCAAATCTTTTCGCATTGGCACCCTCTTAGTGGACCGGACACTAATGGAGGTGGTGCACATGACCCAATGGGTTTGGGTCAGCCAAACCCAACCTAAAGCTAAAATCGACCACCCCACTCAAAATGAGCACATGGGATCACCTCTCACACCTCATTTAACACATGGAAACTCCTCCACTACTCCTCTCTGCCAAATCACATGCCACCCCTAACAGCCTAACAAACCCATTCCATCTCATTAATTGATAAAAAATGGAAGGATAGCTCACGACCGTCTAATCCTTATAGGAGGAGATATACTTCCCCTAATTCCACTTCATTTCATATCTCTTGCATTTGATTGAGCCATAGAAACTCAGAAGAAGCATTGCCAAGCTCTCCTAAGGTCTCCCAAGCTTAATTAAATTCTCCATTTTTGGTTTTTCCTAAACCGAAAATAGGGAAGGTGAGTGAGAAATCCATCTTGCTCAATTCACAATCATAGTCCAATTCCTCTTGCAAGCACCATCAGAGGACCCAATCGAGCTCACCCAAATCAAATCCAAAGAAATCAAGCCACGGAAAGGAGGGGTTCGACCAAAGCCTCAAGCACTTGAAGCTCATCTTGACCAATAGAAAGATCCACTTGACCTTAAGCCTTCAAACCTTCAACAGGGATTCATCTCCACTAGAAAAAGCCACCTCGATGGTTGGGAGTGCCGGTCATAGCCTCTGGCGAGGTATGAACCAAAACTGAGCTTAAGTTAGATTTTTTTGGTCATTTATGAAGGAAAGTATCATCTCAATAGAAATTGACCATTGGATGTCTTTCTCTTTGCTTTTAAATGGTGTGTGTTCAATCCCCACTCAAGTGAGCTCGGATCAAGCCTTAAGGAACGGATGGTCGCTGTCTCCTGCAAACGAGGGCACAGATGAATCATGGACTGTCCATCCCGTGCATTTTGAATGGACAATCTTGATTAATCCATGTTAGATCCACATTTTAATCTCTTTAGATCCACGAGTTTAATCGGACCGTCTGATCTTTGATTGGACGGTCCAAGGGAAAGCGCGTAGCACCGCCGGCAAATTATGCAATCGATGTGATAACTTAAATAACCAATCCCGTCGCACCATGTGGAAAGCGCACGCCGCGTTAGCAGTCCATGTGGTGCTGACAGGATTAGTTATATAATTAAGAGATTTAATGACCTATTATTCACTAAAACTTCAAAAATACATAACTAAATGTAGAAAAATTTAAAAAATATAAACTCAAATGAATTTTGAAGATAATTCAAAGGGGAATAACATAAAATTAAGTTTAATTAATTTTGAATAGTAAATGTCATGCAATTTGAGTTTTATTGGGAAAGTAATTATTTTAATTACACCATAATTATTTCAGCAGTTAATTCTAAACTTCCTAGGGTTGATTAGTGGATGACCTCAGCCTCCCATGATTTTCTTGGAATTTATTATTGGCTTAATTAGGAGAATTACTTGATTCACTTCTAATCACTCCCTTAATTAATTAAATGGAGATAATTTCACTAATTAAGTTTTTAATCAACTTGGAATATTGAATGGACTTAGGGAATGAGATTGGAACTCCTTTTCTAAATCTCTTCTCCTAAGTTTATTTCATTTGATAAAAATTTAATTAATTTGAAAATTTGTTAATGATTTAATCACTTCATAAATGTCTTAATTAACCTAATTCAAAATCAAATTAATCCAAAACTTAATCAATTAATCATTTTTCTTTTGGGTAGATACTTAGGCATTCAATAACCTAAGTAAGCTTACGGAAATCAAATCCAACCCACATGTGTGGGAAGGTTATGAAAGTACTTAATTAAACCTTTTAGCTTAATTAAACAATAATTATGAGATAATTGCATTAGGCCCTTTCTTTCTTAAGGTGCATTACTGATTTAAATTCAATGTGGTTGCATATCATATGTTGGCTCATAATTCTTAGGTTAATTATGTTAAGAAGATATAGGTAAGGGTTAATTAATGAAATTAATTTACACCTTAACCTAAGAAAAACATAAAATCCACTTAATGGTTCTAAAGATTAAACTAAAATAACACACATATATGGGAGATGGGTTAAGACCAGCAAGCCTTCTCAAATTTCTTAAAGTCAAACCAAACCCAAAATTAAAACAAAAATCTCTTTAAACAACTTTGATTCACTTTAAATGATCTTATTCCATAGGAATTGTCTTTAGGAATTAATTAAGGTGAATTAAGTTACATGCTTGCATCACTTTATTTCTTTTCTAGCATGCTAAATATTGTATGTCATATGAAATCATACATTCATGTCTTTTGAAAAATAAATTAAAATGAAATGTTTCCTTTATGTCAAATTGCATGTTTTGGCTAAAGTAAGAATATGAATGGCTATTATCACTATTAAATCCAAAAATTATTTTCAAAAACCTATCAATCAAAAATTACAAATGAAAGGTATGCTACTTATAATTACTTATAAGCTTGCATGTGAGTATAATATAAGATGTGAATTATGTGAATTTTCCTTCTCTTCTCTATTAACATAGTTTTGAATAGGATTTGCAAAGTGTATAGTTTATTTGAAAAGAACACAACACTTGCTCAAATCCATTCTTATTCATTCCTACGGTAACTTTAAGAAGGGTCTTCACATTACACATATAAATTAAGCAACCAAAATCAAACAAATAAATATAAATCATTTGCATGATTCTTTTTAATTCATTTCTTTTTGAACATGCACATGCATTCAAGAAGAGTGGTATATTAGTCTGGATACCCTGGGGTTGTGAGGCTTTAAGTAGCCCCAAGTAAGTCTTGTACCTTACACCCCTGGTGTAGAACAATGGTGTCGTACTCACTTATGTCTTTCATACATGTAAGTGTGCATTTGATTAATGGATAAAAGAATCCCTCTACTTTCTACTTAATAAAATCATACATCATGAAGCATCCAAATTTTTTTAAACAACTTCTCTTATCATTCATCATCAAGGTGTGCTAACATTTCCATTTGTATGTATAGATATGCTTAGGATTCATCCATATGCATGTTACACATGTTGGAAAGAAATAAAGTGTTGTGTGTTTTGTGGTAGTAATTCACTTTAATTAATCTTAAAATGTCTTTCTTGTTGAATAGGTTTGTTTAGAGTCCATCTAAACTTAGGATTAATTAAAACACATAACAAAATATTCACTAAATAGAAATCACTATTGAATCTACCTTGGAAATTACTTTATATAGGGAGAAAAAAGAAGTTCTCTTCTCTTTTTCTCTCTTTACAACACTTAGTAATTAAGCATAGTTTCATTCAAACTAAATCAAATAATCAAATAAAAATTAATAAATCAATTAAATCACTTAAAGAGAAACCACCCTCAAAGTTGAACTCTTTCATGCTTAGAAAACTCTAACCTTAAAGCCTAGCTAAGACACACCACACAAGCCTTAAATGGCACACACATTTGACTAAGTCAACATTTCTAGTCCTATGTTAGGGTGGTGCATGGTTTGAAGTTTCTTTTATTTTGTTATGTGATGTTTTAGTCTAGATGTTGGGGTGTATGTGGCAATGGTAGAGCGATCTTAGTCTAATCATTATCTTCTAGGGATTGTGCTTAAGGCGTTGTAATAAAAATATAAATGCTTTTTGTTGTCTTATACCCTAAGCATAATCCAAAATAGGCCCTTAGTTACCCATGTGTGGGGTGCTAAGTCCAAATTTATTCATATACATGCTTGAGATTGTGTGGTTTATTTAGCTAATCTCTATTTTGCAGGTTTTAGTTAGATTTACTTTCTCTTTTCATGTAATTTTTGCAATTAAGATTTGGAATGAATGTTATGGAGGATTAGAATGGACATTGGCTATAAGATCAAATCTTATGTACCATGTGAAGCCTTGGAGCAAACCACATTCCAACCAACCAAAAGAAGAAAGAAAGCAAGAAAGAAATAAAGGGATGAAGAAATGTAGAAAGAAGAAAGAAGAAAGAAGGAAGAAGAAATGAAAAATGAAGACTCCCATAACCTAAATTTCATTTTGATTGTAATTAATTCATTTATAATCCGGGTTGTGTAAGGGTAGAGCTCATTTCAATTTCTTTTCGCTTATGCAAAGGCAATACTGGCCTCTTATTCTTTTGTGCTAGCTTTATAAATTATTTGATGTTTGTTTAGCTTATGCATTAAGATGACATGTTTCCCTAGTTTCTTCCTTGCTTTGATGAATGGCCTAGATGTAATTAGGCTCTTAGGAAAATAAATAAATTTTTTATCCAATTAATCAACTCAAAAGTAAAAATTAATAACTCATAACCTCACCTAAATCCTAAGTTATAAATCAAGATAAAAGATTTAGCAACCCCTTAGCTGGATGTTGTATATTTTCACATCATGCATAAAAAAGCATCTTGCTTCACTCTTGCTTATGGAGGGTTTCCACCCATGCTAGGGAACGTAGCTTGACCTTTGAGATCCATGGTGAAAACACACCTCCTTTCTTGCTGATTTTGGCCCATAATCAAATTTATCATGCATTAGGTATATGAATCTCATAGCATGTGTCAAATAAATTGTCCAAAATAAAAATAAAACATAATAAAAAATTGCATTAGATTTAGGTTATTAATCATACCCTACATGATCTAGTCTCTTACGGAGTGCGCTTAAGAACTTAGTCTCTTTCTAAATAAACAACAGCTTAGCTATCTTGCAAAATCATATGACTTGCCTACATCTATTTAAAATCATAGGAGTTAGTTGGTGGCCACCCCCAGGCAGTTGTAAGTCCAAACAGTCGGGTGGTTTATCCTCACTAGTGGAGGTAAACCATATACTCATTTTGCCTTAGATTTAGGGTCACTTTGGCTCTCGCCAAAGCTCCCTAAATTTAGGTTCTAGGTTGTTATTTTCCTTTGGGGTCGTAAGCATAAATCCTCACCTCTTAGGCATTTCTACAATCTTGTGTTGATAGATCATAAGCCCTAAATTTTTAGTAAAAATTTAACTCAAACAATTAAATCTCTTCAAATTTTAAAAATATAAAGCCCAACCATAGGATAGTTTGGGATGCTTGCTAGGTTTCCTAGCATCGTGAGCATCTCTTACTTACCTCCTCTTGATCAATCCAATTTGATCTTCTAAAAATAAACAAATTGATTGATAGTCCTATCTTTAAAATCTATGGAGATAACAATCATTTATCTTAATCGAGAGTATTCTTAAGGAATCTCATTCCTTAAGATGTAACTATGGGGGCTTGCCTCCATAGGGAACCTAACGAACCCAATTTAAAATAAACCCTACTTTACTTTTTTATAAAAAGTAGGGGAAGAATCTCTGATACATACGAAGACCCATAGTCCTTAGGAGTCTTTATTAGGTGATTAGGTCTATTATAGGGTGGTGACTTCTATCTTTTAAGATAGTACACCTTTCCTCAATGTCATACTCGATCATCTAATAAGAACATCTGCGGATCTACATGGTGTCCAAATGAAAAGTATATTTCTATCTTCATTTTATCCACATAGATTAAAGATGGAAGTATATACAGAAAATATTTTCACCACACCAAGTCAAGACCAGAAGGAGAATACAAACTTGCTAGGAGCTATGTGTGAATTGAGCTGAACATAAACTAACTGAGCTAAAACTCTACAATTGTTGAAGACATAACTAAATTAGCCTCTCTTGCCTTGGTATTCACTTTCATAAATAAATTTTAAGCTTGATTTAGAAATTTGAACTCACACTCAACAAATTTAGTTATGTTAAGTGGGGCTCATTGGAGAGATTTTTGATATATGAGGAGAGTCTTTGCCATTTGATTTTGATTTAGAACCTACTCAACCAATTTAAATAGGTTGGGTGGGGTTCATATATTTGAAGATGTTTGTGTTGTTATCTTGTTTGAAAATTTTGATTATATGTTTTACTTAGCAAATTTAGGTATGCTAAGGAGAGGTTGATTATGTGTTTTGAAAATTTTGTGAATGTATCTTTGTTTGTGATGTTTGGTTATGTGTGTGATATATGTTGATTTGAAATGAGGCTTCTTACTTAGCAAATTTGGTATGTTAAGTAGAGGCCAAATGTGTTTGATATGTGTTTGAAAATGAGACTCTCACTTAACAAATTTGGTATATTAAATGAGAGCCAAATATGATTGTGATTTATATTTTGAAAATGAGACTCTCACTTAACAAATTTGGTATATTAGGTGGGAGTCAAGTTGATTTATGATTTGAGAATGAGGCTCTTAACAAATTGTTAAGTAAAAACTAAGTGTGTTTATGATTTGAAAATGAGATTCTCACTTAACAAATTTGGTATGTTAAGTTGAAATCCAATGTGATATGATTTGAAAATAAGATTCTCACTTAACAAATTTGGTATGTTAAGTGGGAATCAAATGTGTTATGATTTGAAAATGGGATTCTCACTTAGCAAATTTGGTATGTTAAGTGAAAATTCAATGTGATTATGATTTGAAATTGGGATTCTCATTTAACAAATTTGGTATGTTAAGTGGGAATCAAATGTGGTTATAATTTATGAAAATGAGATTATCACTTAACAAATTTGGTATGTTAAGTGGGAATTAAATGTGTTCATGATTTATGAAAATGAGATTCTCACTTAACAAATTTGGTATGTTAAGCATGAATCAAATGTGATTATGATTTATAAAAATGAGATTCTCGCTTAACAAATTTGATATGTTAAGTAGGAATCAAATGTGTTTATGATTTCAAAATGAGATTCTCACTTAACAAATTTGGTATGTTAAGTGGGAATCAAGTGTGATCATGATTTTCAAGATTTTGGAAAAGAGGAATTCTATTTGACAAATGCAAGTATGTTAAATAGATTTGAACTTGTTTTGAACTTTCAAAGAAAGAACTCTTTGACAAATTTGGGTATGTCAAATGGTGGTTCAAAATGTATCTTTATTTCATGTGTGTGGTTTCTTGCTTTTGAAAAGAGAGAAACTTGAACTCTAGCATATGTGAGATATGTTAAGTGAAGTTTCAATTTTATGGTATGATTTTATTTGAAAGTAGAATTTTCACTCAACAAATTTTGGTATGTTCAATGGAACTATTTTCAAAAAGGTGCTTTTGAAAAGTGAGAAAACTCCAATTCTAGCATATGTGACATAAGTGGAGTTTCAATTTTATGTCATGATTTTATTTGAAAATAGAATCTTCAATCAACAAATTTGCGTATGTTGAATAAAGATGGTCATTTTCAAAAGTGTGCTCTTTGAAAATGAGGGAAATACCATATATGAAATATGTAAGTGGAGTTTCAATTTTATGCTATGATTTTATTTAAAAATAGAATCTTCATTCAACAAATTTGAGTATGTTGAATAGACATGGTCATTTTCAAAGTGTGCTTTTTGAAAAAGGGGGAAACTCCAACTCTAAGATATGTGCAATATGTTAAGTGGCATTTCAATTTTATGCTATGATTTTATTTGAAGATAGGATCTTCATTCAACAAACTTGGGTATATTGAATAGAGATAACTATTTTCAAAAAGCACTTTTGAAAATTGATTTGGTTTGATTTTGAAAAGAACCTCCATGTAACAATTATGGGGATTATTAGATGAGGTTTAGTTATATGAGTTTTGTGCTTTTTTTAAAAAAAATTCTTATGAATTTTGTGCAAGATCATTTGTTATGTGAATTTTCTTTTTGAAAAAGTACTTTTGGAAAGTGACATTTTGCAAAAGAGTTTATTTTCTTAAATATAAGATGAACCTTACCTCACCAAGCTAGTGATAAGGAGGTTCTATTTTTATTAGTTAATTTTATCTTTCACCTATTGGAGACCCAATAGAGTTTCAAGACCTACAAGGAGTGAGGTCCTAAAACCTAGAAGATGTTGGCTAGCTTTGCTTAAGAATGAAATAAGAAAAATGCCAATGGAAGGAAAGATAGTCTTGGACTCATATGAAATATAATTCTACTATAAATAATTGGAGACAATAATTATTTACTAGAGATGGAGAGAGGAACCTTCCACAGTGGAGTCGTCAGAAAAATCTGTAGTGTTAATTTTTGATTTATGTGTGTAAGGGGGACACCATGCAGATCTGAGATTGAGGTGATTGGGGATGACATCAAGGAATAATGCACTATCTAGAAATATAAAAAATCACCACTCTACAATGGACCTAATCATCTAATAAGAACTCCTAATGCATGACGGGTCTTCGAATATACCAGAGATTTTTTTCCTCCTTTACATGGATGAATAAAATAGGGTTTATTTAAATTAGGTTGTAAAGTTTCCTATGGGGGCAAGCCCCTATAGTTAATTACATCCTAAAGAAGGTGAATTCCTTAGGAATACTCTCGATTAAAGTAGGAAATTATTGTCTCTAAAGATTTCAAAGATAAAACTATCAATAAATTTGTTATATTTGGAAAATCAATCAGGAAGGATTAAAAGGAGAGACTTATTATCGAAGCCAAAGGAGATGGGTAGGGGATGCTCGTGATACTAGGAGACCTAGTGAGTATTCTAATTTATCATATGGTTGGACTTTATATATTTGAAGTTGAGGAGAATTATGTATTTGAGTTGAAATTTTATTAGAAAATTAGAACTTATAATTCTACAATACAAGATTTTGAAAATGCCTAAGAGGTGAAGATTTTTGCTAGTAGCTTGAAGAAAACATCTACCTAAGATCCTAAATCTAGGGAGCTTTAACGTGGGCCAAAGCACGTCCTAAATCTAAGGCGAAAATGAGTATATGGTTTATCTCCACAAGAAAAGATAAACCACACGACTACTGGAATTATAACTGACTGTAGTGGCAACCAACTAACTCCTCCTATGCTTTAAAACTATGTGGTCAAGCCATATATTTTGTAAGATGGTTAGGTTATTATTATTTAGAAAGAGGCTAAAGTTCTTAAACCCACTTCCTAAGAGACTAGAGCATGAGTGGTATCAATAATGACTTAATCTAATGCAAATCTTTTCAAATTTTATTTATTTTTGACACTTCATTTTGACAAAGGCTTTGGGATTTTGATGCTTATATGCATGATGAAATTAGATTATTGGCTAAATCAATGAGAAATGGTTGTTTTCCACCACAAGTGATACCTTCACCGGTCAAGCATTTCCTTATCGTGCAAGAATGAAAATCCCTTATTTACAAGAGAGAAATAATATGATATACATGTTGTGAAGCATTCAACAATTCAGCAAAGGGGTTGCTAAATCTTTTAATTATCTTGATTTAATGCCTAGGCTTTATGTGAGGTTATGTATTATTTAGAAATTTAATTATGAGTTGTAGTTGGGTAGAAAATTTATTTTTTCCTAAGAGCCTAATCGCATCCTGGCCAAGCATTAAATCATCATATATGAAAAAACTAGAAAAAAAATATGTCATTTTTATTGTGCAATTGTAAACAAAACATCAATCAACTTTATAAAACTATATGAAAAAAAAGGCGGGTAAGTACACCTAAGAAAAAAATGGGTTACCCTTATACAACCCGAATTACAAAAGAATAATTACAATTTATAAAATATTATGGGGGGGTCTTCATCTTCTTCAAATCTTCATATCTGCTTTCCTCTTCTTTGCTTCTTTGATTTGGCTCAATTCACTTCAAGGCATCACATGGCACACAAGATATAGTCTTTCTAGCCAATGTTCATCGTAATTCTCTCATAGCACTAATTCTAATTCCTAATTGCAAAATTATATTTAAATAAAAATATAAATCTAACTATACCTATAAAACAAAGGTTAGCTAAACATACATTCCACCCAAGTAATTAAATTTATAATTTGGGCTTAGCATCTTGCACATGAGTAACCAAGCCCACATGTCCTAGCTTGAATTATGTTTAGGTACTTAAGAAACCTGGAAAGAGAGAGCATTTATATTTATGTTTTTTAGTGGCCCCTTAAGCATAATCCCCTACATGAAATATTATTAGGTCAATAACAACCTAACATCCAGTCTACGAAACATACACCCTTACATGTAGTCTAAAAAAATACATCACAAAACCAAACATACATCAAACCATGCACCGCCCTAACTTAAAGCTAGAAATGGTAACTTAATCTAAGGTGTGTGTATTAAGGCTTGTGTGGTATGTCCTAAGTAGGTTTTGTTATAATATTCTAAGTATGAAGAGATTTACTTATAAAGGGTGGTTTCACTTTAAATGGTTTAATTGATTTGCAAGGTTTTACTTAATGTTTTCTTTTGTTTCATTTGACCTACACAAAACAACTAAGTGTTATAAAGAGAAGGAAAGAGAGAATCACTCTCTTTTATCCCTATCTCAAGTCATTTAATGCCAATTAATTAAACAATTCTTTTTTGTGAATGGCTTATTATGTATTTTAATTAGTCCTAAGATTAGGTTCATTTTAAATAAACTCATTCTATAAGAAAGGCATCTCAAGATTAATTGAAATGAATTACCATCATATGACACATGTTTGTTTATTTCTTTCCATCATATATAGCATGCATATGGTTAAGCGTAAACATACCTATAAATGCAATTTATATCTTAGCATACTTGAATGATGAAAGTAAGTAAATGTATTTGGGATTGATATTTTATTTGGTTGAATTATTTTATCATATTAATTTAAAGCTCTATCTAAATTCTTATGCAAAAGCATAAGCAAAAAACTTTAAGTTACATGATTAATTAATTCAACCACTTGAACAAAGTATGAATGCATGTTTCTTTTTTTTTTTTTAATAGAAAGGATTTTCATTCATTAGCCAAATATACACACAAATGTGTAAGAGTTTTAAGCAAGTACGTCATCATTGTTCTACACTAAGGGAGTGAGGTAGGAACCTCCTTAGGGCTACTTAAAGTCATGCATCCCTAAGATGTCCAGACTAATATCCATGTTATCCTCAGATACATATGGATGTATAAACAACTATAAGAATGAGAATCATGCAAAAGTAGAATTGATTTGATTAAATTATAATTTTTGTCCACTAGTTGTGTCACACAGATATATATATATATATATATATATATATATATATATATATATATATATATATATATATATATATATATATATATATATATATATATATATATATATATGATAGGTATGATGCCATTATTTCGCACAAAGGGAATGAGGTAGGAACCTCCTTAGGGCTACTTAAAGCCATGCATTCCTGGGACGTCCAGACTAATATATCAGTATTCTTAAATATATATGAATGTGCAAGCAACTATAGAAATAAGAACTACACAAAGTTGGATTCAATTTAGTTGATTTATTTGTGTAAATGAATTAAAGTTTTATCTAAATTCTAATGTCAAAGATACATAAGATGAAATCAATAAAGTATGTCCCCATTGTTCTTCACCAAGGGAGTGAGGTAGGAACCTCCTTATGGCCTAAAAATGTCCACAGGATGTCCCAATATACCCGCTAACATTCTTACTTTTGCAAATTAACATATGAATATAAGAAAGAAACTTCACTTCATATACTAAGTTTATATTCACATGCACTTCATATATATATATATATATATATATATATATATATATATATATATATATATATATATATATATATATATATATATATATATATATATATATATATATATATTTAAGAAGCTTTTCAAAATATGTTTGAGATTTAGTAGTAATAATAGCCACACATATTTTAATTAAGTTAATACATGCAAATTTACATAAAGAAAATCATTTATTTTCAATTAATTTTTAAAAAGAATGAATGCATGACTACAAGTAGCATACAATATCTTAATATGATTAGAAATAAATGAAGAAACATAAACATACAATCTCATTCAATCCAACTAATTCCTAAGACAATCACATTGAACAAACTTATTTAAAATAAACCAAAGTTTCTTAAAGCCTATTTTGATTTCATATTTGATTTGATTTATGAAATGTGGAAGAGGTTTTCTGGTCCTAATCTCATTCCCATGTGAGTGAGTTAATTTGATTTAATGAAGAGAAATTAGGTTGATTTTATGAATTTGTTAAGTTAAGCGTGGATTAAATCAATTAATTAACTCTTACCTATGTCACCTTAAGGTAATTAATTAAATAATTATGAGCTAATATGATATGCAACCACATAGATAAGTAAATAGCAATGCTCCTATGAAATAAAAGGAGCCTAATGCAATTAGCTCATAATTATTAATTAATTAAGCTTAAAGAGCTCACTTAATTACTCTTATAATTTTCTCACACATGTGAGCTAACCATAATTTCATTAGCTCTCTCTCTCTCTCTCTTTAGGTTATTGAACACCCAAAGAGCTATCCAAGAGTTAATTAGAGAAGTAGATTCAATCAAATTAATTAAGTTCATTAATTATCTAATTAAATCTGAATTATCATTAATCAACAATATGAAATGGACTTAGGGAAAGAGACACAAAAGGGAGCCTAAGTCTTAATCCATAAATCTTTTTAATTAGTTAATTAAAGTTCAGATATGATTTGGATTTTGATTGATTTTGTTAATTAATTACTTTTTAAAGAAGGAATAAAGATGGTTTAAGGAAAGGATTGAAAGAGGGGTATCAATCCATTTCCCTAAGTTTCTCCACTATTAATAGAGATCATTAAGCTTAATTAACTAACCAATCTACTATTCATTTGCTTAATTATCATTAATTAAAATAGGAGAGTAATTAAGGATTAATCCATTGATTTTTCTAATTAATTATCCAATAAATCCCAAAAAATAGAGAGGCAGAGGTCATCCCCTTAAACATCTCTAGAAAGTTTGAAATTATTTGGATAATTTATCAAAGAATAATTATGCTAATTAAATTTTTAATTAAATCTTAATCAAGCTTAATAAATTTTGGAAGTTTAGCATTAAAAATGGATTAATTAACCAAATTAACCCCCTAATTCCATCGGCGCCATGTGGTGGTTGACGCGGCGCATTGACACAACACGTTTTTCCATATGGTGTGACGCGATTGGTTATTTAAGTTGTCAAATCAAGTGCCGACGCGGACGGCGGTGGAACGTGCTTTCAAGGGGCCGTTGGATCTAAGATCGAATGGCCATAATTAAACACACGGATTGAAAGATTAAACAGATGGATCTAAGCGTGATCAGATCAAACCATCCATTCCGATCACGCAAAATGGACGGTCCGTGATCTGTCTCCTCCGGCGAATGACGGATACCGTCCATCGATCGTCACTTGATCCGAGCTCCCCCAAGCTCGGATAGAGATCGAATTGATCCCACACCTTCAAGGAAGCACAACAAACACATCCAATGGTGAAAATCACGTGAGATGCAAGTTTCTTTACAAAACACCAACCTATTTTAAGCTTAGGATCAATTTTAATGGCATACCTCATCGAAGCTTATGACGGTTCCAACGATTGAGGAAGCTTTATTTAGTAGAAACTAAGCCATGTTGAGCCGCACGAGCTTCTATTTGGTGTAGATCGCTCGGAAGACCAACCCATGGCGTAGGTGATCGGCCTTGATTGAACTCCACCCTCCGATCATCGAGAAGCTTAGGAAATGATTCATTTCAGCTCGTCTAGGTCCAAGGATGGTGTGTGCAATGTTAATTTCACTTTGGTTGCAAAATGGGGAAATGGAAATCACTAGTATGCTCCTATTTTAGTTTCAGGTAAAATCGAGAATGGGGAATTTGGGGAGCTCAAGAAATGCAAGGGGAGACTCTGGGATCTCTCTCCTTGATTGCTAAGGCTGAATCGAGTGTGTGTCTGTGTGTTTGAGTGAGAATGATGGGGGTATACTCCCTCCTTCCTTGGCTTGGATGGTGATGATTGTTTTGGCTCTTTGATCAAATGGTCACCATGGGAAGCTCTATTTGGGCAGAGAATCACTCCACTTGGCCTCTCATGAGTGGAGGAAGGGTGGGAGGTGGCTGCCATGAGAGTAGTGGGTGTCCTTGGTGGTTTGAAATGCTCCAATGGGAATGGAGATGTGATTTCACCTCCCCATGAATCATGATTGACCCAACCACCCTTGGGTTAGGTCAACCATAGTCTTTGGTGCCTAGTGGACCTATTAATGGGTGCTAAGTAGCCAAGGGGATGAAATGACCAAAGATGCAAGTGTCTTATCTCATGAGATGCCCTAGACCTAAGGGCAAAGAGGTCATTTTTCTATAAATTTTATTTGGGAAGATTTTGGATGGGCCAAAAGTGGGTTAGCCCAAATTTCAATTGGTTTGGAGTTCATTTAGTTTGATTTGGCTTAATTTGACTTATTTAGGTCAAATTGGGTTAGGTTGAGTCAAGTTGACCAATTGGTCAAATTGGGTCAAACCAAGGGTTGGGTCAAGTTCACATGACCAATTGTAGTGTATTGGTATCATTGGTTTAGTTCAATTTGCTTTGAATTTAATTATAGCTCATTTGAATTCATATAGGTCAAATGGGTCAAGTTGTTCAATTTTACCAATTTGACCAAATTGGGTTAGGTTAGGTGTTGAGTCAAGTTCAATTGGCTAATTAAAAATGATTGTAGGCTTTAGTTTGATTTAATTTGAAATTAATTTGGATTTTGGCCAATTTGACCCTTTAGGTCAATTTGGGCTAGGTTAGGTTAGGTTGACTAATTGGTCAAATTCGGCTCAATAATGGCTTTGGTCAAGTTCAATAATCAATTTGGAATGAACTTGAACCATTGGTTGCAATCAATTTGGGTTGGATTGTGATATGACCATATTTTGGCTTTTTAGGCCAATTTGAGTCAACTTAGGTCAAATGGCCAATTGGATTTGGTTTGGCTCAATTAAAGTTTGGTCATGTTTAATCATTGATTATGAATTTGGTTTGAATCAAAGGTTTAGTCAATTTAGCATATGGTGTGTTTTGGCTAATTTAGGTTTCATTTGGGCTAAAGGTTGACTTTATCAATAGGTTAGGTTGACTTGGTTTGACCCAATTTAAGATAATTCATTAACCTAGGATGATTGTTGATCATGATGTGAGGTTTGGATGGGCTTAGTTAAATCTAATTTGGGTTAGATTAGAATTAAGCTCAAAAGGTTCTTTAGGTCACTTTAGGTCAAGTGAATCTAAATGGGTCAATTAGTTTGATCATGGCTTTATTCAAGTTTAGTTGTATTGATAAATGGATTTGAGATGAAAATATAAATCCAATTGCAAGTGGTTTGGAGCCATATGGATTTTGGTTCATATGATAATTTCAAATCAAAAGGGCTACTTTGGGTTTGACTTAGGTTAGCTTGATTTTGGATTGGCGATTGTAGTTTATATTTATATTTGGGTAAGTGATTAAGAAAATGATTGACTCATAAAAAATCCATGGGTTTCGAGTTGATTTGGATGGGATTTGGCTAAGTCCAAGAAATTGGCTAAAAAGGCTTGAATTAGATTTTTAATTTAATTTGGGTTTGTTTTGGCTATTTAGATTTATATTTTATTTAAATTTGGGAACATAAATGGAGATATAAATGATTCATGAGAAAATCACTTGAGCTTGGAGTGATTGGAAGCAAATTTGACCAAACCTAAGGATGTAGGTCAAAAGGGCTTAAGTAGGAAATTGATTTAGTTTGATTTATTTTTGGTCATTAGATGGTAGGTTTCATTTATATTTGTGAATATAAATGAAGGATTAATTGATTTATAAAGAAATCAATCAAGTTTGATTTGGTTTAAAGAGAATTTTGGCTAAGCATATGAAGGTGGTTCATATGGCTTAAGATGGAAATTTAATCTTGGATTTGATTTGAGACTTGTTTGGTTTGGAATTGATTTATGATTTGGAATTTGAATTGAGATTAAATTGATATTTGAGAAAATAAATTGAATTGGAGTTGATTTGAATTTGGTTAATGCTAAGTGAATAAGATGAAATCAAAGGGCTTAGGAAGGAGTTTCAATTTGAGTTTGATCATGGATTTCAATCATTTGGTTTGGAATTTGGATTTAGATTTGGTATTTGAGTTGAATTTGAGGTTTGGTTTGAGGAAGGAAGCATGGATTGGGTTTGAGAAGGTGCATATGGATTGTGTTTAGGCTATAGGGTAGGTGATTTTCCTAAGTCCCTAGGGCATGGCCTAATCCTATGATTAACCCTTCTAAGTCTCTAGGCTTAGGTTAAGTGTTCACCTAATCACTAGAAGTGTCTTATGACTAAGGAGTTCTTAGTGTCTATAAGAGTCCTAGATCTATGATGATAAAGTTGAGAACTCACTCCAAAAGTGAGGTTAGAGGCTTTAAGTAGCCCCAATGAGGTCATTTGATTAACTCACTTTCCTAGTTAACAATGACATGTACTAGCTTATGTCTCTCATACATGTGTATGTGTATTTAATTATGGAGTTAAAACACTCTTTATTTTATCAAAATACATGCATTTGCAATTATTTATGTGATAGAATTAATTAATCATGTGATTAGAAGCTCTCTTTCTTGCATTCATGTATGAAAACTTACATATGTTTGAATGCAATGGGTATTTAGTCTGGACATCCCAAGAATACAAGGCTTTAGCAAGCCCCAAGGAGGTCATTTTATTACCTCACTTCCCAAGTCAACAATGACATATACCTATTTAATTTCATTCCTATGTATTTTTGTATAAAAATCTAGATAGAGCTTTAAATTAATATGATAAAATAATTCAATCAAAAGGAAAAATATAAACTCTAAATGTGCCTATCCATATCCATCATCTAAGTGTGCTAACACATATTGCATGTGCAGATAAACTTAGGACTTAATCATGTGCATGCTACATATGGTGGAAAGAAATGAATGAATATGTGTCATGTGATAGTAATTAATTTCAATTAATCTTAAGATGTCTTTCTTATTGAATAAGATTATTTAAAGTGAACCTAAACTTAGGATTAATTAAAATATGTAATAAGTCATTCATTAAAAAATTAAGTTAATTAATATGCTTTAGAAGTGACTTAAGGTAGAGATAAAAGAGAGTAATCCTCTCTTTTCTTCTCTTTATAACACTTAGTTGTTAAGTGTAAGTCAAGTGAAACAAAAGAAAATACTAAGTAAAAATTTCTCAAATTAACTAAACCACTTAAAGTGAAATCATCTTCTTATGATTAAATACCCTTCCATACTTAGGAAATTATAACAAAGCCTAGTTAAAGCATACCACACAAGCCTTAATACACACACTTTAGAATTAAGTCACCACTTCTAGTTTTATGTTAGGGCAGTGCATGGAGTAATGTGTGTTTGGTTTTATGATGTATTATTTTAGACTAGATGTTAGGGTGTATACTTCATAGACTGGATGTTAAGCTGTGATTAGCCAAATCATAATTTTTATAGGGGATTATGCTTAAGGGGTGCTTAAAATAAATATAAATGCTCTCTTTAGCAGGTTGCTTAACCCCTGAGCATAATCCAAATTAAGTCAGGAGGGCTTGGTTACCCATGTGCAGGGTGCTAAGTCCAAACTATCCATATAATTGCTTGGATTGTATGGTGTGTTTAGCTAACACTTATTTTGTAGGTGTAGTTAGATTTACTTTTCTTATTTTTAATATAATTTTGCATTAGAATTAGGATTAGTGCTATGGAGGTTAGGATGAACATTGGCCAGAAGGCTTAGTCCTGGGGTGTCATGTGATGCCTTGAAGCCTACCAAAGTGAAAGAAGCAAATCAAATAAAGAACTGAAGGAGATATGAAGACTTAAGATTTGAAGACCCCCATAGCATTCATTTATAAATTATAATTATTATTTCATTTACCGGGTTGTATAAGGGTAGAGCTCGGCTACCCATTTCTCTTTTCAAGTTGTACGGCAGTACCCGACCACACCACTGTTATTCTTTTGTGTTAGATTTATAAAAATTATTTGATATTTTGTTTACAATTGCATAATAGAAATGACATACCTTTTTCTAAATTTTTTTATGAATGATGATTTAATGTGTGACCTGGATCCGATTAAGCTCTTAGAGAAAAATTAAACTTTCTATCTCAACTACAACTCATAACTAAATATTCTAAATAATTTATAACCTCAAATAAAGCCTAAGAATTAAATCAAGATAATTAAAAGGTTTAGCAACCCCTTAGTTGAATGTTGTACACTTAATATCATGCATTCATATTGCTTCACTCTTGCTAAGAGAGGATTTCCATCCTTGCACGATAGGGGAAGACTTGACCTTTGAGGGTCTCCTACATGGTGAAAAACACCTCTTTCTCTCTCATTTAGCCAATAACCTCATTTCAACATGCATTTAGACATATAAAAAAATTTATATGGCCTTTGTCAAAATGAAGAGTCCAAAATCAAATAAAAATTGAGAAGATTTGCATTAAACTAAGTCATTGCTCATACCACTCATGTCCTAGTCTCTTAGATAGTAAGTTTAGAACTTTAGTATTTTTCAATTAAATAACAGCTCAACTATCTTGCAATACATAAGACTTGATCATATGGTTTTAAAGAGTAGGAGTTAGCTGGCTGCCACTTTAGAAGGTTATAAGTCCAGCAGTTGGGTGGTTTACTCTCTCTTGTGGGATAAACCATATACCTATTTTTTCTTAGATTTAGGTCGTGCTTTGGCTTATGTCAAAGCTCCCTAGATTTAAGGATCTAAGGTGACTATTTTCTTCAGGCTACAAGCATAAATTCTCACCTCTTAAGCATTTTCACAATCTTGTATTAGTGAAATTATAAGCCCTGGCAATCTAATAAAATTCAATTCAAACAAATAACTCTCTTCAATTTCAAATATATAAAGCCCGACCATATGATAGATTAGAATGCTATTTAGGTTTTCTAAAATCATGAGCATCCCCTATTCATCTCCTTTGGCTTTGATAGTAAGTCTCTCCTTTTTTATCTTCCACAATTGATTTTCTAAACATAACTAATTTATTGATAGTCTTATCCTTGAAATCTTTGGAAACAATAATTGCTTACTTTAATCGAGAGTATTCCTAAGGAATTCACCTTTCTTAGGATGTAATTAACTATGGGGCTTTCCCCCCATTGGGAACTTTAAAACCCAGTTTAAATAAATCCTATTTTATTCATCCATGTAAAGTAGGGGAAAATATCTAATACATTTGAAGTCCCATCATGCCTTAGAGTCCTCATTAAGTAATTTGATCCATTGTAGGGTAATGTCTCTATCTTTTGAGATAGTATGTCATACTCTCAATGTCATACTAAATCACTTCAATGAGTACCCCCTTAGATCTGCATGGTGTCCCCCATATATATCTTGAAAATAAACACCACAATATTATAATTGCTATATCACATATTAATACTAAATTTATTATAATATACATTATTAATGGTTTACCTCCACAATATCATGCATTCAAAACTATAATTTGTACCACACTTCATCCTATATGTCTAGAAGATTTGTATTCCCTCTTAAGCAGTAAAGAAATTAATATAAGTAAACAAATCAAAGATAATTTAGTTGATAATCCGTCTCTCGCTCTTGTCTCCAATAGAGGCAGACACACCTATAGAAGAAGTAATATGTATACTCAGAGAGGATGACACGTTATTTTAACAAAAGAGAAAATTCATCATCTCAAAGGGGAAGTCGAGCAGTTGTTGCACATATGACTTGCCAAATCTGTAATAAATAAGGGCATTCAGTAGTCAATTGTTGGTATTGTTACAATAATAATTACAATGAATAACACCAAATCATTCTACTGCCTTTCTCACAAAATCTCAATCATCTAACACTAGTGATTGATATTTAGACAGTGGAGCTACCTCACATATGACGATTGAATTTGATCAACCGTGGTATTCTAAGCTATATAAAAAAATTGATGATGTTATTATAGGCAATGGTGCCTCTCTTCATATAACCAATACATGTCAAAGGATTCTACACCCCTAATGCAAATCGTAAGCTTAAACTCAAACTTCTTTTACATGTTCCCTTTAATTCTCTCAACTTTTTATCAATTCATAATCTTATTCTTGATAATGATTGTGTTATTTCTTTTGACAAACATGGCTATATCATCAAGGATCCTTCAACCAATCAAGTTCTTTTACAGGGCACTAGCTGTAATGGTTTATATCCTATTTTAGCTTCATCACTTGAAACAATTTTGTCTTCTAGCATCTCCAATGTTTTTCTTTGGCATAACCAGCTTGATCATCCACATGTAGCCATCCTTTCAGGTATCGCTCAGCAAAATAGTTCTCTATGTATTTCATCCCATTGTGTTTTTTGTTCTGCTTGTAAAATGGCGAAAAGCCATAAATTGTCTTTTCAAAATATATTGAATATAGTTGTAATCCTTTTGAATTAATTCATATTGATGTTTGGGGTCCTTCTCCAGTTTTATCCATAGATGATTTTCGATATTATGTTTTGCTTATTGATGATTTCTCCCATTATTCTTGGGTGGGTTTTTGTCATGAAATCTAAATTTAAAACATCTCAACATCTTATAAATTTTATTCGTATGATTGAGACACAGTTTAATGCCAACCTTAAAATTCTTCGATCAGATGGTGGTGTTGAATATAAAACTGCACATATTCATAATTTTCTTACAAAATGTGGTATTCTCCATCAATATAATTCTCCATGTACTCCCAAACAAAATGGCATTGCTGAACACAAATATCACCATCTCATCGAAACCACATGCTCTCTTTTACAACAAGCACAACTCTCCACCACATTCTGACTTGCTGCTCTATATATGTCTACCTACCTTTTCAACCTCTTACCTTCTCCCACTACCTCATTGAAATCTCCATTTGAACTTTTGTTCAATAAACCACCTCTTTATAATCATCTTAAGTTTTTCGTTATCTTTATTTTCCATGTCTTAAACCTTATTCCTCTAATAAATTTTCTCAAAGGTCTCTTCCATGTATCTTCATTGGATATTCTACAAATCACAAAGCTTATCTTTATACTTAGACAAACAAAAAATATTTGTCTCTCGCATGTTATTTTTGATGAAACAACCTTCCTAGTTGGAAATTCCTCCACCTCTCTCTCCTCTCTTCCATCACTTCCTCTATTACTACTACTTCCTAATTCCTCTTCTACCAGTCCTTCTCCCACTACTTCCAAACTCACTACAGCTTCCCCAACAACTCCCCCAGTAAGTTCTCCTTCTTCTATTGCACATTCTTCTAATTCAACTATTGTTCTTGTCATTACCTCTCTTATTCCACTTCATTCACCCTCTAGTCACCCAATGATCACTTGTTTTAAGATAGGCAAATTGGAAAAAAAACATATATTTAATCTACACACTCGACAATCTTTTCACTCCACTCCTACCACATATATTAAGGCTAGTAAATCTCTAAAATGGTGGCAAGCAATGTCTCCAGAATTTGTTATTTTATAACAACAAGAAACTTGGTCCTTAGTAGCTCCACCTTCAAACACTCTTATTTTTAATTAATGGGTTTATAGGATCAAACTTAATCTAGATGGTACTATCAATATGTACAAAGCACAACTTTTTGCTCAAGGATTTAATCAACAATTTGGCTTGAATTCAGAAACATTCAGTCTAGTGGCTAAAATGCCTACAATTCATGTTTTATTAACTATTATAGCTAATCATGATTGGTCAGTTCTTCAATTAGATGTTACCAATGCTTTTCTACATGGATCATTAGATACCACTATCTTTATGCAACAAACACCCAGTTTTCAAGATAGCCAATATCCGCATTATGTTTGCAAACTATGTAAAGTCATTTTTGGACTCAAACAAGCTCCTCAGAGATGGTATCTTACCTTTACTACACACTTAATCAAGGTTTTCAATTCAGTAAATCTAATTCATCCTTGCTTTTACACACACACACACACACACACACACACACACACACACACACACACACACACACACATATATATATATATATATATATATTCTCATATATGTTGATAATATCCTTATCACAAGCAATGATTCTTCCGCTCTCAAAAATCTCATTGATGATCTTCATCGACATTTCAATATGAAGAATCTATGACCTATCTCATATTTTCTTGGGATAGAATTTCACAAAATAGCTATTGGATACTTTATTAGTCAAGCTAAATATGCAGTTGATTTACTTTAAAATCAGGCATGACTTCCTACAAGCCCGTTAACTCTCCAATGCCATCCAAATATTCTTTAACTTCTACTGCATCTATATCTTTTCATGATCCAACTTATTATCGTCAACTATCTTTATCAATACTTGACAATTACTAGACTGGACATTGCCTTTATAGTCAACTATCTTTGTCAATGTATGCATCATTCTCTTAAACATCATTTCAAACTATTACATTACATTCAAGGCTCTTTTACCTTCGAGCTTCCTATAACTAAAGGAGACTTCTCAATACACTCTTATTCAGACTCAGATTGGGCTGCTAATCCACACACTCGAAGATCTACAACGAGTCATTGCACTTTTCTTGGTTCAACATTAATCTCTTAGACTTTTAAGAAATAGTCTATAGTGGCAAAGTCTTCTACTGAGGTAGAATACCACACTTTAGCTGCTGCTGCCACTGACATTGCCTGGTTTCATCATTTGTTGGCTGACTTCATTATTTATGTTTCATGTCCAACTCCGTTTCACTGTGACAATACTTCAACAATGTCAGTTGCTAATAATCTGATATTTCATGCTTGCATTAAGCATATTGAAATTGATTATCACTTCATATGGGAACGCATTCAATCAAAAGAAATTAAAGCCCTTCATATTTGCTCATTTGATCAACCAGCCGATATCCATACCAAACCACCCACCATTACTCATTTCCAAGAACTAAGGAGCAAATTGACCATTCAACCATTGGATGCTCAATTTGAAGCCACCGCTACCTTCCTAAAGACATTTCACAATATTTATAGTAGTCTCATAAGTATTAAAAAGCTAAAAAAAGCTTTCTATCAACACTAAGTTCAATATCACTTAAGGTTTTTGGCGCAAGGATGTATTTTTTGCATCGCCAGTGGTATTTAGAAATATTTTGCCCGACCGATAGAATATCGTGATTGCCAGAAAGTTGTGATCTAACTTTTTTAAAATTAAAAAAAACTATAATAGCCACATAATTTTTAAATAATAATTTCTTCTACAATAGCTCTTTCACTATTTTTTTAGACAATTACAATTACCCTAAATGTACCTTTAATATTATTTCTCTTCATCACGAACATTTAAACCCTTTAAAACTCCACCAAAAGATCTATATCACAATTACATTCCCTAAGTTATCCCTCCATAATCATTTCCCACTAGTTAATCATCTTTACCTCATTCTAAAAAGAATTAAATCAAATTAGATATATTGATCTAATCAAAGTTTTTCTTCCTACATACCAAATATCCCTAAATTAAACCCTAAATCATTCAAATCATTAATTCCTAATAATACCTCCACACCATAAGCCGATTATCCATAGCCATCTTCATGCATCACTCCATTTAAAAAGCCTCACACCATGACCAAGGATTATATATTTCTAATTTTTAACATAAATTTAAATTATTATTTTATATTTAAATCTCTTATAAAATTATTCTTAATTAATTAATAGAAAAATAAATATATAATATTTTATTTTATAACTTTAATAATATAAATTGTATATGAATAAATATAAATATGTTCAAATCATTGCTCCAAAAAATTAGCAAATGAATTAAAAAAATTTTAAAAAGTAAAAAAAAGGTTAACAAATGAACATTTTTTTATTTTATTATAAGCTCAAACCCTTGAATCTCATTAGAGATGAGTATAATATAAATTTTAATTAATTATTATTATATTACAATCTCAAAATACATCTAAAATTTTTGACACACATTTTGATCATTTTTAATCAGGATATATATAAAATTTTCTCTATCTTATTGAATTTAGAAATATATTTTATTTGTTTTTTTTTCTTGTCCATCTTCGACTATTCCTTAAATAACTTTTGAAAAAGTCCATAGCCCCATCAAAACCGTTACCTATGACACGTGGCTGCATTGGAACCGCAAGAAAAGAAGACATGTGCGGGGAACTTGGGCGAAGGTGTGGAAGAGAATTGTGGCCGTTGGTCGTTAGCCGTTGGGAAAAGCCTGAACTGTCATATTGTTGACCGAAAAATTCAGGTGTTTTGCTCCAAAAAAGAAAAAGAGAAAAAGAGAAAAAGAGAAAAAGAAAAAAAAAAGGAGAGGGGGAGAGAGGGAAGAGAGAGAGAGAGATCTTCCTCTTCCTCTTTTCTCTTATCTGTAATTTCAACCTCAATTCTTTTCTTCTCTTCATTAATAATGCTGGTTCAGAAAGGCAAGTAGAAAACAGACATATGAGGTTATGACCTGAAGCTTAAGCCGTAGAGAGATAATGGAAGACGGCTCAAGCATGTTGGGTTTGAGCTCGACCGCTGTGGCCATCGACAAGGACAAGAACAGTAAACATGCCATGAAATGGGCCATCAACAATCTCGCACCCTCATCCATCGTCATCCTCATCCATGTCAAGAACAAAACCTCTCGTAGGTACCCTTCCTTTTTTTTTTCATTTTGTTTCAGAAAAGAAGAGAGACGATAAAACCTGTAAAATCTGGGATGAAAACTATAATGATCAACATAAAGTAATAATTTATCAGCAAGAATTACGTCGTTATATTACAGTATTCTGAGGAGAACTAAAAATTGAATGGAATACATTCTCTCCAAAGAAATTATTTCAAGAATACGAGCTTTTATTGCAATTTCTTTGTTCAGCAATGCATTCGACGTTGTTTTTTTTTAATATTTCCATTATGGTTTTACAGCAACAGAAGTTAGCAATGATGCCACCAGAGATCAAGCAGATGCAGAGATAAACCAGTTGTTCCTTCCTTACAGGGGTTTTGTGCTCGCAAAGGGGTAAAAATAATTTTTTTCCCTCATATGCGGGAAATTAACATCAATATTATATGTCAAATACCTTGCAAAGTAACCAAATTTTGATTTTATGTTCTTGAAAGATTTTTGAACATTTAATTCATAAAGTGCTTTGTCCTATCTGTAAGAAATTCTATTAGAGTTTGTGACCCGAATGATGTTAGATTTGAACCAAAAAGCTTGTGGTACTACATATACGATTCAACTTTAATTATGAGAAAATCATTTAGAGATTTAAGGTAATAGCAGAGAGATTGGGCCAATAGGCTTAATCTTGGAACCCACCATTGACCCCAAGGGCTTGCGACTACTCTTCACTTGTGATCCTTTTTTTTCAACATAATGAATTCTTCTTCTCTGCAAGTTATTTTTACCATCTAGGATTTTCACACAAATCTGAGCTATTAATTCACCCACCGCCATGTCTGTTTCATGAACACATAAAGACTATCGTTAAGGTTTGTTCATACCTATGATGAACTATAAATAAACCAAAAACTAAAGCATTATTCTTACCTGGAGAGCTTTTCAAAATTTCAGATGCAGCTAAAGGAGGAAGTACTTGAAGGCACCGATATTTCGAAGAGAATAATTGATTATATCAACGCTAATCATCTCCAAAACATTGTCGTTGGAGTCTCTAATAAGAGTCTGCTCATAAAGTCTGCCTCCACCATTCAACTCGCCATTTTATGATCAACAATATTGAGAAAACCAGAGCTTAATAACTGATATCAACTGTACTTTTTATAATGCAGAAAATTCAGACATCCAGATGTTCCAAGTTGCCTGATTAAATTTGCACCAGATTTCTGCACTGTTTATGTCATTTCCAAAGGTAAGCCAACCACAATTCGCTCGGCGAAAAATCCATCTGTTTCTGCTGCTATTCCTCCTAGACGATTGCCTCTCTCAGCATCTCCAAATCTCACACCTGAACCTGAAGATTCAGTTAGGCAAGTTCCTCTTCACCCATTTTTCTAATATTTGAAAAGGATTGATCACAAATGCTTAACTTAACCACGTAAAAGATATTGATAATCATATTGAAACTTTTCCATTTTAATATTTGTAATGTCTGAATTATTTTTCAAAAAATAAATTTTAAAATGATCCCCTGACTATTACAAGTGGTCAATTTAATTCTGGAGTATTAAATTGCTCCAATTTAGTACCTGACAATGCAAAATTGATCCAAAATGGTCCCTTATGTGGAAATAGCTATATAATTCTGACCCAATTTAATCTCTTAACTATACAAAATTGATCCCAATTTAATTCTTAAGGGATCATTTTGGATCAATTTTGTATAGTCGGAAACTCAAATGGAGAAATTTGATTGGGACTAAATTGGCAGCTTGCAAATAGTTGGGGTTCATTTTGAGAATTAGCCCTATTTTAAAGATAGTATGAATTTGATTTGTTGAGTTCCTCAATATTTATTCGTTATGCTTTTTTCCTTAAACAGGACTCGCCATTTTGGATTTTAACCCTATTTTAAAGATAGTATGAATTTGATTTGTTGAGCTCCTTGACATTTTATTCATTGTGCTTTTTGCCTTAAACAGGACTCCAGCAAGGGTGAACTGGAGAGGCTCAGCTCCGGCAACTCCCCTACATGAAAGAACAGAAAGAAGATCACTTGATAGAGTACCTGATTATATGAAGGCAACTTCAAGGAATGGGTCACCTTACATGGCTCATTCAGCACCCAGTAATCAGTTCATGGATAACCTCGACTCCTCAAGCCGGCCTCGAAGGTCTGCTGATTATCACGACTCATTTTTGGATGAAATCGATTTACCAGCTGGCCTCGGCTTCAGTTCCATGGACTTCGGAGACTCATTCGAACATTCTTCACTCTCCATGGATAGCCCAAAGAGCAGCCTCTCCCCCATTGCTAGTGTAAGCTGTTTTCTAACATTCTTCTTCTGTAAGATGGTTGTAATTAATGTTTGGTATTAGCTAACTACGGACAGAATTTTTCTAGCAAAATCGAGAGCTTGAAACTGAGATGAGAAAACTGAAACTTGAACTAAAGCAAACAATGGAGATGTACAGCAATGCTTGCAAAGAAGCAATCACAGCTAAACAGAAGGTGAGACAAACTACAAAACACATATTGAAACTATCTATGCAGTTAAAGCTAACAAGAAAAAGACACTATAATTGCATGTATGAAGGCGATGGAGCTTCAACAATGGAAATTGGAAGAATCCAGGAAATTTGAGGAATTAAGGCATGCTGAAGAAACAGCCCTTGCAATAGCTGAAATGGAAAAAGCAAAATGCAAAGCCGCCATTGAAGCTGCTGAAGCTGCACAAAGGATTGCAGAGCTTGAATCACAGAAAAGAAGGAATGCAGAGATTAAAGCACGGCGTGAGGCCACGGAGAAGAAGAAAGCATTGGAAGAGCTGGCTAATAATGATATCAGATGTAGGAAATACACAATTGATGAGATTGAAGCTGCTACTAATAACTTTGCAGCTGAAAAAAAGATTGGTGAAGGTGGCTATGGACCAGTCTACAAGGGCTACTTAGATCATACACCAGTTGCCATTAAGGTTTTGAAACCAGATGCAGCACAGGGAAGGAAACAATTTCAGCAAGAGGTATGACTTCATATAATCATTACAAAAAGTCTCCACATTGAAAACAAGAATACATACAAGAAATTTGAATGACAAGTAAATTTTAATAACAGTAAATGGTACTAATATAATTGTTAATTAATTTAGGCATGAAGCTAAATGCAATAACCCCATATAGATTAATGCAGCGGAATTAGCATTATTTACTTTTTAGCAAAATTATGAACAAAATAAAGAATAAAATATAAACATTTTACCTCATCAACTCCACTTTGAATCAAACACTGAAAAATTAGTTTGCAAGAAAATAGTATATTTAACATGAAGTTGTTCATCAAACAAAACAGCCTTCTTAATACTATGAAATCATAATTAATAAATAAAAGTTGTATATAGGCGACTACAGCACCCAAACAGTGACCACTAACTACACACCAACAACAACAACAACAACAACAACAAGCCTTTATCCCACTAGGTGGGGTCGGCTACATGAATCCTTCGTCTTCATTGTGTCGTATTATGTGTCAAATTCTCATTTAATTCAAGTATACTAAGATCATTTTTATACATCTTAACCAAGTCTTTTTAGGTCTACCTTTACCTTTCTTAACATAAGGCAAATCTAATGCATCTACTCTCCTAATCGGGTCATCGGACGGCCGACGCTTTATGTGGCCAAACCATCTAAGGCAACTCTCCCTAATCTTATCTACCACTGGAGCTACTCCAACTTTTTCCCGAACATACTCATTTTGCATTCTATCTCTAAGAGTAAAGCCACTCATCCACCTGAGCATCCTCATCTCTGTAACACTTAACTTAGTCTTATGCTTCTCTTTTATTGGCCAACATTCTGCACCATAAGTCATTGCAGGTCTTACCACCATCTTAAGTTTAAGTGGAACTTTTCTATCACATAATAGGCCAGATGCATTCCTCCACTTCAACCATCCAACTTGAATTCTACTAATAACATCTCCATCTATTTCACCATCATTTTGAACAATAGAGCCTAAATATCCAATCGCTCACTCTTATTAATGACTTGATCACCTAAAGTCACAACACTACCACTAAAACTTTACAACTAAAATTACATCCATATATTCAGTTTTAGATCTACTTAAAACGAAAACCTTTAGACTCTAAAGTTGACCTCCATAATTCAAGTTTCTGTTGGACTCCCTCTCTAGTCTTATCAACAAGAAGAATGTCATCAGCAAAAAGCATACATCAAAGTACATCTTCTTGTAAATGCCTCATAAGAACATCCATAACTAAAGTAAAAAAGATAAGGGCTTAATGTTCAAAAAGATAAGGTACACCACTAACTACACACCATTAGAATAATTATAGGAAGGACATTAATACTTGTTAAATTAGCATACTGAAAGGCCTGTGAAATAAGAAAATACATCTGCAGAAGTTACACGAGTATAAAAAAGTGCTTTTAATTTCAAAAAATTTCAATTATGAACCTTATACACGCCCATCTTTAAGACAATGTATTATAGGAGTCATGAAACATTCAGTAAAATTTCTAAATTACTGTTCCTTAATCAGTGAAAGTTGTGTATCTAATATGCAAATTGGCTGATGTTACATCTTCTAAGTTTTCCCCTTTGAGACAGGACTGCCTTGACAAAAGCTAGCAAAAATAATAAAGAAAAAGACAAACAATAAACACTTTAAAAAAATAACGAGAAGAACAACTAGATTATTTGTCAAAGGTTTCAAATCTCTCACTTGATCAAGAAACAATTTCCTTAATATACAGAAATCACATCCAAAATAAATTTAATCATATCAGAAACTTGGATAGAAGAACTAGAAAATTACTAAGCCGCTAACAATTTGTTGAGAAACTACCAAAATACTTCTAACAAATATCTATCAAACTTAATGGTGCAACTGGAATAATCTTTAAAAAGGGTGAAATTTAAACCACGAAAAAATAACTCAAATATCTATTACAAAATAAATTTTTAAAATTTATGTCTATACTATCATTGTAATACATGTAATTTCTAACATACATAAACATGCCTAGAATATCATTATAATACACCTAATCTCTAACATAATAGTGTGAAAACATAACTTAAATATTAATAGAATTGATACATTAATGATGATTGATGATCATTTAGATTGAAGTTTTGAGCTGCATTCGACATCCCAACATGGTGCTACTGCTCGGCGCCTGCCCGGAGTATGGATGTTTGGTATATGAGTTCATGGAAAATGGGAGCTTAGATGATAGGCTCTTCCAACGAAGGAACACCCCACCAATTCCATGGAACATTCGATTCAAAATAGCAGCTGAGGTAGCAACGGCACTACTATTCCTGCACCAGACCAAACCAGAACCACTTGTTCATCGAGATCTCAAGCCAGCCAATATCCTGTTGGACCGAAATTATATTAGCAAGATCAGCGATGTTGGTCTAGCCAGACTTGTCCCGCCATCCATAGCTGATAGTGTGACTCAATACCACATGACTTCAGCAGCAGGAACATTCTGCTACATTGATCCTGAATACCAACAAACTGGAATGCTTGGAGTAAAGTCTGATGTCTACTCCCTTGGAGTAATGTTGCTTCAACTTATCACAGCAAAGCCACCAATGGGTCTCACTCATCACGTTGAGAGAGCGATTGAGAAAGGGACATTTGCGCAGTTTCTTGATCAAGCAATCGCTGATTGGCCTGTGGAATCAGCTCTTGATTTCGCAAAACTTGCATTAAAATGTGCTGAATTGAGGAGAAAGGATAGGCCTGATCTTGGAGCAGTGGTCTTGCCAGAGCTTAACAGACTCAGAAACATTGGAAATGATTATAAACCTAGCCACCACCATAGTGGAACAAAGTTCAACTTTCCACCAAGACCGCACAGCAGCAACAATTCACAGACTCGAGCAAGGTTTCTTGCGCAGAAGGTAGTTTTGTTGAGCTCTCACACAACTAGCACAACCATGTTTAATTGCCTGAAATTTAATATTGGTTATGTTCTTGCAGGAAAAGATTGTAAGCAATTCAAGTGGCACAGCAAAGTGGAAATTGAAATCAGATGATGATGTTAAGGCTGGATAAATATGGATTATGTAAACAATTGGTTCTATATGTTAATGGTTTTCAATTGAGTGTAGGAAATGACAATCACTAATGTTGAATTTCCTTACATTTTCCAAATCTTGCAACTGACACACTCTTGAAACAGTTGTAACACAAAAATAAAGGTTTCAAATATCTAAATTGAGACGGAGCTCAAAACTTGCATCATTTAGCAAATCTTCCCTACACTGCAAAAGTTCTCAATTATACTACGTATAAGCAGACACAATAGCATTATGTACCATAAGAGAATGGAAACTCCAATTTCCAGTAAATTAAACGCAATTGAAACATTTAGATACAGGTTGAATCTAAGTATACATATAGAGCTTATGAAGTTAACTAGAGAGGGATGAAAAAAACTTTAAGAGGACTTGAGATGTATTATGTCAAATAGGAGTTAGGTTATTGTCATAAAATATGACATGTTAAGTCCTTCGTCAAATGAGCTCCAGACCACTTTTGAACAAATGAACAAAAAAAAAAAAAAAGAGGTGCAGCCTTGTTGTCATCTACTTCCCATGTAAGACTTTTTTCTAGATTTCAACAAGCTGAAAGAAGAAACAGAGGAGTGGAGCATAAGAAGAAAAGGAAGTTCTTCTTGGAGCTTTGTTGGAAATGCTTGGAAGGGAAAACGAGCTTGAATCATCTCCAAATTTCATAGGCTTGCTTCTCTCAATCATTCTTCACATCCTACGGTCAAATATTTTACCAGCACTTCCCTTTATGTGTAAGGTATTTTGGTGTGTTTTGATCCTACCAATCTTGTTTTAGAGTTACTCGTGATCGCTAGCTTGGTTAGGAGAATGGTGTATCGCACTGCTTTAGGGATGGTGGAAGGTTTTGCCTAAACTTGATCCTGTGGTTTCCCCTTAGCATTTTCAACATTAAAAATTTGTAGTTTCGGTGGAGCTTGTTTGTTATGGTCAATTTAAAATCAATGAGTCCACTCGTAGCATTACTTTGAGACCAAAGGTAGTTGATACTGATATCAAGGCATCAGAATCTGAAGGAGAAGGGGATACAACAGAAACATGAAAAATCATAAACAACGAAGTGCAGTGTGAAGAACAAAACACCTTCTTTCTTGGGTACACTTTGATGACGACCCTTGAACTCAGCCAAGATGCCTCGGATGCAGCGGGGAGGAAAAAGTGGTAGATTTACAACAAGCAGAGGTTCTCGGATGACAGAAGTTGAGCATGGGAGGGAGGAAGCTGGTGGACAGGCAGAGAGGAATACGTTGGACGAGGCTGAGACCTCAGGGAAGAAAAGGCCGAGGTTACAAAGAGCTTTATCTTTAAGGTGGCCGTCATGCTCATTGGAGAGGACATAGTGGAGGAGGCTTTGGCAGAGTTGAAGGCGGCAGCGGCTGCCTAAGAGGCCGAGCTCAAGGAATTCCCACTCCCATTCTTTAAATTTTGGGCTGAGGGAAACCTCAGGGACTGTTTGGTATCAGGATTTAGCCACAGGATTTGGAGAAAATATTACGTCCGGAGTCCGCACGTTTTACGTGCGGACTCTAATCCTGGTCCAGTGGTTTCTTTCCCGTTTTAGCGCTTAACGGCACTATAACTGGACGGACGGCGACGACGCCGTTTATCCTAGCCCGACCCGGCCCGGCCTGCCTCATTCAAACAGCGGGAGAAGAAGCGTCGTTGGAATGTGCGGGAGGAATTTAAAAGAAATATATATCTAGATTTAGGGTTTAGGGGTGTATTTTTTCTTACAAACCAAGCTCAAAGAGAGAAATAGAAAATCTCATTTCTTTTTTACGAAAGAACCATGAAGATGGAGAATGAATTTGGAAGTTATGGCCTTGAGGAAATAGCTGAGGATGTATTAAATAAAAATTCATCGATAATTTTTCTCAACCGTTGTATACGTATAATTTTTTTACGGTTTGTTAGTGTTATTCCTTGAAATTCTTTATTTAGTGTATATTTCCTACACTATTTGGAGTTTTTTGCAAGAGGACTTTGCTTGTTTTAAGGGATTTTTGCATCTCATACTCTTTATGAGAGTACGATGATTTTCGAATATTTTGCGTTTATTTTACCCTGGATGGAGAATATGGTCGATATTCCATTAGAAATAATTTTTTTTGGCTTGTTTGGAGAAAATATGTTCATTACAAATCCACTAATAATTTGGAGGTCGTTTGGTTATTTTTTAGTGTTATTTTGCATCGTACTCTCTTGAGAGTACAAATAATTTTGGACATTTTCTTTGTTGAGATTAGATTTTTTCATTACATCTATTCTCTCAGATTTCTCAGGTTCTCTGTACTCGAGAGTACGAGCATTTTGGTCATTTTTTCTTGTTTCTTTGGTATGTTTGGAGGAAATATGTTCATTGGCATAATTTGGAGTTTGGTTGATTTGTTAGTATTTTTTGATCAGATTCTCATACTCTCATGAGAGTACACATAATTTTTGGCCATTTTTTCCAATTTCTTTAACCTGGTTGTTGAGATTAGGTTCAATACATTCTGTTGGAAGCAATTTAGCAGCTGTTTGGATGATTTCTAGAGGATTTTTGCATCTGTATTCTCTGTACTCTCATAAGAGTATAGATGATTTTGTCAATGTTTTTGCAGTTTATTTGGCCTGTTTGTAGGAAATATGTTCATTACAATCCATTAGTAGTAATTTTGTAGGGTGACTTGGTTGGTTTTTATGGTTGATTTGCATCGCATCGTCATCGACTTTTCATTTTGAAGTTTACCATGTTTGGAAAAGTATAACTGAGATCCCTACCACCGCTCTAACTGTTTTCATAATACGCAAAGACTCTTAGTAATGAAGTCATTGACATTTTACGAGGCTTCATTTGCATCAATTCATTAGACTCAATTGAAGACTCAATTACTATTACCTCAATCTCCTGGGACATAGAAAGTTTTCTTTCCTGGGCGGGTGCATTCCTTTCACCCCCGATGAAGTTACAGTGATAATATGGATGCCAAATAGAGGGGAGAAGGTCTTATGGCATAGATGGAATGTGTTATCTGTGAGGTCAGCACTTCCAGTGAGGAAGCCCTTAAAGAGCAACTTGAAAGTAAAAAACACAAAGCAAAAGAAGCCTTATTGAGCAAGAAGACTTCCCCCTCTATACTCTCTATACTCTTTGTACCCTCTATACTCTCTCCTCTCACTCTCTACTCTTTATACTTTTGTACTCACTGTACTCTCTGCTCTTCTCAACTCATGGGTAACTTGATATAATACTGTTTATGTTTCATCGATAATTTTTCTCAATTGTTGTAGATAATTTTTTTATGTTAGTGTTATTCCTTGAAATTCTTTTATTTAGTGTATATTTCCTACACTGTTTGGAGTTCTTTGCAAGAGGACTTTGCTTGTTTTGAGGATCTGCTTTGCATGGGTATACTCTCTGTAATCTCATGAGAGTACTGACCAATTTTATATTATTTTTCATGAGTTCCTGGCCTGTCTAGAGAGAATATATTCATTACATTCCATTAGAAGCAACTTGAAGGCTATTTATTGGTTTTTAGAATAGTTTTGCATGTATACTCTTTGTACTCTCACGAGAGTACAGTACAAAGTATTTTGGAAAATTTTTTCAATTTCTATGAGAATGTTTGGAGAAAATATCTTCCTTACAAATCCATTAGGAACAATTTGAAGGTTGTTTGGTTGCTTCTTTAGTGTTATTTTGCATATGTACTCTCTATACTCTCTGTACTCTCTATACTCTCTATACTCTCTATACTCTCTGTACTCTTTGTACTCTCATGAGAGTACATAGCATTTTGGTCATTTTTTCTTGTTTCTTTGACCTGTTTGGAGGAAATATGTTCATTACAATCCATCAGGAATAATTTGGAGGCTATTTGGTTGGTTTTTTAGTGTTACTTTGCATCTATACTCTCTTGAGAGTACAAATGATTTTGTGGATATTTTTTCCCAGTTTCTTTGGACTGGTTGTTCAGATTATGTTCATTACATTCCAGTGGAATCAATTTGGTGGCTATTTCGATGATTTCTGGAGGATTTTTACATCTGTACTCTCAGTATTTAGCTCATTTTTTTCACTTTCTTTGGCTTGTTTGGAGGGAATATGTTTATTTATGGAGCTATTTTATATGTCACATTTATGTGGAGTCTGCAGGTGTGAATGCGGTCAATGAAGGCGATGACAAGTCATGATGTCTAATGACCCAAATTTGGGAGACTCACCACTGCTCGTAATGAAACAGCATATGCATATCGTGACTACACATCAAATTGGCTTTAGTGTTCTGAAGGACCATACTAGTTATTAGCCAAACTCCAAGAAATTGAAATTAAAAGATTTTTTGTGTGCAAATGCAGGTTAGAAGAAATCTGCTAGTCTAAATTGCTTAGCAAAATTCCAGAAAACTGATACAAGGACTACTTGTCCGGCCATAATTAGATTCTCTGTTGACTTGGAGGGGAACTGGATAGTTAAAAAATATATAGGAAGTCATAATCATTCGTTGGCAAAGCTCACGACCTACATCTTCTGATCATGCATGCATGAAAAGGGCTGTTGAAGACAATGATGAGGCCAAAATTAGAGCAACTAATGCATTCAAATCTAAGTGAGGAAGTTGGCATAAAGAATATTGGATTCATAAAAAAAATGATGCTTTCAATTTTATTTAAAAGAGAAAAGATCGGGATTATGAATGGTGACGAATGCATTAATATACTGCTCAAGGAAAGAGCAATGGACATGATTTTTGCATGGGATGTACAAGTTGATGAGTCGATTGCTTAGTAAGTTTTTTTGGAGCAATGACATGTCTAGGATAGAATATGATTGTTTTGGTGATGTGATAATTTTTTGATACAAGCTATCGACTCAATAAATATAATCTTGTTTGTGCCCCTCTTGTTGGAGTGAATCATCACTAGCAAAATGTGTTATTTGGAGTAGCCTTTTTATCAGAAGAGATGATTGAGTCATTCTCATGGCTATTCTAGACATTTCTTTGGTTGATGAGTGACATACATCCTACAACAATATTCACTGATCAAGATCAGGCTATGGCGAGAGCTATTGAAACCATACTCGTCATAGGTTGTGCCAATGGCATATTTCGAAGAAAGCTCCTTCTAAGGTTCACTGCTTTAATAGTAATAAGAGGGTACAAGGGCTATTTTATGCATGCATGAGAAAATATGACTCAGAGGAAGAGTTTGAAGAAGCTTGTTCATGCTTGAAGTATGCGAGCTTTATAAAATTAGATCCAAGTGGTCCACTGCATTCAAGAAAGACTCATTCTGCATGGGCATCTTGTCAATGCAACATAGTGAGTCAATGAACAACGTATGTCACAGAATCTCTAAACCAACAAGTTTGCTCACAGATTATTTCTTGGGGTTGGAGAAGGTTATGGAGACATGGCGCCGGAATGAACATGATGAAGACTTCAAGTGTAGCCAGTCATCGATTGTTCCTGTTGTTAAGACCAGTCCAATTCTAAAATAAGCTGATATATTTTATACAAGAAAGCTTTATACTATGTTTGAGGAAGAATTTTTGCATGGATTTGGAGATCGATGTATATGTCAAATGACCATGGAGTATTTGGTGAGAAACTTAGAGAATAAAAATTCATCCAAAACATGGTCCATTTCAATGGGACTACCCTAGATGTAACTTGTACTTGTAAGAAATTTGAAATGATGGGATTACTTTGTGCCCATTGTATCGAGTTCTTAGTCGGGGAAGATGTAGTGCATTGATAAGTATCTTCTCATGCGATGGTCTACAGAGCAAAGAGGGATATTTACATCGATAGTACATATAGAAAATTAAGAGATCTAGAAGGCACAGATGGAAATGATATTGGCATTACTTTTCGAAACCACATTAGTCGATATGCATATCAAATAAGCGTCAGGGCAATGGGTAATAATAGAGCTGAGGACTATATGCTTCAATCCTTAAAAAAACTATACGATGATGTCGACTTTATAATAAGTGGGAATTCTCTTCCGGTGATGGAGCATAAGAAGAAGAAGTCAACCACTGGAACAAGGAAAAGACATCTTAAAGGATCCAGTTAAGCAACGTCCAAAGGGTGTTTCCAATGCAAGGCTTAAGGGATATTGAGAGAGATCCAAGAAAGCCAAGAGTAATTCTCTATTTGCCTCTTAATTTTTAGTATTTAAAATATTCGCTAATCTTTTCAAACCATCCTATTTTTTGTTACGAAACCAAAGTACAAACGATAATGTCGCAGAATGTTTTCTCATTGCAACACCTTTTCTGTTATGCGAGTGTTTTTTCAAAGATACGCCGCAGTATACACGCGATCTTTGTAAAAATCATTAATTGATACGATGTTCTACCTCAAGAATTCAACTCAAGCTCAATAATCAGTCAGTCGGCTGAAGGGTACACTAAGTTGATGATGGATATTATTACAGGAAAATATTTCAATGCATGATATCATTTAGTTATGTGTTCTTCGACTATGTAATCATTTTTGCAATGCTTTAGAGTCTCCAAGATGACTTTCTTTTACTTAACTTGAGCACACCGGCGGTCTCACCTATAGATTGGTTAGGAAGGCTCGAGTTCGACATTAGGATGACTTTCTTCTACGTCAGACTGTGCAATCATTTCTTCGTTAGGATGACTTTCTTCTTGTGAGCATCTTTATTCTTAAACGTACTATTATTATAAAATTTATCTATTTATCTTGAAAATGAATTAATTTACTATGATATTTGATGACTAAGATTTACTAATCAATGCACTATATATACTCATATTCTATTTAAGTCAATATTTCAAACTGACATAATAATCTCATATTTCAGTTTTTATTTAAGGTTTATTAATATTGGTCAATTTTTTGAAGAAACTCAGTCTATGTCATAATGAAACATTTGTTCGAGTACACTTAGTCTATCTCATATTTGAGTTTATTGTATTGTTTAGTAATTTCTCAGTGATTCTGCCCCTACTGCCCATTGTAGATACAGTTTACTAGATGAATCAATACTCTCCAACCCAAGAACTTACATCCTCCAAACAGGCCAAAGAAAGTGGAAAAAATGCCCAAAATGCTCTGTACTCGCAGGAGAGTACAGAGAGTAGAGAGGGTACATAACTTGCTTGAAACCGGAAGGTCCAAATGGACTTTAATATGTTAATTATTTTCTCTTAGTTTTTTCCTCACTACTATTTGTTGCTCTTAAAGCGGTAGTGCATAGAGTTTACCCCCTATTAAAGACTTTGTAATCCTTAGACTGTGGCACTGAAATTTCTCATATTTTATTAAATTATTGTTTTTAATTGATGAGTCTACCTTGCTTACGAGGATGAGCTGATTTTCATTACAGGCATTACATAGTTTCATATATACTATATAAAGTACTCTACATTTTATCCAATGATTTTTATTGCATGCATTCTAATTTTTGATAAGCCCGTATGTTCCTATCAACAAGTTTAATAGAAGCCAAAGAAAAAAAAATTCTGTGATGAAGATGATATTAGTTTAGTAATTATTTATAAATTTATCAATAATATTAATTTAATTCAGATGATACTTTCAATTATTACATTATTTGAAAAAATTCCTCATCTTAAAATATAGAATTTGCTCCCCAGCCTTCAAAATTTATATTTGAATAAGGCGTTGGTAAGCACATCATAGTTTATTTGTCTATTTTATGCACATGTTTTAGTAGAAAGTAGGTTTTAAGAAGCATGATTTCGATTGATAGAAAATAATTTTATGCATTCACAAAATTCTACCACATTTTTAAAGATCATAATTTCCTTTATTAAAGAGTTAAGTTTAATAATCATACCCACTTATATTACGTTCACATGCTAAGTAGTTCATATTGTCTCTGCATACTTTCAGATTGAGGCATTGAATGTGGCTGAGTATAACGTAAATTTAAGATAATGTAAATTTTAACTTCACTTTTTCAGTTGATTCGAATTTAAAATATGATATAATTTGAATATCAAAATTAAGCTTATTTTCTCCAAACAAGTAAAGAAATCATCATCGAATCGTAAACAATATTATATCAACTACCCATGAGTAGAGAAGAGTACATAGAGAGTTCAGAGAGTCCAGAGAGTCCAGAGAGTATAGAGAGTACAGAGAGTACAGAGAGTACAGAGGGTATAAAGAGTACAGAGAGCACAAAGAATACAAAGAGTACAGAGGGTACATAGAGTATAAAGAGGGCTCACATGCAAAACTGCTCAGAAAACTTATAAAAAAGTAACCTAGGAGCATCCAACTTGCTTTAAGGTTATAGTGAACAATTCCTCTCCATCCTGCAAAGCAAAAGTGGAATGGGAAAAATAAGCAAATAATCTGTACTATGAGGAGAATACAAAGAGTTAAGCTACAGAACATCTCAAATATTCTTATAGTCAGCCTTCAATGGAATAGAGAGTATAAAGAGTACATGAAGTATAGAGGGTATAGAAAGTACATAGAGTCTAGATAGTATAGAGAGTACAGAGAGTATAGAGAGTACATATAACATAAATAACAGTGAGACAGAAACACATCTCAGTAGAAAGCTTAACCGATTCTGCGGATGTTCTATACTAATCATAATTTATCCAAACGCCAAGAAAAAAAAGAAAATAGATGAAATACTCATTCGAGTCTGAGAGTATAGATGAAACACATCCATAAAGCATTCTAATTATTGTGTGTGTTCTCTACTAATAATAAAAGATCCAAACTGCCCAAGGATATTGAAAAAAAATAAAAGAAATACCCAGCACAATTATTTCCTACTTATCAAACTTTAAATATACGGTTCTTAGCTTGGCTTTATCATTCCCAAACAAAAGATAAGCAAAGCTAAATAGCAATTCATCTTCTTGCCAATCTTGGTGGTGACTAGTTAAGTGGATTTCTAATTGTACCTCCATGTACTTGCAGACAAACATCCCGCAGTCAAAACTTGTTATCTTGGACGGGCAACCCACTCACCATTTCGATTGGCCATTTTGTGGGATCGCTCACAAAAGAATGGCACTTTGTAATGATCTGTGCAAGCGAATGCGTTGACAAGCTACCAAGCGGCTCGATAAGAAATCATTCATGATCGTTTGATTAATTAATCAAACAAGCTTGAACACTTTTGTGAATACTCGATTGATAAATGAACAAGCTCGAATAACTCATAGCTCGATTTGATTATGATGATCATGAGATCATTTAATGTTCATGAACAAGCTCGATAAAGCTCGATTATGATCGTGAACAATATATCGTTTAATGTTCACGAACATACTCGCGAACAAGCTCGTTTAATGCTCATGAACATACCGCTTCGTTCAAACTTGTTTAGAAAAATATTTAACATTTATAAAAAAATGTAAACATTAATTAAATAAAAATATATGTATATTTATATGAATTTAATTTTAATATTATATAATAAAAGTTTCTTAACTTTAAACTATAATAAAATTTCTTAATTTTAATTTTAATATTACATAATATAATAATTTAATTCACGATCGACCCTTCTTTGGACTTGTGGATCGACTTCGCGGCTCAAATCTCGCTCAATCAACCGTCCGTTTAATGATGGATGGCCGATCCCGATGATATGATAACCCTATAAATGGCTTAGGCTCTTATTCGATTATCCCTAATTCCCCAATTGCCTCATTTCTCTTCCTTTCGGTTCTTCCCCGCAACTCCGCAAGGCCGCAATGAAAACCCTAGAGGCTAGAGCTGTGGAAGAGAAAGATTTTGGATTCTTGATAGAGTTTGATTGTGCTATATTTTGTGGCCAAGGTAAGTGATTTATTATTTTTGGTTTAGGTTTATGTCAGAGTTTGACAAATGAGATGAATCATGTTCGTGTCATTTACTGTCGTGAACTCTAAGTAATGAGAGGAAAATCTTTGTGGAGAAGTTTGATTGGTTTATTTCCATTATGTCATTGTTACGTTATCGGTTATACCTAAATAATTTCTGATTATTTTGACAAATCGTGGAGGCTCGGAGGAATTTTTGTTCGGTAATGTTAAGTTTATGTTTGACAGTTTAAGACTTTGGGTTATGCCATCTTTCAATTTTCTTTTGTTGTTCGGCAATCATTGGCTGCTTTATGTTCTGTTGTAACCTGTTGGTGGTTATTTGGTTATTTGGCTGAGATGGTTGTTTCTATGACCAATTCTAATCACATGGGTAATACTGAGCTTCTTTTGCTATATTGTTGCATATTTTTGGCCTTTCCCTCTTTCAATTTTTCTTCTATTGTTCGACAATCGTTGGCTGCTTTATGTTCTACTGTAACCTGTTGGTGGTTATTTGGTTATTTGGCTGAGATGGTTGTTGCTATGACCAATTCTAATCACATGCTTGTTTATGCACATTTATTAGTTCATTTAGGCTCATTTATTTAGTGTTTGTTAAGGCTCGTTTATTTAGTGCTTGTTAAGGCTCATTTATTTAGTGCTTGTTTAGGCTCGTTTACTTGCTGCTCATTAAGGCTCGTTAAGGCTCGTTAAAGCTCATTAAGGCTTGTTTAATTATTGCTCGATAAGGCTTGATAATAGTGCTCATTAAGATACTCGATTAAGCTCATTTATAATTCCAATCAAGCTACTCAACAAGAGATCGATTAACTGTAAATGAACCAAACACAAACCAATCTCAAATCAAGCTTGAACATCTCGGTTGCTAAACGAACCTAACAAACAGACCAAGCTTCAGCGAGCCGAGAAGCTCGAGCTCGATCTTCTCAAGCTGAACAATGGCTCGATTTGGTTGGTTCATTTGCAGCCCTAATCTGAATAACAAGAAGTATAATCAATAAGGGGGTCCAAAAAAAATAGTTTACGAAAACCAAATCAAAAATAATTGTTACAATCTCAAGAAGAATGGCCTAATGGGTTGGTTTTGGTAATGAGTCATAAAAATACCAAGCCCCTAGCTTAATATGCCCAACAAGTATCCAGTCGGATTATCATAATTGGAAGTAAGAGTAGCTCAACCCTTGACACACTGTCTGTAGTGACATGCTGGATGAATATTTTGCTTTCCTTGTGTAGGCCATATTTCACATAGCTCTGTAAGAAAAGAAGAGAACATTTATAAATTATAGTTTCCATCTATACAAACAAGGATTGAATCATAATACACTGCATATCTGTAGGGTAACTTACCCAGTGCAAGCATGAGATGTACAAATAGGGGACATACAACCCCGAATAGAGCAAGTACTCCTCGGCCAGTAAGAAGGTGAAGGCATCGACGTATGCATCGAGATATTGATGCAATCGATCGCGCCTGCAATAATGATATTCCAATAAATCGTATCACCACCCAGTGAAATATTTTAAAGTGAGCTTAATTAAACGAATATGTTATTTTATTTATGAAGGAGTTGATTGAAGATTGACTTACTTATCCTTGAATCAGGAGCACGACGTGTCAATAAGATGGAGCATCGGCTTGGCGAATAGCTGGATGAGAAGTCAAAAAATGATGTGCCTCTGCATGAAATTCGATGACAAAGTTAGTGATGAAGAGCTAGATTCATTATGAATTAAGGATTGATCTCGAGATGATGCATACCTCCGACTGATGCTCCTCCACCACAATAATAGCAGTATGTGGGTCATCGACCTTTATTGGCTCATCTTTTGAACATATAAAAAAATTTAGTGAAATCTATTTCTATTATCTCAAATTTAAAAGAAAGTAACTTAATACCTCTGCTGCCGGCTTCTCATCTTGAGTGGAGGCCACCACATCACTTATTCTTGCTCGTGACTTCTTGTAAGTGTGTGCGAAGGGGGAACAAATAGCTTTCCTCTTCCTTATCTGCCGAGCCTTCACACCATGCTCAATGCTACCAATTAAAGGCTTCGGAGCATCTTCATGTGCAGTGGAGGCCTCCAAAATAGCTTCACCTATGGTGGACTCAACAGGGGCTTCCCTAGTGGAGGCTACCCCTTCAGTATGCACCATGTGGTTGCCTCCAGAGACTCCCTGTGCTAGCCTCCACAGGGAAGCTCCTCTACCAGCCTCCATAGGTGCTCATGTGCCTCCTCAAGAGTTTCCCTGTGGTGACCTCACGGGAGCTTCCCCACAGGGATGGTGGGACCCATGCAGAAGAACCTCCTTGATAGTAGTAACCAGAAATCAATCTCATCCATTCTCTCATGTTGTTGCTTGAAAAGAAGATAATATCTTTCAAGTCCCTAAAACCTACAAGTATCCTCTCCACCCAAAGCCTTCTGTGGGGGTAGTAGCAGAGGGCTAGATACACTGGATGGGGGAGAATATCGAGGAGAGACATATGGAGATTCAATGGGGGCTGAACTCAGTGGACTTAGAATGGGACTGCTATCGGGCTCAACATGTATTGCATGTTGGGAAAATGATTCAAGGAGCCAGGTCTCCTCTTCTGATATGTCCTCGAATGAAAGGCATACCTATGTTAAATATGAAAATGTGATGACTACAGCATAAATAAATACATTCTTATATGAACTAAGTGATATTATTATATGTCACTTGGTGTCCTCCTAAACCAGTGAAGGCTTCATTTAGAAACTTTATTTTTGTCCATCGTAGCATATGTGGCTTTGCAAATGGAGATGGCGGCCTATGATGCTTATGTGCTCGTGACCCGGATCTAATTAATATTTATATAAGTTAACTTCAATGCATCAAATAATACATAGCAAGATATAGAACATACCAGTAAGAAGAGTGATAAAGCCACTCATGTACCCGGGTGTCTTCTAGATATGAATCTTTGATGTAATCCCATCAAATTATAAAATTAGGAAGGCCCAAATGGCCTCTGCCCAGTTGTATTTAGCAAATTTATCTATGTCATCAGCGTAGAAAATCATTTTCGATGCCACCCTATAGTTGTGATATACAAAAAAAAAAGATTTGATAGCAAAAAATGTATGTATAACTGCACAAACTGTGCCACAGGCAATGAGCTATCCGCATGCTCAAGCATAGTCTTATAGTCCACTGAACTGAACTGTGATAGTGAGGATTTCTGCCATAAGACCTTCTCCCCTCTGTTTGGCATCCCTACAATTACTGCAACTTCATCGGGGGTGAAAGGAATGCACTGCCCACCTAGAAAGAAAGCTTGCTTCTCTATGTCCCAATAAGATAGAGTTGAGGTAATGGCTATTGAGTCTTACTAAATTCCGTGGAGTCTAATAATTGATGCAGATGAAGCCTCTTTAAAATGTCAATGTCTTCATCAATAAATCGTGCTGCAATATTATCGAACATTGTTCTAACAGTGGTAGGCCTGCATCTCTAAGTTATCCTTTTCCCAGACATGGTAAACTTCAAAATGAAAAGTCAGTTAATGAGAGCACAGATACAAATCACCCATAAGAAACAACCAATCAGCCTCAAATTATTCCCAATTGATTTGTAATGAACATATTTCCTCCAAACAGGTCAAAAAAACTAGAAAAAATGGCCTAAATTATCTATACTCTCAAGAGAGTACAGATGCAAAATAATATTAGAAAACCAACCAAATAGCCTCCAAATTATTCCTGATAGATTGTAATGAACATATTTTCTCCAAACAGGCCAAAGAAACTAGAAAAAAATGACCAAAATGCTCTATAATCTCATGAGAGTACAGAGAGTACAAATGCATAAATCTCCTAGAAATCATCCAAACAGAGAGTACAGATGCAAAATAATACTAAAAAACTAACCAAACAGCCTCCAAATTGTTCCTATTTGATTGTAATGAACATATTTCCTCCGAACAGGCCAAAGAAATTGGAAAAAAATAGCAGAATGCTCACATACTCTCATGAGTATAGAGAGTAAAGATCAAATCTCCGAAACCATCCAAACAACCACCAAATTGCTTCCCTTTGGAATGTAATGAACATAATCTGAACAACAGCCAAAGAAATTGAAAAAATGTCCAAAATCATCACACTCTCAGAGAGTACAAAGAGTATATGTAAATAACATTAAAAAACCAACCAAATAGCCTCCAAATTATTCCTGATGGATTATAATGAACATATTTTCTCCAAACAGGCCAAAAAAATATAAAAAATAACCAAAATACTTCATACTCTCATGAGAGTACAGAGAGTACAGATGCAGAAATTCCCCAAAAATCATCCAAACATCCCTCCAAATTTCTTCCAATGTAATGTAATGAACATATTTCCTCCAAACAGGCCAAAGAAACTAGAAAAATGGCCAAAATTATCTGTACTCTCAACAGAGTACAGAGAGTATAGATGCAAAATAACACTAAAAAATTAACCAAATAGCCTCCAAATTATTCCTGATAGATTGTAATGAACATATTTCCTCCAAACAGCCAAAAAATAAGAAAAAAAATGATCAAAATGCTATGTACTCTCATGAGAGTACAGAGAGTACAGATGCAGAAATCCCCTAGAAACCATTCAAACATCCCTCCAAATTGCTTCCAATGTAATGTAATGAACATATTTCCTCTAAATAGGCCAAAGAAACTAGAAAAAAATGGCCAAAATTGTCTGTACTCTCAAGAGAGTATAGATGCAAAATAACACTAAAAAACCAATCGAATAGCCTCCAAATTATTCCTCATGGATTATAATGAACATATTTCCTCCAAATATGCCAAAGAAATAAGAAAAAATGACCAAAATGCTCTGTACTCTCATCAGAGTACAAAGAGTACAGATACAGAAATCCCTTAGAAATTGTCAAACATCCCACCAAATTGCTTCCAATGGAATGTAATGAACATATTTCTCCAAACAGGCCAAAGAAACTGGAAAATATTGGCCAAAATCGTTTGTACTCTCAAGAGAGTATAGAGAGTACAGATACAAAATAACACTAAAAAACCAACCAAACATCCTCCAAATTGTTTCTAATGGATTGTAATGAATATATTTTCTCCAAACAGGCCAAAAAAACTGGAAAAAAATGACCAAAATGCTCTGTACTCTCATAAGAGTACAGAGAGAATCGATCAAAATCCCAAACTATCCAAATCCCTCCAAATTGCTTCCAATGGAATGTAATGAACATATTTACTCAACAGCCAAAGAAACTAAAAAAAAATTGGTCAAAATTATGCTACTCGAGAGTACAAAGAGTACATATGTAAAATAACACTAAAAACCAACCAAATAGCCTCCAAATTATTCCTAATGGATTGTAATGAACATATTTCCTTCAAATAGGCCAAAGAAAAAAAAGACCAAAATGCTCAGTCTCTCATGAGAGTCTGATGCAAAATCTCCCAGAAACCATCCAAACATCCCTACAAATTGCTTCCAATGGAATGTAATGAACATATTTTCTCCAAACAAACCAAAGAAACTGGAAAAAATTGGACAAAATCGTCTGTACTCTCAAGAGAGTACTGAGAGTACATATGCAAAATAACACTAAAAACCAACCAAACAGCCTCCAAATTATTCCTAATGGATTGTAATGAACATATTTCCTTCGAACAGGCCAAAGAAACTGGAAAAAAATGACCAAAATGCTCTGTACTCTCATGAGAGTGTAGAGAGTATAGATGCAAAAATCTCCCAGAAACCATCCAAACATCCCTCCAAATTACTTCCAATGGAATGTTATGAACATAATCTCAACAACCATGCCAAAGAAACTGGAAAAAAATAGCCACAAAATTGCTTAAATGTGACCATATTCTTTCCATCCAGGCAAAATAAATTATAAAAATATTGAGAAAATCATCTATACTCTCATGAGAGCATAGAGAGTACAGATGCAAAAATCCCCCAGAAACCATCCAAATAGCCACCAAATTGCTTCCACTGGAATGTAATGAACATAATCTAAATAACCAAGCCAAAGAAACTAGAAAAAATTGGCATTATTACTCTCAGTCTGAGGAGAATCATAAAATAATACTAAAAATCCAACCAATCAGCCTCCAAATTGTTCCTAATGGATTTTAATGAACATATTTCCTCCAAAGAGGCCAAAGAAACTAGAAAAAATGATCAAAATGCTCTATACTCTCATGAGAGTATAAAGAGTACATATGTAAAAAACTCCTAAAAACCAAGCAATGAGCCTTCAATCTGCTTCATAAGCCATGTACTGAGCATTTTGTTTCCAAACAGGGATAGAAGTATTTTAAAAAAAATGCCAAAATGGGCTGGACTCTTCTAAGAGTACAAAGAGTATACATGCAAAACTGATGCAAACAACTAAAAACTAACCTAGAAACAAATTTTAATGCCATCGACTGAACATACTATCATTCCTAATCAGGCCACAGAATTCATCTTCAAACATGACCAAACATCCTACCATATGATATACTAAACATTTCACAAGGCTAATCAGTTCAAAAATTTGAAAATAACGGTGTGTACCATCTTGACAGTACAGAGAGTACACATGCAAAACATCTCCAAAAACTACTAAAATACATCCCATTCATTTAAAGAACTCAAATGTTCTAAAATGTTCACATACTGGACGGTGAGAAGAATAGAGAAAACCCTAACTTCATTAAAGTTTGGGAACAAAGGTGTAAATACCTCATGTGTAATTATAATACCTCAATGGAAGTTATTAAGATTTGCTAAATCAGCGGCGATGGTCGTTTCGATCGAGAGTGAGGCTGTGCAGAGAAAACCCTAAACTATCATGCGGGAGAATGTTGAATGACGCCCATATCATTTTCTTCCGCATTTGAGCGAGGCGGTGGGTCGGGCCGGGATAAACATCATCATCGGCGTCCATTCTGCGTAAGCGCTAAAACGAGAAAAAAACCACTGGACATGCGTCGGGCTAAGATTGGTCCATAAAGCTACATGGACTCAACGTATATTTTATCCAGATTTGGCGTTCAAATTATATATTTTACAAATTTGACTTTTTGATTTTCTGTTTGCAAGCCTCTCTTTTTCTTCTCAAGAAAATCTAAAAAAATTTATTCCAAGATTACCAAAGCATAGACTATAAAAATTAGAAAAGAAAAATAAATTTAAATTAAAAGATGAGCAATAATAAAATAAACAAAATAAATTAAAGAGAAATCCTAAACACTATAATGCACTAGCAAAAATGAACAAAACTAAAGAATAATTGAAGCTCCAAGACAAACTCCAGCAACGAATGTAAAGAAACTTTAAGAGAATTCAATAAAAGCCAATTCCAAGATAATCAAATGACTTGTGTTAAATAAAATAAAGTATCATGCTCAAAGTATTCAAAATTCTTAATAATTCTTTCCCTGAGATTGAAACTGATCATGAATTCCGTAGATGAAAGAATATGTTTAATCTAAGATCATAAAAATATTTATTACTAATGTCCTTATTAGAAAATATTAAATAAACTTACTACCAAACCAGTTCTATATCAAAGCAGCTTATCCATCTATAAAAAAATACCTTATAGATTTTATATTAGAACAACAAAAAACTGAAATCTTGAATAGTAGAATCCACATATTGAAAGTTATTAATCAATCTCAAACAGTATATAGAAGCATTCAAATTTATATTCTTATGGAACAAAAACTAGTTTTTAACTGTTAATCCTGAGTGAATTCTAGACATACTTAATGTTGACCCTTAGTTCATCCACAAGAAGCCAAAACTGTTCCCCCTTCTTGGCTCCATTTCCTCCCTCAACCGCAAGGAAATGACATTCACCCGTCTCCATTAGATCTCTTAACTGTAAGGATCGAAACTCCCCCTCTCCTGTTCAATCTTTCTCAAGCTGCAAGGCTGCGGTTCCTTAAAAACCACTTGCTCATTCTCTCTTTCATTTTTCCTCAAAAAGAATCGAAGCCCATGTCTCTTTCCATTTTTCCTCAACCAAAGCCTTTCCTCCCGAATCTCCTCCTCAATCGGCAAGCAAATAGCTCTCGTCCATGGGCTCTAAAAATTTGCCACCGACCTCTCAACAATTTGAAGGAAGAGTATGGTTTAAAGTAACAGTGTAATTTTTAGAAGATAAATGGAATGATAGATAAGACACTACCTAGAGATTTCATCCTCATTTTGTGAGGACTTTAGATTTGGTTCCAAGTTTCCTTTAAGCGCAACAACCATAGTTATTTATCCCTCTCAATGTTGAGAGAGAATTTTCGATTAAAGCTAGTCATTAGATCACTTAATGTGTAGCGTATAGTAGCAACATGTAGAGTTTAGGATTTAGGTTTAGAATTTATAAAATTTATCGTCCTTAGCTTAAAGCGGATGGTTGGGGGAATGATGATGTGCCCAATCTAGATCCCATGGTTCCATCATCCCGTTGTCGTGGTCCCTAGTCTACATAGTCAGAGGAGGTAGTCGACCCAACTTGACTGAAGGATCCTTATCAGTAATACATGTGTTACATTGTCCAAGAAATCCTTATAGATCTAGGGTGGTGTTTATCTAAGGAGAAAATTAATGGGCAGAGCCATTGGGGAGCATACGAGTTACGATCATAATTGTACTATAATGGAGCCTTACTGGCCAAACCATCGAGAGAACTCTATAGCGCATCATATGTAGGAGCCTCTTGGCCGATTAGAGGACACGGGTCACATCCTTACTAGTGTGAGATTGATTGAGAGTGAATATAGCAGAACACTTGATTTGACATTAGCTTTTTTGTAAGCTAGAGTTTTCAATTTATCACCTCAGACAAACAATTGTAGAAGCTGAATAGATTGGATTTTAGCTTTTTTTTAGAGATTGAATTTCATTTAAGCATTTTTAGCTTAGTTATATATTAAATTTTGCATTTGAGTTGACATTTAATTTTAATTAATTCAATTTGAGCTTGCAAACACATTTTGATGGTAGGTATCTCCTTCAGTTGAAATCTTCATTCAACACAGCCATCATCGGGGTAGTTAATTGATTGAATCAAATATATTTGAGAATTTGAGATCATGTCAACTCTGTTTAGCTCTTAACAAATGATCAAATCTACTGTCACATGATATAATTAGCTTCTCAGATATTTCACTAAGTTGAAATTCTTATAATAAATTTTTTATGCTTTGTTAACTCGGACCCAATCCTAAGACTAAATCGGGAAGCAACCCGCGTAGCATCCTCAGACACTTGAATTTAAGCATTCAACATTGTGTCGGGGCTCATGCAAGTGTATTTAAAAATGCCTTAATTAACGCCTTCTATTTGCTTGTATAATGTATTGCGAATCCAGTGGCATGGGAAGGTGTTTTAAATTGATCAAATATCTTATTAGATCTTTGGATTAATATTTAATTGATTCCAAGTTGATGGGTCTTTAAATATTCAATAGACTCTCTCTCATGACAATTCTCAAATTCATCACCAACTATACTCAATTTCTCCTTGATCTAATTCGAGTATTTAATAAGGTGTCGAATATGCTTCCAATATTTTCCAAGGATTCATCGCTTATGCTTATTAGCAATCATTCGATCTCATGAAAAATCTCTGGTGAATTCTTTAATTTCCTTCAATTTATTTGAATATGTTTGGAGAATATATCTTAATTCCAAGGGGATTTATTCTATACTTTGATTTGATGTTCAATCAAGATTCTTACTTCTTTCGATATTCTTTAATTTGCAATTGTTCAATTAGCTCTTTGATCACTTGCTTGTGAATTTAATACTTTGAGTATTCAATAAAAAGCTCTATTCACATAAACAAGCATCAACTCCAATATCCCTAACTCCTCATTAGGTTTCATATTCAGTGAAGGACTCGACTTCAAGTTTTGTTATAATACTTTTATAAATTTAACATTTAACTCCCCCTATCTCAATTAAAACTTGTTTAGCTCTCCCTCCCTTTTTTTTGGAATTTACGAGAACACAGTCTCACTTAATTAACGAAATACTTAATTTAAATTTTTATAAGGATGGGTCCCTCATTACTCCCTCCAATCTCTATAAATAAGGCCCAGAGGGGGTCTTCATTTCATTCCATTTTGTTTGAGAAGTTGTGTTGACTTGGAGTCTATGAGCGGAGAGAATCTAGTCCCATTTCGAGTAAGTATTTTATTCTCTCAAATATTCTTTAAGTATTCCTTGCTTATGTATATTTTTTATTGTTAATGTTTATTATTGTATTTGTTATACATATTTTACTTAATTTTAAGTTTAGATGATTTCCACTTCAATTTATTTAAGCCTAGGATTTCAATCAAAATTTTGACAGCATTTCAGCTAGGGAGAGAGACATCTAATATATGTTGTCTTACTCAGTATGCTCTATTGAGCATAGCAAGCGGTGTCTTGCAATATTGCAACTAATCTCGTCACGCCCTAATGAGTGTGACAAGGCCTTCAAATCTACAAAAAAATAAGCATATACATATACACATTCACATATTTATCACACATGTTCAGACTCATTTTTCTACGTGCAATGATCAAGAGGAGGAGAGGAGATGCAAACCAAGAGAAGAACACACTAATGATCGTGTTCCTCTAGCTATGTGAAGGAAAGGTCGAGGAGATGGAAAGGAGATGCTAAATCGAGAGAAGAACCCTAATGATGGTGTTCCCTCTCACAGTTCGCAAAAGGAATTGAAAATTTCAGATTAGGAGAAAATAAGAGAAATGAAAGAAGAAATTTTTTAGTTTAGAAGAAGATGAGGGAAGAAATGGAGAAGGAAGAAGAGGAAGGAGAGTGAAGTTTTGATTTGGGGAGGATATTGGAAAAGAGAAGAGGGGATTTTCATTTTGGGAAGTTTTGTCAGAAGAAGTGGAAGAAGAGTGGAAGAAAAGGAAGAAGAATGGAAACCTTACCCCTGCTTGTGGTTGGAGAGGAGGGGAAGAAGGGTTTTGCTTTCAGTTTGGATGAGGGAAGTAAAAAATGAGAGAGAGGAGCAATGAAAGAAGAATGAGAACCATTTTGTCTTTCCATTTGCGGTTTCATAGAGGGAAGAGAGAGGTTGTGCATTGAATGGAAGAGAGTGGTCTGGAGGAGATCAGCGAGGAGGAGTTTTTAAATGATCGAAGAGGAGCGCTCGTCTGATTGAAGAGGAGGCGCAGTTGATCACGTGAGAGTTGATCGAGGCTTCGTGCGTGAAAGAACTCAGGTTGGGTCATGCATGAAGGATTAGGGCCGCTCGAATGGGTATTAGGGATTTAGGGCATTATGATTAGATTAGGTCTTTTATTAATTTATTTAAATGTATAATCAATCTTAATGTAAATCTTAGGTTATTCTGATGTTCTGATGGTTGTTTCACAATCAGAGGCAGTTTGGTTCAAGTCAACGTCAAATTAGGTCAATTTTAGTTCAAAATGTGTGTTATCATTTTCGATCACTCGATTTTCACGCAGAACTTATCTGAATTGAGTGCGAATAGTTTTACTTGATAGATTTTATTATTTCAAAACTAACAGCATAATCAATTTAATGAATGGAGGTCATTTGATTTAGGTTAGTGCCTCCTAACCTCGATATGCATGTAGGCGCATTGATTACTAGCTCGCTTGATCGGTTGATCATCAGGTTATGCAATATTTATATTCTGACTAGTTTCGATATTTTGATGCAAAATACCTCCCCAAACCATCCAAGCAACCTCCAAATATTTCCATTGGAATGCCCTAAACATAATCAAAAGAAGTAGGCAAAATAAACTAGCAAAAGAAGTCCCTAAATGATTTGTAGCCTCCAAAGAGGTACAGAGAGTATAGATGCAAAATACCCCCTAAATCATCCAAGCAACCTCCAAATGCTTCCATTAGAATGCCCTAAATATAATCAAAAGAAGTAGGCAAAATAAACTGGCAAAAAAAGTCCCTAAATGATTTGTACCCTCCAAAGAGGTACAGAGAGTACAGATGCAAAATACTCCCTAGAAACCATCCAAACAGCCTCTAAATGCTTCCATTGAAATGCCCTAAACATAATCAAAAGAAGTAAGCAAAATAAACTATCAAAAGAAGTACCTTAATGCTCTATACCCTCCAAAAAGTGCAGAGAGATGCAAAAAATATCAAATCATCCAAGCGACCATCAAATTACTTCCATTGGAATTTCCTAACATAATCTCAAGAAAGCAGGACAAAATAAACTAAAAAAGGCTATAAATGATCACTCTCCAAAGAGGTAAGTCTGATGCAAAATACTCCTCAGAAACCATCCAAATAGCCTCCAAATACTTCCATTGGAATGCCCTAAACATAATCAAAAGAAGTAGGCAAAATAAACTGGTAAAAGAAGTCCCTTAATACTCTGTACCCTCCAAAGAGGTACAGAGAGTACAGATGCAAAAAAACACCCAGAAATCATCCAAGCAGCCATCAAATTGCTTCCATTGGAATTTCCTAAACATAATCTCAAGAAACAGGCGAAATAAACTAGACAAAATGCCATAAATAATCTATACCCTCCAAAGAGGTACAGAGAGTATAAATGCAAAATACCCCCCAGAAACCATCCAAACAGCCTCCAAATGCTTCCATTGGAATGCCCTAAACATAATCAAAAGTAGGCAAAATAAACTAGCAAAAGAAGTCCCTTAATGCTCTGTACCCTCCAAAGAGGTACAGAGAGTATAGATGCAAAAAAACACCCAGAAATCATCCAAAATCAAATTGATTCCATTGGAATTCCTAAACATAATCTCAAGCAGAAATAAAGCGGAAAAAGGCCATAAATGATCTGTACCCTCAAGAGGTATAGAGTATAGATGCAAAATACCCCCGAACTATCCAAATAGCCTCCAAATGCTTCCATTGGAATGCCTAAATATAATCTCGAAAGCAGCAAAATAAACTGGAAAAAGGCCATAAATGCTTTGTACCCTCCAAAGAGGTATAGAGAGTACAGATGAAAAATACCCACCAGAAACCAGTCAAACAGCCTCCAAATGCTTCCATTGGAATGCCCTAAACAAAATAAAAAAATAGGCAAAATAAACTGGAAAAAGAAGTCCCTAAATGCTCTGTACCCTCCAAAGAGGTACAGAGAGAATAGATGCACAAAAGCTCACATAAATCATCCAAGCAGCCATCAAATTGCTTCCATTGTAATGTAATGAATATTATCTCAAGAAATAGGCAAAATATATTGGAAAAGAAGTCCCTAAATGCTCTGTACCCTCCAAAGAGGTACAGAGAGTACAGATGCAAAATAACACTAAAAACCCTAAATTCAACAAAAAAAGCATCCAAATTGCTTCTAATGGAATGTAATGAACATATTCTCTTCAGACAGACTAGGAATATCACTAACAAACCGTAGAAAAAATATACGAGAAATATTACCGATGAATTTCTATTTAATAGATCCTCAACTAAATTGGTCGCTATTTCATCAACGTTCTCCATCTTCATGGTTCTTTTGTAAAAAGGAAATGAGATTTTCTATTTCTCTTCTGAGCTCATTTTGCTTAAAAAACTATCCCTAAACCCTAAATCTATCTATATATTTCTTTTAAATTCCTCCTGCGCATTCCAACAATGCTTATGGGCCGGGTCGGGCCAGGGGAAGTGTAACCGGCGTCATGAATATGCCATCCCTTTCTGATCGTCGTTATATCTTGCTCCGTTAACCACTAAAACGGGAAAAAATACTGGACACGTGTCAGCCATGGATTGGAGTCCGCACGTAAAGCTATGTGTGGACTCCAGACGTAATATTTTCTCAGGAAAAAGAGAGACCTCACCCACACTCATCGAAAGCTCCCGTTCTCTTCTTAAAAAAAATGAAAGCTCTCCCCCTTCCTCAACCGCAAGCAACCGTTCTCTCCAATTTTTTCAACTGCAAAATCGCTCCCTCTAGTTTCCTCAACCGCAAGCAACTGCAAGCAATCATTCCCACTTGCTCATCTCTACCAAAATTGTACACCCTCGTTCCCTCCTGCTCCCACCGATGAGGGTAGCCTCGAATTCACAAAACTCAAAGTGACTTTTGCTTCTCTATCTTCATCTTCTTCGGATACCTTCTCATGGTGAGACCACTTGTACCCTATCTCCCTCATCGAGGATCTTGATCCCCGCATGCCCACTCCCTTTCAGCTCTTAAACCATGAGATCAACCTCTAGAAGGATCCTAAATCTGGCGATTGGGTCGCCTTTGATGATCGTTGTCCCCACTGCCTCGCACCACTTTCAAAAGGGAGGATTGATGAGATAAGTTGCTTGCAGTGTTCATACCATGGATGGTCGTTCGACCAGAAGGGCTCTTGTGTGCGGATTCCGTAGGCATAGGCTGAGGGGTCGAAGGCTAAGGCCATGTAGTCACCGAAAGCATGCGTGACTAGACTTCTAATGAAGGTTTCTTAGGGATTGCTCTTCATCTAGCCAGATCAGCATGGCTGGGAGAAGGCTATGGCTTTGGAGGCTCCCAGGTTGCCAGTTGACTTTGAGAGTTTGGATTTTCTACCGTGACAATCCAGAGGGACTTGTATTATGGATATGATACACTGATGGAAAATGTTCTAATCCTTCACATATTGATTTTGCTCACCGCAAGGTTACTGGAAGAAGGGACAGATCTAAGCCTCTACCATTTAAATTGGAATATAGTGGTGCCTTGGGATTTGCTGGAGCTGATTTTGGAAATCCTCGTATAAGTGTTAAATTTGTTGCCCCTCGCTATTACATTAATAAGATAGAGATTGACACCAAATTACCGATATTTGGGGATGAAAAGTGAGGCATTTGGATATGTTCCTTCAACATACCCATGGGATCAAGGAAGACTCATTCCATTGTGTGCAGTGCTAGAAACTTTTTTTCAGTTTACAATGTCAGGTCCTACATGGTGGCAGGTTTGAAGGCCTCGTCACACTCATATGGGTATGATGAGAGGAAAATCGACTGTTGTGTTGCAAGACACCATGCGCTACGCTCATTAGGGCATACCGAGTAAGTCAAAATTGTTAGATATCGCTCCCCCCTATGCCGAAATGCTACCAAAATTTAGTGAGTTTTAAATAAAAAAGGGCTTGAATGTGTATGGAATATTATGTATTTGCTTTTATGCAGGTGATTGAAGGCCTTGTTATTCTCATTAGGGCATAATGATATTAAAAGATAGCTATGGTGTCGCAAGAGACTGTTCTCTTCTCATTAGGGTGTACCAATTAAGCCAAAATAGTTTGATATAGCCCTTCTGCAGGATGGCGAAATCGAAATTCGCCAAATTTTGGATTAAATTTGGGACTCAAACAAATTCAAATGGAAATCATTTGAACTTAAGTTAAACAAAAAGATATACGATAAATATGTAGATAAATGTTAAATCAAAGAAAAATAGAGTGAGAACACTTAAAATTTTTTTTGAAAGAATAGAATACTTATTTAAAATGCAAGTAAAATTTGAGGATGTCAATACTAAACTCACAAAAGAATCATAATAAGTTTGAAGTTTGATTTTTAACAAGCATGAAATTTGATGTGGAGTTGAGGATAAATCAATATTATATCTGATATCTTTTCATGTAAGTAAAGCATATCTTTAAACGTTTGAAATCAATATGAATAAAATCAATTGAATGTTTAAATAATCACATTCGACATTAAGTGAAGTATGGATTTCAATTGAATGCCAAAGGACAAACGGTTGGTGGTATATTCAAACGTTCAATTCCAAATTAAAAATAAAAGTGTGTTAAGTAATTTGTTAGCTTTCTTACAAGCACAAGTTCAATTGGGCAACTCATGAGAAACTATAAATGTAGCCTTTAAAAGATCATTTGGAGCTTGCATTTAAAGTTGAATTTGAAGCACTTGTGATATATCAATTGCTTATCTTCAAAATTAATGAAATCTAAATGAAATCCATAAAATGACTTATAAACTGGCTAACCAATTCATCAGTGAGTATATATAAACTATTTCAATAGTCATTCAAGTTACACTACATGATACATTGAGTGAATAAAAAAATAATCCATAAAATTTGAATTAGATTTGTGATGAACTTGATGTTCACTTATATAAGATTAGCACTAGAATAAAAGCTGAAAGTAATGAATTAATAAAGATTTGAAAGTTCTTTAATTATTACAAGCCAAATGATATTTAAGAATTGGAAAATTCAATAAGCAAGCTAAATACGTGCAATATTTTAAATTATAACCTAAATCAAATCGCCACCGGATTCGTAACACATCATACAAGCGAATAGAAGGCATCAATTAAGGATTTGATTGAACTCTTACACATATTATAAAGAATGACTAAAACTCAAATTCAATACCTTAAAATTATGCAAGAATTCTTAATAAAAATACCTACATGAGTCCTGACACTACGCTGAATGCTTAAACTTAGTGACTGAGGTTGCCGCGCGGGTTGCTTGCCGTTTGGTCTTAGGGGTAGGTCGGGGTTAATAAAACATAAAAATCTAATTATTATAAGAATTTCAACTTATTGAAATATTTGAGAAGCTAATTTTGTCATATGACAGTATATCTGATCCTCTATTATTAAACTAATAGAGTTGACAAGATCTGAAATAATACACCTATCCCGATGATGGCTATGTTGAATGAAACTTTCAATCAGAGGGGATACTTTGATCAAAATGTGACTTTAATTTCAAATCAAATTAAATCAAATTAAGTATCAATCTAAAAAATTCTTAAATAAAATTTAATCCTTAAAAGCTTAAAACAAACTCCATTCAATTCACCTTCCATAACAGTTTGTTAAATGTGAAAATTTAAGAAAACTCTAGCTCACAAAGGAGCCAATGTCAAATCAAGTGTTCTACTATGTTCACTCTCAATCAATATCATGCTAGTAAGGGCGTGGCCTGTGTCCTTTGACTGTGTGGCTTAGCCTTCTCCTTTTTGTCCACTTGAATTAGGGGTAGAGCATTTCTTCATCAAGAGATTTGTTGGAGCTCAGCAGAGAGTGACTATAGGTGACCTCATGGTAGAAAAATAGAAACCCATTGAGTTCATTATTGATTACATTCTTAGGTTGCGCAACCTAAGCATGAAATTTGAACCACAGCCGTCGACAACATGCCATTGAGATTTTGCTCAAGAATATACATGGTCCAGTCGCCTTCATACTTAAGGGCTTTACCATAAAAACATTCAAGAAATTAATCAATAAAGTGGCTAGCCTACAATAGGAGGACAAACAGTTGCCTTTCTCGGACCAATCATCTGGGCCCAAGCAAAAGGTGTTTGAGAAGAAGCCAAGGACAGTTGTATCATTGGATAGAGAGAAGCAGCCAACAAGAGCTCAATAGCCTCCTTTGCCACCTCCTCTACCACCACCCCAGCCATCATATCGGCCACCACAACCGCCACAACCGCCACTACCGCCACCACAACAACATACCCAGTAGCGATATTCATATCCACCATCAGGTAGTTATTTTTCACCTACTCTTACTGATAGATTGAATAAGCCATATTCATTCAAGAGGGAGATAGTTAGAAAAATCTTCAAGAACCTCTTGAAGAAACGACTTTAGAGCTAAGAGGGAGGAAGTGGGCAAGAGTAATGATCCTAGCTATTGCCCTTACCACCGCATGTTAGGCCATGTCTTAGAGGATTGTAACACTTTTAAGGACTAGCTAGAGCATAGCTACAAGCCGGGAGTCATAGTTATCCTTAAGGATTACTTACTAGAACAACCATCCAGTTCTATTAAAGTAATCCCTAGGGATACTTACGATCCTCTTAAGACCAAAGAAGGTTAGGATATCTCCTTATCTCATACCTCTAAAAAGATCATTTCTAAGATCAAGAAACTTTCCTTCCAGGTGCTTGAAGCAGCTCAAACCTCCAAAACCAAAAAATGTTTGCTAATTACAGAGGGCAACTCGGGGAGGGTGAAAGCCCAGTAGTAGCAGCAGCTCACCACACTTGCCCGGGATAATCCAATAGCACAACCACCGCTTGAGAGCAACACTCACTCCACTATTACAGCTATTACTTCTTCTATTAGCTCCCCTTCTACCGGTAAGAGCATTGTATCAATGGATAAAGGCATTAAATCCTTTACTCTGCTTACTTTACTTAAATTCTATCATGTACCTCCACCCAAAAAGAAATCAATGAAGATAGCTGATTCTACTTATGTCTTATCTACTTCTCATGCTCCTAATTTTATTATTATAGAAAGCTCTCCGAGTCTAAATAATAATAGCTCTAGTAGTTTTGATCCATTCCTTTCTGATTAAGAGTCAGATTTCCTTCTCTGAATCAATCAGGTTCACCTCTTGAGATTGACTTGGAGTCATTCGACTATGAGGATCCCGTAGGAGAAGTTGTAGGTATACCCGATGAGAAGGTAGAGCTTCCCACAATCTCATCATTACAAGAAGTCATTGAAGTCAACCACGAAGTGACCAAGTTTTACCTCTTAGGGTAGCACCTTAGGATAAGAGTAAACAAGTCATTGGTTCTAGTGAGCAGATAACCCCTCCACATGATGCTCCACCTATGGATATGCTTATGGAGGACCAAGCTAGAGTTAATTACAATGTCCTAGCTCATCTTATAAAGTTGCTAGCTAAGTTAAGCATATACAACGACCTTATCTTATCTAAAGATATGAGGGAATCTCTAATCAAGGCCTTACTATATCTTGAGATATGCTTAGCTCATCTGACCCCTACTGGAGAGGAGGAACACCACTCAAAAGATATCTTAAGAGTTATATTCATCGATGAGGACTTACTTCTAGGGACGATCGAGCATAATCACCCTCTTTACATTACAGTGGATATTGGAAGATAGAGGCTATCTAGAGTTCTAGTTGACCCAGGTGCATCAGTCAACATTATGAGTCTAAGAACTCTTGCCTACTCAATGATCGACATCTCTAAACTCTAAAAAGGAAAGGATGATATTAAGAGGATTCAATGAATAAGGTGAGAAGGCCTTAGGCTTCATAGTGTTGCCACTAGAGATAGATATTTGAAAGGCTGAAGCAAAGTTTCACATTATAAACTTGGATACATCTTTCAATACTTTGCTTGGGAGACCGTGGATACATAAGAACAACACAGTTCCATCCTCTCTACATTACTGCATGAATTTCATGAGTGGTGGAATCGAATATTATGTCAAAGGAGATATCAAACTATTTACAGTTCATGAAGTTGGGATATATGAGGATGCATCCTACTACCTCCCCTAAAATCAAAGAGTCTATTCTTGTGAACTTAGTTAAAATTCCTTTGTGGAACTAAAAGAAAGAAAAGAAAATAAAAGGAAAAAAAGAAAAAGAGGAAAGAAAAGAAAAAGGAAAAGAAAATAGAAGGGAGTGAAAACCAGACTCAGGGGAGGATGTCGAGCTTGAGATTAGATTCCATCCATAGTTCATTACTCCATTCGAACAACTGGTAGGATGACCTGACCTCCTCCAGGATGAGGAAGAGGCTAGTCTAGAGGCAGTCCCAAGGGTGGATGACCTCCTTATTGGCCACCCAATAAGAGATATGTCCTAGCTACCAAGAGTACACTTACTATCCATATAGACTTAGAATCTAATTCAAAGGATGAGTCTTATATGGTTAGTACACCTGCTAGCTCTTCTAAGTAGCTGATTCCTTTATGACACTTGAGCTGGACAATGATGAAGACAGGGTTGCAAAGAAAAGCATAAGCATATCCAATTCTCTATTTGAAATAGTTAGGCATTAGTTGGGAACCTTAGCTCTAACCACACTTTCCTCATAAAAAGTTAAGGGTTTGGTAGTTAAGGAATCCCCTAAGTCATCCACAGATGTAAAGACTCAGAGGTTCTTTCGGGGAGCATCATCCTCATGTCAAGAAGTTGATGTAGAACTTGAGGATGATTCATATAAAGATTTAATAGAATTACTTTTTGATTGGTACTTACCTTGTGTCCTAAATTTAATAAAGAAAGAGTAAATCCACATACTTGGTCCAAACACAAGTTATACCACTTCAAAAGAATATGGAACAACAAATGTAAGAACTCTCAATTAAGATCAGGATTAGGATTTGGCACAGTGGGTCCAATTGATGATGATGATTACTGCTTAGTCATCACCAATCATTTGGAATCTGATAGATTCTTTTCAAACCACATCAACTCATATGAGGAGGTGTGCTTAGAAACTTCAAATGATCTAGATGATTTTGAAGTTAAAGATGCAATGTTAGAGTTCAAAGAAGAGATCAAGTCAACCATTGATGAGCTTCAAATAAATCAACTTAGGGATTGAAGAAAATCCACGTCCAACATACATCAGTTCCTTGTTGAGTAAAACTAAAACCAATGACTTAGTTAGGCTACTCATTAAGTTTAATGACTACTTTGCATATAGTTATGAAGAGATGCCTAGATTGGCTTCTAATGTAACGATCCATAACTAGCAATAAAGGGTAATATTAACCCTATCAAGCAAGCACCTAGATGTATGTGATTAGACATCGAACAACATGTCATTTATGAAGTTAAGAAACTAATCAATATTGGTTTCATCCAAGAGTAAAAATACCCCACTTGGTTGGCCAGTGTCGTCCTAGTTAAGAAGAAGAATGGATAAATTTATATCAATTTTAGGGATCTAAGCAAGGCATGTCCAAAAGATAAATTTCTACCAGATACCAAAACTAATGGTGGACATTGCCTCATCTCATGTAGTCTTCTCTTTCATGGATGGCTAATATGAATATAAGCAAATAAAGATGGCCCTCGAAGATGAAAAAAATACTGCTTTTAGAACCAGAATCTTTTGCTATAAGGTTATGCCTTTCAACCTTTAAAATGTGCAATCTTAGAGTAGTCTTTTGAAAATAAGACAATATAACTTTAAAATGAACCCCTTGAAGTGTGCATTCGGAGTAGCTTCAAGAAAATTCCTTGGGTTTGTTATCTGACATTGGGGAATCAAAATCGATCCAAAGAAGATCAAAGTGATATTAAAAATATCACCCCCCCCTAAAAGTTTAACTCAACTCAGATCATTCCAATGGTGTTTGTCATATCTAAGACACTTTATATCCAACCTATTTAGGAGATGTCAGCCATTCTTAGCACTTATCAAAAAATATGCCAAGTTCAAGTAGGATGCCAAGTGCTAGCATGCCTTCGAAGATATCAAGAACTACCTGATGATGCTGCCAATTCTATTAGTCCCTATCCCAAGTAAGCCCTCGATACTCTACACTATTATATTAGATGACTTCCTTGGTGCTTTGTTGGCTCAAACCAATGATGAAGCGAAGAAAAAACACTTTTACTAATTATCCACTCATTGAGAAGCATTGCCTAGCTTTGATCTTTACATCCCAAAAGCTACGACACTATATGCTTTCTCATAAAGTGAACTTGATCTCTAGGATCAATCCACAATAATATCTCATGACCTATCGGACGGTTGACGCTAATCCATCTATCTATTATATCACTTTCGTGTCACCCCATGATGAAAGGACAAGCACTTGTAGATTTCTTAGCAGCACACCCCCTTCCTGATGATTCTCTGCTTAGTGATGACCTCCCTGATGAATAAATCATGAACTTAGGGAATACCAGCATTCGCTGCTGGGAGATGTACTTTGATGGTGTGGCTTCCTCTCAAAGAGGAGATGAACCACGATCTACTCTTCCAGGAAATGCAGAGGTAGGAATAGTTTTCCTAACTTCGTACCATGATGTGATGAGATTCTCATACCATCTGTCCAATCCTACACCAACAACGAAGCTGAATATGAGGCTCTGATTGTCAGTCTGGAGTTAATTATTATACTAAGCATCTCAAAATATCAACATCTTTGGGGATTCTAAGCTAGTCATCAACCAAATTGATGGATCCTATAATGTTCTAAAGCCCGGGCTCTATCATTACCACAAGTACACCATGGAGTTGTTGGCCCAAATCTTAGAGGTCACCATCTATAAAATCCCTCGAGGAGAGAATGCCATAGCGGATGCTTTAGCCAAGCTTGCCAAGGTGTTGGCATGTTAGGAAGATGAGTCAATATCAATAAAAGTACAAAATAGATAAGTTTTATCCTTTATTGATATAAAACTCATCAAAAAGTACTCTCTTGAAGGAGAGGTTATCGTTGCCAAAAAAGATGAGGAACTTGATTAGAGGCAACCATTCATGGATTACCTAAATAAAGGCAAACTACCTCAAGAGAAGTCATAAACTCATCAGATGAAGCAAAGGGCACTTTCCTATGCCCTTGTGGATGGTGTCTTATACCAACAGTCCTTCAATCATATGTGGTTATGTTATTTAGACAAGCACGAAGCCCGTAAGATTGTGACCAAGGTGCACTCAGGATTATGTGGAGCTCTAATTAGGTTCAAAAATGAAAGCCTAGATCAAGAGATTAGGATATTATTGGCCATCGATGATCATAGATTGCATGGATGTGGCTAGATGATGCCATCAATGTCAAGTACATGGAGTGGTCCTACATCAATCATCCTACAGTCTACACCCAACATTGGCCTCATGGTCATTCGAGTGTTGGGGGTACTGACATAGTGAGTCTGATTGATCCTCCTTCTTGCAAGGGTCATTGATTCATCCTAGTTGCCATTGACTACTTTTTCAAATGGGCGGAGGTGATCCCACTTAGAGAGATCATAGCTCAATATGTGCTCCAATTCTTCAGGAATCATATCGTGTACACATTCGGGGTGCCTCACCAAATTATATCTAATAATGGTATTGCATTCAAGAGCAATAAGATCAATAACTTTACCTGGAGACACATCATAGATTGGAGATACTCTATCATATATTATGCGACAGTAAATGGCTTAGTAGAAGCCTTCAACAAAACTCTCATCCAAATACTAAAGAAGACACTCGACGATAATAAACGACAATGGCATGAATAGTTAGTTGAAGCTTTGTGGGCCTACCATACTTCCTACAGAACTCCAATTCAATCTATCCATTTCTTCTTAGTGTACGGGTCCAAAGTTGTTCTACCATTAGAAGTCCAACTCTCATCACTAAGGATCGTTGTGGATAGTAGAATCACAACAGAAAATGTCAAGTTGTAGTTAGAAGAGCTCAAAGGTTTGGAGAAAAGATGCCTACGGGCATGCCAAAACCTCATGCTATACAAAGCTAAAATAATTCAAGCTCACAACAAGTTGGTCCATCCTAGAGCTTTTCAAGTAGGAGACCAATTGTTGTCCAACACTAGATGGGAGGCAACTTTGAACTCACTTGGGAAGGCCCTTTGCAATAGAGAAGGCCTACCAAGGAGGATCATATCAACTTATAATATCATGTTTGAAAATAATATCACGGGCACCTGATGCTTCCAATCAACGGGCTCTACTTGAAGAAATATCATCACTAATATCATGTTTGAAAATAATTATTAATAAAAAATGCATTTCAAATTCAATCTCTTCATGTTGAAATCATTTCTGCCTGCGAATCCGCCATGATGTGTTTAGGGCAGGTGTAAGGAACCCAGGCTGCATCCTATCCTTCATCAACACAACATAAACACATAAATCAAACATATATCTTTTATCACAGGCTACTTTGAGTTGAGATAACACCCCCAGCAACACTCACTCAGTAGCTGCTCTAGGTTGGTCATTTCGCTACTCAGCTACTAGTGGTCTTTCTGCTTTGGAGGATGTAAATCTGCTACACTTTCTTCCTGCTTACCCCACGTGCCTTGTTAGTATGGTAGGCTCACACGTCGGTAAGCTACCCCATGATGGCTTTGTTTAAGAAGATGTAAATTTTATGTGCTTTCTTCTTGAACTAGCCTTCATGCACTGACTGGGTCGAGTATATTTTAGGTTTAGGATAAGTCCCTAGTGGCCCCTTTCCTCTAAACTACTTCAAGTCTGGGTCTAGTCCTCACTCGGGACTCCCCGCTTAGTAGTCACCCTAAATAGGATAGCATCTGTCCCGCCAACAGCAGACTATCCTGATGATCATTTTCATCTATGAAGATGTAAGTCTGCAACGCCTTCTTCGTAGATTGATTACTGACAGGCACCTTAGGTTGGTTGGTGTTCATTACGCTGACAATAACCCATTTGGTGGATACACCACTCATGAAAGATATCAGTCGGCTGCATTTTCTCATTGGGTTGGCTACCGTACACCGATAAGCATTCTTTTTTAGGGAACAGGACAATGCCCCTAGTGGCAACTCTTCCGTGGGCACTCTATTTGGATCATATCCTTGCGATCCCATCTAGACACTACCCAGGTTACTACCGGATTGGACAGTTTCCCTTTTTGTACTTTTTCACCATTCTCTTGTGTGAGGAATGAGATAGGAAATACCTTAGAGTGACTGAAGTGTGGAGATACTTGAGATAAGTATAATTTGTACTATTATCTTCAGTTTTTTTTAATAGTGGATTTCTTGATGGTGCGGCTCCATAATTTTTTTCTCATTCTCGTATTTTCCACTACAAAACTTATGTTTTTCTATTTGATTGCTTTTATTTTGATTTCATTTGCTTCTTATATGATTTGAAATACTCAAACTAGATTCTGCATTAAATCTTCCAATAATTTTGACATATGAATGATTGATTTTTTTCATGCAAAAAATGACTATATATTCTTATCTAAATTTGATAATTAAAATTTTTACGGCCCTCAATTTTTATTTGAGATAAATATTATAAATAACTAATTAAAAAATTTTGTATTGTATTCAAGTCAAATTAAAAATAATGTCCATAAAGTCTATCCCGGTTAGATTCAAGGTCAAGATATACTAACCCTTTTTTTGTTTCTCTTTTTTGCACTACTTAATTCCTGCTAAGATAAATTTAACTTGATTTTATAACGAATTGGTGCCCATGTATCTTAACATTTGCACTATCAACCCCCAAGATAAACTCTAGAACATCAATATGAGTGTGACAGGTGCTCAAGCACCCGAGATTTTGGAATTAATTTCACATTAAATAATTAAGAAATATATATGTAACACTATTAAGTCGGTAATCTCACATAGTAGTTTATTTTTTTCTTTAATTAAGCTCAACTTTGATTATCTTTTGATATATTTCTCTAAATTTTAGAAAAAGAAGAAGAAGAAGAAGTGAATCTCTCATACTCTTTGAATTTCTTCAATTAATCAAAATTCCTTCCAACAACACCTTGCTAATAAAATGCAATATGCTGTTGTTTACCTACCTTCACAAAGAATATCTTAGGATACTTCCTTTAAAAAAAAAAAACATTTATGGATCCGTCTTGTTAGAAGAATTAATATTGACAAAAACTGTTATAATAATATTTTGCTTTATTAACTTTCAACAATAAACTGTTTTTTAAGTGCTTTGTGGATTCAAAAAATTATGCTGCAATATAAGCTTAATAGATTGACAAGTTCAATAAAACACAGCACTATTCATCAGCACAATGCTTTATATCAACCTTACTATTATTCTTGACATTCACACAACTGATCATTTCTTGAATTGAAGTTTACTTTATATGACAGAAATTATCAAAATAGAGCTCAAAGATCTGAGAGGCCACCGACCCTCCTCGCATATTCAACGCTGCCATCAACTATCTGCTCCATGCTATATTTGTACTTAAACATTGCATGGCGACATTGCATGGCGTGCTGCTTTTGCCACCAGTAACCCCACTGAAAATCAAGTACAATGACGTATAAATCATGCACTGATAAATATACAAAGAAGTATAATAGAATTTATGATTACTACTTGATTTCAACTTCTTTAATATCACACGAGTCAAGTTAAAAGACTTTTATTTCATGCAAAAACCTATTAGATGATATTCATTCATAAAATAAACAGTATCATTGGACTTAGAATATTAAAATTACTTTTGCAGGACATTCAAATCATTAAAAATGGTCAAGATAGAAACAACATAATTTATTGACATAAGAGTACAATAATATAATTAGAGGTATATACTAACAATGAATTTAAAAAAGAAGAAGCAATGTGCATATTATTCAAAAAAATAGAGATAAATATTAGATAAGTTGATTCAAGAAAACTTAATTAAATTAAAATTAACATAACTTGAATTATATTAACAAAAGAGAAATATATATATATATATATATATATATATATATATATATATATATATATATATATATATATATATATATATATATTATATCATTTTGGAGACATAATATATATCATTTAAAAAAAAAATTTTAAATCGACTAAATTAAATTAAATCACACAAGTTGTAAACAAACATTAAAATAATAGAATAAATAATTTAAATTAAAACCAAAATAAAATTAGATATATATATATATATATATATATATATATATATATATATATATATATATATATATATATATATATATATATATATATATAACGTGATATAGTTAAGAAAAAATGGAGCCAAGATTTTATCACCTGCTTCTCCTTTCAAAATATTAAAAAGAAAAAATATAAAATAATAAAAAAACCACTTTTTTAACGATTTCACCGCCTCGAACATCTAATAAGCTTCAATCCATTCTCTATCCCATTAGTGGTGCAGATCGAATCGAAGCTCGAGTTAGGCTCGAGCGATCTTGTTCCTTGTGAGCTCGGCTCGGGCTCGAGCTTGGCTCGAGTGTATGTACCAAGCTCGAACTTCTCGCGTCTGAAAATAAGCTCGAATCATTCGGTTTTGGGCTCGATTAGAAGCTCAAATTTGGCTCGATGAGAAGCTCGAGCTTGACTCGTTTATAGACATGATTTGAAGTCAATTACACTAAAAAAGAGCACCAAAAAAATTTGAAAAGCAATTAAAATAAATTACAAAAAATTTATTAAATTAATTTGAGTCTTTTGGATATTTTTTATTACAAATATATGCAATTCCAACTCAAGAAAGTACAATAAAAAAATTACAAAATATTGAAAGAAAAAATTAAATGCTCAAACAAAAGAGCTACATACAAGTTACAGAATTAAACACTCAATCCCCATATATATTTATAAAAGGAAAACATAGAATTAAATAAACATCTTCTCTTGATCCCTTTGAGAAATGCGACGCAGCATTTTGGAGTCTTCAACGGAAAAAATATCACTCCAGTTGAAGTAATCCAAGGCTCCAACTTGAAGTCTTCGAGTATCCAACCACCTAATCAAAAATTCTGCAAGATTCTAAAGAGAAAATAATCATTGTCTCATAAATAAGTAGAATAAAGATATAACATAAATATTTGGGGATAAAATGAAGATAAAAAGGTCCCAATCCCATACCTCCATCAAAGGCAGAAGGCAACAGAAAACAACAAGAGCACCATAAGGCCAAAACAGAGAAAATCCACCAAGAGGAAATAACGACAAAGTCGGCTTAGCAACACGACCACCCATCAAGCCAACCTTGCCAAATGAAACACAAGTGTTCAAATCTTCCACCATCAAAGTAAAAACACCCAAACAACTAAGAGGAAACACATAGGAGGAAATATGACAAAGTCGTAATATAGCGGAAAATCCAACATACCATCTAGCCAACCCAACTTTTAAAACAAGAGAAGTGTTCAAATCTTCCACCATCAAAGTAAAAACACCGAGCTAAGAGAAAACACATAGCGAGGAAATAATAGACAAAGTCAATAATATAGCGGAAAAACGCCAAACCATCACCCATCTAAATGACTCAACTAAATAAGAGAAACACAAGTGTTCAAATCTTCACCATCAAAGTAAAACACACCCAAAAATAGAGAGGAAACACATAGGAGGAATAATAGCAAAGTCAGTAATATAGCAACACAAAACTTACTCATCTAGCCATCCCAAACCAACTAAACAAGAGAAACACAAGTGTTCAAATCTTCCACCATCAAAGTTAAAACACCCAGTAAGAGAGGAAACACATAGAGGAATATAACTGACAAATTCACTAATATAGCAGAAAAAACACAACACCAAGATAAAAAGTATCGACAAAGCCATCAAGCCAAACCACCCAAGATAAAAAAGTAGCATCCACCCAACCAAAGTGGCAAAAAAATCTAATCCGGTAAGGAGCATAGCAAGCCAAAAAATAAAAAAGAAACAAAGCTAAAGACTACAAGCCATCCATCAAGAATAGCGACAATACTATATGGACACCACCAAAACACCAAAGAGAGGATACATGGGCATTGATTCAAGCTCAGAAAAATATTCAGAGGGAATTTATGAGATAAGGTAATATGGTGTTATCTAGATTAAAAATATTCAGAGGGAATTGATTCAAACTCAGAAAATTTAGTAAAGTAGCTACCAACATGCTAGAGATACATGGGCAACTACAGTAAAGTATCTAGTTAGCTACCAGCACACATCCAAGAGATGGGCAACTATAATAAAGCAGCTACCGACATCCAAGGAATATATGAGCAACTATCTAAATTTCAGATTTCAAAATCATGAGCATCATATCTATCATCATCAATCTCCCTCTAATATTTCCAAAAATTTGCACTTTTGTAAAGATAACTATAATCAAAACATCCAAAAAAATGTCTACTAAACAAAGAACTACAAGTTTGGAAATTAGAAAGAGTTTAAATGTCAAATAGAAATCACATAAGGCCTACTATGTAAATATAAAGTCTATTAAAGAAAGCATGTAAAGTCAAATCTTCATCTTCATCCTCTTCTCCATTACGTTATCTATAAAGGACCTAGGGGTATCTCAATCTCTTCATCTTCATCCTCTTCTAATAAATATACAATATAGTATAATATTAATGTCATTAAAAATCGTGAATCTTTGATAGTAATGAAAAATGTTAAATTATAAACTAAATACCTTGATTCTCCCTTTCAAGCCATAATGAGCGAACCCAGTTAGAGCCACATATTAGAGCTTGAGCTTTCAACTCCAAGCTTTGAGATAAGTATCAACAACTCTCTTTCATTGAAGGTCGTCGAAAGCGTGCTAATTGGAATAGATAAAATATCAATAGCCATTCTTGAGAGTATACGATATTTAGATGGTTATTTTTACACCAAGCAATCACATCAAAACTACGACCTTCTAGATTTATCACTAACCCATTTTCAAGATAGTTATCTAGATCTGATTTTGTGGGCCTTCTACTTGATTTCTTTGATAGATAAGCAGTAAAGTCATGCCAACCAACTTTGTAAGAGTATCCGGTTGACTTACTATTGTTTCTACTTTCACCTCTAAATGTCCCACTTACTTAGTTTGGTTCAAGGCATTCAACATATTCTTCATATAACTCATATAGTAAAGTAATAATATATGCAATATTTCAATTGCTTTCATCTCCTTCAGATCATAGGGTATGCAAAGTCAATGACAACAAATTTCATTCTTGGGTAAAATACCATCGAGGTTACATTCACAATTTTTCAAATTTTTTTTTTTCATTTTGCTAGTCATGTGCTTGATGAAGTCATGAGAAGATAGTGCACTATTCATACTTTCTTTATAGTACAAATTTATGAGAGAAATAAATTGGATGTTGAGTATTCAGTGCCTGAAATGATATTGGTCACCTCATTAAAAAACCTAGAATATCACAAACCTTTTCTATTTTATTCCATTCATCCTCTGTAGGGTAGTTACAATATATAATCTCCCTCATATGAAAGCTTCTTTTAGTTGAAGTGCAACAACCAACATATTATATGTTGAATTCCAACATGTTGGACAGTCCATGATAAGCTTTCTTGTTGGTAGTTATAACTGTTGAACAACATTAGCAAATTTTATAAGTCTACCTTCTGAAGCATTGATAAAACTAACAGTATCACGGATTTTCTCAACAACAAATTATATACATTTAACCCCATCCTTCACCATTAAATTCAAAATATGTATGTACAACATGAAATAGTCTTCCCCAAAGAATAATTTCTTATCCATAAACCATCTTTTAATAACTTGATAGCCCAATCATTATTTGATGCATTATCAACTGATAAGGTAAATATTTTATTCTCAAGACCCCACTTAGTTAGGGCCTTATAGAATGTGTTAACAATTTCAGAAGCCATATGTGGAGGTGGTAGATGTAAAAAACTAAGAACTCTTTTTTGGAATTTCCAGTTTGAGTCCATATAATGTGCAGTAATAGCCATATAAGATATCCATTGATTCTTTGATTTCCAAATATCAGTAGTGAAACTCACTCTATTTATACTATTCAATGTGTTCTTTAATTTTCTTTTCTCCTTTTCATATACTAGCATCACATAGCTGTTTAGAGAATTTAAAGAAGTATGGTGACATGGACTTGAATAAGATTAAATCCAAATTCTTCCACAATCGAAAATGGCTTTTCATTAATCAAAATATAATGAACAATCATCTCCCTAACTTTTGTTTGATCAAACTTAAAAGTTGTCGAAGTTAATCCCTCCTGATTTATTTCCAATGAACTGTCATAATCTTTTGGCTGGAACTGTAAATTTTTTTGCTTCGTTAATGTGCGCACTCTAGCCACACATCGATCTAAGTGTCTCCTAAATTGTGTAGTTGCAACCAGTATTACCTATAACAAGCTTTTTCTTGCAATGACAACATTCCCCTTTTTTCTGGCCATCAAAAAGAACAACTTCTTTAAACTCCTCCCAAACACGTGATGTTTTCTTTCTTTTTCTTAATTCAATTGGATTTTCAAGATCAACTTCATCATCACCCTTGTCAACCAAATCATTAATAACATCATTCTCCCCCTCATAATTATTACCATCTATATTGCTATTATGCTCCTATACTAATTTGGACACCCATGGGTTATCATATTTACATCCAAAACTCATCCTCTAAGTGGTGGTATTGCCATTTTAATCTAAAATAAAAACAATAAATGACAACTCAATGAATGAAGAAGATAATTGATTTATTAAATATTAAAAATAACAAATTTCTCACTGTATATTTGCACTTTGTAACAATCAAAAACCCAATACTCTATCTTTTATCCAAGCATAAATACTCACAATAATCCTGTAATTCATTGCAACATAGAAGCCAACACAAAAAATCATTTCATTGTCAACAAATATTGCGGATATAAAGAAAATAAACATAACATAGAGAGTACAGTATTTCATAATCCAGATGTAAATCTGTGATATAGCCACTAGCACAACCTAAAAAGAGCAAGAAAAATCACGAAATCGCTCCAGTATTTCATATCCACAAATTACAATCTAATGTTCAATATAAGTAAGAGTGGCATAGGTTTTGTTTGATATATAATCAAGAGTGGCATAGGTTATGTTCGATTTTTCCCCTATAATACTTGTATTTCTTAGAAGAATACATGAAGCTTTTGGAAAGTAATATAAAACCCATGATAAGAGCAATGTCATGGTCTCATGTAGCCCTAAAATAATATTATCCAAGCCTCCAAGGTCCGATTGCCCTAAAATAATATTATCCATGATAAGAATGTCATGTCATGATTATTATTATTATTGCATCAAGTTATTAAATCGGCATCATCACCATTCTCATGCTACATAGCTCTAGAATTCCAATGTGAAGAATTCCAGCATAAAGAATTCCTTTAGATATAGAATGCCGGTGAGTATAATAGAATGCCAGCTTTAGAATTCCAAAAGTAAGGAAACCTTTTTTAGTCTAGGTTTACAATTTTCTTTCTATTATCAAGATTCAAGACTCAAGACTCAAGTATAACAGATAACATACACGACCAAAGTTACCAACCCAACATAAAAATTAATTCTGCTATTACAACATCATCAAATCATCATCTTCAAAATCGCATACTCATTACACATTTGAAGATCACACATATTTTCAAAAGCCAAACGTAAGATAATGATTTGAAGAGAGGATAATTTAAAGTTTTTGTAAAATTGATTTATTATTGAACAAGTTACAACATCATCAAATCAAATAATCATCACAAAACATAGCCATTACTCATTAGACATAATCCAAAAGAACATCAAAAGAAGATAGATATCACAATAATGTCATCAAATTGAAATACATATGAGCATAAAGAAAATGAACGACCAACCATCAATCGATCTTGCTATTCGTTTATGTTCAACACTCCAATGATCGAGATTTGAAGCCAAGATGAAACTCAGATGTGAGAGTTAAGTAAGTGAGAAAAGCAACCATATGTGAGAAAAGAGAAGTCGAGAAAAAAATTAAGATAAAAATTTTGACTTAAATCTTTGAATGAACTACAATTTTTACAAACTCGAGTCTTTTTTTTAATAAATATAATAATTATGATGGCTATATAAATGATATATTTTTACTTCGAGCTTTAAATAACTCATCATTTCAGCTCGAGCTCGATAGATTTTATGAATTAAAATGAGCGGTTAAAAAATTATAAAAATAAGCTCGACACGGTTGCACCCCTAATCCCCATACTTGTTTACGTGAATTAAAGAGAAATAATAATATTATATTAAATAATATTTTTTTATAAAGAAATCAGACAACTGCCCTCTTTTCTTTTATATCACTTTAGCGGAGCCGCCTAAACCGTCAAACTCATTTATTTCCACCGCCCTTCCAACCAATGGCAAGCCATCATCACTCAAGCCCCATGCCTTCGCGTGAAATAGGTGAATGGATTTTATTTTTTAATGAGTCAGGAGAGCAAAAAAAGGAGGCGGGATGGTTTTTGGAGAAAAAGAAAAAATAGCTTTCTCCCTCCCTCACTCTCTCTTGGTCAGTTGCAGATCGCACAAGGAGGCAGACTCCCTCTGCATTTCTGGCTCCAGCTCGATACAACGTCATTTCCTCCGGCCCTCTCCAAAATCTCGCACAACACAGAAGTTCAAGCCTGCCATCTCTCTCCTTTTCTCTCCCTATTCTCGTCGGCTCGCTCCTTCAACCTTCTCAATCTCATTTTAAGCTAACAAAAAATGACTTTCTTCATTTCCTCTCATAATGCTAGCTCCACTTAAACACAGTTCACATCTTAGCTGATAGTAGCAACTAGCTTTCTCCAACTTGCTGTAATAGATTCCTCAAATCGGGCAGCCATCGAAGCCAATCCCTCACTTTGTTCTTGCATTCCCATCTCCGAAATGCATATCCTATTCACAATCCTTACTATTTCAAACACCTCAGCCCAGGCCAATGATGCAGAAAATCAGCAAGCTTCCTTCCTCTACATATGCAGTCCGCATCTAATTCCCTTACATCTCCCTCTCTTCGATTGCTCAACACAAGTACCTAGCTGCTCTATACCTTGCGCCGCAACCTCATCCTTCTATTTGCTACTATTAGTCATCCCTTCTCCAGCATTTCACCTTCATCTTCAACAGCATACGACTACCTATCCTTCCCATTTGAATGGAGATCTGAATGCATATTTCATGTGAAGTGCAACAACCATGTTATCAGCTTCTCAATTCATAAACTAGTCCAAAAGTTGTATGACAATAGGTGCTTGCTGCCACATAGTTATTCTGCCTGCTTATATTTTGTCTAAAAAAAATCTCCATCAAGCTATAGAATCATTCATATAGGATTGTTCCAACATGATCTAAAAATTCTTCTTACTAGGACTTCAACTCCATTTTCATTTCAGCAGAATAGATCGAGAAGGCTCATCTTTTGTTTGTTGTGATGATTACTAGTGTTCACAGTTGCTTTTCAGGATCTCATTTGTCAAAATTACAAAATAGTTATGTATCTAAGGAAGAGTAATTAAACATCCTTAAATTAACTTGTTGTAAGTTTGAGGGATAATGCATTATTCTTATTGATTATTAGATAAGTTGAAGTGATATAAAAATGAATGAATGAAGATTGAACATGCAATAATATATATATATATGTATAGTGTGTTATGCAAGTATGAAGATCTCATGCTTTCGGTAGAGGCGATGAGTTTGAAGACGCTGCTCGGTGAGCTAACGGGTAGAAGACAACGACCGTAGTGTGTAGACAACGACCAGTTCTTTGAGACGGGAAGGTCGAATACGATGTTGCCCTACCTGAGATGACACTGGGAGGCTGACGAATTTTGTACTGACGGGAGACCTAAACAAGAGCAAATAAAAGTGTTGATGAGCTTAAGTTAAACTTATTAGAAAATGATAAATATAAGAATAAACTAACATATATGTTCTTTTTATGCAGGTGTTTGAAGACCCTGTTATGCTCAGTAGAGTTATTGGGTAGAAGACCACGGCTGTAGTGTCACAAGACACTGACCACTATGCTCAGTAGAGCTGACGGGAAGGTCGAATAGCTCCTGATGTAGCCCCCTATGAGGGGACGATGCCGGGAGGCTGCCAAATTTTGGATTGATGAGAGACTTAAACAAGAACAAATAAAAGTGTTGATGTGCTTAAATTGAGCTTATTTGGAATGATAAACTAAAGAATAAACCTACATATAAAATTCTAAAAGTCTTTAAATAAGAATGATTTTACAGGAGACTCAACGACTTGTTGACGATCATAAATAAGACTTTTAATGAACTTGAGGGTTTGTCTCCTAACAAGAAATTTCAAGTAAAGCATCTAGTGATCTTGATAGTTGCCTACGAGCACAAACAAAACTTATAATGGACTTGAAAGCTCATCTTTTAATCAGAATAAGAATTAGATAAAATCTTCATAGAACTTGCAAAGAATCCAACAATTACCTACATGCTTAAAGAGGTTACAATAACTATTATACAAATAAGAATAAGTATTCAAAAATATTGAACTAAAAAGGCTTGAAAACTTGTCAATGAGCATAAATCATATTTGTTATTTAACGATCAAATTATGTTACAATTCATACTGAATAATTTGGATTATGTTATATACCACATCAAACAAATCATTCAGAGAAAAAAAGAATTTGAATGAGACTTATGATGAGCCTACAAGCTTCTCAGCGATCACGAGCTAAGTTTAATTGAAACTTGAAAAACTCAATGAGCTATGAACTAGATGCAAATAAATAAATATTAATCTAAATAATTGAACAAGATCTAAAATGTCAAACGCTATTGAATTCACAACATATTGTACAAACGAACAGAAGACATTAATTAAGAAGGCTTAAATTGAACTGTTGCATGCATTATGAAGTGGGCCCATATTCAAATTTATCATCTCAAAATGCATACAAATAATCAAAATTTAAATAAAAGAAATAGTACACAAATCACGAGGTAATCTAATACTCAAATTTTTGATATCAAGATCCACATAAATAACTCAATGAAGTGAGCTTTGCACACATTACGATACATGATTAAAAGGTAATTACAATGCCTCAAAAGTATACATGTGTTGTAAACACTCTCATGGGCCCCGACATTACGTTGAATGCTTAAACTTAGTGTCTAAGGATGTTGTGCGGGGTTAATTCTCGGTTTGGTCTTAGGACCAAGTCCGCGTTAATAAAATCTAAAAATTCAATAATTATATTATAATATTTTTAATCTAATAAAATCACTTAGAAGGTAATTCTATCATATGATAGATCGATTCATTATTATATTAATAGAATTAGATATCAAATAATAAATTAAGTGACTAACATGATGCGTGTTGGTGAATATTTCAAGGGATTTTCATAATAATAATAATAATAATAATAATAATAATAATAATAATAATAATAATAATAATAATAATAATAATAATCTATTCAAATTCTAATGTCAAATCATTATTAAATGATTAAATATTCAAATAAAAATATAAATTAAATGAAATTATTTTTTAAAATTTAAAGTAAAATTCATCCACCCATCTACAATCATTTGCTGAGGGTGATAAATTAAGAAAAATTTTGCTCACAAAGAGCTAATGTCAAATCAAATACATAACTATTTTCACACTCAAATAATCTTAAGCCCGCAAAAATGTGGCCCGTGTCCTTTGTCCGCGTGATTTTTCCACAAAATGGCACCACATAGATAGCGATTATGACCACAACCCTCTGACCAGATTTGTCGCGATATAGCACCACTAAATTACGATCATTTTACATAGCTTTGCTTAAAATTTAAGACTAATATTAGATAAACTCCACCCCAAAGTCTATATAGCACCATCAATTTGACGTATGAACTGTGTTATTGACAAAGGATCCTTCTAACTACGACCTGCCTCATAAACACGTGACCAAGAATTTCTCGACGAATCATGTTATTGATCGATCCTTCCGTGTTCATCACTGACAGAAATGTGAGATAACTTAACACTTGGATCATCATTGTTCAACCATCCGCTTTTTAAACTAAATATATTTCATAAATCTCAATTCCAAAACTTCACATGTCGCTAATATACGCTGTACCTGCACCAATGACTAACCTGTTATCTCCCAGTATTGGGAATAAATAGTCATGCTTTAGGAAACTAGAACCAGATCTAAAGTCCTCACCAAATGAGGGTGAAATCTCTCTAGTATCTACTTCCTTCTGAAAATTTCACCAACATTTAATCTACTCTCTTCATTGAGAGGCCGGTGGCAAATTTTTGGAGCCCATAGATTTCTGCCGACTTCACTGGGGATAGGTTTCTCTTTCCATCTTTGGCTAGTCGAATCTAATACTATAATAGCAGTCGAATCTAAATGAAATTGATTGAAATTTAAAATTATTTATATAATGAACATAATTATGAAGTTCTTAAAATTTTTCTATATATTTTTTCTTATATTCTACCATGTTTGTTGTATCTCTGATTTTGAAAGTGGGGTAATATATCAATTATTGATTACTAATCCCATCTTTCATGTAGAATGGATCTCCGTAATGCCCCGCTCACTTTATGCGCGTGGAGCATTATCGCTAAATGCCAGCCATCAACACTAGAAATGCTAGAGCTACCATATAATTTGGTGGTGTGGATTTTCCATCAATCGCTACTACAACTACTATTGTACCTGAATGAGACAGTCATGCACAACTTGCACATCAATTGGTTCAAAAATTTAATTCTATTAAAGCTCTCATTATTGTTGAGGCTCCTCGAAAGAGGGCCTCGATATTTGAAAGGTCGAGATAATCAAGCTCTCCATGATGAAAAGAATTTCGGTGGTGCATAATGAATGCTACTTCCTCATGACCTTGCCCTTTATGCAAGGCCGACATGATGCTGAAGCTTCCTCATCTAGAGGAAAGCTAACTAGAAGGAAAAGAAGAAGAAGGAATGTTGAACTACGCTCACCTAGCCCCTTACACAAACTAGCCTTACAACTAGAGTGTTTCCACCCACAATAAGTTTGAAAATCTCAAGTGAAGAAAAGAATAGCTACTAGTGATATTAAGCAATCATTATGGGGAGCAACGGTCAAGCTTCAAACCCACAAAGGAGGCACCCTGAGACTCTATCCTCTAGAGTGCACAGGGTGCTAAAAGTTGTAAAAGAATAGGGTCTTATGAAGAAAAGATATCAGAGGCTAATTATTAGAGAAGTCAATATTGCTCCACTACAGAGACTACCATCAGTGGTAGTAAGAACTCAAGAGCATTACAAACAAGCCTTGCACGGTGAGCATCGGGGCATGACACTTGGACCACATGTCCAAGAATTTACCCCTGAAAGGTCCCAGCAGAAAGGGAAACAAATCTGGAGGCCAAAGCCTCGAGAAGAAATCACTATGGAGAAGAACAAAGGCATGACATATGGATTATATTCCCAGAGATTTACCAATAATAGGGTCCGACAGGAATGGGTCCCAAAAAAGAAGATTACCATTAATGAGCCAATGGAGCCTAATCCTCCAAGGAATCCCATCACCAAGTAGATCCATCCTGGAGGTAGACTTTGATCAAAGCCTCCAATTGAAGAAATGTTCATGCATAACTGAGCGAGATTCATTGGAGACGAAGTGAGGCTACAAGAAGAAGAAGAAGATGATGATGATTATGATGATGATGAGACCATGGGAATAGTGATATATATGATAGTCAAGGTGATGACCGGGTACTCTTCTATAATCATGATGTATCCATCCTACCCACTACTCTCCTGAAAGACAAGAAGAAGAAGAAGAGCATTTAGGTTCTTCCTTAGATGATGAGAGAAGACAAGAGTCAGAAAGGGAGGAGAATCTGACACCCATAGCCAAGTTGAGGAAGGCACATGCACCGATGAGGACAAAAGATAAAGAAATTGACACTTAACACTAAAATGAATGAGATGATGGCTCATGAATCTTATGATGTGTAATGTAGAATACGTGGAAGCCACTATCCGCTCACCTCAATCCTGAGTTAATATCATCTACCAATACACCAATAGAGCCAACACCTCAAACTTCTGGAGCTCATACCCTCATGAGGGGAGAAATAAATTAAGGCTTCCTACCAACAACCTCAAAACTAACACATCGTGAACCGCTCAATTAGATTATTTTAAATGAGAAAATTAAAGTCGTTATTTGCATAGAGAATTAGTAAATAAAGGCTACCCATACCAAAAGAAGTACCCCATACCCCAAGGCTATTCCAATGCCAAAGTTCAATACCTTTGACAACGGTAATCCTAAGTAGCAATTACTTTAAAGATAATCGGGGTAATGATGCACTTTTATTTTGCCAATTTATCAGCAGCCTGACTTCGACCGCTTTTGAGTTGTATGTTGAACTACCAAATGATTTTGTCAAATATTTTGTGGAACACGAAGCTATATTTATCAAGAGGTTTGCTGGTGTGATTAAAAAGATAATCATCGCTGACTTTGCTCTTGAGAAGAGAAAGAAAGATGAGTCAGTGACTTGATATACACATAAAAATATGAGTATGAGATGAGCGAATTGAAGAAGAACATGAAATTCAATTGTTAATGGGCAACATTGATGACAAAATGGTGCATTATCTTTACATGACTTAAATCGCCACATTTTAGGAGCTTCTTGACAGGGTGGCTAAATTCAATAATTTAAACCTATCAAGCTCTGATAGTCACTAAGATAGAACAAAAAGAAATAAAGTTCTAGATTCAAAGAAAGGGGAGACACACTTTACTTCTTTCAAAAGTGATAAAGGAAAGTGGGTAGTTTATAATGTTGACAAAGGGAAGTGAGTTACTTACCCAGATAAATTAAAAATATATAATCTCGCCAAGCTCAGTACTTGAGGTAATGATTTATCATGAGGTCACTTCAATGAAAGCGAGTCATCGAGATAAATGAAAGGAACAAATGATTTAATAGTTCCAACCCTCAAAGAAATGCTGAGTAAAGAATATTCTTTCAAAAAAGAGAGTGTGGCTAAGCTCTTCAAGCACGCACTCAAAGTGGTCTCTATCTACTAGAGTGTAAAAGGCTGAGGAAGCTAGGCAGACAGATAATCCTAATTATTATCCTTAGCATTGGGTGCTCAGCCATCCTATTGAGAATTGTTATATATTCAAGGATTGGCTAGAAAGAAAATATAGAAATGGAGAATTAAACTGTCACACAGTGTGTTAGTGTATCCAAAGAAGGAATCCGCCAAGGTAATCACTTCCTGTCCAATATCGTCAAATAAAGATAAAAGGAGAAATTAACTTGTGATGAAGAGTGGGAAGTTGTAGTTTCAAAAATGAACTCAAAGATGCTAAAATAATTGGAAGGCATCCCAGGCATTAAGTGGAAGTCACCACTTGAGCTAGTGCTTGACTTGAAGGAAAATCAGAGGTTGGATGTGTTCGCCTCAATATCATCCACCCAAAAATATCATGGAAAGGCCGGTTCATCTCAACATGAGAGATAACCTAGCCAAATCCTACAAGGAAAAACAAGAAGGTCTGTCAAACCAAGGAATAAATCCAAGAAAAAAAATACTATAACACAGAAGATCATTAATAATATGGATGATTAATAAGAAAGCGACCCATCGACTTGTCGATTTTATTACCAAGCTTCAAATTAATGAGGAAGCAGGGAAAGAAGATGAAGAACATTTCATTGAATCTTGTTTAATGGTACATGAAGGTGGTGATAGCTCAGGGGAACTCTATCTCTCAAATGAAGATAAAGCAAAGCCCGTCATGATGACAAACATAAAAAAGTGAAATTAAGCAGTGATTCTGAATCTTCCAATCCATCATTGGATGGAGCAGAAGCTAATGTTGAAATGACTGGCTCATCTGAAGACTCAAGGTCAAATGAAGTAGCTTAAGTACAGTTGAGGAGTGGTCGAGTGCTACCACCTCAATAGAAGAAAGGGCCAATGAATAAAGATAAAGATAAAGAAATTGAAATCAATGAGAATGTCACCCCTAAGGATGAAAATAAGAAGTCTTCTCCAAATAAAAGAATTGATTACAACATTCTATCCCACTTAAGGAAAATTCTTGCGTAGCTCAGCATATATAAAACACTTCTAATGTCGGGTAATACTAATTGAAGCTCTTAAAGAGCGAGAAGTTTGAAGTGTATTTTATTGAGCAGCTACTAATTTTGCATACTCAAGACCCTCTGACCATCACATTTTTTGAAGAAGATCTCATGCTTGGAACTACAGAATACAATCACCCTCTATATTTTACAACTGAAAGTGATGGAGTTATGATACCTTGGATCTTGATCAATTTTGGTTCCTCCGTTAATTATATGAATTTAAAGACCCTTAGGTGGCTATCTTTAGATATACAACATCTAGGATGAGAAAAGTTTTGGTCCAAGTTTTCAATAAAAAGGGACAGAAAACTATTAGGCCATTCATTCTCAGATTTGGAAGTCTCTACACAAAAGCCAAATTTAATGTGATCGATGCAAACACTTCATTTAGAGCTCTTTTAGGTCGACCATGGCTTCATGAATATGACATTGTCCCATCTACACTACATCAGTGTATGAAATATATAAAAGATGAAGAAGATTGTAAGATTGTGGGTGATATGCAACCTTTTTTGGTGCATGAAATGAAGATATACCAAGATGCTAACTACTTTCTTTCGAAGGAGTCAAAGCTAGATGAGCAGCTAAAAAATATTGCATCTACTTCAAAATCAACAAAAGAACAAGTTAAAGAGAATGGTGAAAAGAAACCAACTAAAAGAAAGGAGATCGCTTCAAATATCTCTAAGGATATAAAGAGCAAGTCCAAAATAAATAGGATTGTCCCTCATTTGGGCAGTGATACTGAAGATGAAGAGGAATGTGCTCCTGTCAAATCCAGAAGCTCATGTAGATCTTCAAGCAAAGTGTCGAATGAGGAGGACCATTTCAACTCTAACTATGTGTTTGAATCTTCTTATGAAGATAAATTACAATGCACATACTTGAAAATAATCATTGATCCGGTGGTAGTGGAGACTACGCTCATAGTCACTCCTATTCTTCCACAACATTTCAAGGAAGTCATTGCTCGGGAAGTTCATAATGTTGAAGAATTGGTGACCTTCTATGTGCCTCCCCTCCCTGGAAAGCATGGGCCAGGAAGCCTATTTTATAAATGAGGGATGCCAAGGGGAAGATCCATATTGGGTAATGCAATTGTCGAGGAAGAAGCTACGCTCATAAGGATGCCAAAGTATTATCCTCCAAAAATGCAAAACTTAATGCGCAAGCACGGAATCTCTGTTAAAGCAAATAAATAAAGGACCGAATTCTTTGAAATGATGTGGTACCCAAAGGGTTCTCAAATTATTGGTATAAGAAATAAGCACACTACTAGAGGCCTTGGTTCATCTAAGACAATCGTCCACAAGAAGATGCTTGTTATGTTGTAACAGGAGTGAAAATTAAAAATGATAATGAAAATGAAGGTGATTTCTTTGAGATTAATCTTGCAAATGATGAAGAAGTAGCGGAGCACAGGAGATTGAGGATGGTGGGCGGCATTGGATTAAAAATTAATCTAGGCGAAAGATCCTCAACCAATGTTCATCAGTGCCCTACTTCCTGAAGATAAAGTGGAAGAATTGAAAATAGTGCTCTGTGAATTCTGGGACTGCTTTGCTTGGAGATATGTAGAGATGCCAGGCTTATCCCCTGATGTGGCGGTTCACAGATTAGCAATCAAAACAGATGCAACACCAGTCAAGCAAGCCTCTAGCGAAATAGAAATTGAAAATGTGATTGCAAAAGACCAAAAATCATTAAAGCTAGTTTTATTTGAGAGAAATATATATTTGGATAGCTAATATTTTCCTAGTGAAGAAGAATGGTTAGATTCGTATCTGTATCGACTTCAGGGACTTAAATAAAGCATGTCCAAAGGATGACTTTTCACTCCCTATATCAGAATTGTTGGTGGACAACACCTCAAATCACGATATATTCTCATTTATGGATGGATCGTCAGAATATAATCAGATTAAATGACTCTTGAAAATGGAAAACATACTTCATTTAGGATGCCAATTAGCATATCTACACTCATGCCGGCTTGAAGAATCAGGCATACCAAAGGGCCATGACATGCATATTCGATGAGCTGATTTATCAAAAAGTAGAATGCTACATTGATGACCATATTGTCAAAAGTATAGATCTCAAAGATCATCTTGACGGCTTAAGAATCATCTTTGAATAAATCAAAAAATATGATCTCAAGATGAATCTTCTCAAATGTATCTTTGGAGTCTCCTCGAGAAAATTTCTTAGATATGTTGTGCGTCATAGATGGATTGAAATTGATCCCAATAAAATTAAAGCAATAGTTGAAATGCCTCCTTTGAGGAGCCTTGCCAACTCCGTTCCATGCAGAGACATCTTGCATTCATGAGAAGATTTATATCAAATATGTCAGATAGTTGTCAACTTTTCAAAGTTGATGAAGAAGGTCAATCCTTTCAAATGGGATAAAGACTGTCAAGAGGCTTTTGATAGTATCAAGAAGTATTTGTTGAATCCGCCTATTCTTGCAGCACTGATCTCAAGATGCCTCTCATATTGTACATAATAGCACTAAAGGAATCTCTAGGTGCTCTGTTGGCATAACATAATGAAGAAAGAAAGGAGAATGCTCTATACTACATTAGTCAAAGGCTGATAGGAGCAGAAATGCACTATTCTCTAATTGAGAAGCATTATTTAGCATTAATCTTTGCTGTTCAAAAGCTACACCATTACATGCTATTTGATAAAATTACTCTCATCTTAAGGATCAATCCGTTGAACTTCTTGATGACAAGACCAACGTTGATAAGTCGCTTGGCATGATGGGTTGTTCTTCTGCTACAATTTGACATTACATATGTCCCCAAAAAGCGGTGAAGGGGCAAATTCTAGTAGACATCTTTGCTGCACACCCCATCCTGATAGATTCATTGCTCAATGATGATCTTCCCAATGAGCATATCATGCATATATATGAAAAGGAAAAGCAAAAAAATATGGAAACTATATTTTGATGGAGCTTCATCCATCAAATATACTCACCCCTCAAATCTCTCAAAGGCTCGAGCTGGCATTGGCCTCATCTTAACTATGCCAGAGGGTGGTATAATGAGGCACTCCTATAGGTTAACTAAGCCATAAACTAACAATGAAGTGGAATATGAAGCGTTGGTGGCAGGTCTGGAGGAATCCATCTCTATGGGAGTCCAAAATCTACAAGTTTATGATGATTCTCTAGTCATCATTAATCAAGTGCTGGGTATCTACAAAATTAACAAGCTTGAATTGGCTCACTACCACAAACAAGTTCTCGAGCTTATGAAGTAAATTCCAAACATCATTATAACTCAAGTTTCTCGATACAAGAATAACAAAGCTTATTGCCTGACTAAGTTAGCTAAAGAGATGGCGAGTATGGATGACGATGGTTTTATACTAATTAGTGTGTGCACTCGTCGGGTCTTAGAATCAATAAATCTAAAATCCCCGTTAAAAGAGGGTCATTAAATGCAAGTCAACAAGATGCAACTCACGTTGCTCCTCACACTTCCTTACAAATTGCTCATTAAAATCAACAAGATGAGGTTTGGACTATTCAGGAGGCAAGACCTTAATTTGAAGAAACTCCAACACCACAAAATGAAATCCTCACGGTGGAAGAGAAGGAAGATTGGAGACAACCCTTCATCGACTACTTTAAAGAAAGCAAATTACCAAGCAATAAGTCGATGTATGCACAACTTGAGAAAATGCTTTGACTATATGCTTATATTGGCAATAGCCTATATCGTAGGTCCTTCGAGCAGATGTGTCTACGGTGCTTGGGAATAGAAGAAGCCAACAAGATAATTGTTGAAATTCATGAAGGACTTTGTGGCGCACACCAATCAGGTCCTAAAATGGCTTTAAAATTAGAAGAATGGGATTTATTGTATCAATCATGCCAAGAGATGTCATAAGTTCACAAGTTCATGTCATTCATCATCCTTCAAACCCGTTACTGCATCAAGCAAATCTTTGAATCTTTGGATATAATTGGACCAATTGACGCCATGCCATCATCTAGTAGTCCGATTATTTCTCTTAGTGGGTTGAAGATGCCATTCAAGAAGTCACATCCGGGTAACTTCTTCACCCAAATATTATCTGATTTGGTGTACCACATGTCAAATTATCTCAAATAATGGTTTAGCCTTCAAAAGCACTAAAATCTATAGATTTGCTTATCGATTGGCGATACTCGTCAATTTATAATCCGAGAGAAAATGGCTTGGCTGATGCTTTCAACAAAACACTAGTCAAGTTGCTTAGAAAGATCCTCATCAAAAATAAAAGGGAGTGGCATACTAAGCTTGTGGAAACATTATGGGCCTACCGTACCACTTATAAAACACCTACAAAATCCACTCCCTATGCACTAGTGTTTGGAGCTGAAATAGTTATACCACTTGAAGTTGAACTATCCTCACTCCGAAAGCTATTTAGCATAGTCTTACTCAAGATGAGAATGCCGTCTATGAATGGAAGAGCTTGACCCGCTTGATGAAGTTAGGCTCCAAGCTCAGCAAAATTTAGAAGTCTACTGGGTAAGGATGGCCAAAGCATTCGATCATACAGTGCATCCTCAAACTTTTTAAGAAGGGGAGTTAGTCCTGGTGCTGAGAAGATTGATTATCCCTCACCATAAAATTGGAGGTAAATTTGAACCTAATTGGGAAGGGCCCTTCATCATTGATATGGTATATCAAGGAGGAGCTACCAACTCGTTGATTTCAAAGGAGAAAGACCAATGCCTCCAATAAACGGTCGATATTCTAAGGAAGTATTATGCATGAATGTGTAATCAAATGAATATCATACTTAAAGCTTTCATAAGTTTTAATTGGAAATTCTCTTGTAATGCAAGAATGCATTTCCAAGATAAAACAAAAATCTCCCTATTAAATAGGGGGCATTTTGTATATTTTTTAGGTCGACATCATGCCCTAAGGCCGAAATCCAAAAATGAATGGTTATAATGATAAATGTAAGTCTCATATGATCATTATAACTGTGAAAATGAAAAAAATAAATTTGATGTCATCATACTTATGAAACATTAAAAGATCCCCCTATTAAATAGGGGGCATTTTTTAAATTTTATAATATGCTAGGACTTCTTTGTATTTAGGTTGACATAGTGCCTAAGGCCAAGATCCTCATATACATGTTCAAATTATGTATTTAAGTTCGTAATTCTAAAATCTTATTGGCCAGAAAGAGATATTTTCAAGCCTACAAATTATAATAAATCAAGTTGGAAACAAATCTTTTATCCATACATCAAATCTAGGGCTTGAGTGGGTGATAAAGATGGACTCAACAAGCCCAAATATGGCAAAGTTGCTGACATGTCTGCTTACTCAACACGCCATAAAAGGCTGTAGTAAGAGATCCCCCATCTCATTAGCCTGATGATAAAATCCTCCATCAATTTCTTAAGTCCAAGACTCAAGTGGGTGCATAAGGTCGGACTCAACACGCTCAAATATAGCCGAGTTGTTGACAGGTCTGCTTACTTAATGTGCCACAAAGGCAATATAAGGGATCATCCTCTTTCGTTAGTTTAAAGGCAAGAGCATCCAAATTTTTAAACCCCTCCAACTTGGTGAGTTCAAGTGGCCCAGACTGGGACTAATGGTCGCAATATCATTTTCCAAAATCTAACAAGAAAAATATCTTAACTCAAGAAGGCACTAAGTTGAGTTTGGTATCAATATTAAATATAAAATCTCAACTCATTCAACAAGTTTGTCATGCAGAAAGCAAAGACCGAAAGAAACTCTTCTTTAGGAAGTCCAATCAAGCAGAAAGTAAGGGATCGAAGAAGTCATCCTAATGTTCATACAAAGCTGATGGATGAACACATTACTAGATTGATAACTCAACATTATAGACCTAATATAAGCCGGAAGGCTAGGTCATCTATATGTACCCTTCAACAAGTCCATCAAGGTAGGAAGCATGACTAAGGGCATACATACACTTTCTAACAAGTCATTCCTTCATCATGTCTGTCAAGCACAAAGCTAGGATAGAAGGAGTTTTTTTAAGTCTTAAACAAACAAAATTAATTTGCCATTAAACCCATTAAAGCATCAAGCTAGGGCGGAAGATAATCTTTTATTCGCCTGATAAGTCAATGAAATAATCCAAGAAAGCTAGTTAAGAAACTCTCAAGGCCAAGACAAAAAACCACCAAATTACCAAAATAATGTCTCTATTGAAGTTCTCCATAGCATAAGAGGCTAGAACTAAAGATATGACTATCTCTGGAAAATAATTTTAATAGCTTATGATGAATCCCAACCAAGTTCATTTGATCAATAGAATCAGCAAACAATGGTGATTTCCCACTCGATCAGCTCCTAATACCTAAGTCCAAAGACTGTGTATTTATTGCCTTATGTTTTATTCATAAGCAAGCATTCATCTCAACTATTATTCATAAATATTCATACAATGCTCAAAAGAAATAACATTGGCATAAAGACATAATTATGAAGGATATAATCACTAATACAGATGAAATAGTACAGTCACGAAGATTACATCAAAAGTAAAGTAGTACAACTATAGAAGCTACATCAAATGAAAAGATAAAAAAAGAGGTACATCAAGGTAGTCGACTCTGTAACTCTCAGAGTTGTGTAGTAATGGTGGAAAGTATTTGGTACTCTATTTCAACAACCTAAAGCTCTTCTATAGCTCAAGCTAGTGCAACGTCAGCATCTATCATAGCGCGATGTCTGATTTCATCGACGCTCCTCTCTAAAGCCCAAGTCAATCTATCCTGCTGCATCTAAAAGTCGCTCTTGCAGGATAACAAACTTGTAAACTCCTTCCAAAGACTCTTCAATATGATGGTGAGCTTGCCTATCTCACTCCCAATGTCAGTGGATCTCTGGAGGAGTCTCCTCAAAGCCTCTGAACTATTCTCAAACTCATCATGAGCCAAGTTAGCAGCTTCCTGTCGAATCTTGACTCGCTCGCGAAGCTCTAGTACTGATGCTCTGGTCCGTGTAATGGAAGAGATTGCATTCTCCAGATTATGAATTAAGTCTCTAGGCATAACAACTCCCAATATCTAAGCATATCCTCCTTTAATACAATAAGAGCTGAAAGATCCAAAATGTCATTTGCAGATGTAATAAAGTGATCTAGTGACTCTGGTGACCCTGAAGTTAGCCTCTAGATTACATCCCATAAGAACATGAGGCAATTATCTTGCATGTCATGATTACGAGGGTCTAGAGCTGAAGGGTGTCTATGATATATCTCGGATTGATAATCTACTTCCTCAGGGGCTGCGCAAAAGAAACATAAATTTATCAATATTATCTTCAAAATGGAATAACGCACTATAAATGTAAGCATTCAAAATGACTAAATGAGTAAAGTGTACCTAAGTCGGGCATCTCGATTGGAGTTCTCAAGTCCTCAAATAAAGGAGGTTCCGACATCGCAGTGATATCAAAGGTTAGTGGAACAAGAGCAGAAGTGTCAAAACCCTCACCATGAATTAGATCTCTTAGCTCTGATGTTTCTCCCAGCCAAAAAGTAGAAGTGAATCCCATAGAAGAAGGCACATCAGTCGGAGGCTCCGTGACTACTAGAGTGAAAATATCAGTCAAAAAAGTGCTGAACTGTCTGATCCCAAGGTCCCCAAAGGTGGTAGGATCAACACCAACTGACATCCTAGGCTAAAAGTAACTTCTTCAAGAGTTAGAAGTTATCATGGAGTTGAACTAGTAGACCAATCTGCTAAAGCTCGAGGAGGCTCCATCTGATGAAGGTGTCTGTGTCTACTTGATGGAGTGGGCACCTAAGCATGACTAGGAGATGGATCACGGACCCGTACTCAAGGAAGGGAAGTATCATTCCTTGTAGTTGTTCAAGCATCCTCTCCTCCACCTATCATGCATACTACATATATATATATATATATATATATATATATATATATATATATATATATATATATATATATATATATATATATATATATATATATACACACACACACACACACACACACACACACACACAAACAATGATTAAAAAAATGAAGTTAAGTGACAAAAAGGGTCAAGGGATGGTACTGGTAGTGCCTTTGGTGCTACGAAAAGCTCTTTGTCCTCAGGGAATTCCTAATGACTACACTTGATGCTCATACCTACGAGCTCCTCGCTCCATGAAGGCTGCAAATGATAGGCGTACCCAAGTCAATCTGATATAGCTCACTCTAGTTTGGCTTCTTAAAGGGGCCAAACAAACAAAACTAGACCCACTACCAAGTCTCAACGTGTGTCACACAATAGAAGTAATGTAAAAGTGAGTCTCACTATATGCTGTCTTAGTGTTTTAAGTATCTACAATCCTTGGGATAAGCAGCCTCCCATCATAAGCAGTCACTTGAGAGTAGATAAATTGATGAGCCACGCGATTGGGTTGATAGCCTTCTAGAATAACCAAGTGATCATATAATATAAGATAATGCTAATGAAATACTCGGTAATCTGTATCGTTCATCCACCATGAAGTAAAGTGTATCTGCCTCTACCATCAAGCCCATCAGTAATGTCAAATACCATCAAGTCAGGTGGCAGGCCTACTATCTCAGGTTAATGAACCACCAAAAATCGATCCGTAACCAAATACGGAGCAAAGAAGAATAATCATATTCTCTCCCGCTCCAAGGTAGAAGATGCATGATATAGCTGAATGATAGTTGGAAATCCCATATCCAGAAAGAATGGCGGGCACTCCAGACATGCGGAAGCTCCCTGAACATGAAGATGAACCCATGCATATATAAATTGCCAAGGTAAAATGATGTCATGTAACTCAAGTGAGTCACCGAAATTACTCCAAAAATGTTGTACATCCGTGTCAATACAACAGGGGCTAAAGAAATACACTCACCTCGAGCAATCCTGCTAGCAGCTAATAAAACTCCTGGATGGATAAATCCCTCTTTGGTAGGCAATACAAAAATAGAAAGCCAAGTAGCTATGAATCCAACTACAAATTAATCCTCATCCATACCTCGTGTAGTAGGAGATGCATGTCCAATGGGTGAAAGAGGCTCAATAGTTTCCTCAGATAAATAATTGTCATGATACAGCCAAGTCAAATGGATCATGCAATGACACTCTTTCCTGAGATAGTGCACTCTCCTGTAGGAAGCTACGAATCCAGATGTTTACTGAAAGTGTGGCTCGTGAACATGATAAAGAGCTTGATTCCCTGAAAGTCTGTCGATAATGGATTAAGAGAGCAAGATGGACAAGTGGAATGACTAATTCTCCTCGTCTATTCCCACTAGCTGAAGGTCATTTTCCAAATAACTCATCGTCAAGAGGGACACATTCCTCATAGCGACAACCAAATATTGGGAGCCCTGAAATAGCCTGTAGTTCCCATAGTGTAATTGTGAACTTCTCAGAACCAATCCAACATGTGTTGTTATTTGAATCCCAGAACTTTGCCACCCTATAACCCATGAAGGAATGCTACTAAGATCAAACAAAGAAGCATATATTGCTTGGTAAACCCTAGCTTTCTGCAATGAATTCTTGTGTGCCAGTAAAATATAGCGAGCCCATGCCACATATCCAGGCGAAGGGCTGGAGATCTGACCTATTGAGGAGTTTGTGGCCAGTCTAACGAACCTGATTATAATTGGCGGTGACTCAATAGCCTTGACTACCCCTTTTGATCAATAATATCAGGTTGGATGCAGTATATCACAAGGCCCATAGTTGATTTGGTCCACAATGCTGTCTAAGGGATTATACTCCCTGCACTTCAGCTTAATAGTGCTCACCCATTCGGTTGGATCCTTAAAACTGAATGAGCTTAGTGCATGATCTGGGAGAAGAGGAGATCGTGCAAAGAAGTTGCGATAAGTGTCACGTACCCTCAGCATATCTCTATATTGTTCAAGCCTGCCTGCAATATTAACATCTCCTTGAAGGTTGTGAGCATCAATAGCAGACCAAATAGCCTCTTCGCTCGACTCCTTAGAGGGCATTCCCTCAGACCTCCTCTAGTTGAACATTTTCCTGTTAAGCCAATAAGATGATGCATTCGTAAGGGCAAGAATAATGATATAACAAATGCATATGGAGGAAAGCGACAGTTGCATGAAATTTGCTTTGATGTTGAAGTTCAATTCATAGCTTGTGTTGGAGATTAAAAGTAAGTTATATAAAAAATTACAAGACTAACAAAGTCTAAATGGCATCATGCCTAACTCAAATTATGAAGCGTGGTCAACGAGTTGCAACAAACATGGTCAGCTATTTGTGCACCATATTTGTTGGGGGGCATTTGTTGATCCTCAGATATATAATCCAGTCTACTCGGGGTATAATAAGAACGACAGATTATAAATTAATATCACATGAGTCAAATTGAAAAGACTTCATTTCATGCAAAAGCCTATTGGATGATATCCACTCATAAAATAAACGGTGTCATTGGGCTTAGAATATTAAAAGTACTCTTGCGGGGTATTCAAATCATTAAAAATTGTCAAGAGAGAATCAACATATTTGGCATACGAGTGCAATAATACATAGTTCGGGACGTATAATAATAATGAATTACAAAAAGAAGAAGCAACGTGCATATTATTCAAAAAAAATAATAGAGAGAAATATTAGATAAGTTGACTCAAGAAAACATAATTAAATTAAAATTAACATAACTTGAATTATATTAATAAAAAAGAGAAATTTAAATATACAAATAATCCATATAATATATATATATATATATATATATATATATATATATATATATATATACTATCAATTTGGAGATATAACTATTATCATTTAATTATTATTTTTTTTTGAAATTGACTAAATTAAATTAAATCACACAAGTTGTAAACAAACATTAAAATAATAAATTAAGTAATTTAAATTAAAACCAAAATGAAATTATATTAGATTACACACATTATATATATATATATATATATATAAAGTGATATAGTTAAAAAAATGGAGCCAACATTTTATCACTTGCTTCTCCTTTCAAAACACTAAAAAGAAAATATATAAAATAAAAAACCTCTTTTTTAATGATTTCACTGTCTCAAGAGAAAATATTACGTCCGGAGTCTGCACATAGCTTTATGTGCGAACTCCAATCCTGGCCTAACGCGTGTCCAATGGTTTTTTTCCCGTTTTAGCTTAACGACTCAGAATCGACGAGACACCACCGTTTATCCCGCCCAACTTACCGCATTCAAACAATGGAGAAGAAAAATGAGACGGCATCGTCAACATTCCTCATGACGCTTTAGGGGTTTCTCTCAGCCTCCCGCTTCGGCCGTCCTCCCGCTGGTTTAGCAAATCTTGCTAATAACTTCCATTGAGGTATAGGTGACTACATGAGGTATTTACACGTGTTCCAACTTTAATGAATTTAGGGTTTTCTATTATTCTTGTCCAGATGTGAACATTTTAGAACATTTGAGTTCTTTAAATGAACAGATGTATTTTAGTAGTTTTGAAGATGTTTTATATGTATTTCTAAGATGGTACACGCCATTATTTTCAAATTTTGAACCGATGTGAAATGTTTAGTATATCAGTGGTAGATGTTCATGCTTCAAGATGAATTTTGTGGCCTGATTAGAGATAATAGTATGTTCAGTCGATAGAATTAAAATTTTGTGGCCTGATTTTTGCATCTGTACTCTCTATACTCTCATGAGAGTACAGAGCATTTTGGTCATTTCTTTCCTATTTCTTTGGCCTATTCGGAGGAAATATGTTCATTACAATCTATTAGGAATAATTTGGAGGCCTTTTGGTTGGTTTTAGTGTTATTTTGCTCATCTCTACTTGAGTATAAATGATGGACATTTTTCTAGTTTCTTTGGCGATTGTTGATTATGTTCATTATATTAAAGCAATTTGTTTGGATGGTTTAGAGAATTTTTGCATCGTACCAGATTCTCTGAGTACTCTCATGAGAGTCAGCATTTTGGTCATTTTTTCCCATTTCTTTGGCTGTTTGGAGAAAATATGTTCATGCAATCCATCGAATAATTTGGAGGTCGTTTGGTTAGTGTTATTTTGTATCTTTTGAGAGTATGATTTGTGGATATTTTTCCGCTTTTTTTGGCGGTTGTTCGATTATCATTATATTATATTGGAAGCAATTTGGAGGATGTTTGGATGGTTTCTAGGGAATTTTGCAGTACTCTATACTCTCTGAGAAATGATTAATATTTTTTTTTCCAGTTTCTTTGAGTTATTACACATAATTTGGAAGCATTTGACTTTTGGATGATTGGAGATTTTGATCTGTACTCAGACTCTCTACTCTCATGATGAGCATTTTGGACATTTTTCCTGCTTTGGCATTTGGAGGAAATATGTTCAGTAATCCATCGAATAATTTGGAGGCTATTTGGTTAGTTTTTTAGTGTTATTTTGCATCATACTCTTTGTACTCTGAGAGTACATATAATTGGATATTTTTTCCAATTTTGGCTTGTTGTGATTATGTTAATTACATTACATTGATAGTAATTTGGAGGATGTTTGGATGATTTCGAATTTTGATCACTGTACTCTCATGAGAGTCTGAGCATTTTGGTCATTTTTTCCTGTTGTTTTGGCTTATTTGGAAGAAATATGTTCATTACAATCTATCAGGGACAATTTAGAGGCTGTTTGGTTAGTTTTTTAGCATTATTTTGCAGATAATTGTACTCTGAGAGTACGATAATTTGTGGACATTTTTCCATTTCTTTGGCCCGTTATTCAGATTATATTCATTACATTACATTGCAATTTGGAGGGGATGTTTGGATAGTTTTGGGAATTTTATGCTTCAGTACTCATTCTCAAGCATTTAGCATTTTGGTCATTTTTTTCTTGTTTCTTTGGCATGTTTGGAGGAAACATGTTCATTACAATCCATCAGGGATAATTTGGAGGTTATTTGGTTGGTTTTTTAGTGTTATTTTGCATCTATACTCTTTGTACTCTCTTGAGAGTACAGGTAATTTTGTCAACATTTTTTTTTCAGTTTTTTTGGCCTAGTTGTTCAGATTATGTTCATTACATTACATTGGAAGCAATTTGGAGTGATGTTTGGATGATTTCTGGGAGATTTTTGTATCAGATCTCACTCTCATGAGAGTACGTAACATTTTGGTGATTTTTTCGTTTCTTTGGCTTGGTTGTTGATTATGTTCATTTACATTTGGAAGCAATTTGGAGGGCTGTTTGGATAATTTTTGAGAGATTTTTGCATGAGAGTACAGAGCATTTTGGTCATTTTTTTCCTATTTCTTTAGCCTGTTGGAGGAAATATGTTCATTACAATCCATCAGGGATAATTTGGAGGCTATCTGATCAGTTTTTAGTATTATTTTGCATCTGTACTCTCTGTACTCTCTTTAAAGTACAAATAATTTTGTGGATATTTTTTTTTTCTTTGTGGTTATGTGTTCATTACATTACACAATTTGGAGAATTTGTTTGGATGATTTCAGAGATTTTTGCATGAGTCTGAGCATTTTGGTCATTTTCTATTTCTTTGGCTTTATTTGGAGGAAATATGTTCATTACAATCCATCGGACAATTTGGAAATTTGTTTGATCAATTTTAGTGTTATTTTGCATCACACTCTGTACTTTCTTGAGAGTCTGATAATTTTAATGGACATTTTTTTTCAATTTCTTTGGCTAGTTGTTGATTATGTTCATTACATTACATTGAAAGTAATTTAGAGATGTTTGGATGGTTTTAGAGAGATTTTTGCATTTGTACTCTCCTCATGAGAGTCTGAGCATTTAATCATTTTTCTTTCTTTGGCTTGTTTGGAGGAAATATGTTCTCAATCCATGAGGAATAATTTGAGGCGTTTGGTTGGTTTTAGTGTTATTTTGTATCACTCTATGTACTCTCTTGAGAATCTGGGATTTAATGGAATTTTTTCCAGTTTTTTTGGCCTGGTTGGAGGATTATGTTCTTTATAAATCAATTAGGAATACTTTGGAGGATGATTGGTTATTTTTTATGGTTGATTTGCATCTGTACCTTCATTAACTAACTTTTCATTTTGAAGTTTACCATGTAATGGAAAAATGATAACTTTGAGATCAGCCTGCGTTAGAACTGATAATATTGCAGCATGATTTACTGATGAAGTCATTGACATTTTAAAGAGGCTTCATCTGCATCAATTCATTAGACTCCATGAAATTCAGCAAGACTCAATAGCCATTACCTCAATCCTATCTTAATGGGAGATATAGAAGCAGGCTTTCTTTCTAGGTGGGTAGTGCATTTTTTTCACCCCCAATGAAGTTGCAATAATTATAAGGATGTCAAACAGAGGGGAGAAGGTCTTATGGTAGAAATTCCCGCCGTCACAGTTCAGTTCAGTGGACTATAAGACTATGCTTGAGCATGTGCTTCGTTGCACGTGCGGTTTGTCTGATTGTACATACATTTTCTGTTGTCAAATCTTTTTTTGTATATCACAACTATAGGGTGGCATCGATTGATTGCCTGTGATGACATAGATAAATTTCTTTGAATACAACTGGCGGATCAGAGCTTTCTAGTTTCATAATTTGATCATATTATATCAAAGATTCATTCCTAGAGGACACTCGGGTACACGAGTGGATTTGTCACTCTTCTTATGGTATGTTTTATATCTTTGGTTATGTATTATTTGATTCATTGAAGTTAACTTACATAAATATTAATTGTAGATGCAGGCGAGCACATAAGCATCATGAGGATCTCCATTTGCAAAACCCGTATTATCGATGGCCAAAAATAAAGTTTTCGGAAGCCTTGGTTTAGGAGGACAGGTGACATATAATAATATCACTTATTCTTATAATTATGTATTTATTTATGTTGTAGTCATCACATTTTTTATCGGTTTAACACAGGTCTGCCTTTCATTCGAGGACATATAAGAAGAGGAGATGGCTCCAATCATTTTCCACCCAACATGCATACATGTTGCAAGATCCCATTCTAAGTCCAGTTGCCCCATTGAATCTCTCCTCGATATTCTCCCCATCCGGTGTAGCTTGCCCTACTACTACCCCCATAGAAGGCTTTGCGGTGGAGGATACTTGTTTTAGGGACTTGAAAGATAATCTTCAAGAAATAATGATAGAGAAGAATGTGATTGATTTGCAGTTCTCGAGGAGGTTCTTCTTTGGGTGGTGGTCCATCCCTACTTGGGGAAGCTCTGGAGGTCACCTGGGGAACTCTTGAGGGAGGCAATCCGGGAACTCTTGAGGAAGATCTGGGGCACACATGGAGGCCCCCAGGAGGTTAGCACAGAGAGTTCCCTTGTGGAGGTAACTATATAGCCAGCCCCTCAGGATACTCCACTTTGGGAAGCCCCGCAAGCCTCCAGGGAAGCCCCTCGCTGGAGTCTACCATAGGGGAAGCTATTATGGAGGCCTCCAATGCACATGAAGATGCCCCCAAAGCCTTTAATCAACAGCATTGAATGTGGTGTGAAAGCTCGACAGATAAGGAAGAGGAAAGTTGTTAGTTCCCCCTTCACACACACTTACAGGAAGTCACGAGCAAGAATAAGTTATGTGGTGGCCTCCACTCAAGATGAGAAGCCAACAGAGAGGTATTAAGTTACTTTCTTTTAAATTTGAGATAATAGTAATAGATTTCACTAAATTTTTTATAGGTTCGAAAGATGATCCAATAAAGGTCGATGACCCACAGAGCTATTGTAGTGGAGGAGCATCGAGGTATGAATCATCTCTAGATCGATCCTTAATTCATAGTGAATCTAGCTCTTTATCATTAACTTTCATCATCAGTAATTTTGTTGCATCCAGCAGAGGCACATCATTTTGTTGAGTTCTCATCCAGAGATGTTTTGCCTAAGCCGATTCTCCAACATAAATGTAACATATAAAATAGCTCCACAAATAAACATATTCTCTCCAAACAGGCCAAAGAAAGTGAAAAAATGAGCTAAATACAGAGAGTACAGATGAAAAAATCATCCAAACATCCCTCAAAATAGCTTCCAATGTAATGTAATGAATAAATTTTCTCCAAACAGGCCAAAGAAACTGGAAAAAATGGTCAAAGTCGTCTGTACTCTCAAGAGAGTACAGAGAGTATAGATACAAAATAATACTAAAAAATCAACCAAATAGCCTCCAAACAAGTAAAGAAATCATCATAGAAATATAAACAGTATTATATCAAGTTACCCATGAGTTAAGAAGAGTACAGAGAGTACAGAGAGTACAGAGAGTACAAAAAGTATAGAAAGTACAAAGAGTATAGAGAGTACAAAGAGTACAGAGGGGACAGTCTTCTTGCTCAGTAAGGCTTCTTTTGCTTAGTATTTTTTACCTTAAGATGCTCTTTAAGGGCTTCTTCACTGGAAGTGCTAACTTCATAGATAGCACATTCTCTCTATGCCATAAGACCTCCCCTTTGTTTGGCATCCCTATTATCACTGCAACTTCATCGGGGGTGATGCTCTTTAAGGCTTCTTTTGCTTTGTGTTTTTTACCTTCAAGATGCTCTTTAAGGGCTTCCTCACTGGAAGTGCTGACCTCACAGATAACACATTATCTCTATTCCATAAGACCATCTCCCATCTGTTTGGTATCCCTACAATTACTGTAACTTCATCGGGGGTGAAAGGAATGCACTGCCCACCTAAAAAGAAAGCTTGCTTCTCTATGTCCTAACAAAACATGATTGAGGTAATGGCTATTGAGTCTTGCTGAATTTCATGGAGTCTAATGAATTGATGCAGATGAAGCCTTTGTAAAATGTCAATGACCTCATTACTAAAGAGTCAGAACAAAATGTCAGAGAGTTGATGAAAAAATCCTTAAAACATTCAAACAGCTGCCAAATTGCTTCCAACGGAATGTACTCTCAATAACCAGGCCAAAGAAACTGGACAACATGACCAAAAATTATATGTACTCTCATGAGAGTACAGAGAGTACAGATGCAAGAAAATACTAACAAATCAACCAAATAGCCTCCAAATTGTACCTAATGAACATATTTTCTCTAAATAGGCCAAAGAAATAGACAAAAAATGACCAAAATGCTTTGTACCCTCAGGAGAGTACAGAGAGTACAGATGTAATGAAAATAATCTCAACAACTAGTTTGAAGAAATTGGAGAAAATGACCAAAAATCATCTGCACTCTATAGATGCAAAATAACACTAAAAAAATAACCAAACAGCCTCTAAATTTTTTCTTCATAGATTGTAATGAACATATTTCCTCCAAACAGGCCACAGAAAGTGAAAAAAATAACTCAAAATGCTCTGTACTCTTAGGAGAGTATAGAGAGTACAAAGAGTGCAGATGCAAAAATCCTCTAGAAACCATCCAAACATCCCTCAAAATTGCTTCCACTAGTATGTAATAAACATAATCTGAACAACCAGCCAAAAAAACTGAAAAAAATGACAAAAATTATATGTACTCTCAAGAGAGTACTGAGATCAGAGTAAAAATAACAAAAAAAAATCACCAAACTCTTCCAAATTATTCGGATGGATTGTAATAAATATATTTTCTTCAAACATGCCACCACATAAAGTGGAAACAAGCAAAATACTCTATACTCAAGAGACTATAGAGTATAGAGTGATGAAATCTCCCATAAAGATTAACCAAACAACCACAAAATTGTTTAATGGAATGTAATGATCATATTCTCCATCCGTGCAAAATAAATTGAAACATATCTCATTCACGAGAGTCAGAAGATACGAAAAAATCCCTCAAAATAAGCAAAGTCCTTTTGCAAAACTCCAAACAAGGTAGAAAATATACACTAAATAAAAGAATTTCAAGGAATAACACTAACAAAATGTAAAAAAATATGAACGGTTGAGAAAAATTAGATGAATTTTTATTTAATACATCCTCGCCTATTTTCAAGGCCTTCGTTCTCTATCTTCAGGTTCTTTCAGAAAAGGAAATGAGAAAATCTCTTTCTCTCTCTAAGCTCAATTTGCAAGAAAAAAATATACCCCTAAACCCTAAATTAAGATATATATTTCTTTTAAATTCCTCAAGATTCTAATGGCGCTTCTCCTCATTTGTTTAACGAGGCGGTCGACGAAGTCGCCAGGGATAAATAGCGTGGTCGCCGTCATTCAGCTACAACGTTGCGCTAAAATGGGAAAGAAATCATCGACACGTAAGGAGATCAGAGGTAAGCTACATGCAGACTCTGGACATAATATTTTCTCTGTCTCAAACATCCAATAAGCTTCAATCCTTTCTTTACCCCATACTTGTTCAGGTGAGTTAAAGAAAATAATAATATTATATTAAATAATATTTTTTTTATAAAGAAATCAACAACTTCCCTCTTTTCTTTTATATCACTTTAGCCGAGCCCTCTAAATTGCCAAACTCATTTATTTCCACCGCCCTTCCAACCAATGGCAAGCCATCAGCACTCAAGCCCCATGCCTTCGCGTGAAACAGGTGAATGGATTTTATTTTTTAATGAGTCAGGAAAGCAAAAAAAGGAGGCGGGCTAGTTTTTGGAGAAAAAGAAAACACAGCTCTCTCCCTCCCTCACTCTCTCTTGGTCCGCTGCAGATCGCACAAGGAGGCAGGCTCCCTCTGCGTTTCCGGCTCCAGCTCGATACGACGTCGTTTCCTCCGGCCCTCTCCAAAATCTCGCACAACATAGTAGGTCATGCCTGGCGTCTCTCTCCTTCTCTCTCCCTATTCTCGTCGGCTCTCTCCTTCACCCTTCTCAATCTCATTTTAAGCTAACAAAAATGACTTCCTTCATTTCCTCTCATAATGCTAGCTCCACCTAAACACAATTATCTTAGCTGACAGCAGCAACTAGCTTGCTCCAACTTGCTGTAATAGATTCCTCAAACCGGGAAGCCATCGAAGCCAATCCCTCCTCACTTTGTTCTTACCGAAGCCAACAATTCCCATCTCCGACATGCATATCCTATTCACAATCCTTACTGTTTAGAACACCTCAGCCCAGGCCAACGATGCAGAAAATCAGCAAGCTTCCTTCCTCTACATATGCAGTCCGCATCTAATTCCCTTACATCTCCCTCTCTTCGGTTGCTCAACCCAAGTACATAGCTGCTCTATACCTTGCGCCAACCTCATCCTTCCATTTGCTACTATTAGCCATCCCTTCTCCAGCATTTAACCTTCATCTCCAACAACATACGGCTACCTATCCTTCCCATTTGAATGGAGATCTGAATGCATATTTCATGTGAAGTGCAGTAACCATGTAATCAGCTTCTCAGTTCATAAACTAGTCCAAAAGTTGTACGACTATAGGTGCTTGCTACCATATAGTTATTCTGCCTGCTCATATTTTGTCTAAGAAAAAATCTCCATCAAGATATATAGACTCATTCATATAGGATTGTTCCAACATCATCTAAAAATTCTTCTTACTAGGACTTCAACTCCATTTTCATTTTAGCAGAATTGATCGAGAAGGCTCTTTTTTTTGTTTGTTGTGATGATTACTAGTGTTCACAGTTGCCTTTCAAAATCTCATTCGTCAAAATTACAAAATAGTTTTGTATATGAGGAAGAGTAATATAATATCCTTAAATTAGCTTGTTGTAAGTTTGAGGGACAATGCATTATTCTTATTGATTATAAGTTAAAGGATATAAAAAATGAATGAATGAAGATTGAACATGCAAGAGTATATATTTATATTTTGTGTTATGCAGGTATGAAGATCTCATTTTGCTCAATAGAGACGAAGAAGACTATATGCTCAAGAAATTTAACGGGAAGACCACGCGGCCGCAAAGACATGACCGTATGCTGTAGAGTGACGGAAATACCGATGTACTAGATGACGCCCGGAGGTCATCAATTTTGACGACGGAGACCTAAACAAGAACAAATAAAAATGTTGATGAGCTTAAATTAAACTTATTTGAAAATGATAAATTAAAGAATAAACTAACATATATGCTCTTTTTTTCTAGGTATTTGAAGACCTTGTTATGCTCAGTAGAGTTAAAGGGTAGAAGATCATGTAGTGACACATCGAGGCATGAAGAAATATAAGGATCCTCACGACCTCACGAGACTATCAGAGGCTATCAAATTTTGGATTGATGGGAGACTTAAACAAGAACAAATAAAAGTGTTGATGAGCTTAAATTGAGCTTGTTTCGAAATGATAAATTAAAGAATAAACCTACATATAAAATTCTAAAAGTCCTTAAATAAGAATGAACTTACGGAGATTCAATGACTTATTGATGATTATAAATAAGACTTTTAATGAAGTTGAGGGTTTGTCTCTTAACAAGAAAAAAATTGAAGTAAAGCTTCTAGTGATCTTGATAGTTGCCTACGAGCACAAACAAAACTTACAGTGGATTTGAAAGCTCATCTTTTAATCAGGACAAGAATTAGATAAAATCTTTATAGAACTTGTAAAGAATCCAACAATTACCTACATGCTTAAAGAGGTTATAATAACTATTATACAAATAAGAATAATTATTCAAAAATATTGAACTAAAAAGGCTTGAAAACTCATCAATGAGCATAAATCATATTTCTTATTTAACGATCAAATTATGTTACGATTCATACTGAACAATTTGGATTGTGTTATATACCACATCAAACAAATCGTTCACAGCAAAAAGAATTTGAATGAGACTTATGATGAGCCTACGAGCTTCTCAACGATCACGAGCTAAGTTTAATTGAAACTTGAAAAATTCAATGAGCTATGAACTAGATGCAAATAAATAAATATTAATCTAAATTAATTGAACAAGATCTGAAATGTCAAACGATACCTAATTCGTAATATATTGTACAAGCGAACAGAAGACATTAATTAAGGCTTCAATTGAACTGTTGCATGCATTATGAAGTGGACCTATATTCAAATTTATCATCTCAAAATGCATGCAAATAATCAAAATTTTAATAAAATAAATAGTACACAAATCACGAGTCAATCTAATACTCAAATTTGTGATATTAAGATTCACTTAAATAACTCAATGAAGTGAGCTTTGCACACATTACGATGCATGATTAAAATATAAATACAATGCCTCAAAAGTGCACATGTGTTCTAAACACCCTTATGGGCCCCGACACTACGTTGAATGCTTAAACTTAATGTCTGAGGATGCTGTGCGGATTAATTCCCGGTTTGGTCTTAGGACCAAGTCTGGGTTAACAAAATCTAAAAATCCAATAATTATATTATAATATTTTTAATCAAATAAAATCTATAAGTAGGTAATTTTGTAATATGACAATAGATTTGATCCTCTATTATTAAATTAATAGAGTTAACAGGATCTGAAATAATAAATTAAGTGACCAACACCCTAATGATGGCTGTGTGAACTGAATATATCATCCGGAGGCATTTTCATAATAATAATAATAAATATTTATTCAAATTCTAATGTCAAAGCATTGTTAAATGATTATTCAAACAAAAAACTATAAATTAAATGAAATTATTTTTTAAAATTTAAAGTAAAATCCATCCACTCATCCGCGACCGTTTGTCGAGGATGATAAATTAAAAAAACTTTTGCTCACAAAGAACTAATGTCAAATCAAATACATAACTATTTTTACACTCAAATAATCTTAAGCCCGTAAGGCTGTGGCCCGTGTCCTCTGTTTGTATGGTTTTGCTACAAAATGACACCACATAAATAGAAAAGCTCCTCCCTCTGATTTGCGATATAACACCACTAAATTATACCAGGTGATTTGAGTTGAATTATAAAATGCATTTGGTTGGACAAAAATTTCTCTATCAACTAAGGTGGACATAAGCCTGTCTCCTTAGACAAACACCACCCAAGGTCTATAAGGATTTTTTGGATAACGTAACCCATGTGTTCAGGATCCTTCGATCGAGTCGACTACCTCCTCGACTAAGTAGACTAAGGACCACGATAGGAATGAGATCAGAGGCGCAAGGTCATCCCCAACCATCCGCTTTAAGCTAAATATAATGAATTTCATAAATCTCAATTCCAAAACTCCAAATGCTACTGCTATACGCTACACACTAAGCGACCTAATGACTAGCCTTAATCGAAAGTTCTCTCTGAGTATTGAGATGAGTAATTAACTATAAGTGCTTGCGCCTATAGGAAACCTGGAACCAGATCTAAAGTCCTCACCAAATGAGGGCGAAATATCTAGGTAGTGTCTTATCTACTATTCCATCTGTCTTCTGAAAATTTCACCGACATTTAATCTACTCTCTTCATGAAGAGGTCGGGTCAAATTTTGAGCCCATATATATATATATATATATATATATATATATATATATATATATATATATATATATATATATATATATATGATTGATGTACATTCATGATTCATGATGTTAGGATGGGTGTATAATTTTTTGGGAAATTTACATATAGCACTCAATTCTTAAGCATTACTAACACTTAAAGTTTGTTATTTAGAAATATAGTACTTTTTCTATGTATAACAATGGTGCCTTTCATTTTAAAAATGTGATGATGGTGCTATTTTGATATAATATTTAAGATTAAGGTGCTAGTTAGGTAAATATAAAAGTTTAAGTGTTAGATATGTTATTAGATAAGAATTATGAGCTATGTATGTCAATGGTGCTAAATTTTTTTCTAGTTTATAGGGAAGAGATATTGTCATACTTTATATCTATTCAATAAGGCAAGCAGATTTGTTTAACTTATGAATTGAAATTATGCAAAAAAAACTCTAGAAAAATAAAATTAGAGAAAGAAAAGAAAACTTTCATGTCTTTGCTTACTCTTTGAGTACTTGAGCGTGAGGAAAGTTGAGCTCGTAATAGTCCACAATCTCCTCCATCACCGGCCAGTGGCTAACACAGAAAATTCTATCATAATTAAATTCATTCTCTATGCAGAAAATATGAGCTTCACAGAGGTCGTCAATGTGAACCAAAGGCACTGAGCCCAACATTTCCTGAAGCAGCTTTAGTTGTTTATAGGGTATCTCTGCCCGCTCAATGGCGAAATTATTGCAGATACACTGCCGGACATATAGTGTAGGATTCCATTCCCTCCCACAAGAACACAGACTAAGCTCACCACTTTCATTTCTCTTTTCTCTCCTTTGTGTTGTAGGATAGAAATACCTTCTCGGTTAATGTTTTGACCTCAAATAATCCTATGCAATCCATGGATAATCTAAGTAATGGCATAACATGTTCGAGAGTTAACTATGATTAAACATAACAATGCTCAAAGACCGATTATATAGAAAATATGATTAGAAATATTTTAAAATCTACCTATAAAAAAATAAACATAATAATGTGTTATTCAGTCACATTATTTTTACAGAATAAATTAGCACTGAAAATTCTTGTGGTATTGATTTATTAACATATGAGAAAAATGATAGCTAGCTAGATAGCCCTTTTTGAAATGCATTAGGGTTGTTTGGTTCAATTCAATATTTTTGGAAAATATAGTTAGCTTCATGACAAAATCCTTCAAATAAGATTATTATCTAGCTATTAAAAGCAATATTGTATTATATTGTTGAAATAGTATAATATTTGTAATTTAAATTAACTAAAGGTGCTAATGATCTTCTGTTTCATTATCATTTTTTAGGCAATTCAATTATTTTGGTTTGACAACCGATACATAAGTGCTAATTTCACTAATCAACATTACATAGAAGATATCTTAATGACAAAAAGCCTGAAGTGTAATTACGGTAGAAATCTACTGATGAAGAAACATAGTAAAATAAGTGGGAGTTTAACAGATATGAACCAGTTTGAATTTCTGAGCATGAGCAAAGGGACAATGGAGAGGAGTCCAGCAAGTTTCATCCACAGAGTTTTTGAAGCTGAAATCCTCTTCCTTCTTTGGACAAGTAGACATGACGGCACCTGTGTATATGACTCTTCACTGACTCAGATCTCTCACAGGCTCCCATTATGATGTGCAAAGCGGTCAATGAAGCTTCTGTCGCGTCCTTACTCTGTTAAAAGAAATAGCAAAAAATTATTCTCTTTCTCTCACTCTCTGCAGACACACACACATATATATATTAACTATGGAAATAATAAAATTTATTCTTTATGTTTTAAATCGTAGAAAAGAAGAAGAAGAAGAAGAAGATAAGATGCCCGAGAGCTATGGTCATGAAGGAGAGGCATGGCGACGAGGAAGACACACTCGCATCCATTTATAGCTAACTCGAATTTTAACGCATCAGCCTATAGCTCCAGTCGCACAGACAGTGCTCAGCTTCTCCATTATTAACTGAGCTAGCTCGAGAATTACTTGCAGAAGTTTCAGAATTCACTGAAACTTAAAAGCTTGCAGGTTTTCTGCCGAATATTTTTTCTGTGGGTATGAGTAGCGCATCGTTTTAATATTATAACTTCAGAAAAAAAATTAGTATGTGGATGAGCAGCCACATCTAGGCCGTAGGATGGAGAACGAAGTCATTATCTTCGATTGGCTTACAAAAATAGCTTATAAGTTGATGGGTGGACGGCCCCAACCAGTGCAAGTGATAATATAAACAGTGTCAGCGAAAGACAATCAATATATAGCCTCATGAACATAGGACAAAAATGAACCTTCTTAACTTATCATTTTTTCTTACAAAAGAACATATGAGAGAAAGAGAATAAATAATATGTAGATTATATTCAAAACAAGTCTTTATCGTATTAGTCGCCTCCAATCTCAGCTCTATAATGTTCTCCAAATGTGAGATAACCACATGATTCCATTGACAATTCTTCATCATGAATCTGTTCATGTTGTTGAATTTCTTTCCCATGGATGGTCCATCTCAATGTGTAGATCTTTAAGCATAAGGAAATCATCTCATTAACAACTAAGGTAAATATATATATATTTTAATTTATGAAGATTCAAGCACATGTACATGTATATATTTCCACATTTTGAAAGTAATCTTCCATTCATTTTTAAGGCATATTTGAACTTAATGATAGCCGCTCTACAAATCTAAGTCCTTAAACTTTATATCACCACTGAGTTGGTATAAAAGATCATCAAGAATGGAATGGTAAAATCATGGTCTCGAATGATGATCTTATTGATGGCATGACTATCAACATACATGCACCATGAACCATTTTTTGGATGTACATTAAGCAAAAGTGTTACTCAAGTCCGTATGCCTCCCAATATATTTTACACATAAAATTCAAAATTTACTTATAAATCATGTCATATATTTACGCAACCATTTTCAATAAATCAATACCAATGAATCACTATTTTTGATAAATAGAAGTAATTCATATAGATAGTTTCAATGAACTAAAATAAATCTTATAAATTTTTTAGAAGTTTGTCAAAATACCTAAAATATCACAAAGCCTAAAATACCTAGTGAAAATGCAAAATAATTATATAAATATGTGGAGAATAAATAAAGTAGCAATATACTAAAAATTATATAGTGAAAATTTTTTGTTTTTTGAGATATCTCAATTTATACAAATTTTGCTCAAACGAAATACAAAAACTTTTGGCAAAAAGTAAAGTTTCGAAAATTTAATAGGGTAAGAATAGCCTACCTCAATGAGTTCATTCTTTTCAATTGGCTCACTAATGAAATCGACTATAAGACCTCCAAAACTAGCTCTCTCTCTCTCTCTCTCTCTCTATTTCTCTCACTTTCTCTCTCTATCCTTGAGGGCTAAGGAAAAAAATGAGTGTGGGAAAATCCATGAAATGGATTAAGATATTTATAAGATTTTTATATTTTTATAATAAAAGGATATAAAAGTAATCACTATACTCATTTAATTTTAATTAAAACCTTTTATATTAACTTATTTTTTTGTTAAAATTTATTGTTCCAAAAATTATGAGAAATATTCAATAAATACTAAAACATATCTAAAACACTATGGTAAAAACAGTTTGCAAAACGGATGCTAAATGACCATGGAAAACTTGTCTATTAATACATGCAAATTTCTTGAAAAAGTCAAATCAAATAAACAACTTTCTATTCTTATATATAAAATGCTAGTAAAAATTGAAGAAAATATTTATAAAATAGGATATCAATTATCCTATAATATGACAAAGATGATTTAAAAATCATACTTAAAATGAATCTTTCCTAAATATGAAACATCTTCCATGATTGTTGTTGACAGTTTTGCCAAATGGTCTGAAAATCTTGGTATGCTCATATAAATCTTCTAAAATATCAAATCCAACCACTTAATAGTGTAAACTAGTAATCATCATAGACCACTTGTTTAAGGCATATGCAATTTGATTGGGATTCTCTGATTTGTGTTTTAAATAAATATGAAATACTGATAAGTATTCATCCCAAGTGGCATGTTTTCCTTTCAATTTATTTTTTGACTTCGAAGGTATTTTAGTGCCTCATGATCAACAAATAAAACAAATTTGATTTCCAGTAAATAATAACTACAATGTTGTAACGCTCGCACTATCACATAGAATTCCCTATTATATGTGTAGTATATTTTCCTGGACATCATTGAACTTTTCACTAAAATAAGCAATTGGATGGCCCTTTCATCACATTTTACTTCAAATAGTTTAGAAAATCTAGGAGAGCTAAATTGGAGCATTGGTCTTCAACTATTTTAGGTACTTGAAGCTTGCTTAGGCTTTCTTTGTCCACATGAAATGACAGAGTTTAAGCAAGTCTATCAATGCAGTAGCGTCAGAGTTGAATTTTCTTATGAATAGCCGATAAAAATATGCCAAATCATGAGAATGTCACCTCTATGAAAATATCAGGGATCGACCACTTTCAAATAGCAATTCAACCTTGATTGGATCCATCTCAATTCCTATAGATGAAATTACTGAACCCAATTAGTTAATTTTATTATCTAAATATTCACATTTGGCAAGATTGGCAAAGAGTCCCAGCTCGTGCAAAAGATTAAAAATTTATCATAGATGTTGGATATGTTCCTCCAATGACAAACTATAAACTAGAATGCTCATTAAAATAAACCACAATAACTTTTTCTAAGAAAGGCCGAAAAACTTTATTCATTTAGCATAAAAAATGCTTGGTGCATTTGATAGTCCAAATGGCATAAAGATCCACTCATATAATCCATCTGGGGTTTTAATAGCCATTTTCCATTCATCTTTGGGGAGCATTATGATTTGATTTTAACTCCTTCTGAAGTCAATGTTTGAAAAGATAATGACTCTAGTAATTGATTGAATACATCATCAAGCCTCGATATCGAAAAAATGATATTTAACGGTTATTTTGTTCATTGCTCGATTGTCTATACACATCCTCCAAAATCCATTCTTCTTAGGTTCTAGGAGAGCCGGTACAGTACATGAACTGACACTAGTCTAACCAAACCCTTTTTAATTAGCTTATCAACTTGGCGTTGTAACTCTTCATACTGATTTGGGGGCATTTGATAAGCTGGACAATTTGGTAAAACTCAACCATGGGGATCAAATCCATTGAGTGCTATATATCCCTTAAAGGCGGTAATCTAGCAGACAAAGCTTCTGTAAACACATTGTCAAATTCTTATAACAAAGGTGTAACTTCAGCTGAGATATTCAGATTTTTAGCACTAGTTTCGATTATGATCAAATCATATCCTATGGTGGCTTTCATGAATTCTTTTAAAAAGAGAGATTCGTTCATAGCTTTTCTTTCTTCCTTTACATGTAACTCTTCTTTCTTAGCCGAGGCACATTAGCATTTCCATCTTTTTTTAAAAGAGTATGTATCAATAAATCCATTGTGTATTGTCCATCGATCATATTTCTAGGGTCAACCCAAAAAAAGATGACAAGCATTTGCTCTTGCAGTTTATTCCTAATCGAAAACTAAACCAGACATTGCTTGGTAACTTTAATTTTGTTACCTCTTTTGAGTCATGTTAATTGATATGGTTGTGGATGTGGTTGCATATTTAGCCCAGGTTTTCCACCATGGTCGTGGAGACCATATTTTCACAACTCCCTCTATTAATGACAATATTGCAAACCTTGCCTTGGACAATACATATTATGGTGCCATCTTCTCCTTTATCTTGTTCATCATTCAAAAGTTGTCTCACTACAAGCATGTCCCCTTCATCGGCATGAAGAACATGTTCTTCAACTTATAATTTACCCTCTTCTTCTTTAAAGTCAGTCTATTCTACACTCATTTATTCAATAAATGATACAACCTATCGATTTAGACACACTATATGATTGAACCCATGGCATTTGAAAAACTTTTGAACTGGTTGGTTCCTTTGCATTCCACTAGATTCCTAGCTTGAACTCCCACTGTCCGAAGTGTTGGTTATCCAACGTTTATTCATTGCAGTGGTTTTTGGACAACTCATTTTATCTCCCGTAGAATATCCTATATAATTCTTATTTTAATGACTTATACCCAGTCGTTGTTGTTTTTCCAGTTTTAGTGCTATATTATACAACATTGGATATGGCTAGCTCAAACCACCAAGAAAATGGGCAATATTATTTTCTTCAAGTTCCGATAGAATGCATTTCAATCTAAGCTGCTCGAACTCAACCATATATTCTTCCACCATGTTATTTTGTTATTGAAGATTATAGAAATGGAGGAAAATTTCTTAGTGATAATATTCTAGCAAGAACTTTTGCTGCAATTATTTTTTCATCTTCTCCCATGTCATGATCTTAGACCTTCCTTCCTGTTGCCACATCCATTTCAAATTCTCCCACCAAAGAGAGGCATTCTTTTTCAATTTGATAGCCACCAATTTGACGATTCTTTTTGGAGGTAATTCTTTAAATTCAAGAACTCGTTCAATTGTATGCAACCAATTGATTAATTTGTCCGTATCTAAGCGCCCTCCAAAATCCAAAATATTGATCTTGATTCTAAAATCAGAGGACGAGTTTCAATTTCTCCTTAAAGGTCTTTGAAGTAATTTCTCATCTTCATTGGAGGTTTCCTGATGGAATGGGTTCTCGCCATCTTCTCCACCAACCTCACCATCTACTTCACTTTAGCAATCCCCTAGATTTCACTACTAAAAAATAGCAAGTCGCTCTTGTAATCGACAAATCTCCCTTCATAAATCCTTAATCATGATTTCTTGAATCAGACATTGATTATTCTTTTGTGGAGGCATCTTAATGGGCTCTGATACCAATATCATACCAATTTGATTAAAAAAAGTATAACCCAATCTTTAAAGATCACCAAGGCAAAGAACACTACCTAGAGTGCAAAATCCAGGATACAGAATGAACTCCACGAATTTTGTATAGAGCAATTAGAGAAAGAATAAATGTTTGATATCTTCACTATAGCACCCTCTTCTTATTTATATGGAAAGAAAATAATAGAATAGAGGTGTTGGTGGAACAAAATAAAACATGGTAATAAAAGAATGAAAAGAAAATATGACCACCTAAACTTAGCTCTTGTCACTTTAGAGCAATAAAAATAAAGGAAAAATTTCTATGATAAGATACCTTTATCTTCACTTATTTAAGATATTGATTGCACTTAACATGACTTACACAACATTCTAGGATAGGTCACCATAGTTCTCTCTAGGCCTAAGTGATATCATATGTCATTGTGCTTATTAAAATAGTTTTAAAACCATATTTGGTTAACCATTGATTTGCATCATCATCATCATGCACTTTATTAACATGATTGATATCTAGCTTGACTTCACAAGCTTAAAAAAGTATTTTAGCTAGGCTTTTCTTTAAACTTAACCAACCCACTTTGACTACATCTTAATTTATTTATTATAATCATGCTTTTTTTGATTGTTCTTTCTATTATTAGTTATTTTCTTTGATTGAAAATCATCTTAAACAAGTCATAATTTTTTTACCATACTACATACCCATCAATCTACTCTCTTTTAGCTAAAAAAATATCTATAGAGGTATGCCCACTTTTAGTGCAATCATGTTCTTTTAGCTACAATTCTTACTTTCGGCCATACTCTATTACTAAATCAATCCTTAATATGTATGCCTTTTGACCTTACTATGCCTTTAGTGTCCTTTCTTTTAGAAACTCTTTTGAGTTTGACCATCTTACATTTTGTTAAAATTAATCATATATTTAGACTTAATTTTTATATGAAAAATCTTTAAATGCATACCTATATATATACATATTAAAAATTTCTTAAATTTAATCAAGACTTAATTTTTATAATTTACTTTTAAAACTCAAACAATTAATTAAAAGTGTTAGTTTAGTTAGATTCCTTGAAATGAGTTAGCGTGGTGTTTATTTTTTATTTAGAGGGTATGTAGACACCACATAGATCTGCAAATATACTTATTGAGGTTATTAGGTATGAAATTGAGGAATGGTGTACTATCTCGAGAGGCAGAAGTCACCATCCTACAATGGACCTAATCACCTAATAAGGACTCTTAAAGACAATGAGTTTTCAAATGTATTAGAGATTTTTCCCGTACTTTACATGGAAAAGTAAAGTAAAGTTTATTTTAAGCCGGGTTCGTTAAGTTCTCTATGGAGGCAAGCCTCCATAGTTAATTAATCATAAGGAATGAGATTCCATAGAAATACTCTCGATTAAGATAAATGATCATTGTCTCCAAAGATTTCAAATATAGGACTATAAATCAATTAGTTATTTTTAGAAAATCAAGTGGGATTTGAGCAAAATGAAAGAGTTATTATCGAAACCAAAGGGAGATGATTAGGGGATTCTCATGATACTAGAAAACCTACTGAGCATCCCAAACTATCCTATGGTTGGGCCTTATATTTTTGAAATTAAGGGGAATTATATATTTGAGTTGAATTTATATTAGAAATCTAGGGCTTACAATTTCATAATAGATTGTAGAAATGTCACGTTCAGTTACGTATTGCTCTAGAATTAATGAGGTTATGCTTGTAGTGAAAAAACATATCTAAATCTGAGGGAGCTTTGGTACAAAATGACCTTAAGAGGAAATGGGTATATGGTTTACTCCACAAGAGAGAATAAATCACACTACTGTTGGACTTATAATGGCCTAGAGTGGCCACCAACTAACTCCTCCTATGATTTTAAATACATGTAAGCAAGTCTTATGCTTTGCAAGATAGCTAGGTTGTTGTTTATTTAGACAGGAGACTAAGTTCTTAAACTCACTCCCTGATAGACTAGATCATGAAGGGGCATGAATACATGACTTCTAATACAAATTTTGTGAAGTTTTATTTTGATTTTTGGACATTGTTATTTGACACAGGCTATGGGATTTCATATTTCTAATGCATGAGAAGATTGGTTATGGGCCAAAATCAAAAAGAAGGAGGTGTGTTTTCACTATAGCTCTCAAAGGTCAAGCCATTTTCTCTGGCAAAGGTGGAAGCCCTCCATTGGCAAGAGTGAGACAATATGATTTATGCATGATGTGAAACATACAACATCTAGCTAAGGGGTTGCTAAATCTTTTATATTCATGATTTATGTCCTAGGCTTTAGGTGAGTGTGGTGTTTATTTTTGGGGTGTGGGACACACTCTTAGGGTACTTATTGAGTGATATCGACATTAAGAATGATGTACTATCTCGAAGATAGGAATCACCACATAATGGACTAATCACTAATAAGGACTCCCAGCATGATGGGTCTTACCAGATCTTTCTCTACACATGGAAAAGTAAAAGTGGGGTTTATTTTAAGTTCATTAAATGGAGGCAAGCCCCATAGTTAATTACATCCTAAGAAATGAGAATTTCTTAAGAATACTCTCGATTAAAGTAGATAATTAGAGTCTCCAAAGATTTCAAGGTTAAGACTATCAAAGGATTATTTTTAGAAAATCAAATGGGATAGATCAAGGAGAAGACTTATTTTGGAATCCAAAGGAGAAAGTAGAAATACTCATGATACTAGGAAATAGTGAGCATTCCAATCTACCTATGGTTGGGCTTTATATTTTGAAATTGAAGAGAGTTAATTATTTGAGTTGACATTTTATTAGATTCTTATAATTCACAACAACATAAGATTGTGGAAATAAGAGGTGAGGATTTATGCACAGCCCAAAGGAAACTACCTCATTCTAAACTAAGGAGCCTTGGTAAAACAAAGGCATAACCTAAATCTAAAAAGAAAAAATATATGGTTTACCTCCACAAGAGAATAAATCATGCTTGGACTTATTACAGTGGCTAACTAACTCCTCCTAAATTTAAATCCATGTGCAAGTCTTATGCTTTGCAAGATGGCTAGGTTGTTGTTCATTTAGAAAAACTAAGTCCTTAGACTCACTCCCTAAGAGACTAGAGCATGAGTGGTATGAATCCATGACTTAATCTAATGCAAATTTTATAAAATTTATTTGATTCTTTTGGACTTTTTATTTTGACAGGCTATGGGATTTTGTATGCCTAAATGCATGAGAATTTAATTATGGGCCAAATCAAGAGAGAAAGAGGTGTCTTCCACCAAAGGCTCTCATAGGTTAAGCCTTGATTCTCACAGCAAGATGGAAGCTCCCTCTCTTAACAAGTGAAAGAATATGACATGCATGATATTATACATTCATCCATCCATAAGGGTTACTAAAATTTTATTATCTTGATTTAATCCTGGCTTTTATGTGAGGTTATGAGTTGTTTTAAAATTTTAGTTATGAGTTGTTACTTGGGGTAGAAAAATTAATTTTATCTAAGAGCCTGCATTAGATCCAAAAATCATCATAAAGAAACTGAAAAGCATGTTCTAATAATCTAAACACAACATCAAACAATTTTATAGACTATAAGAATAAAAGGCATCTTGGTCGTTCATATACCAGAAGAGAAAGAAAGATGGGTAGGAGCTCTACCCTTATACAACGGATTACAAAAATAATATATATATGCTATGGGGTCTTCTTTTCTTCATTTCTTCATTTCTTCATTTCTTTCTTTTGATTTGATTTACTCCAAAGGCATCTGGCACCCAGGGACTAAGCCTTACTTTCTCATCCTAATCCCCATAGCACTAACCCTAATTCTAATGCAAAATTACATCAAAATAGGAAAAATCTAAATTACACACAAAAATATTAGCTAAACATACCATACAATCCAAGCTTATATGAATAATTTGGACTTAGCACCCACATGGGTAACCAAGTCCACACTCTAACATGGGTTACATAAGGGGCTAAGCAACCTTGTAAAAATATTTTATTACATATTACTTTAAGCATAACCTCTGAGAAAAATATGATTAATAATACTAACATCCGGTCTAAACATACACCCTAACATCCAATAAAACATTACATCACAACAAAACACATCAATACATACACACTAACTTAGCACTAGAAGTAGTGACTTAGTATTCTAATGTGTGTGCTTAAGGCTGTGTAGCAAGACTTTCTAGGCTTCTTTAAAAGTTCCAATTTGAAGTTTGAATTTAAATTTTACCTTTTGGGTGATTTCAATCTAAATGATTTAATGATTTGCTTTTCATTTTATTTCAATTTTATTTGGTTTAAATTATATTTAGGTTCTCAAGAATGAAGAGTAGGATGAATTCCATCGTAGGCGGGACTCACCCTTACATCCCAATTCCTAAGGAATCTAACTAAAGTCCTTAAGTATCTTGATTAGCCCATTTGAATTTGTGTAATTCATTGATTTAGAATTTAAAATTTGAGTTTATTTAAGTATTTGATTAATTGATTTTTTTTTTTAGATGTTTTAGTTTAATTGCATCTTGATAATTCAATATCCTTAATGTCAAAAGTTTAAGTTTGTTTAAGTTCATGTGTTTTTAGTTGATTAATTTTAGATTAGGTGTTTTGATTTAATTGAATCTTGATAATTCAATATCCTTTAAATATTTAATTCTTTTCTTTGATCATGGTTATGTGATTTAACTTTATGTTTATTTAATTGATTTCATTTATTTGTAGTTTGATGATTAGATTAAGATTTTATTTTGATTCTAATTGGGTTTGATTCTTTGTAATTGGGATCATATTTTTAATCACATCCATTTGTCATGTTCATAAGTTTGGTTTGCATTTTGATTTCATATATTGGATAGTTAATTAGTTCATTTTATTTAAGTAGGTTGAATGAGATTTGATTTGATTCTATATTAAATTGATGAGAATCTTTCTTAATTTAGTTTAATTTGACTTGATTTAGGTTATTTATTTGAGTTTTATTTTTATTTTATTTTGTTTTTTTTTTTTTTGATATTGTTTTGAAATTAATTGGATATGATTTAATAACTTTAGAGTTTATATTTTTATATTTATTTGATTTGATTATGATATTTGCTCATAATTTTACTTGACATTGGTTTAATTATATTTTAATCATTTTTTTATATTAAGTTTTACTTAGATTTTACTGAAAATTTAATTTGCACTTTTTTTATTTTGTTTTATTACTTTTTTTTTTGTTTGAAATTCTAAAGATTGATTAATTCTTTTTTTTTTATTCTAAATGAAATATTTAGATTAATCTGATCATTTGATCAAAATCAAATGATGAGTTAATCGTACTTAATAGGTGAAATCATCATTCGACAAAATTCTATTATTACTGAAATGAATAGTCTTGCTTTTTGCCTCTACGCTTGTAAAGAATTAAAAGGTTAAGTCTCTAAAGGTTGATTCTAACTGTATTCACTCAACAAGATTCCAGCTAAGTGTTTAAGAATTTATTCTCACCGATAATGGTGGATTTAAACTGGCCGTTTAGAGGAAGCGAAGTCTGTTGAATGCTTGTTGAATCCTGCCAAGTATCTATAAATTCATAAGTGATGTACTAATTCTATGATTTATCTGAGATCAAAAGATTTGGCGATATGCAAGGTCTGCGACATCTTCTACTGCGGTGGCTTGGGACAAGTGCAAGGTGGTAGCGAAGAGCTGCGATGGACCTCATGAAGATAGGCAGGTCTTTTGCCTAGCAATGGGGCGGCGTTAAATGCCACAAGAAGTCGGCGGCGGTTCACTCATCGTGCCAGCCGTGATTCAATTCAAGGCAGTCACCCGATTTCATCCGTCAGTTGAGTAGATGGGTATGATGGCGGAGGCAGATGAACGTGTTGTCGGGAGAACGTCATCAGCGATGACATGCTTTGAGTCCTCCGGAGACGGAGGGGAGTCTGATAGCGTCTGAAAGGGCGGCTTTGAGATATACAAGGCGTTCAGTTCCTCGAGGCAAGCAAACCAGGCTTTTAAGTCATTGGAGCCGGGTGTCTGAGGACAGTAGAGCTCGGAGATGCCTGCCTCGGGGGGTGGGTTGAGACGCCAGAAGAACCAGGAGAGTGCGACGGAAGAAATGTCGCACTTGCGAGGATGAAGTTTAGCGTGACGTGCTGAAGGAAGTCGTCGATGTAGAGCCTTACGCATGAAGCGGTGATCGGATCCATAGAGAAGCCATCAAGAGATTGATGAGAAAGAAAGTTGGGAAAGGAGTTACAGCCACAGCAAGAAGAGAGGAAGCTCTGTCCAGTGGATGGGAGCTGCACGAGATCTAGAAATCCCATGCGTGATGTGTAGAGAGAGGGTGCTTGACTTTTTTGCTTCAAGGAGAACTCAGCCAAAAAAGACGCTCCGAGATCATAATGGCTTGATGGAGAGAGCCCTCAGTTCTCTTTTTTTTTTTATTGGGTTGTCAGTGATAGGGAAAATAGGATACCGCATGAGAGAGAGAGAGAGAGATGATATTTTGTTTTATCTTCCTCCCCAACTACTCTCATGTTCCCTTTTATTTTATTTTTATTTTTTTATTTTTGCATTTCTTTATTTTGTGTTATCATGATCACGTGGAGTAGGTATTTTAAAAAAAATTTATTTTTTGCCTTTTTTTTTATTCATTTTTTTAACTTGGTGAAAGTTGATTTTTTATTTATTATTATGATTTTAATTTTTTTTTTTTACATAATTTTAATGATTTTAGTAAATAATTGAATGAAATTTTATAAGTTATATCCATAAGATAATTTTAATTATGATTAATATTTATTGATTATATCATAAATTCATAATTTAATAAATTAATTATTTTGATTTAAGTTTGTCCAAAAATTATTTGATATTTAGAATTGGTTTAATTTCTCTCTCTCTTTTTTGTAGTTTTTAAATTTCAATGGATTATCCGTATATTAAATTTTTTGTTTGTTATTATTTATTATATATATATTAGTGAATTAATATTCAAATCATGATTTGATTTAATTTAGGCTTAAATTTGACTAAAATTGTATTTGATTCAAATAATTTATTAAAATTGTGAATAATCTTGAACAAATTTGAATTTTAATTTTAGGTATTATAACTTGAGTTAAATTATCTTGATTTATTAGCATCGATCATGAATTAATTTTAATTATAATTTGATTTTTGAATGATTTACTTGATGGTTTTGATTGTGATTTTAGCTAGAACTTGAATGATGATTAAAGGATTGATTGATCTTGAGAAAGTGCATCTATATTAGTTTAGCTATAGGATAGGTAATTTCCTTAAGCCCCAAGGCATAGCCCAATCTTATGATTAACACTTCTAAGTCTCTAGGCTTAGGTGTTCACCTAATCACTAGATGTGTCTTATGACTAAGAAAATCTTAGTGTCTAGAAGATTCCTAAGTCTAAGAGGATGTTAAGAGCTCACTCCAAAAGTGAGGTCAACAGTGAGGTTATGAGTTGTTTGATTTAATTTTGAGTTGATTAATTAGATAGAAAATTTATTTTTTCCTAAGAGTCTAATCGCATCTATGCCATTCAACAACCATCAAACAATTAAGAAACTTGGAAGATCATGCCATTCTAATTGCGCAATCATAAACAAAATATCAATCAATTTATAAAACTAGCACAAAAAGATAAGAGGCTGATGTGGTCGGGTTCCACCGCATAACTCGAAAAAAAAAGGGTAGCCGAGCTCTACCCTTTATACAATCCGGAGTATAAATGATTAATTACAATTAAAAGGAATTCATGTTATGAGAGTTTTCATTCTTCATTCTTCATGTCCTTCATTTCTTCATTTTTGATTGGCTCCATTTCTTTCTTTCTTTTGATTTGACTTGAGATGTGGCTTGCTCCAAGACATCACATGGTGCATAAGACTTGATCTTATAATCAATGTTCATCCTAATCCCCCAAATTAACATTCATTCTAAATCTTAATTGCAAAATTTATATCAAAATGGGAAAGATAAATCTAACTTAACCTGCAAAAATAAAGGTTAGCTAAACATACCACACAACCCAAGAAATTATATAAATAATTTAGACTTAGCACCTAATACATGAGTAACCAAGCCCACCTGTCCTAGTTTGGGTCATGCTTAGGGGTATAAGCAACCTGCATAGCAAAAAAATATTTATATTTTTATTACAACACCCCTTAAGCACAACCCCCTATAGAAGACATGATTAGGCTAAGTTTGCCATATCATCTAGTCAACGCACATATACCCTAATATCCAGTCTAAAAATACTACTTCATAAAATAAAATCATACATCAAATCATGCATCGCCCTAACATAGAGCTAAAAGTGGTGACTTAGTCTAATGTGCGTGTCATTTAAGATTTGTGTGGTATGTCTTAGCTAGGCTTTTAAGGTTGGAATTTTCTAAGTGTGAAAGATTTAATTTAGATGGTGATTTTAGTTTAAGTGATTTAGTTGATTTGTCAATTTTAGTTGGTGATTTAATTTGATTTGAATGAACCTATACTTAGTGACTAAATGTTGTAAAGAGAAGAAAGAGAGGAAAGCCCTCTTTCATTCCTACCTTAAAATATTTCTAAGGTAGATTCATTAATGAATTTCCTTTAATGAATGATTTATTATGTATTTTTAATTAACCCTAAGTTTAGATTCTTTCTAAATAGTCCTATTCAATAAGAAAAGCCTCTTAGATTAGTTTAGGTGGATTACTATCACATAACACACACCCATTCATTTCTTTCCACCATGTATACCATGCATATGAATAATCCTAAGCATACCTATACATGCAATGCAAATCTTAGGACACTTTGATGATGAATGCAAAGAGATGTAATTTAAAAGTTTGGATATTCCATGAATGCATGTCTTTATTATGTAGAAAAGAGGGACTCTTTGATCCATTTAGCTAAATGCACATCCACATGTATAAAAGTTATAAGTGAGTATGATGCCATTATTTTCTACACTAGGGGTGTAAGGTATAAGACCTACTTGGGGCTAATTAAAGCCTCACAACCCCGGGATGTCCAAACTTATATACCACTTTTCTTAGATACATGTAGATGTACAAAAAGGAACCAAATGGATGAAGAATTATGCAAGAGATTTATGTTTGATTTGATTGTAAGATTTACATGTGTGGTATGAAGGTGCTTCTAAGTCTTAATATAAAGATGCATGGGAATAGATTTAGACAAGTTTTATGTTCTTTTCAAATGAACTATACACTTGTAAATCCTATGTGAATCTATATTAAGAAAAGGAAAGGAGCTTCATAATATACATCTTATGCTATCATCACATGCAAGCTTATAATTATTTATAACTAGCATCACTTCATTTATAATTTTTTTATTTATAAGTTTTAAAAAGTAATTTTTAGTTTAATAGTGATAATAATCACTCAAATTCTTAATTTTAACCAACACATGCAATATGACATAAAAAGAAACATTTTCTTTAATTAATTTTCAAAAGAAATGATGCATGATTTCATATGACAAATAATATTTAACATGATTGGAAAGAAATAAAGGAATGTAAGCATATGACTTCATTCACCCTAATTAATTCCTAAGGATAATTCTAAAAAAAATAATATCATTTAAAATGAATCAAAATTCTTTAAGGATATTTTTTTATTTTTGAATTTGATTTGACTTAGAAAATGTGAGAAAGGTTTGTTGATTCTAACCCATTCCCCCATGTGTGAATTGGTTTGGTTTAATTTAGAATAATTAAGTTGATTTTATATTTTTGATTAGGTTAAGATATGAATTAAATCCATTAATTATCCCTTACCATATACTTTAACATAATTATCCAAGTAATTATGAGCCAACATATGATATGCAACCATATGAAAATTAAATCAATAATGCACCTAGAAATAAAGGGCCTAATGTAATTGCACAATTATCATTAATTAATTGTTTTTAATTACTTTTATAACTCTCCTACACATGTAGTTTGATTATAATTTCTTTCAGAATTCTCTTAGGTTATTAAATACCTAAGAATCTACCAAAGAATTGAATGATTAAGTCTAGGATGATTTGGTTTTAAGTCTGATTAATTAAAATAATTAATGAAGTGATTAAACATTAATTAATTATAAGTTAATTAAGTGTTTATCCAAATGAAATAAACTTGGGGGTAACGATTTGGAAAAGAAGTCCTAATCTCATTCCCTAAGTCCATTCACTATTTTATGATATTTAGCAAGCTTAATTAATTAATCATTTAATTAATTAAGAAAATGATTAGGGATGAAAAAAACAATTCTCCTAATTAATCAAGTAATAAATTTTAAGAAAATCATGGGAGGCAGAGGTCATCTCACTAATTAATCTCAGAAAGTTTAGAGTTAATTACTGGATTAATTAGAGAGTAATTAGCTTAATTATATTTCTAATTAAACCCAAATTGAGTTAAAATCACTATTTAAAATTAAATAATTTTAATTTTATATTATTTTCCTTTGAATTATCTTTAAGATAAACCTAAGTTTGTACTATTTTTGGATTTTTCTATAATTAGTTATGAGTTTTGAAACTTTTAACATTAAAATTGAATTAATTAAGCCTAATTAACCCCCTAATTCCATCGGGCCACGTGGCGGTTGACGCGGCACGCTTTCCACGTGGCACGATGAGATAGGTTAATTAAGTTATCACATCCCCTACGAAATTGGCGGATGTGTGCTTTCTACCATCCCATCTAAGATCGAACGACCACATTTTTCTCCGCCAGCTTAAATCAATGGGGATCTAGATCTAATCACGCCCATCCATTCCAAAATGGATGGTGTGTGATCCTTCTCCTTCGTGAGCAGTGAGAGATGAACACAGTTCATCTCTCCCCGTTCAATTCGAGTTCACCCAAGCTCAGATTGGGATCAAAATGATCCCACACCTTCGGAAGGAGGGGATGCACATCCAACGGTTAAGATTTAATGGGGTGACAATTTCCTTCAAAAAGGACCAAGCAAATTTTCCTAAGGCTATAGTTTCAAGCAATTACCTCACCAGAGGCTATCACTGCTTCCAATGGAGGAGGTAGCTTCATTTAGTGAAGATGAAGCCCTATTGAAGGAATCTGGCCTTGGTTTGGAGTAGATTGCTCAGTTGACCAAGCTCCCCTTCAATTGTGCTCGGCCTTGATCGAAGTGATGCTTCCCATGGCTTGGAAACTTAGGAAATGACTTGGTTAACCTTGACGAAGTCCACTGATGGTGTGTGCAAGGTTAATTTGGTTTTGATGGAGAATTGAGTGAGTTGGAATTTCATTTCACCTCACTTATTTTAGGTTTGAGCAAAATCAAGAATGGGAAATGGGGGAGCTCAAGAATGGCTTGCAAAGGCTTAGAGAAGCTTCTACTCAACCTTCTTGGCTATGAGGAAATGAATGCTAGTAATTTGAGTGAGAATGAGAGGGGGTATATCTCCCCCTCCTTGGATTGGACAGTGATGAGCTATTTTTTCATTTTTGATCAATGGCATAGATTGGAGGCACAGTTTGAGCTACAAATCACCCCACATGGGTCATTTTAGGTAGTGGAGTGAAGGAGAGTGGGTGCCCATGTGCTAGATGAGTGCATTTGGAGTTTCAAGTGCTCAAATGCCATTGGTGAGGTCGGTTTGGCCTTATCTTGGGTCATGGTTGACCCAAGCTCATTGGGTCATGTTCACCACCTACCTTGGTGCACATGTGGACCAATAGGAAGATGCCAAGTGGCCTTGAGAAAGAAATGGCCAAATTTCAAGTGAATTTGGCCATAGGATACCCTTTGACCTAAGGGAAAAATGATCATTTGGCTATGATTTTGATTTGGGTAGATTTGAAATGATTCAAAAATGGGTTGTGACAAATTCAAGTGATTTGGAGTTCATTTGATTTGATTTGGTTCTGTTTGGTCCATTTAAGTCAAGTTAGGTCAAATTGGGTTAGGTTGACCAATTGGTCAAATTAGGTCAAATCATGAGTTAGGTCAAGTTCAAATGATCATTTAGAGCCTATGAGTGTTATTGGTTTGGTTCAATGTGGTTTAGATTAGGTTTTGATTCATTTAGGTTCATTTGGATCAAATGGGTCAAGTTGACCTATTTGACCCATTTGACCCATTTGACCCAATTGGGTTAGGTCATGGGTTGGTTTAGGCTTGGTTGATCATTTGAAATGTATTGTAATCTTTGGTTTCAATCAATTTTGATTTGGTTTGATTTCAAGTTGATTTGACCTTTTAGGTCAAGTTGGGTTCATGGTCAATTGGGCTAGGTTGAGTCTAATTGGTCAATTGGAGCTTTGGTCAAATTCAATAATTAATTTGGAATGAATTTGACCCATTGGTTGCAATCAATTTGGCTTAGATCAATATTTTACCCATTTTGGCTTTTTAGGTCAGTTTGGGTCAACTTAAGTCAAGTGGCCAATTAGGCTTGGTTTGGCTTAATTGATGGCTTGATCATATTCAATCATTAATTATGGATTGGTTTTGATCAATGGTTTCAATCAATTTGACTTATAGTGAATTTTGGCTTACTTAGGTTTTATTTGTGCTAAGTGCTGACTTGGTCAACGGCTAGGTTTGACTTTGGTTTGACCCAATTTGAGGGATTGATCATTCTAAGATGATTGTTGATCATAATGTGAGGCTTAGATGGGCTTAGTTCAATCCCATTTGGGTTGTATTAGAATTTGGCTCAAAAAGGTCCTTTAGGTCACTTTGGGTCAAGTGAGCCTAAATGGGTTAATTGACTTGATCAAGGCTTGATTCAAGTTTGGTTGAACTCACATATGGACTTATGATAGAAATATAAATCCAATTACAAGTGATTTGGAGTCAAATGGGTTTTAATTCATTTAATAATTTCAAGTCAAAAGGATGAACATGGGTTTGATTTAGGTTAGTTTGATTTTGGTTTGGTGATTGTAGTTTATGTTTAGATTTGGGCATGTGATTTTAAGACTAATTGTTTGAAGAGAAAATCAAAGGGTTTGGATTTATTTGAAAATGATTTTCCCAAGTTCAAGGATTTGGCTTGAAAGATATAAATTGAATTTTGGTTTAATTTTGGGTTTAGTTTTGTTTATTTGAATTTCATTTATATTTGTGAATATAAATGAGAATATAAATGGGTTATGAGAAAATATTTTGAGTTGGGAATGATTTGGGTTTCCTTTGAGCTAAGTCCATAAGATGAAATCAAAATGGCTTAAGAAAGATTTTGGAATTTGAATTCAATCATGGGTTTCAATCATTTGATTTGGAATTGATTTATGATTTGGATTTTGGAATTGATTTACAATTTGGAAAATCAATTGAGTTGGAATTGATGTGAGATTTGATTTGAGAAAATCAATTGGTTTAAAGGAGGGAGGCAAGGATTAGGTTGAAACTATAGGGTAGGCAAGTCCTCCTAATACCCTTAAGGCATAACCCATTCCTATGGCTAACTCCTCTAAGTCTCTAGGGTTAGGTTAAGTGTTCACCTAATTACTAGAAGTTTCTTAAGACTAAGGAACTCTTAGTGTTTAGAGGAGTCATATGTCTAAGATGGATAGATTGAAAGCTCACTCCAAAAGTGAGGTCAACAAAGGGCGCCCAATAGGTGTGGTGTGACTGACAAGGCATACCACACGTATTGGTGTTGATCGAGATGATCAACAATGTTTGAATGATCACAAGCACTAACAGAAATGATCTACTCCTAAACTTAAGGAGTAGAAGGAATCAAGATCTTAGTGCAATGCAACTCTAATGTCAAGGACATAAGAGAGTGAAGGAGGAATCCACCAAGGGATTAAACATGTGAACCTTCCACTAGGGAAGCAGGTTCAAGTTATCCACTAGGGAAAAGGGGTTGTGAAATCCGCTGGGGATTAGAATTTGGAATCCACCGAGGAAATTGGAAAGATTTGCATCTCACTAAGGAGAAGCTGATTGATTTGATTGTTTAATTAACTCCACTGAGGGAGGTTGGTTGATTTTATTTCAGATTTTAATTTTTTGGATTTTAAGATGGACCCTGTCGGTTTACGATGGATCGCACTTGGTAGGGGCCATATCGGCCTTGACCTACTTTAGATTTACCAATCCAAAGAGATAGTCTACCAACCACATAGTATGACTATCCAACCAAAGGGGCTGACAGCCTTTTGGTGTGCAGCGGTTATACTAGGAAGAAAGCATAGCAAACTTACATCCTCTAAAGTAGGGAATTTAATGCTTGTACCTTATTACTAATTTTATTTTTATTTAAAATTAAGAGTTTTTGAACTTGTATATAGAGCTCATTTAATTTTATACAATTAAAATGGATTTATAATTGTATGTAATAAAATGTATTTTTATTAATCAAATGTGGTCACATGTAAAATTTTGGAAATATGATGTTTAAAACATAAAATTTGAAGTTTGCATTTTAAATATTGAAAACATTTTAATTAAAAAGTATAAAAATAAATTTTTTCATAAAAATATAATTATTTATTTATTTACTCCTGCATGTCTGATCAGAATAAAAGCATGGCTAGAAATATGTTGGTTGACTAGCCCTCAAATTTAAAATCTTATGGCTCACCCATAATTCTCTCTCTCTCTCTCTCTCTCTCTCTCTCTCTCTCTCTCTCTCTCTTTCATTTTAATTTATTGTAAAACTTTTTAAATACTTAATTCCAAGAATGAAATTAGACTTGGTGTTCTTAAAGAAATTAAGAAGTTTAATTCTAAGTGAGAGTGAGGCTTGGTGGAAAACAACTCTTTTGAGGTGATTGGATAGCCTCGTCAATCCTAGCCATTTTTCTAAGTGATCTAATTTTATGTTTAGTTAAATCATTTATATTTCTTTTATAAATTCTCTTCTAGTAAAATTTTACTACAAAAAATATTTTTCACATATATTTTACCACAAAATTTCAACAAACTTTATTAGATGCTATTGCCACAACTTACTCTAACATGACATTGTGTAATTCAATCGACCATCGAATATCTTAAAATTATTGAAAAAAAATATGAAAAACTCAAAAAAAAAAAAATTTTTGCATTAGCATCACATATTTTATCCTCTCATCCTCTCTCTAAACCCATCCTCTAAAGCTAAAAATTTAGCTTAGGGCTTTAATTAAAATGGGTTTTGTTAAGTCCTTGTTTTGTTCTAATGCCATTTAAGTGACCTTAAATACATGGAATTTTGTAAAAAATTCAACCAAAAACATTATTCTAACATTTACATGTGTTTTTAGCCATTAGTCCTAGCTCTAGGTCACTCAATGTAAATCATAATTTTCTTTCTAGTGCTTTTACGTTGGAGGATTAACCCACACTTGGTTGAACCATATAACATATAAACTAAATTGAATTCCTCTTCAAATCTTATCAAGCTTAAAACCTTATCTTAACACCTTTTAAGCATCTTATAAGCTCAATTAAACCACCAATCATGTGTTTAATATAAAAGGTAGTCTAATTATCCTTATGAGGCTTTGAAAAAAAAATGTTAAGAAAAGTTTATAATCTTAAGATAGCTTTTAAAGACTTGAGTTTAAGAATTAAGGCAAAATAAGTTGGCCAAAGAGGGTGAATAAGGCCAAACTTGAGTACACCATTTTGGGTTTAGAATTTAGTGTGGTAAAAATAGAAAATTTTAGGCTTTAGAAACACTTGTAATAGTTGAAGGAAAGTATCTTAGACAAGGGGGTAAGTGAGTTGAGCTGGCTCAAGCTTGACTCGTTTATTGGCTCATGAAACAGCTTTAAACGAGCTCGAGCTCAAGTCGGTATGATCATTGAGCTAAAGCTCAAGTTTTGTCTGACACGGGTCAAAAGCTCATTGAGTGACTCGAATGCTTAAAAAATTAGCCCAATTCACACCTTCATGTGTTGTGTATTCCCCTCGCACTAGTTCCCAACTTCATGCTCCTATCTTATTCTTGGTCAAATACTCAAAAACCCTCATTGACCGATGATTCGCTCCCTTCCCAACAACCCTAAATCACACACCTTCTCCCCCATCTCTGACTCGGGCTCAAGTCTCATCAATTCAATTTTGAACTCACAAACTTCTCCCTTCATTTGTATCATTGATTTCTCCACTTCTTCTTTGTTAAGGTTAGTCAAACCTTTGATGACGAGCTCGCCAAGCTTTGGTGCCAAGTTCTCGAGCCTCATAAGAAACCAATAAGTCAAGCTCGAGCTCAAGTTCTAACTACATTTCTAGTCTAGGAGCCGAGCTCTAGTTTACTATGACTCGAGATCGACTCAACTCATTTACAACCTTAATCAAAGACAAATCTAGAGCATTTCATAATTTTTCAATGATGGCAAAATGGGTGTTTGAATGAAATTAGGTTGGAGTGATCCTTCATTAAGAACTTCTAACAATAGCTTCCTCAGGTTTTTAAGGTGAATATGATGGAAAAATTGTATGGCTATGTGGAGGGAAGTTAGTAAAATACTTTATATGGTGAGGGTTTATGATAAAATATAAACTTATCAATCATTAAAGTGACAAGGGCTGTAGTAATCACTTAATTCCTCTGATGTTGAAGATGGTCACTAAGCCTTCCCTTACTTGGAATAAAATTTCTATGTTAAACACACACACACACATAAATTCATCTTTATTATAAAAATATATATTTTAAAAGAATTTTATGATAACAAAAATTTAATTAATAGAGATGGAGATGGAGTTAAGAGTGGCCACTGGATTTTAAATTTGAAGAGGACTAGTCAATCATTATGTAACTACCCCCTCATTTTATTTTAGTCTACCATGCATGAGTAAGAAAAAAAAATTGTTTGTCTTTCTTTCATGCAAATAAAGATTTTTATATAATTTTTGTTATTTTAAAAAAATTAAAAATATTATTAAATCTCATATATTGAAGCTCACATTTTTTTTTAAAATTTGATACTTTTTCATATATGAAAAGTATAAATACATAATACTACATGCAATTATAAAATATTCATTATAAATAAATTCTAATTAATTGTTTTCAATTTGGGCTTAGTTAATAGCCTTTGACTAGCCGAAATATGAATCTTGTTTTGAACTATAGCGATGAGTCTCTTTCTTCTTCATTGGCAGCTTGTGCCACATCACACAACATGAATTAATGTGGAATCTAAATTCATTTACTACAAAAATAGGCTTTTGTCTTGATAATTCACATTGGTCCCTAAGTAAGAACACGCAATTCTTAATTCTTAATTGCATTTTTTTTTTGAATCATGAACTTCTCAAAGGATGCTATAGAATGTTACAATATATATATATATATATATTAGACAAAAAAATGATGTAATTAAAACCAAATTTAAAATTTATCTTTACTTTTTATCAATAATAATTGCATTATATATTTATAACAAGCTCACTAATAATTTGCATTTAAATTTAATGTCATTATACAATTAAGTTAGTTGATATTTTATATTACTTTAACTAGCATTACTCTATATCAATTATTTTTCTCAATAAAGGTTGGACTTCCTTATTGATAAGAAGAACATATAACATAGCAAAAATTATATCTTTATTGTTTAAATATGTTGATATGCAATTACCAAAGGCTTTACTTATTAGTTGAAAAAAATAGATAACGATTATTGAGATGCTTCCTTACCATCAATATCATCATTTTGACTAACACTAGTTTGACTACTATGTATGTGACTCAAAATAGTAAAAGTAAAATAAAATGTGATTTCTTGAGCTAGATATGATTCATAAATGAAGCCTTTTAAATGTGTTTTATTTTCATTATTCTTTTAATTTATTTACATATTTTCAATAATATTAGTAATTTTGTATGATCAAACATACAAAGTAATTAAAATAGCATTTTATGTTATTTCCTCTTAAATAAATATATCCTCCAATATTAAAATAGGCCACCAATAGAATCTTCATTAAACATAGGCAACATAAATTTTCCAAAAAAAAAACTTTATTCAATAAAATGATTCAACATTTGTTCTAATAAATCACTAAATACTTTTGACAATAAGCACTCTATGGAGATATGATAGTCAAACTTCTTTATCCCAATTAACATTCCTAACTCATATTGATGCATCTACTTAGTTTTAATGTATATTCAACTAACATTGTAAAGGATCTCTCCAACCCACTTATTGTTCTTTATTGATCAAAGGTGAGAGAATATTTAACTTTGAAATGCAAGATTTTTCCATTACATATTAGTTGGAGCTCTAAATCACTTCTTCTGTAATACTACTTCAAATTTATTCTTAGTTTCAATTTATATTTATTTTATCATTATATTGTTGAATATATATATATATATATATTAAAATTATTATTATTTGTATCACATTAAGATTATGTCACTATGTTTATGCCCATAAATAGTAGATTGCAAAAACCACTCTACTTATTTTTGTTATGACCTACACCATATTATGTGAATTTGCCATCTAACACTATAGATAATTCAATTATCTTTGGTATCATGCTAATTTACCATAACTCACTCAATCTTGGTGTTGGATTGGATTTTTTTAACTCTTCTTAGAGAATGCATATTTATTTCTTTTAAATGTGTAATAAGTGGATAAGAATGTCTAATGACATTCAGACCATGAGTTCTCTCCACCTTTTAATATGAATAATTTCAATAGTTTAACACAATATGGACAAGCTAATTTTTCTATTTTTCTCCACTCTGATTATATATTGTACACTAAAAATTACCAATTTTTTACAAAATTATTATTTTTATTTAAAAATTTTATTCATATGTAAGCGCATCTATTTATAATTTTTTTGCTCATTTATTAATCACTATAAGTATATAGTTTTTTTTTCTTTTAAATTGTGTGAACCAAGAATAATATGTATGAGAAACTTCATGGTAGCTATGCACATTCTTAGAAGGATACAACTTGACTATATAACTTGAAACTATAAGTACATAATCTACTTGATATTTTGTGGCTTGGAAGCAAATTCAATGTCTAGATGATTAAAATGCTTCCCTATTTTGATATTTGATGAATAACTTAAAGTTTTTGGTTCAACTATTCTCTCATGGTGTTGGCTCATTCATTCAATAGAATTTATATATGCAAATAATCTTTGAAGATATGAAATGAGAGGTGAAGTAATACACACACACACACAAAATGCATTCAATTCCAAGCATATTATTCTTGTAATATAACATATAATCATTAGTACAACAATCTATTTTGAATACCTTCAAACCTAATTAAGGTGTCAATTTTATACTCATATATAAATCACGGGACACCAAATTATTCATTGGATTATTTGCATTTAGCAATTTAACAATCTAATTGAAACATTCTCATAGCTCTTATTAAAAATTATTTTAATGTTACATATCCTTACTATAATAAACAACTCATAGTGATTAATACAACGATTTTATAATGATTATTGAGCTGTACATAATAATTTATAAAATCTTTGGGCTTTAATTCTAGGAGACTTTACTCGCTTCTTTAAATCATGATTTAATTGGGTAGAACTTTTTTCAATATTAATTAATTCTAACTTCATGTAATGTTAGATGTGCTTAATTTTTATGTTTCAAGCATAGATATCTAATTGTTGACCTTCATGCATGTGCCATAAGTTGAGTTGAGCTTACAAGACCAAGTAGAAGGACTTTGGATGCAATTGCATAAATCGAGCTAAAATACACTGATGAATCGATGAATGATATCGATGATGAACATAATTTGCCATTACATAGAAATTGATCAAAATATAAATATTACATAATCTAATGGTAGATCGATTAAGAGATCGAGCAGTCAATGTGCCGACGCGTATATCAGAGTAAGAAAGCCGTGATGATGTCCAAACAATCTTTATTTATAAAATTTATTGTATCGTTAGGTTTTAAATGTTAAAATCTATTAAATGAGACTATCTGAGATCGATTCGAATGAATCTACATGAACATCTAGGGGTTAGAAGCGATAATGCACATTTTGAACCAAAATTGATCTAATTTGACACCGACTCAAATCAATTGGCCTCCAATCATGAAACTGACTGTGCCGTTGTGTTCGGAATGTTAGAATAACCTAAAATCAATATATATTAACTATATAATAGCATCATTGCAAAATTTAAAATTTGGATCTATTTTCAGTTAAATAAGCACATGTCCTATATATACCTACATATACCTAACCACATTCTTCTCACATCCAAGCACTACCCTCGTATGACCTAAGGTGTACACGACAAAGGAAGCTTGACTTCCTCCTCCTCGTTCACATCATCTTCGACGTTAAACACCTCACTTCCTCTCTTTCTCCTGTCTTCAATCGAACCATAAGACGCTTGATCCAACTCTCCCATTTCCCTTGACCGCAAGGAAAAGCCTTTCCTCTCTGGGTTCTCATTCGTTCGCCCGATTCTTGTAAGATAAGTCCTTATATGCATTTATTATGATAAGATAAGTCCTTAAATAAGTTTGCTATGATAAGTAGAAGACATTATTTCCTCTTGCTTTGCTCCTGATTGATCCTCCATCATTGGATCAATCTCCACGGTTCAAGCAACTCGGCATTTCTGCTCTATACTTTCTTTGTTGTAATTAGCTAGACATATATTTTTTTTGAAATGTATTCACTGTGTTTTCTGTTGGTCTTTCTAGTATGCTTCCAATGTTCTCTTATCTTGGTGATCATGATTGTTCTCCTTTGTATATTTAGTTGATCGAAGCATTCTTCTCATGGTATGTATCGAGCGGTGAGCTTTGCTATAGGTATGAATGATTCTCAAAACTTCTTTCAAACAATTCAATCTTCCTCTCAGTTTAAGACATGAGATCTTATTATTCCTCTTGCTTTGAAGTTTCTAATTTCAAATCTGAAGAATATTGTAAGTGTTCAACTGAAAACTGAAAATTATCCTATATGGAGATTGCAAATTTTGAGGATGTTTATAGCAAATGGCTTTGAAGGTTATCTTGATGGAACCATTTCGTCCATCAAAACAAATGCTTCAAGCGAAGAGTTCTCTCATAAGCTGGATTACAACTCATGGATATTAATGGATCAAAATCTAGTTGCTGCTATATATTCTACAATTTTTGCATCTATTTAATCTTATATTCTCAATTTACATTCATGTTTTGATATTTGGACTTCTCTTGAAAGGCGTCTTCAGCCTACAAATAGGTCACGAGTCATTCAATTGAAGAATGAACTTCATAATATCTCTATGAAAAATCAATTAATGATGCAATATTTATCTTCTATTAAGGTCTTAGTAGATAATATTATATTGGATCACACATTGATACTGAGGATATTATATTATATATTCTTAATGGATTACCTTCACAATATCATGCTTTCAAAATTGCAATTCGTACCACACTTCAGCCAATCTCTCTGGAAGATCTGTATTCTCTCTTAATCAGTGAGAAAATTAATATAAGTAATGAACAAATTAAAGATAGCTCAGTTGATAATCCGTCTCTTGCTCTCGTCTCAAATAGAGGTAGACACATCTATAAAGGAGGAAATTTAATCGAGAGGAGGTCATTTCTTTTAACAAAAGAGGAAACTCATCATCTCAAAAAGGAGGAAGAGTAGTTGCTGCACATCTGACTTGCCAAATCTGTAATAAACAAGGGCATTTGGCTGTCCATTATTGGTATCGTTACAACAATAATTCCAATGACCAACAGACTCAAAATCATTCTACTGCCTTTCTCACCAAATCTCAATCATCTAACACCAGTGATTGGTATTTAGATAGCGGAGCTACCTCACATATGACGGTGACTTTGATGGTCATTGACATTGAACCATGATGTTATTGTAGGCAATGGTGCTCTTCCTATAACCATTGAGGTCGATTCTACCTACCCCAAATGCAACCCGTAACTTATACTCATGTTCCTTCTATTTCTCACAATCTCTTATACATCCATAAACTTATTCTTGATAATAATTGTGTTATTTCTTTTGACAAACATGGCTACATCATCAAGGATCCTTCGAACAATCAAGTTCTTTTAAAGGGCACTAGCTACAATGGTCTCTATCCTATTGCAACTTCATCACCTGAAATAGCCTTGTCTTCTAATCTCTCCAACGCTTCTCTTTGGCATAGCATGGGACATCACATGCACTATTCTTTTCCTATTCAAAATAGTTCTCTATGTATTTCATCCCATAGTGTTTTTTGTTCGGCTTGTAAAATGGCAAAAAGCCATAAATTACCCTTTTTAAAACATATAGAATCTAGTTGTAATCCTTTTGAATTAGTTCATACTGATGTTTGGGGTCCTTCCTCAGTTTTATCCATAGATGGTTTTCGATATTATGTTTTGCTTATTGATGATTTTTCCCACTATTCTTGGGTTTTTTCCATGAAATCTAAATCTGAAACATCTCAACATCTTATAAACTTTATTTATATGATTGAGAAATAATTAATGTCACACTTAAAGTTCTTGATCGGATGGTGCGAATATAAAACTACACATCTTCATAACTCTTACAAAATGTGGTATTCTTCATCAATATAGTTCCCCATATACTCCAACAAAATGGTGTTGCTGAGCATAAACATATCATCTCATTGAAACCACTCTCTCTTTTACAACAAGCACATCTCTTCACCAGCTTTTGGCTTGCGGCTCTCTTCATGTCCACCTACCTCATCATCACGCTTCTCTCTCACAACCTCGATGAAATCTCCATTTGAACTTTTGTTCAACAAACCACCTATCTACAATCATCTTAAGGTTTTTGGCTGTCTTTGTTTTCCATGGGTCAAACCTTATTCCTCTAATAAATTTTCTCCAAGGTCTCTTCCTTGTATCTTTCTTGGATATTCTGCTCAGCACAAAGCTTATCTTTGTTTCAACGAGGACAAACAAAAATTATTTATTTCTCGGCATGTTATCTTTGATGAAACAACCTTTCTAGGTAGTAAGTCCTCCTCTCCCTCTTCTCCTCCTTCCCTTCCTCCATTATTACTACTTCCTAATTCTTCTTCTTCCAATCCTTCTTCTAGTACTTCCAAAATTCCTACAACTTTTCTAGCTCCTTTGAGTAATTTCTTCCCACTTTGCACATTCCTCTAATTCAACTATTGTTCCTATTATTACCTCTCTTATTCCACCTCCTTCACCCTCGGTCATCACATGATCACTCGTTTTACTTTAAAACCTAAACAAATATTTAATCACACTAAACAATCCTTTCCTTCCTTCCACCACATATCTTCAGCCAATATTCAAAAAAAATGGAGCCATGTCTCAAGAATTCCTTGCTCTACAACAATGGGAACTTGGTCCTTAGTTGCTCCACCTACCAACACTGGTTGTCGATGGGTTTACAAGATCAAAATTAATCCAGATGCTACTATCAATAAGTACAAAGCACGACTTGTTGCTCAAGGGTTTAATCAACAATTTGGCTTGAATTATTCAGAAACATTTAGTCCAGCGGCTAAAATGCCTACAATTCGTGTCTTATTAACTATTACAGCTACTAATGATTGGCTCATTCTTCAATTAGATGTTGCTAATGCTTTTCTACATGGATCATTAGATACCACTATTTTTTTGCAACAACCACCAGGTTTTCAAGATAGCCAATATCCACATTATGTTTTGCAAACTACATAAAGCTCTTTATGGACTCAAAGCTCTAAGAGATGGTATCTTACATTTACTAAACACCTACTTAATCAAGGCTTTCAGTTCAGTAAATCTGATTCATCTTTGCTTAAATTACATCATGGGCAAACACATATATTTATTCTCATATATGTTGATGATATTCTTGTCACAAGCAATGATTCTTCAAAAAATCTTCATCAACAATTCAATATGAAGAATCTCTATTTTTTGGGATAGAATTCTTCTTTGGATACTTTCTTAGTCAAGCTAAATATGTGATATACTTAAATGATGACTTCACTTGTTAATTCTCTTTTTCTTCTACATACCTTTTCATGATCCAATGTATCATCAACTTGTTGGGAGTTTGCAATACTTGACAATTACTCTGACATTGCCTTCTGATCAACTTTCTTTGTCAATTTATGCATCATCCCCTTGAACATCATTTCAAACTATTAAAATGGCTGTTATGTTACATTAATGGCTCTCTTACCTTCGGGCTTCCTATAACTAAAGGGGACTTCTCACTACATTCTTATTTGGACTCAGTTAGCTCGATCACTCGAAGATCTACAATGGACCACTGCACCTTTCTTGGTTCAACCTTGATTTCTTGGACTGTTAAGAAACAATCTACAGTGGCAAAGTCTTCTACTGAGGCAAAATATCGCACTTTAGCTACTGCAGCCACTGACATTGTCTGGCTTCATCATTTGTTGGCTGACTTTAATATTTCTATTTCTAGTCCAACTCCACTTCACAATGATAATACCTCAACAATGGCAATTGCTAATAATCCAGTCTTTCATGCTCGCACTAAGCATATTAAAATTGATTGATTATCACTTTATATGAGAACGTATTCAATTAAAAGAAATTCAAGTCCATCATATTAGCTCCTCTGATCAACCACCTGATATCCTTACCAAATCACTCTCCATCTATCATTTTCAGGAACTAAGAAGCAAATTAACCATTCATTCTCTGAATACTCAATTTGAAGGGCGCTGATAAGATAAGTCCTTATATGCTTTTGTTATGATAAGATAAGTCTTACATAAGTTTGTTATGATAAGCAGACATTGTTGCTTTGCTCCATCTGATCCTCCATCATTGGATCAATCACCACAATTCAATTTGTAACAAACTCCATTTCACTCTTTCTTTACTTTTGTTGTAAGCTAGCGACATATATTTTTCTAAAATGCATTCACTCGGGTTTTGGTGGTCATGTATGCTTCTTATGTATCTTCAAGCTGATCACAGATTGTTCTCCTTTGTATATTGGTGATTCCTTCCTTCAATGGCTCCCCATCCAATCAGCATTCATTCGGTCTCCACACACAGACGCTTGCCTCTCTCGTTTGTGCTTCATCCCATAATCTCTCCCTCTCTCTCTCTATCTCTCTTTATCTCTCTCTCTCTCTCTCTCATGTGTTTTCACTCACATTGAATTTTTCCAGATTCAGAGCTCCCAAGATTCTTCATCTTTCTAGAATGATCTTTGAACTTTCTTCATCTTTGGTTCCTTCCTTTAATATCTTTTTAGTCTTTGCATCTTTTATTTTTCCTAGTGCCTCGAGAATTTCCAAACCATTTTCCAACCCATTTTCATCTTGAACGCTTCTTGTTCAAGATTATTTTCCACTAAAATGTGGGTCTCCTCGTTTGTTTGAAATTCATCACTCTCATCCTTCTTCGCTGCATTATCATCCTCTTCAATCTTGAATCTATATGCTACCTTTGTAGGAGTCACGATATCTCATGCTTCTTGCGTTTCATAGTTGTTGGATAGTTTAAGTTCTTCATCCCTTTCCATCGGTTGTTGTTACCACTATGTCATTTTCATTTCAAATATCATCATGATTCATTCATTTACATCACCCATTCCATCACAAATATTTTGTAATGTGATTTAGATCATTCTCACCCTCCTTATTCTTCCATATATTTGCAGTCTCTTGTTTTCTTCCTTCCACAAAATGATGGATTTCCTCTCGGCATACCTTCGATTTTGTCGACTGCCTCGAAAGAACTCCATCATCAGATGGGTTCCTCTTTGCTTCTGGCATTTTCCTCATCCCCCCTTCAACCTATTCTCCAACTTCTTTCCCCTCACCTCTTACTAGGTTACCAAAATAGCAGCTAACACATCGATTTCCTAGCTTAATCTTGCTTCTAGCATTCAATTGAACCTCTCTCATGGCTCCCACTTTCTATTCTATTACTTTGGGATAAAAGGGAGATTAGAGCTGAATATTATTACAAATCAATTGCATTGTTATGCAAATTTATCATCATCGTTGATTATGAATGTACAAAAAAATGTGAATATGTATGGAATATTATGTATTTTCTTTTATGCAGGTTCGAAGACCTCATCATGCTCATCAGAGCATGATGAGATGAAAATGTGAGGTATTTCATTGCTATGCTCATTATCATTAGGTGAGGGGGCCAAAAAATTGTTAGAGATGCATCCCCAGAAATTCAAAATTTTGTCCAAAATTCATATACTAAAATTCAAGTTAAATAAATAGTCTTTAATCTCTAAAATAAATTGATATGGTATTGAATTTTGAATTATAAATGAGAATGAATTTGAAATAGATTTGAAGATTATATTTCAAATAAAGAAAGATGGACTGAACTCAAATAGATTTATGAATTTGAAATGAATTGAATATTTTTGACAATAAATTATCATATCTATTCTAATTTTAAAAAGATGACCTGACTAAATATCCAATTAGAGCACAAAAGATCTTCTTGGAATTAGAATATAGTTTTCAAATCGTAATTCACTCCAAATGAATTGGAAAAAATCAAGGAATTCATAAGAAATTTTTATTGAGATCAAATTATTACTAATAAGCATAATCAATGAAAATATTTGAAAGCATACTCATCTTATTAAATACCAATTGGATCAGGAGAAGTTGAATATAGTTTTGATGAGTTTGAGAATTATCAATGACATAAATAAGAGTCTATTGAACATTCAAATCAACTCACGAATAAAAGAAAGTAATTAAATGTTATTCTAGGGATAGGTATTAAAATAATTTAAAAAACACCTTCATCAGGATCTTGTATAAATAGATGAAGGTGATTTAAATTATAAAATTATAAAACTTCCTTCAATCCAAAATTAAAAAATTATCATTTTAATTATGATTTTCAAAATTAATGATTTTGATTGATGAAATTATCTAAGTTAAAATACATGTGCGACATAAAATTTAGAGTGCAAATTATGAAAATGTACAAAATTAAGTTGGAATTAAATGAAACTACGAAATTAATCTCATGATTTAAAAAAAAAATTATATGAATTATTAAATAAATACACTGCTAAATATTTAGATTCAAGTGTTTAGATCTTGATTTTGATTCTTATTGGTGGTCAGAGTTAACAAAACCTAAAAATTAAATTATTATAATTTTAACTTATTAAAATATCGAGAAGCTAATCATGATGTGATTCGATCCTATTATTAATAAATTAAAGAATCTAGAATAGCAAAATAATACATCCACCCCGATGATGGCTGTATTGAATGAAGATTTTAACCAGAGGAGATAATTTCATCAAAATATAATTATAATTTTAAATCAAATTAATGTAAATTAAATATCAATTCAAATGAAAAATCTAATATTTCATTAAGAGTTAAATGCTTCAATGAATTTAATATTTAAAGAACTTAAAGTTAAAACTCAATCCACCTTCCACAATAGTTTATTGAAGGTGACAAATTAAGAAAACTCTAGCTCATAAAGGATCCGTCATCAAATGTATTTTTATATCACTATCAATCTCATGGTGCAGGATGTGACCGTGTCCTCTATATGTGGTTGGGTAGCTTCCACATGATGATATGTTCAGACCTCCTCGGTGGCGCCAAATGACACCATTATATTGATCATTTGTGCATATGCTCCAATAGCTCGTGCTTGAGATGTAAACCATAGGGTACACTTGATAGGGCAAACCCTCTGTTAATTAAGGTAGTCTTAAGCCTGTCTCCTTAGACAAACACCACCCCAAGTCTGCAAGGATTACTTGGATGACGCAACCCATGACTGCTGATAAGGATCCTTTAGTTTGGTTGGGTCGACTACCTCCTCTGACTAAGTAGACTAGGGATCGTGACAACCCAGGATGATAAAACCATGGGATCTAGATCGAGAGAGTCATCGTTCCCCCCACCATCTGCTTTAAGTTAAAACAATGAATTTCATAAATCCCAAATTTAAAACTCCACATATTGCTACTATACGCTACGTATTTAGCGACCTAACGACCAACCTTAATTGAAAGTTCTCTCTTAACATTGGGAAGGGTAATTAACTATAGGTGCTATGCAGGAAAACAGATCTAAAGTCCTCACAAAATGAGGATGAAATCTCTGGGTAGTGTCTTATATACAATTCCATCTGCCTTCTAAAATTTTCATCGACACTTTAATCACTCTTTTCATTGAAGAGGTCGGATGTGAATTTTTAGAGCCTACAGATTTTTGGTGACTCGGCTGGGGATAGGTTTCTCTTTCCATCTTTGGTTATTCATATACATGCTATAGTAGCAACAAAATATTTAAAAATTTAAAATAAAAAATGATGATTTAAATATGTAATAAATTCAAATTACTAATATATGCGACTTTATGTCGAATGAATTATTCTGTAGAGTATATCCTTATTAAATTATTATTTTGTTTTGTAGTACCTCTGCATTTTAAAATATATGATGAAATAATAATTACTAATTACTAATCTCCATCTTTCACTTGTGCAGAATGGATCTATAGAGCACTCCTTTCACTATTAAGCTAGGGCGTGGTGCAAACATCTACTTAGCTAATGCCATCATTAACACAGGAGTTGTTGGAGCTACCATTTAATTTTCTAACTATTATAGCTGTAACTCCCAAAGTACCCACCTGCGGTGCACTCGTCCGAGGCCATGCTAGAAAGCCTTAGTTTACTGAAGCTTCTACTCATCATGCTCGCCAACCAATTATGCAACCAATCACTATAAGGAGTTCTCCCAAGATAGAACTTCTATTTTTAAAAGATTAGGTCAGCCTGAAGTCCACGTGATGAAGAGGATCATCATTGGGCATACTGTATCTATAATGCCTCGTGGTACAGTTGCTTCACCAACTAAAACCTTTGTACCTAGGAGACATGATTTTGAGGCTTCCTCATTAGGAAGTAAATTAACTAGAAGGCAAAGAAGAAAAATAAATGTTGTGCTGAGGGCTCAATAGATCCCATTTAAACAACTTAGTGAACAAGCAATACTACCACCAGAAGTGAGTATTCCTACCCGTAACAACTTTGATATTCTAAAATGGGTAAAAAGGAATAGCTCTACTGATGAGGTGAAGCAGTCTTTCTGTACTCAATGTTAAGCTCCACCACCGCAGAGGAGACAACTTGAAACATTATCTGCTAGAGTACACAATGTTCTTAAAGTAGCCAAGGAAAGAGGCTTAATGAAAAGAAAATTTGAGAGGCCTGTGATGATTGAAGATACCGAGATTCCACCAAGAAGGTAGCCATCTCTTATGGTAGTCATCAAGCCAAGTACACTTTGCATAATGAGCATCGACATGACACTTGGATCATGCATCCAAGAATTTGTCGAAAGGTCCCGACGAAAGGGTAAACAGATATGGAGGCCAAGGCTCCGTGATAAAATTCTGAAGAAAGAAAGAGGTGTGACATCTGATGCACATATTTAGAAATCCACCTCAAAAATAACTCATCAGAAGTGGATACCTAAAAAGAAGGGATATCACTAATAAAAGATATGATGGTTGACATCCTGGAGAATCCTCTAGGGGATCCCGTCATCAATCAGATTCACCCCGGCGGGAGAAAGTTGATTATGATCGCAGTCCCCCAATAGAAGAAATGTCTATTCCTTACAATGAACAAGAGATCCATTGGAAGCATCAATCAAAAATTCATGTGCAAGAAGAAGATGATGAACAAGACACTATGAAGTAGAAGTCATTTATATGATAAGACATATAGGTAAAATTTTTGCTCAACATCATCAGTAACATGAATCTAGTAAGCTTGAACTTGAGTTTGATGCTTACGAAGGAGAGTCATCACAAAAGATTAGAAGATGGATCTTCAATTTCTGCTGAAGAGGAAGAAGAAGAAGATCAAAATGACGGGAGGTCATGGGAGTTGAAGTTGTTTATATGGTTGAACTAGGAAATGATCAACCTAACACATAATTTTACAATCAGCATTGTTGTTTATCCTTGACAACAACTATTTCTGCAAATGCACAAGGAGAAGGATAGTCAAGTTCTTCCCGTGAAGATGACTAGGGAGGAGAACAAAAAAAGAAAATATAAGAAGAAGAAGTGCCTGCATTGGTTGATGTAGTGGCACTAGCTAGAGAGCAAAGGCAAATGCAACGTCAAATGAAAGCCAAAGATAAGAAAATTTTACAACTTGGTACCAAGATGAATGAGATGATGGCACAAATGAATATCATGATGGATATATGGGAGAAGAATATCACATAAAATGTAGCACCTTTTTTATCTACTAATCAATAGGTAGCTAATAATACAACCTCTATACCACTAGTCACTCTAATACCTCAAGATCTTATAGTACATACTATGTCTGAACAGAGGAGTGAAGTTAATCAACTTGCTCTTCAACCTATAATTCAGAATGTGGCTAGTACACCAGGAATAGTAATAGCTGCTCAACTAGAAATAATAATTAATGAAAAGATAAAAGTAGTTATAGCTTTTAGGTAGAAAAGTTGGTGAGTAAGAGTCACTTACCCAGAATTTGATCAAGTGTCATACGAAAGGTTACTCGATTATCAAATTTAAATTTAATAGTGGTAATCAAAGCAACATCTAGCCCAATTTAACTACATGTGAGGAAATGATGCACTCTTTTACGCTTTTCGGCGACTAACCTCACTTTTTTAGTGGTATAGAATTGTTGAATGATTCGGTCAAAACCTTAACTGAGCTAGAGATAATGTTTGTAAAAAGGTTTGCCAATGCAACTGTGAAGATAATAATCGCTGACAATGCCTTGCTAAAAAAGAGAAAAGATGAGTCAATGATAAAATTCATAACTCATTAGTGTAACCTAAGCATGAAATGTGAACAATAATTGGATGAAGAACATGTGATCCAATTGTTAATGGGCAATATAGATGATAAAATTGCACCATTTTTATGTATGATGTTAATTACAATATTCTAGGACTTGCTTGATGTGGTGGCCAAATTTGAAAAGTTAAATTACCCTAAGTCTAAAATTTATACAGATAAATCAAAGAGAAAACCTTCGAAGAAATGAAACTCATATAATATAATTCAAATGGTGAAAATGAGTAATCTATAATGTAGATAAAGGAAAACAATCAATATACAATGATGATAAGGGAAAGAAGCTTATTCATCCTAATCCACACCAAAATTGGTATTGGGAGGCAATGATAAATCTCAAACTTTTTAGGTGGAGCATCCAAAACAAGCAATAAGAGATGATGTGAGAATGCTATCTTAAGGAAAAGATGAACAAAGATTATTTTCTTTAGAAAGATGTGGCTAAATTATTTCAACAAGCGGTGGTATTACAATTAAAAGACACGAAGAAGAAGATCAAGTTAATAATCCAAATTATTGTCCCTATCATCGAGTGACCAATCATCCTATTGAAGATTGTTATGTCTTCAAAGATTGTCTAGAAAAGAGGTATCGATGAGATGAATTTATATTATCTGACAGTGTTCTAGTTAACCCAAAAAGAGAGTATACCAAGATGATTTCGTCTTCTTCCATATTATCCATTAACTACAAAAAAAAGAAGGAAAAATTAGTTCAGATTGAAGAATGAGAAACAACAATCTCTAAGAAGACCATGAAAATGTTGAAGCAGCTAAAAGATGTACCTAGTGTTAAGTGAAAATCACCACTTGAACCTATATTGGACTTAAGAGAAATGCCTAAACAAAGCATTTTAGCTTCTCAGTGGCATTTTGATAAGGCTACTTCATCACACGAGGCGGTCTAGCGTATGCCTCATAAATCAAGAAGTGGTTAAAAGAAGATCAAGAAGAGAACTATAACTCAAAAGATTATTAACAATTTAGAGGAGTATCATCAACGACCAATTTAGGCTAGACTTCTAAACTCCATATTATTGATTGGATGAAGAAGATAATGGTGAATCTTTTTTGAGAGTCTAAATCATTATGTGATGTGATGTTCAACATCGTTACTTTAAAATGATAGTATAATTCGACGACCAACCCATCAAAATTCTTCTCAGAAAAGAAAGAAGAGCTTGAGGAGTTAACATCTGATTTTGTCTAATGACTCAATGAAAGGATAATAATTCAGATGAAGATTTATATTTTCTAGAAAGAGAGAAGTCAGACTCATCAACAATATCACATATGAAATATATGAAGTTGAAAAGTGAGTTTAACTCTTTTGGTCAATCCTCTAGAATAAAAAATGAATTTGAAGAAATTGCCTCTTAAAAGGAATCTGAGCATGACAAAGTGATTCAAGTTCAGTTAAGAAGTGGTAAAGTCTTACCACCATCATTAAAGAATGGGAATTCAAATAAAGACAAAGGCAAATAAATTGAAGTCAATGAAGATATCATTCCCAAGAATCTTAAAATAAAGCCTAGATCAAGTGAAAAGATAGATTATAATATTCTATCACATGAAAGATCCCTACATTAAGTGTATGAGGCTCTCTTAATGTCAAAAAAATCTTGAGAAACTTTGATACAAAAAGATCCAGAGTTATGAAGCTTACTTTGTTAAAAGATGTATGCCTGAATCATTACAAACTCAAGATCTCCTGATAATCACATTTTTTTGAAGAAGTTCTTATGTTGGGAATAGGAGATCATAACCATCCTCTATATGTTATAGAGTGATGTCTTGATCAAGCGAATATTGATTGATCAGTTCTTCTATCAATCTTATGAGTTTAAAAGCATTAAGAGGATTATCACTTGATATTCAAAATCTTGGGAGGGATAAGTTGATGGTTCATGGTTTCAATGAGAAAGGGTAGAAAACTATGGGTTCTTTTATTCTTTCACTCAAGTTTGATTGTATCTGAAGCCAAGTTTCATGTAATCGATGTCGATCATTTAGAGCTCTCTTGGGTCGACCATGGTAGCATGAGTATGGCATGGTCCCATCAATATGCATCGATGTATGAAGTACCTAAAGATGGAGAAGAGTTTAGAATTCTTTGGCAACCTACAACCATTCTCCATCCATGAAGCAAAGATTATATGAAGATATTTCATCCCTAAAGAGCCTAAGTCAATGAGCCTCTTGAGGTGGTAGCATCCACTTAGGGATTAAAAGTAACTTTGAAAGAGTGAAAAGAGGAAGAAAAAAAGGCAATGTCGACTCTCCCTAAAGCATTTGATTCTACACCTAGGTTAAGAAGATTAGTTCCTCATTTGGGAAGTGACACACAAGAAGAAGAAAATATTTCTGTCAAACCTAAAGAAACTTATAAGCTTTTAAGAAAGACAAAGTTTAAAATATGTAATTCTGATTCAAACAATGACTTTGAATCTACTTATGAAACTATGGTTCAGAGGGTCACATCAAGAAGGATAGCTCACTTGGCATGTCATGACTCCTTCAAAATTATACCCATCCTCCGTACTTCAAAGAAATCACTCCGAGGTTCATAATTGAAGAATTGATAACATTCTATGTGTCATTGAGTGAGAGTGGCGGAACAAAACTTTATTTTATAAATCTAAGAGTCAGCCTCACAATTTTTTGATCTACTCAACATGAAGATTTGATGAGATGGTGCCAACAATACCAATATACTATCCACCAAAATTGCAAAGAATGATGCATAAGCTTGGACTTCATATTGGAACTACTAAATATAAAACTCAAATCTTTAACAAGATGTGGAGCCGAAGAAGTCCTCAAGCATCATGAAGAAGTGATAAGTTTATCACTAAAGGTCTTGGGTTCATCCATAAATCTCATCAAAATAAAGTTTGTTATAACATAATTGAAGTTGAGATCGAAAATAATAGTGATGAAGAAGATGATCTCTATGAAATTCTTCTTACAAATGATAAAGAAGTTGAAGCCAAGCCCGCACTTGAAAAACTCAAAGATAGTGGACAAACAACTACTATGAATGAACTTAAAGAAATCAACCTAGGAGCTAGGATGATCCCCGTCCAATTTTTATAAGTGCTCTTCTACCTGATAAGAAAGTTACAGAGCTAAAAGTGTTACTTTGTGAATTTAGGGATTGCTTTGCCTAAACATATGTTGAAATGCCAAACTTATCCCTTGATATAGTAATTCAAAAATTGATAATCAAGCTAGAGACAACACCTGTTAAACAAGCTTCGAGGTGAATGAGATTAAAAATTGAAGAACAGGTGATCATTGAAACTAAGAAGCTAATTAAGCAGATTCATCGTGAAGAAAAGTATCGATTGGATAGCTAATTTAATTTGTAGAAGAAAATGGATTCATGCGTACTTTTGGATCTTAATAATAAGCCCAAAGATGACTTCCACTCCTATATCGAATTGTTGGTTGATAATACTTCCAACTATGTTTTCTTTATGGATGGATCATCAGGATATAATCAGATCAAGATGACACTTAAAGATGAAAGACATACATTGTTTAGAACACCTATTGGCAGTTATTGTTACACAATCATATCTTTTAGTTTGAAGAATGCTGGAGCTATATACCAAAGAACCATGATGCATATTTTTGATGAGTTGATTCACCAGAAGGTGGAATGTTATGTTGATGATTTGGTGGTGAAAAGTTTAAATCCTGAAAATCACTTTGAAGACTTGAGAATTATATTAGAGACAATAAAAAAAATGATCTCAAGATGAATCCTCTAAAATGTGCATTCGAGGTATCCTCCAAAAAATTCCTTGGGTATATTGTACATCACAAAGGAATTAAGATCGATCCTGCTAAAATCAAGGTAATTATGTAAATGCCTCCACCGAAGAGTTTGTGTCAGTTCCGTTCTTTACAAGGATAGCTTGCATTCATCCAATGATTTATATCAAACCTATGTCAACCATTTGCAAAGTTGATGAAGAAGGCTCCATTCAAATGGGACAAGGAATGCCAAGAAGCCATTAAAAGCTATATGTTAAATCCAATCCTTGCACACTACTCTTGGGAAGCCCTCATTCTATACACAACATTAGAAGAATCCCTCAGCATTATTGGCACAACACAATGAAGAAGAAAGAGAATGCTCTTTATTATATCAATCGAGGTTGATAGAAAATGAGATACTCTCTGATAGAGAAGCACTGTTTGGCATTGATCTTTATAGTCTAAAAGCTCTGTCATTATATGTTATCTCACAAAATTACCCTCATCTCAAGGATCGATCCACTGAAGTACTTGATGATAAGACCAGCATTGATAGGGTGCTTGGCAAGATGAGTAATATTGCTTTTATAATTTGATATCACATAAGTTCTACAGAAAGCAGTGAAGGGATAGATTTTAGCAAATTTTCTTGCTACACATCCTATTCCTGTGGACTCTTTTCTTAACGAAGATTCGCCTGATGAGCAAATTATGCTCATTCATGAAAGAGAAAAATCACAAATTTGGGAAATGTACTTTGATGGAGCCTCATCGATCAAACAAGTCCAACCCCTAAATTTCCCAAAGACAAGAGTAGAAATCAGCATCGTCTTCATAACACTAGAAGGAGGGATAATGAGACGATCATATGTGTTGAGCCATGAACTAATAATGAAGCTGAGTATGAAGCATTGGTAGTAAGTCTTGAAGAAGTTATTTTCATAATCATTTACATATTTTCAGTGATTCTCAACTTATTATAAATCAAGTACTTAGCATCTATAAAATCAATAAGCTTGAGTTAGCTTTTTACCATAAGGGAGTTCTTGAGCTTATGAAGCAAATACTAAATATCATACTAATGTGACTCTCTCGATCTAAAAATAGCAAATCAAAGTGCTTAGCAAAATTAGCTAAAGAGATGACATGTATGAATGGTGATTATGTCATGATCGGGATATTTACTCAACAAGTTCTAGAGCCAACAAAGTATAAATCCATGTAGGTAGAGGGGTTATCAAATTCGACCTAGAAGGATGCGACTCAAGTTGCTCCTCATCCCCCCCAAAATCATCAAAGAGTTATAATAAGAAAAGCTAAGCATAACATTACTTCAAAAAAGTAATGGAAGCCTTTATAGTAAAAGAGATACATGATTGGAGGCAACCCTTCATCGAATACTTTAAAGAGGGAAAATTATCGAGTAATAAATCATTAGTAGATCAAATGATAAGAGAATGATGCTCTATGCTTTCATCAACAACACTTTGTATCGGAGATCCTTAGAATAAATATGGCTACGATATTTAGGTATAGATGAAGCTAGTAAAGTAATGATTGAAATTCATGAAGGGCTTTCTGGTGCACATTAGTTAGGTCCCAAGATGGCAGTAAATATCAAAATGATGGGTTATTATTGGTCATCTATGATGAGTGACTATATTGATCATGCCAAGAGGTGCCATGAATGTCAGGTACATGGGAATATAATCCACCAACCTCCAAATCCATTACACCAAATAATAGCATCTTGGCTAATTGAATGTTGGGGTATAGATGTAATCAGACCAATTAATTCACCATCATCAATTGGTCACTACTTCATCCTAGCAATGACTGATTATTTTTATAAGTGGGCTGAAGCTACCCCATTTAAAGAAGTTACTGTTGATCGAGTGATCAACTTCTTCATGCATAATATGGTATATATATATTTGGAGTGTTGCACTAATAATTTATGATAATGACACAACTTTTAAAAGTATAAATATTTATAGATTCGTCGATCGACACAAAATTAATTGGTGATATTCTTCAATATATAATCTAAGGGCAAATGGTTTAGCAGAAGCTTTCAACAAGATATTGGTCAAACTACTTAAGAAGATCCTCACTAAAAATAAGAGAGAATGACATACCAAACTAATAGAGACATTATGAGCGTATCAAACTACCTACAAGATGCCGACTAAAGCCACTCTCTATTCATTAGTATTTGGAATTGAAGTGGTTCTTCCGCTTAAGGTTGAGTTGCCATCACTCTGAGTAGCCATCAAATACAACCTAACTGAAGATCAAAATGCTCATTTGAGAATGGAGGAACTCGACACACTTGATGAAGTTAGATTGCAAGCTCATCAAAATTTAGAAGTTTATCAAGCAAAGATGTCCAAGCCTTTTGATCATACGGTACAGCCTCAAACATTCCAAGAAGGGGAATTAGTCTTGGTATTGAGAAAACCAATTATTCCTAAATGAAGAATTGGTGGCAAATTTGAGCCTAATTAGGAGGGCCTTTTTGTCATCGAGAAGGTGTATCAAGGAGGGGCATACCAACTCATTGACCTAAATGGTGAAAGACCAATGCCTCCAATTAATGATCGATACCTGAAAAAGTATTATACATGATAAATATAATTTCAAGGTACTATAAAAACCCCCCTACAAAATAGGAGGAATTTTTTATATACATTTATTTAGGTCGACATCATGCTTCTTATCGAGATCCCTAAATAAATATATATAATCAAGAGAAAAGGAAGAAATCTTTGATAATAGACGATAAAAAGGACACTAGGAAAATCCTCCTGTTACACAAGGGGCATTTTTTTAGATTTTATATATAAATAAAATCAATATTATGTGTTAAGCTCTCTTAAGAGCAAATATATCAACTCAAATTTTGATGTATTTACTTAATTTCATCTTAAAATTCTTTGTGTATTTTAGAATTCTCCATGCAAGACAAGGGGGTGTTTCTTTATTTTCATATGGGTTGACATTGTGCCATAAGATGAGATCCTTGAATATATTTTGATTCGGGTAGAAATCATGCTTTGAGCTGAGATCCCCATTTGATTCCTCTAATATCCTGGTAGTAAAGATACTTTTAGTTATCCGGGATAGTAAAAATGTATCTTTAAATAAGGCATGTAAGATGATTCTGATTAAAGATTCATCTTCTATAATAGTTCTAAAAGTCAAGTGAGAGAATTTTATATTTATAAACGTTGATATTGTTAAGTTGGGAAAGTGCAAATCCATTCATAGCTCAAGTCTAAGACTCAATTGGGTCCAACCATAGGCAATAAGCTCAAATGTATTAGTGGTTTCTTGTCAACAAGTAAGAAAAGGCCATAGTGGTAGAGCCCCACTGGTTTGATGATAACTATATCCCTAAAGCTAACTTGACTTGACATACCCAAGTGATTTAGAATCAAAAGTTTTCTTAACTGACTATTGGACTACAAATAAGATTATAGAAGATGATTTATCCTTAAAATAGCATATGTGTAAAGTATTTCTAAGATATGCAAATATGAAGATACAAAATCTCAAGGGAAGTATAAAACAAAAAAAAGAGGAAAAGAGGAAGGACTATCTCTTTTCAGCAAGTTCGATGAAGCACGAAGCATGGAGATTGAAGAAGCAATCCTGAAGTTGGTACAAAGCTTGTGAGCAAACCAAAGGCATTTCATGGTTATCCACTCTATTAAAGCACTCATTGTTGGATTGATAACTCAAGATTTCAGATCTAATATAAGCCAGAAGGTTAGGTCATCTCAGATTCACCTTTGAAGTCCTTCAAACAAAAAAGTGAAGACATACGTGCACTTCCTAACAAATCAATATGGACAAATCAGGTTAATCCTTCATCAAATCTATCAAGCTTAAAGCCAAGACAGAAGGAATTTCATGACTCAAAAGAAACAAACAAATTCTCCATCAACTAAGGATGAAGTTAGGGTTAGAGGAAATCCAAATCCATAAAGATACAAAAGAAAGAGCTCTTTAGCGAACCTATTGAAGCTAAAGTAATTTAAAATATATTACTAACTTAAAAGGATCAACCAATTTTCAATAAACGTGACTCGCTCTATGCATGAATCACATTTATTGGGGGGCATTTGTTGATCTCCATGAATGCACCATAATTCAAGTTAAGCTTACAAGACCAAGTCGACGTACTTCGGATGCAATAGTGTGTAAATCAGAGCTGAAATACATTTTACGGTGCCAAAAATCAATCGAAGTTTGATCGACAAACATACTTCATCATCACATTTAGAACATCAAAATTGATCGAAATATAAATATTGCATAATCTAATTATAAATCGATCAAGAGATCGATCAATGTGTTGACGTACATTAGAGTCGGGAAGTTGGGACGATATCCATATGACCTCCGATTATACAATTGATTGTGTTGTTAGCTTTGGAACATCAAAATCTATTAAATGAGACTTTTCACGATCGATTCAGATGAATCTACACGAACATCGAACGATCGAAAGTGATAATGCACATTTTGAACCAAAATTGATCCAATTCGAGACTCAAGCAAATGATGATCATGAAGCGAACGTCGTTGCATAGAATATCTAATAACCTAAAATATATATATATGTATATATATATATATATATATATATATATATATATATATATATGTATATATATATATATATATATATATATATATATATATATATATATATATTAACTTATATAGCTCTGTAAAATTATCTATTTTCACTTAAATAAGCACATGTATATAAACAAGCATTCCTGTTCACATTAATTCCATTAAACTTGTTGAGAGGATCACAGCTCAGCGGGAAGCTTCCTTCCTCCTCCTCCCACTCTGACATCTTGATTGATCAATGACCTCACGTTCCTCTGTAAATCTTGATCTTAAGTGCCTCCCATTTTCCTCAACCTCAAGGAACTAAAAGTCCTTCCTCTCTGGGATCTCATTCATTTGCGATTCCTTCAATCTGAAGGCTCCCATCCAATCCGAGAGGCATTCATTCAGTATCCACACACAGACGCTCACCTCTCTCATCCATGCTTCATCCCATAAGATCTCTCTCTCTCTCTCTCTCTCTCTCTCTCTCTCTCACATGTGTTTCCCATATGTCACTCACTCTTTTAGCACAAACTCCCTCTACTGATGCTAGGAATTCAAAATTTTTCACGTCCTAATTTATGTGAGCTCCCATTGATTCTTCATCTTTTTGGAATGAACTTTGAACTTCTCTAGTTTCCTTTTCATTGCAATCTTTAAGGCATGTTCCTTCCCTAGAGTTTAGTATCTTTTTAAGTTTTGCATCTTCTATTTTTCCTAGTGCCTCAGGAATTTTCAAACCATTTTCCAACCCATTTTCATCTTGAATCGCTTCTTGTTCAAGATTGTTTTCCACTAAAATGTGAGTCTCCTCATTTGTTTGAAATTCATCACTCTCATCCTTCTCCACTACATTATCATCCTCTTCAATCTTGAATCTATTTGCACTGTAGGAGTCTTGATGTTTCATGCTTCTTGCTTCATTTTTATAGTTGTTGGATAGTTTAATTTTTTCATCTACTCCCTTTCCATCGATTGTATTAAATGAACACAACTCATCTGACTCTTTAATTTCCTTCTCAAATATGTCATAGCAAAGAGTTTCATTTTGAACTTTCACTTCTTTATTGCTTTCATTTACATCACATTCTACATGACTAACATTGAATTTCCTTAGCTCATAATATTCATTATCGATCTTCCATTCCCCAGCTACATCAACTATTTTACATGTCAGTTTAGATGATTTAGATGAATTCTCTTTCCTCACTTGTTGTTCATCCTTTTTGCATATAAGAAGTTGTTTTTCTCTGTCCTCAAGGTTCGAAGGAATTTTTTGTGAAGTATTAATTTCTTCCCTTTCATACAAATGACAGCTGCTGAAAGGAACTCTGTCATCAGGTGGGTTCCTCTCGGCATACCTTTCTCAATTCCCTCCTCCGATCATTCCCTTCGTGTTGAAACTCCATCATCGGTGGGTTCCTCTTGTTTTGTGGCATTTTCTCATCCACCCTGTGATTCTCCAACTTCTTTCCTCCGACCTCTTCTTTATTACAGCTCCCTATTTCCTTAATCTTGCTTGGCGTTCAATTGAACCTCTCTCATGGCTTCCACTTCCTATTCTTTTAATTTGGGATAAAAGAGAGATTAGAGCTGACTATTATTGCAAATCAATTGTGTTGTTATGCAAATTTATCATCATCGCTGATTGTGGATGTATGAAAAAAAATGTGAATGTGTATGAAATATTCTGTTTTTGCTTTTATGCAAGTTTCAAAATCTCGTCATGCTCATCAGGGCATGACGAGATTAAAATTGGCTGAGGTATTTCAAAACATTGACCATCATACTCATCAGGACGTGATAGGCAGGCCCAAAAAATTGTTAGATGCAGCCCCCTTTGCCGAAATTTTGACTAAATTTTGGACTTAAAAAGGGGAAGAATCAAGATTTATTTAAAAAAAATAGTCACAAAAAAATAAATAATCTAAAATGAAATTTGAATGTGTAGAAGTTGCATATATTTTTGCTTTTTTGCAGGTGATTGAAGACATGCTCATCGCATAGATTGAAAATTCGATGTTTTACTTTAGCGTCATCGATGATGGATGCAAAATAGTTTTGATGTATATCGCGGGATAATGCTAAATCTAAAATGATGTTGAAATTTTATCCAAAATTCATACATGCAAATAAAATTCAAGCTAAATAAATAGTGCTGCCTAAGCTCTAAAATAAATTGATATTGAATTGAATTTTGAATTATAAATGAGAATGAATTTGAAGATTATATTTCAAATAAAGAAAAATGAACTGAACTCAATAGATTTATGAATTTGAAATGAATTGAATATTTTGGAAGTAAATATAAATTTGGCACTTCAATATCTCAATTCAATTGATTTAGAAGATGGCCTGACTGAATATCCAATTAGAGCACAAAAGATCTTCTTATAATTAGAATATAATTTTCAAATCATAATTTACTCCAAATGAATTTGAGAAAAGGGATTATTTTTAAAATAGGCACATTATTAACTGTAATTAGCAATTTAGGCATAAAAAAATTTTTTTTTTATGAAAATAGCAGTCGTCGTGAGATGACGTGGACCGCGTGGCCGATCGTCCGTTTGACGGATAGCTTCTACCGAGCGTCAAGCGGACGCCAGCGGCCGTGCCGTCCGCGTCAGTCGTCCGTTTGACGGACGACTGGCTCATCACCTTTTATGGCAAAAAACCCATGAACCCGAGCCCGATCTACTTTCCTTTTCTTTCCTATTCCCGTCACTCGCTGCTCCATTCGCCCAGCTCCCGTTTGGCGATTTAAGAAAAGCACCACCAGGAGCTCGTCAGCCAAGGAGAGGTCGCCGCCCTATTTGGACAAAACCATAAGCCGCAATTTTCTTTGTCTTTTCCTCCCAACCATCGCTACTCAGCTCCTCAGCGGTTCGACCAGAAACCTTGCTGCAGGGGAGGAGAGCTCATATCCGTCAGTACTTGCTTGCCGGGATATTTCTTCGTTCGTGCGCCGATTAAGGTAATTTTTTCTGTAAATGCGTAACTTGTGATAGATCTTGCTTTGTGATAGATCTAGCAAAATCCCTTGAGTTATTTAGCTACATTTGTATTTTTTTCCCTGAATGCAGCACTTATCTTTTTGATCATTTTGAAGCATTATATATATTTAAAAGAATAATAATAATAGTTGTGTAAATGAGTTGTGCTGTAAAAATTTGTGAATTCAAATTTGACCTGTATTCGAAATTATTAGAAAATTTATTATTCATGTTTAGCTCATAGTTCATAATGAACTTGTTCAATTTGTTTAGCTCGAATTGGATCATTTCATATAATGGAAGTTTTCATGTAAATGATATTTAAACCAAGTTAAGTTCTTTCACTTTGGGATTAAAATATTATTATAATATAATATATATATATATATATATATATATATATATATATATATATATATATATATATATATATATATATATATATATATATATATATATATATATATATAGCTAAACAAGCCACAAAAAATAATTCAAATTAATTTTAAGAATGCCAAAAATAATAAAAAAGTTAACATTTGAATTAAAGAGTAAATTAATTGAATATTATATTAAATATAAATAAAATCTTTATTTGAAATTCAATCAAGAGACCTAATCAATTCTAAACTTCATGAAATTATTTCTTAGATCAGGAAGGACCTTAAGGATATTTCATGAAATTTTGGTGAATTTTTTAGAATTAATTATTATTTGGTATATTTTAGTTAATTATTTTCTAAGAAAAAAATTAAATTAATGTCAAAATAATTCTAATAATGACTAAATATTTCATCTAAGGATAGTAAGGAAAACATTTTAGATATTTTTAAAATTTATTTTTTATATTATTTAGTATTTTTATAAAATTTAATTAATAATAATAATTATTTTATTTTAAAATATATACCAATGTAATTAATATTTTATAAAAAATTTTCCCAAGGGTTACTATTGCTGTAAGTATCTATTAAATTTATGAGTTATTTGGATATAATTTAAATTTTATATATTTTATTTTTATAATAAAGATGATTTAATTATGGTAATTAAAGTATTAATTATTTAATTTTAATTTTATATTTTACCGATTGTAGATTTTAATTTGGTTCTCTGAATTTTAGTTTTATTTTTATGCTTTGATTTGAATTAGTTGTGGATTTTAAACTGTAAGATGAATAATTATATTTTATGATTTAACTATCAATAAATCTCTAGTTACTCCTAAAATAGTAGGTAAATTAAGGAGAATTATGAGTTTGCAAAATATCGCCAACTACAATGCAATCATTATATCTTAAATATTTTTTCTCGCAAGGGGAGAGGAAGAATTCACGGAGTTGAATAATGAGTTCGTAAACCGCTCATAGTTCTTTATTATGATGGCAACCGAATGTTGTTGATAATTTCTTTCCACCTATATTGGTGGAAAAATCGACCAATTCGATCCCACGGACTAACCCGTTACAAAAGCGAATCATGAGATCATTGAAGTTAGACCATGCAAAGTCATGTGTTAATCTTATAGGTCGGTTTCCTATTGGTGCTGGATTTATCGCTACACATATTATTGACGACGAAGTATGTGAATCGGTACTCAACGCAGCGTCGGTGCAACCTGTAGTAATTTATGTTGAAGTTCAGGAGTTAAATTGTGAGGAAAGAGATGTTGCCATTACTGAGGAGCATCACAGGGCTTCAATTAGTGATGAATTCATCACACTTGATTTGCATGAAACTGCTCAGCAGGAAGCGTACGGGTCGTCTGGTAATGTCCGGTACAAGTTCTAATTAAAGCGTGATGTCGAGTGACGTAGTGATGGGTATGAAACTATGCCTTATGCAACAAGTATCGATGATGATGAGGGGGGCGATAGTGATGCAGATGAATCTTCTTTAAGGGGCAAATATCCATCTAACAGTGTCAGAGAGCTTATTAGGGACTACTCAGTTAGAACAAGCCAAACAGAGGAGTACTTGCTATCTAACAATGAGTATACGCGTCATGCTCAAACAACCAGAGAATGGGATGAAGAGCTAACATTTGATGGGCCTTCAGATGAGTCAACTTTTGTACTTGAAAGTTGCATTCTAGATGAACTGCATGAAGGAATGTGCTTTCTTGATAAGAAGCAGCTGTTGTTTGCAGTTCAGGGTTGGTCTATCATAAACAACATCGACTATGTGATCTATGTCTCAAATAAATCCAAGTTCACCATATTGTGCACTCAATATGTGAACTGCTACACCTTTTGTGCGCTTACATGCAAGTTCAAGTAAGAGATTAGGAGGTGCATGGAGAATTGGCGATAAGCACACCACATGTAGTCATTCGCCACATGATAAATGTACAAAGACAGCTTTATCGTTATTTATTCAACCCGCAATTAGCGCCATCTGATTTAAAGCCCAAAGAGATTATTGGTCGATTGAGTCAAAATTTAACATACGAGTGTCGCATACGAAAAGTTGGGATGCACGCCGCATAAAAGGTTATTTTCGAAGTTGGGAGGAATCTTACCGATCATTGGAGAAATTCATATCTGTTATATGCTCATCAATGCCAGGATCGGTCTATAGAGTACAATCGTCAGAGTCATACGATTTCAACGATTATTCTGGTCCTTCGAGCCTTCAATTACTGGTTGGCATTACTGTCGCCCAGTTTTATGTCTGGATGGGACTTTCCTCCTAGGTAAGTACAGGGGGACTCTACTAACTGCAGTCAGAATTGATGCCAACAACGGATTATTTCCACTTGCCTTTGCAGTAGTAGAATCAGAAAGTATTGAGTCGTGGTGTTGGTTTATACGGACACTACAGGAGTTGGTTCCACTGATCTGTACAAGAGGTGATTTGTGCATCATTTCGACGGACGCGGGTTGGTGGGTGGGAGATATTACCGTGGGTTGCACATCGCTTTTGCCTAAGACATTTGCGAGAAAACTTCAAAAAAGCAGTTAGACAACTTGGAATCGGAGACGTTGAATTCATATGCCAAAAAATGTATGCTGGGTAATACTGATGATATACGCATTTTTAAAAGGTGTATGACTGATATCAAGAACATCGCAGTGAGGCCTACGATTGGCTCGTAAAGGGATGTACATTGTTCTCTAACCCATGATGATGGGTACAGGTATGGCACCATGACTACAAATGCAGCTGAATGCTTCAACAATGTACTTAAGAGAGCACGTGGCTTGCCAATTCAGGCACTGGTCTCTGCAATATATTATAACATAGTCGCTACGTTCATGAAATGCGGACTCGCAATCGGAACCAAAGACGACTCTATGTTCTCTCCCCGGACTAAGGCAACTTTGCAGAGTAGTGAGCACGAGGCAAGGAGATTTCTTGATCTGATACGAATTAACAATAATGAGTACCAAGTTTTTGCTTCCAACAACAAAACATACAAGGTGGAGCTGTATGAGAATCATATGTCTCGATGTACATGCAGAAGACCACAAGCTTATCACATGCCATGTCCTGTCATTTACGTCTAGAGGCGGCGACATATAACGTTGTGCGTGTCGACCCTACACCTTGGACTACTCTTTGCCAAAACATCACGGGAGCGTTTCATGTCATCCCTGATCGCGATGAGTGGCCAGAACACATCACTGCTGGGAACTTCCCAGAGTACACCCCACCAGATATCAAGAGGAAGTCAGGTCGACCACGTTCATTGCGATTCAGAAATACTATGGATGAAAATACCACAAGAAGTAATCGAACTTGTAGTTTATGTAAAAATAGTGGTCATAATAGAGCAACGTGCCCGCAAGGCCGGCGTAGTGTGAGCTAATTGTGCATTATGGATAAATTGTTCTGTCACTATATCTATGTAATCCTAAGTTTTGACATTATAATTAATGCAATATATCTTAGCCAAGGGTCTCTAATGCTAATATATAGTTTAATGGATAAAATTAGGTCCCCAACATTAGTTTTACTTGCATTTACCACACATAACCATTCAATGTTATGAGATTGATGGAATCTCTGCCATCAACTACCTCAATCACGAAAATCAAGCTCATAGGAAAACTTTTCTCCTCCATAGGTGCAAAGATTTGATAAGCCTAAGGTTAAACTAAGGTTTCAATGATTTTCAAACTTTAGATCCTGCACTTTCATACGGTTAAACTAAGGTTTTCAAACTTCAATTGAATTGGTCTTGAAATAGTATTTTAGTTTCAATGATTTTCTTGTTTGCTATATTTCCAAACTAAACTAATATGATTTCAATTGAATAAATTTTAATAATGCAATATCAACATTTTCATAATAAATTTAGTATTATGGAATATATATATATATATATATATATATATATATATATATATATATATATATATATATATATATATATATATGTATCTATATATATACATATACATATATGTACATATATGTGTACAATAATAAAAGTTCACTTTTCAACTTTGAGTAAATTTTGCAAACTCTCACACATGTAAATATAATCAAACTTCAAACCCATGATCTATATATATATCCAAATCTTATGTTGATACATGATTACTTACCATAAAATACTTGTTTTCTCACTTTTATTGCACTCAAATAGTTCAACATACATGAGGCAAAGTATAGAACATAATAACTGTCAAGGAAGAACTAATTATTATGTCTCATATAATTTTATATAAATCTGATTTCCTATATCTGAATCTTTTATTTTGAATTGTTCTAATCGCTGACCAACCTTTCCTACAGGATTGATCCCAAGGCTAGAATTTGAAAAGTAGTTATAATATGCAATTTACAAAAGCGAATAAGAAGTCATTCTTAAAAAAATAGATGACTTCCTAATTCTTCAAACGGTGTTATCTAACAGATAGTGTTATCCAAAAGCTTCATTGCTTAGGTTGCTTTGCGGAATATTAACTAACTTATTGATATAGCTTCTTTTATGTACATACACTCTTTTCTTTATGTTGTGATTTGTGAGTTAGCTTTGATTTTCAGCGAGGTCCCATGAAATTCGTTCCGGCTCCATACCGAGCGAAATCTGCGTCGGACGCGTCGGCGTTCGACCAACGAGGTGTGAGAAATCGTTCCGGTTCCGATATGAATTTTCCATTCCGTTTGGCACGATGCAGCGAATTTACGCGGTGTAGAAAATGTGGCCGCGTAATTATGCATCGGTGCCAACGGTGTCGAATGGAGCGAAATTTATCTTGTCAAAACGGGCATTTCTCGACTCTCTGTTGGTTGGGCTCTGACGGGCCCAGTTCCGCACGAAATTATCTTCTGCAGAGGAAATGATCGACCTAAATCCAGCGTCTGCGGTGTGAAGCAATAATGGCGAAATTCATATCGGAACTGGTTCTCGACTCTCTCCTGTTGGTCGACGCATTGTGGTAGACTGATTTCCACATTATGTATGGGCAGCGAATTTAATTGCTGTTTTGGTATGTAGTCTTTAAAGGATTATGAAGTCATCTGTGCATCTTCATCTGTAGTCTTTTATGTACATACACTCTTTTTTATATGCTGTGTTTAGTTCGCTTTGATTTTAGTAGTCTCATGTTTTGAGCCCGTTCATGATGTGATCTTTCATTCAGGAACAATTGGGTTGCTTTTTTGTTATTTTGTTTAAGTTTTGAGTGGAATCATGTTGGTGCAATGTTTATGGTCTTATTGTTTCGTTTGGGTGTAGGTCCTTATTCATTTCTTATGTTTCTCAAACTTGTTGATGCTACATGTTGTATAATCTTTTACATAATTTGTTCTCCATGTTTAGGGATGGAGCATGATATTGATGATTATTTCAAAGCCACTAAATCTATCTTTATATTAGTAAAGCTTTCATGTCAATTAGTTTGAATTTAATTGATTTGTCTGTGCTGTAGGTAGGATGTCGCGAAGAAGGTGCTTTCGCCCACACGCGGGGAGCGAAGGCGTCGAGAGGAGGCGTAGTGGACTACGACTGCGCCAAGTCCACCTGTATATGGTACAGCACATCGACTTTAAGATTTTGTAAGTCAATCTAGTGTGTATTGGTTTTCTTATATTTTTGTTTGAAATATAATTTCATCTTTGTAGGTTTACGTTACGGATATGTCATCACCGTGCTTATGTTTAAAGAGTGGTGGTGAACTATCCTAGATTCATGACCTTATGGACGGTTATTGGATTGTGTGTCCCGATGCGTACATTAGCCGATCTTACATTGTGGCGGTGGTCTTCTCACCAATTCATTCCATTTGCCCATTGGCGAGATGGCGGTCCTACGGATGTTGCTATGATCCTCGGTATTGAGATAGGCGGCCCCTTGCTATTATTGGAATGTTGTTGGGAGGCGGTGGTGGGCAGTGGCGGATTTGTGATGAGTTGATAGGAGCACATCACGAGCCGCTGCTATATCCGCGATCGATCCCTCATCACATCGAGTTGAATGGGGCAAGCACGCCACCGCACTGTTGCCCTTACGGTGGTTGCGGGCGTATTCTGAGATTCTTACTTGAGCCAGTTTAGCATGCATGTCGACATTCTTTTTTTGCGATTGGTTGCTTCCTTATGCAGACACGTGTTGATTCACCTACGATGTCACCCTATTGGAGGATCTTGACACGTTCAGAGAGTTCTCATTAGGAGCAGCGGTGCTCATTTATCTGAGGGAGCTCCATGAGGCAACAGCCGCGAAATATTGAATTCTGATTCTTGGTATGGGTGTGGGAGCATGTTCATGTCGGCGGCCGGCGTTACATATTCCATGCAGACATAGATGGGCTCGGTGTGGGTTGTCATTTGGAATGAAGGGTTTGTCCAGAGAGGTGATGACCCATATTAGAGTTTATCGAGGCGAGCTAGATATCTTGAGTCGGGTATGTTTTTTGTAAGTATTTTGGGACAACTTTTGTATGTAAATAGCAACCCAATATTCATCTCAAACAAGTGATCACAGCCATCGGAGTTCAGATCTACGTGTCCTGAATATATGCTTACATGGGGATGACATATGGTTGGCTAGAGTACCCACGATTAGTTAAAGCGAGTTGAGTGGCACTACCCGATCGTGTGCTCGAGGCGGTTGGCCTTCCACTACGGCGAGGTTGCCGGTAGAGTCTTCTTTTAGATGCGAGTGGATGGTCGAGGAAAGGGTAGGTCGTTTACCACCGACATATATTGCTTGTGGGAGAGCAGACGGGAGTTAGTTGTGGTGGTAGACTCTACCCAGCAGGTCGGGGGTGCAACCATTAATCGATACATGAGATGGTATCGGTCTTGGGCTTCACTATATATCTTTGAAAGGCACCCTACCCCAGAACCGTATTACCCTCGAGCTCACGGAGATCGACTCATGGTAAGCCGGCATTTCTTAATGATAATCATTTTTTCTAATTACATCATAATCGCGTTACGTCAATGCGGCGTGAGCACATATTGAATCTGAGGATATATTCCATTTTTTGGGAGGCGGATGACACGGATTCAATCAGCGAGTATGAGGGTTGTGCGGGGACTTGCACATAAACATGTATATTTACGATGGCCGATGCGAGGACACTAGCATTCGGTACTCGGTCGCGGTCGGATGGGATGGATATTGGTCCATCATCTCCACCAGTGGTCGGACCATCTACATATACATTTACACAGCCACCACAGTATTCGTACCAGGGATCTATGTGGTCACAGATGCACCCTTGGCAGCAACCAGTTCCTCCTACGTATGGGCCTCCCTCATTCCATATGACACCCCCGTATGGACTGTATCATGGTTACTCGCAACAACCATCCGAGCGGCGAGCCGGAGGACCGGTAGGAGCATCGCCGAGACCCGACCCACGGCGACCACGCCCATTATACACGGTAGTGATGCGATACGCGCTCGTAGGCATCGTCGGAGTCGGATGTATTATAGTCCATCGGATTACATTATTCGTAATTTTTTGATAGTTGGGAAGCATTGATCACTTTAGATTGTTTATTTGATTTGTTTGCTAATTACGCTTCCTTCAACATGAGCACCATCGTGGTTATTATATGAAACAAATAAACCTTTTATTTTTGTTATTTTCTTTCTAGAAATAATTTATTCATTTTTACTATATGTATTTCATTTATCATGTGGAAGGCAATTTGGTGTTAATCTCCAGTGCATGTGATGCTATTGTCAGGTTCTTAGCTTTAGAGTACCTTGCTTGTAACTTTATTATTTAACTTGCATCATAGAAGGACTTTATTAAGTTGCCTTTCATGTAGGTTATTTTGTATTCATGTTTTTTATGGCATGACTATTTCTCGGTTGAAAGCGCCATTCCCTATTTAAAGCAGCAAATTTATGTATGTTAAAACATCATTGACTAATATAAATACTTTACGTAGTTTGAATTGAGCGGTTCTCTTATGTTTATTGAAAGCATATATATCATCTTATTTCTCATAATATCATGAATCAATAAAGCATAAATAGTATATTGATATTTATTTCTAGTAGGAGGCTTGAATGTCTTTGAATGAGCATACAGTTAACATTTTTTAAAACAAAATTTAAACGTAGCGGTCGTCATCAAGCCGGGGCAGAGCGGGCGATGGCGTCCATTGGCCATCTTCCGTTTGATGACTCCGTGATCATCCATCAAAGCGGGGCGTGATGTGGCCTCCGTTCTTAGTTATAAAAAAAAATATTTTCATAAAAAAAATTATGCTAATTAGATTAATAATGTGCCTATTTTAAAATAATCCCTTTAGAAAATCAAGGAATTCATAAGAGATTTTCAATAAGATCAAATGATTTCTAATAAGTATAATCAATGAATTCTTGAAAAATATTTGAAGCATATTACTCATCTTATTAAATACTCAAATTAGATTAAGGAGAAGTTGAATATAGTTTGTGATGAGTTTGAGAATTGTCAATAGACATAAATGAAAGTCTATTGAACATTCAAAAACTAATCAACTTTGAATAAAAGAAAGTAATTGGCTTAAAGGATCTAATAAAAGAATAATTTAAATGCCTTCAGCATGATCTGCAATTTTTCGTATAAGTAGATAGAAGGTGATACTAAATTAAATTCTGCATAAATTATAAAGCTTCCTTCAATCCAAAAATTAGAAAATTCTCATTCTAATTATGATTTTCAAAATTAATGATTTTATTGATTAGATGAAATTATCTAAGCTAAAAGTATCTGCATGTGCTTAGATATAGAAATTTAGAGTGCAAATTTTAAAAAAGGCTTTGAAATAAGTTAAATTAATCTCATGATTTAGAAATAAAATTATCAAATTCTTATCTACCCATTTAATGTAGATGTGTCAAAATTCCACAATAACTTCGATATGAACACGATTGAAAAATTGGTTGGGTTGACTGAATAATTTGGTCGGGTTCAGTTGAAATTGACCTGTTTGATTTTTCGGGTCGGGTTCGAGTTCACTCACCAACCCAAAATTTACTCAATTTTGACCTGCCAACTCGAATTTGACTTGAATTGACTCGCGAACTCAAAATTGACCCAATTTTTACACACGAACATGAATTTGACTCGATTTTGACTTAAATATATATATATATATATATATATAAATAGATCATTTGGGTGGGTATTGATCTTGAAATAGTCAGATTGAGTTGAAGTTTTTATTTAATAAAGCTGAAGTTGGGTCAAACTTATTCTAGTATCGGGCAGACCAGCCAATGACACTTGACACCGTTTGAATGTTTAGATTCAGTATCGAGGATCTTCCTGGTTTCTTAATTCTAGAGAAAAAAAATCTAAAGATTCAATTATTATAAAATTTTAACTGGTAAAATATCGAAGCTAATTACGTCAAATGATAGTATCCTCATTATTAAGTTAATAAAGTTGACAGGATTTAAAATAATAAAATAATACATCCACCCCGAAGATGAATGTGTTGAATGAAGATTTTAACAAGATGGGATACTTTTATCGAAATATAATTATAATTTTAAATCAAATTAATGTAAATTAAATATCAATCCAAATGCAAAATCTAATATGTCATTAAGTGTTAAATGCTTAAATAAAATTCAATCTTTAAGGAACTTAAAGCTAAAACTCAATATACCTTCCACAATAGTTTATTGAAGGTGATAAATTAAGAAAACTCTATCTCACAAAGAAGCTAATGTCAAATCAAATATATTTTATATTCACTCTCAAACAATCTAATGCCAATAAGGATGTGGTCCATGTCCTTTATCTGCTTGGTTTGGTCAATAGGTTCCATATATATGCGATTACCAAAGTCCTTCAATCAATTACACCATTATATTACGATCATGATTGTAGGCCGTATGCTCCTTAATGGCTATGTATCCTGAGATGTGAACCATAGGGTACACCTGATAGGAAAAAAAACTCTCTGTTAGCTAAGGTAGACTTAATTCTATCTCCTTAGACAAACACTACCTAAGGCTATGATTACTAACCCACCCATGGGCTGGCGATATGGATCATTCGAGTTGTGTCATACCTCCGATTAAGTAGGTAGGACCATGAAATGAGATGACCACGAGATCTAGATCAGGTGTGTCATCATGCTCTCAACCATCCGCTTTAAGTTAAAATAATGAATTTCATAAATCCAAATTTTGAAACTCCACATCGCTCTGTTAAGCATATGGCATAACGCATAATCAAAAGTTCTCTCTCAACATTCGAAGGGGTAATTAACTATAGGTGCTTGCTCCTATAGGAAACCTGGAACCAGATCTAAAGTCTTCACAAAATGAGGATGAAATCTCTGGGTAGTGTCTAATATACTATTCCATCTGCCTTTTGATATTTTCACCCATCATTCTTTTTCATGAGTTGGATGTAATTTTGTGCAAGGATAGTTGAGATACCATGTAGGTAAAATATTCAACTCTTTTGAGAAATTGGTCAATTAATCCATTTTTACAAGCACTATCGTTTGCTTTGAATATTCATATTCTATATTTAGACAAGAAATTTTCTATGAGTATAAAGAATTTAATCATTTTTATTAAGATATATGTAAAATTGATCATGCATATCAAAGGGAGAATGGAATAAAGGCATTCTTAATACCAAAGATTTTCAAGTTCCATAAGAGTAGTGCAAGATAATCTAGATCACAATAAATTTTAGAATAATCTTAAGTTGATTGACTAATAACTTCAAGATTTCTAGTAATTGGATAACAACACTACTTAGTCTCAAAGAAGAGTGCATCAATGCATATGGAACAAAAGATCAACATTCATCTTAAGAATGATGTAAAGTTACCCTTATCCTTAGTTTTTAAAATGACTAAATTGATAAATGCTCACTATAATTTCACGCATGTTATTATTATTTTATAATGGCTTATGAAAAAAAAATACTATTAAATATCTTAATTTAACATAAAATCTAACTAAATATAATAGTTCTAACATCAATCTATAAAATAAGTAATATATTTATGAAAAAAATTTAAAATTTATTAAAAAAATCTAAATCTACAAAAATTATGGATCTATCAGAATCTAAGCCTAAAGCTCGAGTGATATGGTGGAATTTTCAATAGAATAAAAAATTTTGCACTTATGTGAGTCATTATTTCTATGAAGTTTTTAATTTAAATTACAAACCACCATAAAATGGTGAAAGAACTCTATTTTGAGTTGAATTGTTCTTTAAGAGAGACAACTGATGGCCATAAATATTCAATGATATTCATGTCAAGTAGATTTTTTTTTTTTAAAATTTTTTGAATTTTTGTACTATGTAGGATCTCATTAGATTCAAAGAAAATATGGAATCTCATTGCAAGAGAAGCACAAATGGCTCAAGATGATTATCATCCTACCTTATTCATCTCATCAAATCTAATGTAAATTTGCTTTTATAATTAGAATATCTATATGGCTTTTCAAAATAATTTGCATGTCTTCAATTTGATTTTATGTGCTTTTGGATGTAAAAAATTATGCTGATAAAATTTATTTTGTGAACCATATATATAACAAGTAATCAATATGAACAAAATACTACATTGTTCATCAGCACATGTGGTTTGCATTTACTTTATCCTGGCACTGAATTACTTGAGAAGCTCCAATCTTGAATGAAGGCTTCTATAACTCAAACCATCAAAAGAGAACACAAAGATTTTCTGAAGTTTGCTACTAAACATACAAGACTATCTAACTAGCTTATTAGATCTGAAAGGCCACCTACCCTCTTCGCATATTCAACACTGTCATCTAGTAGCTGCTCCATATTATATTTGTACTTAAATCCGGTCAAGTAACTTGGTATTATTGCATGGCCTGGCCATTTTGTCACCCTCAACCCTGAAAAAAATAAATAAATACAATGATGTATGCCTCAAAGTTAGTAACACAATTGTATAATGAACCTTTATCTTCTTAACAAATTCTAATACTAATAAAATTTTTGGTATTTTGGCAACTTTTTAGTAGATGATTTAAACATATTTATGTAAGAAATTATATTTAAATTATGTATCAGACAACAACGAAGTATTAAGCAAGAAATGAGTGGGTGATGTAGATATATGATTTGAATCTACATTATCTATATAATGACAAAAGAATATATGAATGTGATGTTAAATATATCTAAAAATTAAAATATGGGATAAAAATTAAAGAAAACTTCCACCCTACTTACACTTTGAGTACTCGATTATTAGGAAACTTGAGCTTGTAGTAGTCAACAATCTCTTGCATCACTAGCCAATGGCTAACGCACATAAGCATATTAGAAATGAATTCATTCTCCATGCATAAAATATGAGCTTCACAGACATCATCAATGTGAACCAATGGCACTGAGCCCAACATTTCCTGAAGTAGTTTCAACTCCTTATAGGGAAGCCTCTAACCACTCAATGGAGAGATGATCACATTCATACTGCTTGATAAATGGAGAGATGATCACATTCATACTGCTCGATAAATCCCCCCCGACAAGAGCACAAACTAAGCTCGCCACTTCCATTCCATTTTTCCCTCCTTTTGTGTTATAAGCCAAGAATACAAACTAAGCTCGCCACTTCCATTCCATTTTTCCCTCCTTTTGTGTTATAAGCCAAGAATTCCTTCTCTGTCAATATCTTTGACCTAATATAATCCTATGCAAATCCACAAAAAATAGAAGATATTTGATAAATGATTCCAACGATAAACTATGACTAAATATAAGAATACTAAAAGATTGACTATGGTGTTTAGTCGCATTATAATCTTATGGAATATTTTTTAAAAAAACATTGAGTGAATATATAAGATATATGATTACAAAATATTTTAATCTATTTCGAAGATATATATATATATATATATATATATATATATATATATATATATATATATATATATATATATATATATATATATATATATATATCTCTTTAAATAATGTGGAATTTAATTTTTATTTTTGGAGGAAAATTATAACTCCAAATTTAATTTATAAAATATAAGAAATTGCTAAATAGCCCTGTATGAGAACCATGAGGAGATTTTAGTTCAATCTTATTAGATAATTGAGATATTTTGATAATAACTTCCTTTAAATAGAATTTTTATCAATTAAATACAATATTGTACTTATAAGTGATATATTATTAAATAATATAATATTATTTAGAATAATCAATAATACTAGTGGTTTTTTCTTGTTGTTGTCATCATCATTGTCATTATTTTTTTGGGAAATCCAATAATTTGATATCTAAGATGTTTGATTTGAAAAGATTTATTTTATTTTTTTCATATAACATGAGATGATGGCTTCATAATACATTAGATAAATAATTTATGAATGAAAATATATATGCACTAATTCTTATTTCGTAGATAAAAATTAATTTTTCATAATTATATAACAATTAGATGGCTAATATAGAAATATAATGTAAAAACATTTGCTTTCTCAAAATTCTTACATTGACATCTGCATTCACAAGCGTTCTCATTAAATAAATGATGATTAATTAACTAGATGAATAATATCTTAATTTTATTTAAATTTAAATAACCATATCTTAATTTTTAAAATTAGATTTACTAATCACTTTATCTTTCTATTTTTCATCAAAATTATATGCTTCTTTTATTTTTTGCTTAATTCCATATAACTTTTACCATTCATCATTTATGTAATTCAAACACCAAATACTCCAAGATTTGGTAAAATCAAGACCTAAAATATTATGTAATATGATGGAATGCTTCAAATGGTTTAAATACAACACATAAAAATGTAATATCATAACTCATTAATATCTACTCATGATTAGCAATGCAAATCAAGAACTATGTTTGATCCCATCATCATCATCCACCTTGGAATGATGGGCCCACAAGTAATTCTCTACCAATCAACAAGCTATATCATTATTCTATCAAAGAAAACTTGGTTTTTTTGTTGTTATTGTTGTATTTTTAGAGTTATTTGATTTTGTTTTAAATTTTTTTTATTTTTTGAAAATGACCTCACTAAAAAAGTTCTGGGCAATGGGGCTCCTCTTTAATCATTGTAATTTTTACAAAGTTTCTTTATATCATTGCCTAATCAAAAAAATGTCAACTTAAAATTCTCCAAAATCAAAGATTATATAACTATCTTTCAAAAGAATTTAGTAGTGGTTGAAGGTTCTTCAATGAGGTTACCAAATAATCTTTTAATTTGACAAATTCATGTCATATTCATTAGGATCCTTTTATTTAGCATGAATTTATGTATACATTCACCAGCTTAATGTTTCTCAATGTTTCCTCTATATTAATTCAATTAGTTCATAATAGATAGAATCCTAACAAAAAATGATTATTGGGAAGAGATTGAGATGTTTTCTTATTGTTGCTACAAGTTTGTAGACAATGTGTCAAGAGAAGTACCCAATATCAACAGCTAAATAAAACTTTTTTTAAAGACTTTTCCTAAATGAAAATAAATCCTATCCTCTAAGTTCAAATCAATAATGATGTACCTTTACCCATATTGATGTAGAATATCATGAGGATCCAAAAAAATTAGAGCTCAAGGTCCATTTACAAGATCTCAAGCTAAAGCCCAAGAAAATTCAAGAAAGAAGAAGGTTTAGTCCATTAGCCTACTAAGGCCCATTTTATGATTTCATCTTTTTTATTTATGTAACTTTTAATTTTCTTCTAGAAACTCTATATCAGAAATTTGCATTTAAAAAATCAAAGCATGACATGTGAGGTGGTTTAATCCACATAAAATACTAGCATGTGATATGAGAGGATGGCATAAAATAATAAAGCAATTTAATGCTTCACATTAATGTGGCCACCCATCTTTTCCTCCATGTTTTTAATTTTTTTTTCTTTTGAAAGATGCTTGAAATGGCTATAAATACCCCCTCTTACTAGAATGAAGGATATCTTTTGGCAATTATAAATTATTGAGTTATTCTTGTAGTTTGAGAGCTTGGTGGCCAAACTTTGGCAATCCTTGGTGGGAGCACTAATTATCCAACATATTTTCTTCCCTCACCTTCAATACCCATGTTCTCTCAATCTCATCAAAATAAAGAACACTCACTTCCATCAAATTTGGTATCAGAGAGAAGGCTAGAAGGACCAAATTTTGTCAAAAGTTTGCTTCAACAAAGGGAGCATCTTAAGTGATGGACTTATCTTCAAACTTGTGAGTTTTTCTTGGACTTGTGATGTTAATTAATTTTCTTTTATATGATAGTTTAAATACATATTAGTAGCTTGGAAAGATATATATTGCTTAGTTTATGGATAGCATAAAATTTCAATTAGTAAGCTCCATTATATATTTTAGCCATTTTCAATTGTGTATCCCCCTCAAAAAAAAAGAAAAAAAATTAAGAGAGCACCTTAGTGAGGTAGTGCTTCACCTTAAAAACAACCTAGCCATTAATGCAAATCAAAATCTAATTACTTGCTTTATTATCTTTGTTATTGTTTATGGTTAATTTTAGAAGTTTCTTTGATTAACTTATGATAACTTGCTTTCTTAAGAAAAAAAAGAAGCTTGATAAATTTGAGCATTTTTTTCATTGCATTAAAAAAAATAAAAATTATAATGCATAATAATATAAGTGTGTTAAACTTGGTGATTTTGGAAGCTAAATAGAACTTTGTCAAAAGACCTAAAGTTGTCTAAAGAGCTTGGGATTTAAGTGGTCTTGTACCTCACACGGAAGTTCTCTTAGCTTAAAATTTCACTTTGATTGCACAATTATATTATACTTGTTTATTTTTTTTATTGTTCCCTTTTCATATTTCTTTTTCATTCTCATTTCTTTTCTTTTCAAAAAAAAATCTAAGTCAAATCTCTATGATCTTAGCCTAAAATTTCACTTTGATTGCACAATTATATTATACTTGATTTTATTCATTATTCCTTTTCATATATCTTTTTTTCTTAAAAAAAAAATCATGACAAAAATCTATCTCAAGATCATGACTAGATTAGTTGATGCCTTAGATCTTAGGATCCATGATAATGAATTAAAAACTCATAAATATTAGAAGAAAAAGAATCAAATGCAAGAACTTAAACAAAAATGCAAACTCTTAAATACAAAATAATAGAGTACCAACTCTCCTCCAATACTGCTCGTATGCCAATAGGGATAGATGAAGAAGATTCATATCAAACCATAGAAAAAATCAACCACTTAGAAGATCATCAATTGTTAGAAATGGTGGAAGGAGAGAAAATTATTTTAAGACTATAGGAGACTCTAATGATCCATCTCGAAGAGTTAAAGTAAGCCCAACTTATGATGGTATACATGACCCAAATAAATTTCATTGGTTAGTTCAAATGGATGACTTCTTTGATTGGTATAAAATGGATGATTACCAAAGGGTTACTTTTGCTAAAATGAAATTGATAGGGCATGCTAAAATTTATTGGACAAATACTTTAGCTAAAGAACAAAGATTAGGAAGGACAAACCTCACTTGGATAGAAATGAAAGAAATGTTAAGAGCAAAGTATTATCCTAGGCATCATGATAAGAAGCTACATAGTCAATTATTAACTTTAAGATAAGATAATTATCTAGTAACTAAATACTAAAATATTTTTGAAGATCTAGTTTCTAGAATTGATTGTGCTGATAATGATTGGTATTATAAATTATTATTGGACTTAGGGTGATTAGAAATGAAGTTGAATTATTTGACCCATAATCTTTAGAGGAAGCATTTCATTATGCATTATTGGTTGAACAACAAAGAAATCGCTCTCTCTAAAATTAAAGTCAAGTACCTTCCATTTCATCCCATAGATCTATATTGTTAGACCCATCCAAATGGCCCACTTCAATTGAAGGGAGCTCTAAGAACATTAGGGAAGTAATATGTTTTAAATGTCATAAAAGGTCATATGCAAAATCAATGTAAAGCTCAAATCTTATTTTTTAGAAGAAGTTGAAAATCAATAGATGATAATCTAGAAGAAGTTTATGATGACACCCCATTATCGATGAAGAATTAAAATTAGCGGCTCATGTTAATGTGATGAGATGTCTTATAATTAAAAATGATAAGATTGGAGGAGAAGAACATTTTAGCATGTATATGTTTTTGTGTATAGATGAATGTCATTTAAAACCTAAAATGAACCCTCATGTTTTGGGTAAATCATACATTAAATAGGAAGCTATGAGGATCAAATTTGGTGTGATGTTCTCCTATGGACATTGCTCATATTCTCTTAGGATGACCTTGGCTATATGATATGAATGTTATTCACTATGGTAGGGAAAATACTTATATTTTTAAACATAATAAGACTATTAAACTCCTACTAATAAAGCCAGTAGAAAAAACACCCTCCATAACACCACACAAAATAACTTTTGACTTACAACTTTCTATTGAAGAAAATGATCAAACTTCAATTAATTATCATAGAAAATCTCTTACTAATACTATCATTTCATTCTTACTTTAAAACAACTCTTTCTCCTTTGACCCCAAAGATAGAAATAATAGGTTTTGGAGCTTCTGAAAAGAATTTTTTGATCCATTTCTTCTTCACATATTACATGTAAAGAAGTCATACCCTCTAAATGAGACTCACATACCTTTTGGTCTCTTCTCTTCTTCGATTTTAAGATATTGCACTTGATGAGCTTCGATGACCCTCCTCTAGAGACATTCAACATGCTATTGAGTTCTTACGGTTCTCAACTTCTAATCTTCCACATTATAGGATGAACCCTACCGAGCATGTTGAGATTAAAGACAAGTTGAGGAATTATTAAAAAGGGTTTTATTCAAGAGAGTCTTAGCCATTGCGGTCCCGCATTATTAACTCAAGAAAAAATGGAACATGCGAATGTGTTGATAGTCAAGCAATAAATAAAATTACTATCAAATATAGGTTTCTATTCCCCGATTAGATGATATGTTAGATTTAATCTCAAGCAAATTTTTTTTCAAAGATTGATCTAAAAAGTGGATATCATCAAATTGGGATCGGAGATGAGTGGAAGATAGACCGATGGACTTTATGAATGGCTTGTCATGCCCTTTGGACTTTCAAATGCTCTAGCACATTTATGAGATTAATGAATACTATTCTTAAACCATATATAGGTAAATTTTTGGTGGTGTATTTTTGATGATTTTAGTCCAAGTGAAAATGAACATCTACAACACTACAAAAGTCTTTGAACTACTTAGACAAGAGAAATTATACATTAATTTAAAAAGTGTTTCTTTTGCAAGGTAATCTTTTTAGGCTTTATTATATCCACAATTGGACTTAACCTAATCCTTCTAAAGTGAAAGCAATCTTAGATTATCACCACTAAAGTTTTCTTGAAGTTAGAAGCTTCCATGGTTTAGCCACTTTTTATCGAGATTTATTAGAATTTTAGTACCATTGTTGCTAATAATATATTAAAATTAGATAAATTTTGTTGGACTCTAACACAAAGGCCTTAGAGCAAATTAAAGTTCTTATCACTTGCACCAATCCTTAGGCTTCTAATTTTTTTAAAGCCTTTGAAGTGACATGTGATGCTTGAGAATTGGGATAGGTGGAATTTTAAGTCAAGAGAATCATCCATAGCATTCTTTAGTGAAAAGTTAAATGATGTAAACAACGATATTCCACTTATGATAGAGAGTTTTATGCTATAATTCAATCCTTGGCGAATATCTCTTACATAGAGAATTTATACTTAGTTTTGATCATCATGTCTTAAAATTCATTAATACTCAACGAAAATTAAGTCATAGGTACCTTTACTAATACATGATTTTGGGCTTTGACTTTTAGAACTATAACTTCAATATTTTGAGGTTGATACTTTTGCACTTTTCTTTTCGATGTTATAATATTTTAGTAAATAATTGATTATTCTCTTTTAATCTTACTCTCTCTACTAATATTGAAAAGTCTTAAATTTTCAAAAGAGATACCTATTACAATCTCTTAATCCCACAAAATTATAACATTTTATATAAAGTAGCAAATAAAATTTAATAATGAGCTAATGTCATGAATTCTACTTGATGTTACATAAATAATTTATCAAGCTATCTCAATTTAAGAAAATTCTGTTGCATATGTGGTCTTGATGATAAAATTTTTGGGCATTGGATCTACCATCAAATTTCTCCTACAATTGGCCAACCAACCATCTAGTTAGACCACATTTAAGGGCATATTTTGTTGGATACTTCCTTAAATGTGTGTGTAGTGTATATGCGTACACACACACACACACATATATATATATATATATATATATATGTTCACTACACTATGACATATGCATGTAATGATCAATATGAAGATCATTCTAATGTTTCATCATCTTGGAATCATTCACAGGAAATCACCTGTTATATTAGACAAATCTTCATACAAAGAAGGAATGCATTCTTGATTATGTTAAGACAACTTCTGCCAACTTGCCTAGAGTGAAGGGAGATAACTAATTTACATAAAAAAAAAAGGTAGATAACTGAGGATGCATAACACGTTCAAAGAAGATATTTGCGTGCTAACGAGGAAAAAAGCAATAAAATAAAGATTGAGATATTAAGAAATGAACCCGATTGAATTCCTCGGCATGAACAAAAGGGCAATGGAGGGGAGTCCAACAGGATTCATCCATGGAATTTTTGAAGCTGAAATCATCTTCCTTCCTCGGAGAAGCAGACATGATAGAAGCAGTGTATATGACTCGTTTTACTGTTCTAGATCTCTCACAGGCTCCCATTATCAGGTGCAAAGCGGCTAAGGAAGCCTCCGTCGTGTTCTTGTAATGCAACAAAGTGGAAATAGGAGGTCATCTATAACTATGTTAAAGTATATGAGAAAAAAAAAGTAAGAAAGAAAGAAAGAAAGAAGAAAAGATGCATGAGAGTTATATGGTTAAGAAGGAGGCGTGGCGACAGAACTCGCATCCATTTATAACCTCACTTCTCCGCATCATATAAGTCTGCTTCAAATAATCTCAGCCTCTCATCCACCATCCAGTTTCTTCAAGAGCTGAACCTTCGATTCATCGCCTGAAACATATTTCCAATAGCCCATAAGATATATTAAATAAATAAACGAATATATATACATCAAGGCGACTATTATATCAAGGAAAAATATTGCCTAAATTTCTGAGAGTTGCATGAACAGTGTATCTCCTCTGCAAGAGCTTGCGAAGAAGCAATGAACTGATGTAGCCTGCAGCTGCAGTCACGCAGACGGTGCTCAGCTTCTCCATTACCTCAGCTCGAATGTTGCAGAGAGACTTCGGCTTGCACTTCTAGTTTAGGGGTAGGGGCTGCGTGGATTGAATATTTTTTAAAAAAATTTTTTAGAGGAGATCAACTTTATATATATATATATATATATATATATATATATATATATTTGGCACTGTTGAGCCATAAGATAATATGCACATGCTCAACGCACAAATACATGTTATCTTATTGAGAGCGAGGCTCCCAATCAATAAAATCCACAATCTGTACACAATCAGCTTTACTTCATTAACAATGCTCCCAATCATCTCCATTTAATGCTTGCATTCTTACATTTATGACTCAATTAATATTCACCTGCTCCCGAACATTAAAAACTTTTAGGCAAAGTAATACATATATAGAGAGAGTGTGCTAATTTTTACAAATTCATATATATATACAATATTTAAATTCAAAATCTCTTGAAAAAATAAATTTCTCAATTATTTCATTAAAATATCTTATATAAAAGAAGTAATACTTTAATTCATTAACTACTATGCATACATTTTTTAGGCATGTATTCAATTTTCAAATCAGTGTTCAATTCATTAAATCCTAAGTATCTCAATTTAATGTGGCATTCTTGTTAAATTCTTATAGAGATGGGAAAGTGAAAGCAGCTAAAATTGGATCTGATCAATCGATTTGATCAGAAAACATGATCAATTTGATTAAGTCTAAAGAATTGCTCCATAAGAAATTAATTAGAATAGGTGGTTTGATAGGCAAATCATCAAATTGCTCTTCACCTCATTCAACATAAATTCTTTTAATCATTGCTAATCAATGGTCCAAGTTATACAATTCATTATATAAAATATTAAATTTATAAAAATTATTAATTTAAGATATGATAAGTTTTCAACCGCAAACCCTATTTGCAAATTAACAAATCCTTTGTGTGTGGTTTCACATGAATTCAATATCAAGAAAATTTAAATCCCACTCTGGTTGCCACATCTCTCTTTGCTTTGCCCTTGTCTTAGCTCACCCAATAAAGGTAACTTCTTTTCTACTCCTCTCTCATTAGGATTTGAGTAGGACTTAACCTAAATCTTGATATCAAAAAGAACTATAAATTGGATAGGATTTAAACCCGTTTCTATTTTACTTCTCAAATCTAGTAAATCCAATTTCTCTTCCATTTTTCCTTAATCCTAGATTTAGTAAATCTTATTTGAAGGTGGATTTATGGGATTTACAAATCAAAATATATGAAAGAACACTATTTGTGAATTCCCATTTTGGTGTCAAGTAAGAGCATAGTGGAAAGGGGAGAAAGATTAGGGTTTCAAATCACAAAATTCAACTGATGTATTCACTAACATTTGAGCTCAAGGTTAAGAGCTCATGCCTAGCTTATTAAATTGAGTCGAGCTCGAACTTGATCCAATAGCTTGGTGTTCAAGTCGAGCTCAACTTTCATTTACACTCTGAATTTCAACAACATTAAAATAAGTAAATAAAAAGGTCTTCACTTAGTGAAGGGGGATAAATAGTGACATATAATATAGTGTAAATTCTTTGAACTCTTCTACACTTAGAGGCTTCCACATATATGGACTCTCTCTCTCTCTCTCTCTCTCTCTCTCTCTCAAGATAATATAGTTGAGCCTAGACATCTGTATCCTTAGTTGGAAACAATTGTGTGGACTCGCATCAAATAACTAAAGATTTTAGATAAAATTGGTGTGTTGGATCTAAAGGTCTCCGGCAAAGTTTATAAGAAGAAAATAAGTGGAAAAGATTATCTTGCAATCTTGATCGGAGGGTGTTATATAGATGGATACATTAGAAAAAGTAAATATATTGTGATGACTACAATGATATATCTTATTGTGTAGTTTAATTGGTTGCATAACACCATTTGGCTCTATGATCAATTGATGAGGTTGCCTTGATCTTTGATCGATTATGCTTGAAATATTATGATCGGGCTATCACCTTCATCAAATGTCAAGTGATAATCAATGTCTTGAGCACAATCTAAAAGGGATTAGGCTATATATATTTAGTTCTTCATTTTTTCTTATCTCTTTAATAGTTAAACTGCAAAAAGGATAAAAGAATAAAAATTTAATCAATTCATCAATAAATATCGAAATAAATTTTATTTTATTTATCTTTGGCAATGATATGTGTAGATATTTTTATGTTTCATGTTTTGTATCCCTCGCTATCTTTTCAAAACGGAGGATAACTCTTCATCAAAACTAAAAAAAATTCTTTTCGTTCATCTTTGTTTGTCTTTTAGTAATCTCAATAATAAATAGAGAACATTTCGTTGGATCATATCAATATCTCAAAAGAAAAGCTTGCCACTACTCTATTTGGTAAGTGCAAAAAAGATGAAAATTTGAGAAAGAAAAGAAAAGTTAGAATAGAAAAATAATAGGGAAAAGGTTTTCATGAATGAACTTCTTCTCTCTCTACCATATCTCTAATCATGTTAGATTCTAGGTGCTATGGAAGAATCAACTACCATTGAGTGTCTTCCAACTATGGAGACCTCGAAAACTAGCTCGAAAATCTTGTAAACTCACTGTGAAGTGGCGATTGCACCTCCTAGACCTATGATGGACGAATTCAAGGGGATGAGCACCTTGTCAATTAGTGATATATTGAATCCGGATTGAAAGGTAATGTTAGTATGTGGTTTTTAAAAAATTGTGCTTAAAAAATTAATTTGGCAAATAGCTTGATAAATTTGATATGGTTGTATAGTGTGATTCATTCTAAGTGAACTCATAGTTGAGGAATGGTTTGTTGACCAATGTGCTCTATCAAAAGTTGCTATTGAGGCAAATGTTGTGGAGATGATTGCGAAAGCACTGATTAAACTACTCTAGTAAGCAAGGAGCTTGAAGTCATAGCTCTTGAAGAAGTCACCCAACTTCATTTGAGTCCATGAATGCTAAAGCTCTTGAAAACAAGGTAGTAAACTCACCTACTGAAGATAAGAATGTTCCTTCTCACTCATTGGCCTTGCATGTGCTCTTGAATATGATATTGTGTTTTGTAGATTCAAGAGAATGTGCAATTATTAGGAGGATTAGTGATCCCTCTAGCGCTCAAATTAAGTATATATATATATATATAACCACCAAGCCTTCAATTAAAGTGGTCGCTCATAAACTCTTGAATGTTATTTCAATTACTCCTCAAGCTATTGTAGATGTCAAAATAAGGAATATGAATGAAGATCTCACCAAGAGATGGTTAGATTCAAGTTGCTAGTTGAAACTGATAAAGCTGAACCGGTGAATCAACTATTTGAGTTGAAGAATTCATTTTGTGAATTAAGGGATGAAATCGATGGAATAAAAACCTTCTTTGAAGAGATAAAGAAGCAAGCAGTTGACATGTATTCTTAGATGAATGTTTTCCAATGGCACATAAAATTAACCCAATCAGGCCAATTCATGGTTGGAGGCAAATTTTTCTTACAATAACTTCTTCAAAATGAGAAAATTACTGTTGTGGTTATAGGTTATTTTTAATACTATGGGAAAATTATTTTTGGCAACTCGAGAGAGTAATTTATGAATTTGATAATTTAAATATATTATAATGAATTTTTTTTATATCTTTATTACTTTGGATATGAAATTATTTTTTTTCTTGAAAGCTAAAGTATTCCCCCTTAATTATCATTTTAGCCTTTTTGTAAAAAAAACATAAATATCTTCTTTTAATATCTTTCTTCATCTTTTCTTGCATTTTTTTAAGTGTACTTCAAAGTTTCAAAACCCTAACTCTCAGCCTTCTTCCTTCTCTACCTCTTCTAAAGAAATGGGCTCCATTTACTACAATAGCAGTCAATTTTTCACACAGAGTTCGTTTGTTGGAAAATCAAATTGGGGAAGACTAGCTTATTCAAATAGATGAATTATGTTTTCATTGATACCATAATTAGGAGGAAAACAAGTATCAATTTTATTGGTAGGGTTTAAGGTATAATTATGGTTTGAACTAATTTTTTTTAATTACTTGCTTCTTTTCAAGTTTAAGATAGATTCCAAGTAGTTCTTAATGTTATGATCATGCACCAAAAATTTTGGTAGTATTTAGGCATATCATTAAAATAATTTATTATCTAACATTTTCAATATCATTAAAATTTAAAATTAATTATTTTCTAAAAGTGACTATTGTCATTCTCATTCAATAACCTAATAATAGATGGCCTAGTTGTACCTATATCCATCATTAAGTCCACTAAAAATAAAATCAAAATAATGTAAAGCTACATTATCGATAAATGCATAGATAAAGAAATAATTGGGGGGTTTTTCCATGTGATTATATCTTATCACATAGAAAAACCAAAAAGAAAGAAGAAATGTTGAGCAGAAAGCCATTGGTAGTGATCTTCTTGCTCAATTTTCGATATCAACTAATTTAATTGATTAAAAATTAAAGAAATTATGTTAAAATTCAAATCATATATTTGAAATTATCAAAACTCATCACTCCAATATTTTTTTTTAAATATATTAAAAAACTCTATTTATCATTCCAACAACTTACACTTTTAGAAAAATTTACATACATAGCATATAATTCTTGATATTTATATATCTAATATCTAAAATTTGATATTTATAAATATAATATCTTTCCTTTGCTTGAAAGGGTGCATTTTGTTTAAAAATAATAATAAATATGATATTTTTGATGTAATATTAAAGATTTGGATATTATTGGTATATATATATATATATATATATATATATATATAGATATATATGTAAATACTAAATATTAGATATTAGAATTGTAAATATAAAAGAATTGTATGCTATACGTGTAAATGCCCCAAACTTTAATGCACATATAATAATAAGTATAAGCAGGCACTTTTTCTTAACTTATTGTATGATTAGTTTACTGATCATAATTGGAAGATCATAAGTTGGTCATTGACTTCTTTGTAAGAAAATAAAATTTGGCCTAATTTATTATTCAATCGATTAAAAATAATTTATTAATAATTAGGATTAGTATGAGATTTTTTCGTTTACTTAAACTTTTTATCGTTTTCTTGAAAGCTGAATTTTAATTTTGATAAGTTTGAATAATAATCTTTTTTGAAATTAAATTTTAGCTCAAATTCTTGAAAATTTAATTTTATAAATTAAAGCAAAAAAATAATGAAATCTTTTGAAATAAGCAGAAAAGCAGAAAACATAAAAGCTTTTATTCTATATCTATCCGTTTAAACCACTGTAGATTCATGAAGTTTTAATTATCAAATTAAATATAACAATATCTCATAATTTCATAATTTTATAAATTTATGATTGAATTTTAGCATGTTAGTTTTTTGTTCAAAATTTTTTAATTTAAAGATATTCATAGACTTTTCTATGTATATATTTGATTAAAAATAAATTATCTCTTACCAAAAAATATTTTATGTATCACATCTGTCTATATTGTATTTTTTTGCTAAATTTTACTGGAATATTATTTGTTTATTTTTCCAATAAATGTTATATTGAAGATTAAAATTTTATATCAGATGGCGACTTATCTTGATTAAAAACCACAAGGAATAGTTTTGAATACGTTATTAAAAGAAAGATTGTATCAAAATTTTAAAATAAATATAATATATAAATATTTATTTTAAATTAATTATATAGTATGTTTGATATAATTGGAATTCAATTTTAATTAAAATTGGATCAGCAGATTTTATCTTTTTTTTTTCATAATTAATTAATATTATAAAGCGAATTTTTTAGTGCTATCGGCCACGCAACAACCACTAGCGTTAACATGTTCAAACGAATAAAATTCAATTTATCATAATTTTTTAAAAAGCATAATCATTTCTCCTGCCACGGTCTCTCTCTCTCTCTCTCCTCTCTCTCCTCTCTCTCCTCGTTACGAGTGTAATGTTATTTTAAGAAGCTTGATTTTATCAATCAATATAAAAGATATACTATCGACTCAGTTATGTCCTTCCCACCACAAGCAAAATTTTTCTTTGGAGACTGTGTCTGGGCACTACAGATGTCGCTCCTCGACAATGTAGATGCAGCTCTTCAGTGCTAGGAAGATGTGATTTTAGCTTTAGATATAGAGGAGGCAATACTTTAACACACCATGGCACCAAGATCAGTAGATTTACATCAAAGAAATAGAGAAGTCAACACTAAGATGCTCGATGTTACGGAAAAATTAAAAAAAAAATTATTATAATATTAATATAACGTTATAATGTTATATCATAGTATATTGTTGTGTCTTTGGAAAATATTGGTAGAGTAAAGTTTACTTAGCGTAGTCTCCACATAATTAAAAGAGAACAGAGCTCAGAATTTTTACGTGGAAAACCTCGAAAGAGGGGAAAAAACCGCTTGATAAAATTACTATATCTCGTTTGATCTGAGTCTTCGATACAAGATTCTGAGTTATGCATATGAGGGAGGAAAAGCATTATGTAACACGATTTGTAATGGTTCTTTGTAGGTGGAGATCTGACAATGAATTTGATGGTGGTTGATGACGTCGAGCAGTGCGACCTTGCTTGGAGGATCTTCAAGCTTGAGCTTCTTCTTCCTCCTTAGGTCTTATCTTCCTTTCTTCTTCCTCTTCCTTCGGACTCTTCTTCTTCTTTCGGACTCTTCCTTCTTCTTCTTGACTCTTGCTTCTTCCTTAGGACTCTTCTTCTCTGGACTCTTCTTCTTTGCTTGGACTCTTCCTTTTCTTCCTTGCTTGAGGATTTCTTTTTATCTTGTGGTGGTTGACGCGGCGGTGGCTCCTTCTTCTTTCCTTTTTCTTCTTCACTCCCCTTAGCAGCTTGGCTCATGTGAGGATGAAATTTATAGATGGGAGGAGGCGTTCTAAATTCATATAAGGCCCTGCTCCACTCGTCGGACGCTCGGGATGATTCTTTTGATCATTTGATGTATTTTAAGCATTTGGATGCCCAAATAAAGTCAGAATTATGAGATCTTAGGCTCATTAGATCTGGCTCGTCGAGACGCTCGATTTGACTATAAACACTCCATATTTGAGAGTTATTTTGGGATTTAATTGATGTCCCAAAGATTCAATGATATTTTAAGTGCTTGATCTCGATGGTTTTGACTCAAAATCATATCTTTCGACATCAGATTTGTCTTTGGTGGTATTTTGAGAGCCATATCGGTTGCTATTTTTTGGATGACATTAGCAATCAAAAATATGTCAATATCGAAAATATAATGAAATGAAAGCGTATTCATCATTTTGAGAGAATAAACCATTAAAATACAAAATTATGATTATGGAAGAAGATGTGGCCGTTGGCATAAGATTTCGTTATGAAGCTATTTGGATACTCATTGAAGTTTTAGCGTTCGGACCAGCGAGCGTGTGAAGCATGCGTCGAGCGTCTTGAGGCCGTATGAGCGCCGCGTAACATCGGTCGTCGAGATGGCGGTTGTCAATTCGGCGGGCCATGCGAAGCAGCTACGGAGCGCGTGGCGGCGTGATTCGCACAGCGAATATGCCGCGTGGAGTTGACCATTCAGCGTAACGGTTGGTCAGCAGACCATTCCGGTCAGCGTTGGTAGCGCCATTGAAGCTTGCCGGGCGGGCAGGCCAATAGCAGCGCCGCCTGCGTCTGCTGTAGCATCTACTTGCGCTCTGCGCCAGCGTCTGCAACATACGCCCGAGCATGACGCATCCCCGGCAAAATTAAGGCGGTTTGGTTTTACCGTTTTGAGGATTTTTTTGCCCTTGGGGGTTATAAATACTGGGATGAAGGAGAGAGGCACACATTTTCCTTCTCCCTTTCTTCTTGAGTGAGGGTTCTTTGGAGGTGATCAAGAGGCGATCAGGGAGGCGATCAAGGCCCACGGTACGTCGTGGTTCCGGTTTACCGGCCTGTCAGTTCAACGTCGATCGTCAGGTTGGGCGATCAAGGCCCAAGTCGTGGTTCAGTTTCCGACTCGTCCGGTTCGTCGTCGGATCATGATTAGAGCGGTCAGGCACCGATGCGTCGTGGTTCCGGTTCCCGCCTCGTCGGTTCGCGGCCCGTCGGATCGTCGGGTTAGGGCGGTCAAGACCGCGATGACGTCGTGGTTCGGTTTCCGGCCTCGTGGGTTCTGACCGTCGGATCGTCAGGTTAGAGGCGGTCAGGCCGCATGCATCGTGGTTCGTTCCGACCTCGTCGTTCTGCCGTCGGATCGTCGGGTTAGGAAGGCGATCAGCCCGCAGTGCGTCGTGGTTCCGGTTTCCGACCTCGTCGTTCGACGTCGGATCGTCGGGTTGGAAGCGATCGAGCCACTTTTACTTTTCTTGTGGGAAACTGATGGAAGGCTCGATAGTTAAAAAATTGCCAAGGCGGAGGAGTTATTAGAACCATTGTCCCTCTCAAAAGTTTATTGGGAGAAAAATTTTACTCAATTTGGAGTCAAAAAAGACGTCTGCGTCTTGAGGGTGATGGTAAGAAAACTCATAGTATGGCGACCAGGGCGATATGCCCTCACATCACATCGAGATAGTTTAATGGTGTTTAGGAAATTTTCTTCCCAATGAGTTGGTGGTGGCTCTAAAGTGTCGAGCCTTCTCCGACTTTTTCTATTTCGAGATGACTCTTCGTATGCGATTCCTTTTGGCTCAGTGATTGAGATTTTCAAAAAATGTGGCGTGGCTTTGATGCAATTTTTAGTTTGATGGTCATTATTGGTTTGACAACCTTCTTGAGGCGTGGTTACTTTGAACATCGAATACTTTGTACGAATGTAGATTCACATGTGATGCTCAGGGCGTTTCTCGATATAAAGGCTGGATAGAATTTTGACGGATCAAAACTTGGTTAGTTTTTTTATGTGAAGAATGAGGGCCTTCGAGAAATGGGAAGATTGAATGATCTTCCGATCGTCGCGATATAGGATGATATTCTAGCAACTCTTAATATTCGATGTGAAGCTTTACATGAGTTGCATTACATCAGTAAATATATAGTTGAAGATAGGATGTTTAAGGTTGGTCTTTCTATCCAGGCGGGAAGGTCTCATGCTCTTCCGTTGAAGAGAAAGGGTGACGAGAGTTCTCCTCATACTCATAGGGTTCTCTCGAGAAACTTCAGAATCCGCGGTATGAATGTTCCATCTTCTGAAGAGGAAGATGTTGAAATGGTGTTAGATATCGTGGAGATGATGTTCATAGCATCGAGTTTAGCTTCGTGATGGGGAGTTAGTTACTCTAAGCCGATTCAGAGGTATTAAATCACATATGTCGGCGGAGATGGTGTGTTGTTTTCCTTCGCCTTCTATTCTTCTCTATGTAACATTTGATGGCGGATTTTTTTAGGTAACTCAGTCATTGGGACTTACGGCTCATTTTGAGTGTCTTAGATGAATGGAATAATTTGTGAAGATAAAATATCTGCTGAAAAGTATGAGGATGAATGAAAGCTAAAGAAGTGGTGACCTTGGAGGTCAATTGGTGAGTGTAAAAGCCGAATATGTTTCTCTCTCTCATGTCGAGGTGGAGCTCGTGATGATTGAGGCGAGGGAGACTTAAGGAGAGAAGAATCAGGCACTACGTGGATAAGAAACATTACAAGATCGTCTTTCGAAAAGGAGCATAGAATGTGAAGTGGAAGCAGAGATCACTTAAAGCGTGGAAGACTTCAAGAATTCCCCAGCTTATCGTGGCATATTGAAGATTTTATCCGAAGCTTCATCATATTTGATGTTGAAGTGAAGGATTTGGAGCGGATGTTTAGAGGAGGGCTTCATCGGGGTTTACGAAAGGAATCGTGCGTACATGGCCGGGCCAAGTGAGGATATTTCTCCAGAAGCCTCAAGATCCTTCACCGATTCAAGATGAAGGAGTTGTGAGTGGGCTCGGGAGCGTCTCTGATGAGGATATCGATATTATGTAGCATTGGTTATGGATGTCTTTCTTGTCATTTGTTATGTGTGTCATTATCGTGTATCGATCTTAATTCCTTCTTATATCATCGTATTAATGATACACGGATATACCCTCTTCTTTTATTTTTTTTTTTTATTTTTTTGTCTTGTTTTCACTCATTAATTTGAAATATTATTTGGCGTTGCTAATATGAGTTGGATCCGAGGTTTTCATTTATCAGGTATTGTCGAGTGTTGCTCGATGACATTAACTGTATGGAAGGCAGTCACCAGGACCTTTGACCTTTCACGGGTTGTTTGTCGAGTTTTTTTCGATGACATTAACGTATGGAAGAGGTGGGAGTCCCAAGGACCTTTTGACCTTTCTGGGTTGTTTGTCGAGTTTTTGCTCGATGACATTAACGTATGGAAGAGGTCGATCAAGTCCCTTGATTGATCATGTCTCCATGGAGATATAACATAGTTGTATATTTCTCAAGGGGGAGGAAAAGTAAAGAGAAAGTAAATCTGTGAATTCCTAGTTCAATGATATAATCATAAGACAGTATGAGCTTCAAGAGAAAATGAGAACAACAACAACAACAACAACAACAATAACAACAAGCTTTGATCCTGTAGGTGGGGCCAATTATCTGAGGATGAAATGACGAGATAAAGTCATAATTATGCGTAAGAGTTCTTGATAATATTTTTAGATTCTTAGTATTCCAAGTTGAGGTAGAGTTTTTCCTTCGGGTCCTTGAGCTTGAGCGTTCTGGCTTGACCATAGCTATAACCACATACGGACCATCCAGAGGTGAGAGTTTATTCCGAGGGCCTTTTACTGCTCGAGACTTCAGCGGGACCAAGTCCAAACGGATATGGGACGAGGTTTCACTCTTGTTGAAGTGGCGAGCTACCGTTGGTGATAGGAGTCAGTAGGCCATATCCGAGTTTGAGGGAGTAGATCTAGGTCTTTGAGTTTTCTTCATTACTACCATGATCAAAAGCGGACTCTTGGACTTGGAACCCGATATCCACCCTATGATAGCCTTGCAAAACATAAGTTATATCGGTGTCTCACCGGTTGGGGTTGGTGGCGTAGTGCGGTAGGCCCAAGAACATTGGAAAGCTCATCAACCCATTGCCCCGACCTTCTCGAGGCGTGTTTTAGTCCTTTGAGTATGGTCCTTGGTAACCGGTTTGCCATTGGTTTGAGGATGTGCTACTGCGTATCTGCGAATGTGAAGATCTTTGCAAAAGGGCGTAAAGACTTTTCGATAAATTGAGTTCCATTGTCGGTGATGATCTTTTAGGAAGACCATCGACATATTATATTTTCGGACAAATTGTTTGGCATTTGCCTCTGTGATTTTAGCGGTGGTTGACCTCTACCCATTTGGTGAAGTAGTCGGCTAGAATGATAAATTTTCGTTGCCCGATGCTATTGGAAAGGTCCCATGATATCAATCCCCAGCAAAGGGCCATGGGCTTTGAATGGATGAGAGTTACATGTGAGGGAGGTTAGAATGCAATTGACAACTTGCGCATTTCTTTGTGAACTCAAGGCATCTTGTTTCATTGTAGGCCAATAAAACCCTTGCCTCATGATTTTAAGGGCCAATGCTCTTCCTCGGTGTTCCCCACATATTCAGTGAACCTCTTTTAGCAGCGTGTCGACTCGAAGGTGGAAGGCATTTGAGATATGGACGAAAGCTTCGCTTGTATAGTTCACCTCAATAATAGCAAAGTTTGAAGCTTGTCTTGAGGCAGATTCTTGGAAGTTGGATCTTGAGGAAGGGTTCCTTCTTGTAGAAAAGATAGGATCGGGTTTATCCATGAAGCGTTCCTTTTCCTCATCAATAGTTTGAATTATCCATGACCCTTGGATACTTGGAAAATGTATTTCTTCAACATGCTTTCTCTTAAATAGATCTCCGGTGGTAGAGGTAGCAAGCTTAGCGTCGGCAGTATTCTTCTCTGTAGTATGTGGATGATTTGATGTGTCTTGAAATGAGTAAGAAGAGATTTTACCAAGTGAGATATTGCACCAGTTGAGGATTATGAGTATTAAAATCTCCTCCAACTTGGGAGGACAAGTGGAGTGTGAATTACTAAGTTTTGGGCTTATGGTCGATGGCGAGTCTCAACCCTGCGATGAGAGCCTCATTATTATGTTATTGGAGAATTTTAGCGAAGTCCATACTAGGGTATTTTCTTTGGGGAAACAAGTAGGATTCCCCCGACACCTGCTTCTGAAGCTCCATCAAAGAGTCCATTGAGGAGATGAAAGAATGCGTGATAGCTCTTCTAGAGTTGGGTTGGTGCATTCCACTATAAAGTCCAAGTATTTGAGACTTTTATGGCGGGCGAGGTAGAAAATTTATATCAAATTCTCCGGTTCTGAGACCATTTGATCAATCTTCCCGGATGCTTGGTTTTACGTAAGATGGCCCTTAATGGTAAATCGATTATGCCGATGGTGTGAGCTTGAAAGTATGGGCAATTTTTTCTGAGAAAAGCCTTGAGCCACTTTATCGCAAATGGATAACGACTTTCTATATCGAGAGAATTTCTTGACGTAATAAATTGGTTGTTGTGCCCCATCTTCTTCTCGCACTAAAACTGAGCTTATTGCGTGGGAAGAAACCGCAAGATATAAGTATAACGTTTCTCCTTGAATAGGTTTGGATAGCAGGGGTGGAGATGCTAGATATTCTTTTAGTTGCTCAAAAGCATACTGACATTCATCGGTCCATTGAAAATTATTATTTTTAGCTCCCTTCAATATTTTAAAGAATGGCAAGTATTTGTCCCGAGCGGGCTAGAAGCGGGATAATCACAATTCGACCATTCAAGCGTTGACGTCTTTGATATTCTTGAGGAATCATATCTTGGAGAGCTTTGATTTTTTTTGGGGTTAGCCTCTATCCACGGTGAGTTACCATAAATCCAAGAAATTTTCCGACGTAACCCCAAAAGCACACTTGGTTGGGTTAAGTCAGTATGTTATAGCGTCGAAGGAGGTCAAAGCATGCTTCTAAGTCGAAATATGTTGTGACTTTTCTAAGCTTTTCACTAACATGTCATCCACATACACCTCCATTGTGTGGCCTAGGTCTTTAAAACCTTATTCATGAGGCGTTGATAGGTAGCACATTTTTAATCAAATGGCATGACTTGGTAACAATATAAACCTTTATATGTTTGAAACGTAATCTTCTGTTGGGTTCATCTTTATTTGATTGTACCGAATAAGCATCAAAAAAGCATTTGATGTCGGGATGTAGCGTCCACCAATTGATCGATTCGAGGAAGAGGAAAACTATCCTTTGCGCCTTATTAAGATCGGTATAATCAACACACATCCTCCATGTTCCATTTGTTTTTTAACCATGACAACATTTGCTAGCCATGTTGGGTAATGCACTTCTCATTATGAATCCCTTCATGAGCTTGTTAACTTCTTGTTCAATAGCGAAGGCGATCGGTGCAAAACTCCGCTTCTTTTGGATGATTGGTTTGAGCGTTGGATTAATTTTGAGGGGTGCGTGATTACATTGGGGTCGACCCGACATATCTGGACTCCAAGCAAATATGTCTTGATTCTACTAAGAAATTTATATACTTTTCCTTTGTTCTTGAGTAAAGATCCCACTTGTTGTAATGGTTGGTCATCGATAATGCTATTGAGTAAATCTTCTCTGGAAGCTTTTGAGGTACTCTTTCATCTCGAAAGTTAAGATCTTGATCTTGAAGGTGATGGAAGGCGGTTGAGCTTATGCGAGATAACATGATTGTTTGCTTGTTGATTTCCACAAACCACCCCAACTCCAGGGGTAGGAAATTTTATCTTGAGATGAGGCACAGTGATAGCAGAAAATTGATTGGAGGGGCCTCCAGATTGCATTATATCGTCGACTTGACCACCATGAATTGTATTAAATGAGTCACTTGTCGAGGAATTCTCAGGGGTAGCAGGAAGAGTGATTGTCCCTTTCGCGTCTTGGGTGATTATCAAACCCATATAGTGGTCCGGTATGGTTGGAGCTTTTACTAGAGCCCATGTTAAGAAAAAGTTGAGTAAAATAAGACATCAGAGAACTCCCATTATCGATCAAAATTCTTTTAACGTTATAACAAGGATCACCGATCCACTGCGATGAATGAAGTGGATCTTGATGAGGATATGGACTCCTTCTAAGTCAGTCATTGAAAGTGATGGAATGATCAATACGAGACTTCTTCAACTCACGGTTCTTTGGAAGCGATGCGAACTTGATTATGTAGTATCGATCCTCTGCGATTGTTTCAATTTCTCCAATTATTTGATGATTATTTGGTTGTTTTGTGATGATTGTCTGGTTGCCCCAAACGGAGGTGTGTTTGTTTGAGGTGGTGATTCTTCACAAAACGTAGTATCCTTGTTGAATGAGTCTCGATTTCTTCCTTGAGTTGTATACATGCTTGATGGTATGTCCGGCCGATGAAAATGACAATATTACTCGATTTCACGAATTGGTTTCAATGGATGCGCCACTTGATATGTTCTTCATTCGAATAGCCATCGGAGGTTAACGAGATGTGTTCGGTGTGTATGTCTTTTCGATTGAGGTTCACGTTGTTGATATGGGGTGGTGGAGGAGATCATGCTGTCTTTCTTTTGATGGGCTGTCGGTCCACATTTCTGAGGTATTTTTGCGTTTCGCATATTGTTCAAATTGTTTGCGATGGGCATTAATAGCTTCATCGGAGATTTGTGCTTATCGATGAACTAAGTCGGCATATGAGCGGACCGTGTCCCACATTAACGACAAATAGAAAGGCCCTAGACGGAGTCCTCCAAGGAAAACTCCTCTTAATAGTTCAGGGTCTACTCCAGGTATTTGGCGAGCTTCTAAGGAGAACCTCGGAAGTATTCTTTGAGTGATTCCTCGTTACGTGAATGGAAGATGGGAGGAATCTTTAATGATTCTCCGATTTGAAATGAACTGTTCCACAAAGAACGGCGAGTTCGTTAAAGGTATGGATGGATCCCTTTGGAAGAGTAGAACCGCAGTGCTTGCCCTTTGAGGGTGAAAGACGACAAGCGTGTGCAAAGGAGCTTCGTTGGATATGCATGATAGTCTGTAATGGTCGATGTGTTTGGTGTGGGAGTTGCCCCATCATAGGAATCAATGCTTGGAAGCTTGAGGAATGGATGTTGAAGAATGGCTTAAAAAGGTGAGACTCCTCATAAGCGGTGTGGGTGAAGATGATTTATCTTGAAGGTGAAATTCATCTTGTATTAAGCGTCGACACGAATGTCATGGATGAGGATTAACAAGATGAGCATTTGTGAAGCTATCAACGATCGGTGGATTAGTAGCGGTTGACTGCGTGATGGATGAAATTAGCGGTGTCAAGGAGATCACCTCCATGCGGAGGAACTCAGTGTCGGGAGGATTAGCGTTTTGACCTCCTCAGAGACGATCTTGGGGAGATATGTTTAAGTAATTGTAATCCTCAGTGGATCATTTATTTTGAGACTCCTCCATTACGGACCGAAAGAGATTCCGTTCAGCCTCAACTTGGCGTCCTTGGTTTGGGATGGGTTTTGAGAATGTGGGAGTTGGAGCGGGAAGCTCGTTGTGCAGTGTTAATTAACATGCGTGGATGTTCCGGGAATTGTGGTTGAAGTTTTTCTTCCCTGGGGCATTGTTTTGGAAAACAGTCCGAGAGTAAAAGTTATGCCTTAGCCTTGTTGTAGTCCGGCACACAGTAATTAAGAAGAGACACTCAATTTTAACGTGGAAAACCTCGAAAGAGGGGAAAAACCAGGGGCTAGCCAGAAAAATTCCACTATATATCCTTTAGTACAAATCTTCCGATTACAGATTATATGAGGGAACATTTAACAACGATGGGTTGTAATGGTTCTTTGGAGTGGAGATCAGGACAATTGGCGATGAAAGTCCGTGATGGTGGTTGATAATGGCGTGAGAGTGCGACCTTGCTTGGAGGATCTTCAAGCTTGAGCTTCTTCTTCCTCACTTGATTTTCCTCTTCTTCCTTCGGACTCTTCCTCTTCTTCTTGACTCTTCCTTCTTCCTTGCTGACTCTTCTTCTTCTTGCTTGGACTCTTCCTTTTCTTCTTCCTTGCTTCTTCTTTTCCTTCGTTGGTTCCCTGCTTCCTCTTCTTCCCTCTTCACTCATCTTCATGGCTCCCCTTCACTTAGCTTAGCTTGGCCCCCCTCATGTGAGGAATGAGGCTTTATAGATGGGAGGAGCATTCTTAAATTCATAAGGCCCATACCACTCCCCTCTGGACGGCTGGGATGATTCTTTTGATCATTTGATGTATTTTAAGCATTTGGATGCCCAAATGAAGTCGAATTATGAGATCTTAGGCTCATTAGATCCGATCGTCGAGACCTTCGATTTGACTATAAACACTCTATATTTGAGAGTTATTTTGGGATTTAATTGATGTCCCAAAGATTCCAATGATATTTTAAGTCTTGATCTCGACGGTTTTGACTCAAAATCATATAGCTTTCGACATCAAGATTTGTGCTTTATTTGGTGGTATTTTGAGAGCCATATCATATATATATATATATATATATATATATATATATATATATATATATATATATATATATCTTATATATATATATATATTTATATATATAACATAGTAAGAAGAATATTAAAATTTATAACTTATAAAATAAATTAAATAATATAAATAAATTATTTATAATTTATAAAATAATAGTTAACTATAAATTATTGGGTAATTTAATATTTAACTCTTTCTCATTTATAAATAGGCGATAATGTGAGCTTGAATGGGATGAAAAAATCAGATATTCTATCTTTTCTCCATTCACAATTTTTTTTGTCATTCTCTTCATTTTATTTTTGGGTAACATGAGAAGATTAATTAAAGTTTAAGATTAGTTAGTCTATGATCAATTATCTGGTAAAAGTCAACAAATTTAGACAATATCTTGATAGTGTCATCGACGCCTCCCTCATCGATCTTACTTTCTTTTTTATTTGCATAATTGTATTAAATTTATTTCTTAATTACTAATTTGTTACCTTATAGTTCTAATAATCTTAAAGTAAATTAAAATAATTTTTTTGTTTTAATTATTTTAATCAATTAAAAAATATGTCTACAAATATAAAGTCATGATGATGTTAAGATAGAAAAATTTTTTAGGAACAGCAAAAGATGGCAAAAGAAAACTTTATATTGGTTGATATGTTTGATTAATTTGTGTAATATATAATTTTCTTTCAAACAATTGGAAGAGAAAATAATTATTCTTCATGAGCGTTAAGAAAAAAAAAAACTCCATAAAATTGATTTTCTTTGTCTTGAGTGCATTCTTAGTGTTCTTTTTTATTCTTTTATGACATAGATGTCAACATCTTCTTTTGAGCTTTAAATCACTTCAATCAAAATTGAAAATGATGTGTTAAGAAAAATGATTAATCATTCAATTAATATAAAATAGTGACTCTCTTGTATCAGTAAATGAAATTCATGATATAATTCATGATCAAAAAACTAATAGTATGGCTTTATGTTGCTGATAATAAAATTATCACAATTGATCAATTTTACAAAACACTTCCTATAGAAATATGATGTCTCGATCTTATTGCACTTAGAATAGAAGAAAATAGATAAAAGATAAAATTCTCACTTGCGTTGAATCTCAAATGTAATGTCAAAAATAATAATTTTAAAATAAAATTTTAAACCATTTAATAAAAGTTTAAAACAAATTTTATATAAGTCAGTAATAAAATATGAAACATAATGAGATTGATGTTGGGTATCAGAACCATATCTTGCTATTGATCTTACTTTTAGAGTGAGTTATCAACCTCTTTATCATAGATTTAAGACTCTTATAGACACTAAGAGCTCCTTAGTCTTAAGATATTTTTTGTGATTAGTTGAACATTTAACCTAAGCCTAGAGATTTATAAGGGTTAGCCATGGGGGTAGGTTATGCCTTAAGGATTTAAGGACACTTGCCCATCCTGTAGCCTAAACCCAACCTATATTCACCTCCTCAAAGCAAACCTCAAATTCAATTTAAATACTACATCCAAATCTCTGGGCTCCGAAAATTTGCCACCGACCTCTCGACAATGAAGAGAGTATGATTTTAGTGTTAGTGTAATTTTCAGAAGGCAGATGGAATTGTAGATAAGTCACTACCCAGAGATTTCACCTTCATTTTGTGAGGACTTTAGATCTGGATCTAGGTTTCCTATAGGCGCAAGCACCTATAGTTAATTACCCCTCTCAATGCTGAGAGAGAACTTTCGATTAAGGCTAGTCGTTAGATCGCTGAATGAGTAGCGTATAGTAGCAAAATGCAGAGTTTTTAAATTATGGGATTTTGAATTTATGAAATTCATCAACATTAGCTTAAAGCGGAAGGTTGGGGGAATGATGATGTGCCCCAATCTAAAACCCATGGTTCCATCATCATCCGTCATGGTCTCTAGTCTATTTAGAGGAGGTACGACCCAACTGAAGGATCCTTATCGAACACATGTTACGTCATCCAAGAAATCTTGACTGGGTGGTGTATGTCTAAGGAGATAGACTTAAGTCTACCTTAGTTGAGAGAGGGATTTTTACCCTATCTATGATTCACAACTCAAAGGGCAGAGCCATTGGGGAGTATACGGGCTACAGTCGTGATCGTAATATAATGGTTCTATTTGGCAACAACCACCCGATCAGAGGACTCTAGTCATAACTGCATCATATGTGGAGCCTACTGGCCAAGCCATGTAGTTAGAGGACATGGGCCACATCCTTAATGATGTGAGATTGATTGAGAGTGAACATAGTAGAACACTTGATTTGACATTGGCTCCTTTGTGAGCTAGAGTTTTCTTAATTTTTTACCTCCGACAAATAATTGCGGAAGGTGGGTTGGATTTTGCTTTATGTTTTTAAAGATTACATTTCATTTAAACATTGAACACTTAGTAATTTATCCAATTTTATATTTATATTGACACTTGATTTTGATTAATTCAATTTGAGCTTGCAAGTACATTTTGATGGTAGATATCCCCTCCAGTTAAAATCTTCATTCAATACAGTCATCATTATGGTAGATTGATTGATTGATCATTTAATTTATTATTTTATCTGAACTCTATTGGTTTTAATAAAGGATGATCTACTATTATATGACAGAATTAGTATCTCAAATATTTCAGTAAGTTGGAATTTTTTTTATAATAATTTGATTTTTTAAGTTTTGTTAACCCGGACTCGGTCCTAAGACCAAACCGGGAAGCAACTCGCGCAGCATCCATAGACACTAAATTTAAGCATTCAACGTAATGTCGGGCCCATGCGGGTATTTAGTAATTCATAGAATTTTATGTTTAAATTATAAGATTGATTTTATATTTTCATTTAATTCTAACTTAGTGTGTGCAACCTTTTTAGACACTAAAATTTGCACTCTAAATCTCCATGTCCGAGCACATGCAGGAATTTATAGCTTAGATAATTTCTTCTAATTAACAAAATCACTAATTTGAAATCATAATTAGAATGAAATTCCTTAATTTTTGGATTGAAAGAAACTCCATAACTCATATAGAATTTAATTTAGTGTCTCCTTCTATCTGCTTGTACGAAGAATTACAGATCCGGTGTCGTTGAAGGCGTTTCACATTTTTTATTCAAAATATTACAACTTTGCTTGTATTTAATTTATTCATTGCATTCTTCAAGTATCAATGATTATTTAGCCTGTAGTTATTTAACAAGCTTTTAAATATTTATCGACTCGTCATATTCAAGTTTTTGTTTTGCACATATAGCTTATTATGCACACTTTAAACAAGTTTATTTGAATTCAAGCTTCTTTTGAATACAAACCAATTATTCATTAATGAGTTTTGCCTATACTTGCTAATATGCCATTTGGTTATAGTGAAAATCTCTAATGAATTTTATTTGATTTTCACTTTAGCTTGAAAGTAGCACTTAACCAATATCTTGTGCTTCAAACCTGACTTTAAGCACAAGATCAAAATGATCCTTTTAAAGGCTACATTCATGAATGACCATGAGTTGCCTAATTGAATTTGTGCTTGTGAGAAAGCTACCAAATTACTTGCGCACCTTTGTTCTCAATTTAAAATTGGATATTTAGACTTACCACCAATCATTTGTCATTTAATATTCAATTGAGATCTTTACTTCATTTGTTGTTAAATATGATTTGTTCACATAAAAAGACTTTAGATCCAATATGAATCATCCTCAACTCCAGATCAAGTTTTATATTTATTTAGTAACTGGACTTCAAATTTATCTTAAGTCTCTTGTGAGTTTGGTATTAGCCTTCCCAAGTTTCAATTAAAGTTTGTTTAATTTTGAGGAATTGAAAGAAAGCGAACTCAGTTTATACCATGGATTTAAGTTTTAGCAAGAATGCGTCCCACATTGATTTTTTACATTTCTATAAATGAGGCTAAGGAGAAGATTCTTGCATTTCATATCATTTGCTTGAGTTTAGAGGACTTGAAAAAGAGGGAGAAGGATTCTGGCTCAAAGTTTGGGTGGACTTTCAACTTGCTTATTTTTTTTTGAGCACTCTTCCTTTCTTCTTTTTGATTTAATGTTTATTTTCATATTTATCATGTATCTTTTTTATTTAATTTGAGTTTAGGTGATTTCCATTTAAATTTATTTAAGTCCCAAAAATTTGGCAAAATTTCAATAGCATTTCTGTATTCGGTCATATGAGGGGCTACTCAAAAAACTATTTTGCCTACCCACATAATGAGCATGATGGCTGGTGTTTTGAAGCACCTCGGCCGACTTTCAATCTCGTTATGTCCTAATGAGCATAACGAGGCCTTCAATTACCTGCATAAAAGTATATATATATATATATATGTAAATTTTCTCCTCCCTCTTTTTTTAAGTCCCAGATTTAGTTAAAACTTTGCAATATTTAAAAAGGGGCATCTAACAATTTTTGTTTACTATGCTCTACTAGTGTTAAATCTTGCAACACCACAAAATTTTATCTACAGCCTAATGAGCGAATGAGGCCATCCAACATGAAAGAGGATTGATGTTGTATGTGCATCAACCGCATTGAAGGGATTGTCTGTAGAAAATATCATGTAGACAAGTCAAATAATGAATTCTCTATTTTGTTCTCCACTCATGTTTAGCCTATCTCTATAAGGTCTCCATGATCAAAGTTCTCAATATCCTTATCCAATGCACAACATCTGATAGCCTTCTAGTATGCATTCTTATTCATTGGCTTACCTAGAGTATGTTGTCGTATAGAGGTCCACTCTGAATCCAAGATGTTTGTGAAACATAGGTGTTGACCTCACTTTTAGAGTGAGCTTTCAACTTCTCCATCCTAGGCATAAGGACTCCTCTAAATACTAACATTTCCTTAGTCTTAAGACACTTCTAGTGATTAGGTGAACACTTAACCTAACCCTAGAGACTTAGAAGAGTTAGCCAGAGGAATGGGTTATGCCTTAGGGGTATTAGGAAAACTTGCCTACCCTATAGCTTGAATCCAATCCTTGCTTCCCTCCTTCAAAAAAATCCAAATCAAATCCTAAATCAATTCCAACTTAATTGATTTTCTCAAATCTTAAATCAAATTCAAAATCTTTTCTAAGCCCTTTGATTTCATCTTATGGACTTAGCTAAAATTAAATCCAAATCACTCCAAATTTAAAAAATTTTCTCATAACCCATTTATATTCTCATTTATATTCACAAATATAAATAAAATATAAATTCAAATAACCATAACTAAATTCAAAGCTCAAATCCAAATCCAACTTAAATCCAACTTATACCTTTTTTTCCAAATCCTTGAACTTAAACAAACCAAATTCAAATCACTCCAAAATTCAAAAGATTTTCTCATAACCCATTTATATTCTTATTTATATTCACAAATATAAATAAAATATAAATTCAAATAACCAAAAGTAAATCGAAATCCAACCTAAATCCAACCATACTCTTTCTAGTCAAATCCTTGAACTTAAATCATTCTCAAATCAATCCAAACCTTGATTTTCTTCAAACAATCATTCCTTCAATCACATGCCAAATATAAACATAAACTACAATCATCAAACCAAAATCAAACTAACCCAAATCAAACCCATGTTCATCCTTTGAACTTGAAATTGTCAAATGAATCAAAACCCATTTGACTCCAAATCACTTGCAATTGGATTTATATTTCAATCATAAGTCCATATGTGAGTTCAACCAAACTTGAATCAAGCCTTGATCAATCAATTTGACTCATTTAGGCTCACTTGATCCAAAGTGACCTAAGGACCTTTTGAGCCAAATTCTAATCCAACCCAAATTGGATTGAACTAAGCCATCTAAGCCTCACATTGTGAGCAACAATCATCCAATGATCAATCACTCAAATTGGGTCAAACCAAGTCAAACCTAGCCTTTGACCAAGTCAACATTTAGCCCAAATGAAACTAAACTAGCCAAAATCCATCATAAGAAATAAATTGATTGAAACCATTGATCCCAATTCATAATCAATTGAACTTGACCATCAATTAAGCCAAACTAGCCAGTTGGATTTTGAAAAAGTCAAAATGGGTCAAATCTTGATCTAAGCTAAATTGATTGCAACCAATGGTCAAATTCATTCTAAATCACTTGTTGAACTTGACCAAAGCTTCAATTGGCCAACTAGACCCAACCTAGCCCAATTGACCATGAACCAACTTGACTAAAAGGTCAAATCAACTTGAAATCAAACCAAACCAAAATTGATTGAAACCAAAGCTTGCAATACATTTCAAATGATCAACCAAGCCTAAACCAACCCATGACCTAATTGGGTCAAATGGGTCAAATTGGTCAACTTGACCCATTTGACCTAAATGAACTAAATGAACCAAAACCAAATATAAATCAAATTGAACCAAACCAATACCCATAGGCTCCAAATGATCATTTGAACTTGACTAACCATGGTTTGACCCAATTTGACCAATTGGTCAACCTAACTATTGACAACACCTAAATGGGTCAAATTGAATCATTCAAACCAAATGAACTCTCACTTGGTCCAACCCATTTTTTGAATCATTTCAAATCTCCAAATCAAAATCAAGGCCAAATGACCACTTTACTAGGTCAAAGGGTATCCTATGGCCAAATTCACTTGAATTTGGTCAATTCTTTCTCAAGCCACTTGGCATCCTTAGTGGTCCATTTGGACACAGAGGTGGTGAACATGACCCAATGGGTTTGGGTCAGCCATGACCCAACCCAAGGCCAAATGACCCCTCAGAATTCCACTTGGATCACCCCTACACTCACAGCTGGCACTCCCTCTCCACTCCCCAAAATGAATCACATGGGTGCTAACAAACAAACCAATCAATCTCCAATTGATCAAAAATGGCAAAACTAGCTCTTGATCGATCAAGTAGGGAGATATACTCCCCTCATTCCCACTCAAACCACACACATGAATTGATTGAGCTAGGAAAAAGCAAGCTTCTCCAAGCCTTCAAGCATTCTCGAGCTCCCCATTTCTCCTTCTGGGTTTTTCAAAGTTGAAAAAGGGAGGTAAGCCAACAACTCATTTAATTCTCCACAAACCCAAATTAAACTTGCAAGCACCATCAAGGACCTGAAAAGAGCTCACCATTGAAGGGAGCTTGGTCAGCAAGACATCCACTTCAAATCAAGCTTGATACTTTCAGCTTCATCTCTAGGCAAGCTACCTCCCTCCATTGGAAGTGCGGTGATAGCCTCCGGTGAGGTATGCTCAAAACCATAGATATTAATTTTTTTCTTGGTCCTTTGTGAAGGGTGTAATCCCATTAGATCTTAGCCATTGGATCTCTTGCTTCCGAAGATGTGGGGTGAGTTTGAACTCCAGCTCAATTGAGCTTCGGATCGAGCTGATGATGCGACATCCTCTCGCTCGGAGGATGAATCACACCATCCATTTTTGATTGGATGGGCCTGATTAATCATGTTAGATCCTCTTTAATTTTTAAACAAGATTAATCACGATCGATCGATCTTGATCGGATGACGTGGAGAAAGCGTCCCGCCCGGTGTGAATGTGACAACTTAAATAACCAATCCCATCGCCATGTGGAAAGCGTCAGTAGTCCACATGGTGCCAATGGGAGTTAATTTAGCTATTTTAATTATCCATTAATCACAAACTTCATAAAATTCATAATTAAATATAAAAAAATCCAAAAAAATATAATGAGTCATTTTAAAGATAATTAGAGAATAATAAAATTATTTTTCTAATTGATTTTAAATAGTAATTTTCCTTAATTGGGTTTAATTAAAAATTTAATTCTTAATTACTCCTAATTACTTTAATTAATTCCAAATTTCTAACATGTTTAGGGATGACTTACGCCTCCCTTAATTTTCTTGAATTTATTGATTAATTAGAAATTAATTAATGAACCTTCATACTTAATGTAATTAAGAGTAATTAAACATATGAATAATGATTTAATCCCTTAATTGAGATAATTAAACATTATTTAAGTAAGGAAGAGGTTTATGGAATGAGATTGGAATATTTTCCTTAAGTTTTTCCCTAAACCCCCTTTCTTCTTTAATCCAAATATAATTAAGGATTAATACACTAATGATTTACTTGATTAGTCTAATCAAACTTTTAAAACTAATCTATTAATCAATCTCTTGGGTAGATTCTTAGTGTTCAAAAAGCTAAGGTAAGAGAAAATCATATCCAACTCACATGTGTGGGAAGGTTATGAAAGTACTTAATGAAAATCCTTTAGCTTAATTAATCAATATTTGCGAGCCAATTGCATTAGGCCCCTTTATTTCTTAGGTGCATTGTTGATTTAAATTTCATGTGGTTGCATATCATATGTTGGCTCATAATTACTTGTTTAATTATGTTAAAGTGGTGTAGGTAAGGGTAATTAATGGATTTAATTCACACCTAATAAAACATAAAATCAACCTAATTATTCTAAAATTAAACTAAACTAATTCACACATGGGAAAAATGGGTTAGGACCAGCAAACTCTTTTCACATTTTCTAAGTCAAATCAAATTCAAAAAAAAAAAAAACTCTTTAAAGAATTTTGATTCACTTTAAATGATCTTATTTCATAGGATTATCTTTAAGAATTAATTAGGGTGAATGAAGTCATATGCTTACATCACTTTATTTCTTATCATGCATTCATATCTTTTGAAAAATCAATTAAATAAAATGATTCCTTTTATGTCAAATTGCATGTTTTAGCAAAAGTTAAGAATATGGGTGGCTATTATCACTATTAAACCAAAAAAATTATTTTTAAAATCTATAAATCAAATATTATGAATGAAGTGATGCTACTTATAAGTACTTATAAGCTTGCATGTGATTATAACATAAGATGTATTTTGTGTTTTTCTTCTCTTCTTAACATGGACTTGTATAGGATTTGCAAAGTGTATTGTTCATTTGAAAAGAACATAAAATTTCTATGCACTTCTATGTTATAACTTAAGAAGTATCTTCACATTACACATATAAATTTTACAACTAAATCAAACAACAAATCTTTTGCATGATTCTTCATCCATTTATTTCCTTTTGTACATTTACATGTATTTAAGAAAAATGGTATATTAGTTTGGACATCCCGGGGTTGCGAGGCTTTAAGTAGCCCCAAGTAGATCTTGTACCTTACACCCCTAGTGTAGAAAATAATGGCATCATACTCACTTATATATTTTATACATGTGGATGTGCATTTAGTTAATGGATAAAACAATCCCTCTTTTCTACATAATAAAAAAAATATGCATTCATGGAATATCCAAATTTTCTTAAGCAACATCTCTTTGCATTCATCATTAAGGTGTGCTAAGATTTGCATTGCATGTATATATATGCTTATTATTATTCATATATATGATATACATGGTAGAAAAAATAAATGATTGTGTGTTATGTGATAGTAATTCACCTTAACTAATCCTAAGATACCTTTCTTATTGAATAAGTTTATTTAGAGCAAATCTAAACTTAGGGTTAATTAAAAAACACATAATAAACATTCACTAAAGAAAAATCATTAATGAATCTACCTTAGAAATTACTTAAGGTAGGGATGAAAGAAGTTCTCTTCTCTTTTCTTCTCTTTACAATATTTAGTAACTAAATGTAGGTTCATTCATCTAATCTAAATTATTTAATAATCTTTATGGTATGTTTAGTAATCTATATCTTGTAGGTTTAGTTAGATTTATCTTTCCCATTTTGATGTAAATTTTGTAGTGAAATTTGAAATGAATGTTATGGAAATTAAGGTGATTGGTCATAAGACCATATCTTATGTACCATGTGAAGCCTTGGAGCAAAAATCTAATAAATCAAGGAAGAAAGAAATGAAGAAATGAAGAAATGAAGAAATGAAGAATGAAGAATGAGAGTAACATGTTCTTTTAATTATAATTATTCATTTTGTAATGGGTTGTATAAGGTAAGCTATAATTTTTCTTTGGGTTTGTTAGATCAATTTTATTCTTTTGTAATTTAATAAATTGATTGATGTTTTGATGATTGCATAATTATGATGGCATGATCTTCTTAATTTCTTCATTATTTGATGAATGGCCTAGATGAATTAGGAAAGAAAAATAAAATCTAATTAATCAACTCAAAATTAAATTAAACAAGACCTCACACAAAAGAGAATAAATCAGATAATAAAAGATTTAGTAACCCCTTATGAATGTTGTATATGAAATCATGCATAAAAAATATATTATTCACTCATGCTAATAGGGCTTCATTGCTAGAAAATGGCGATTTGGAGCATAGAAACATCATTCTCTAATTTTGGATAACCAATTTCATTCATTAGGCATAAATCCCATAATTAATAAAAAATGTAAAATTAAAATAAAAACTTAACAAAATTTGCATTAGATTAATCATTATTCATGCCCTTAATTTACTCTAGAGTGTGTTTAAGATTTAGTCACCTTTCTAAATAAATAACAATGCTATCTTACAAATCATAAGATTTGCCTATTTAAAATCATTAGATGAGTTAGTTCACCACCAGCGTTGTAGTTAACTTGGTTTATAAATCTCTTATGGAGGTAAATCATACCAATTTTTCAAGATTTAGGTTGCACTTTGGCTCCTTAAGAGAGATCCAAGATTGTTGTTTCCCTTTGCTTAGATCTGACATAAATCTCACCTCTTAGATTCCGATCTATGTTGTGGAATTGTAAGCCATAGATTTCAAATAAAATTCAACTCAAACATATAATTCTTCTCAATTTCAAAATATAAAGCCCAATCATATGATAGTTTGAGATGCTTACTAGATTTCTAGTATGAGCATCCCTCATCTCCTTTTTGGTTTTGATAATAACTCCTCCTTTTGATCAATCCCTTGATTTTTTTGAAAATAACCAATTGTTGATAGTCTTATCTTTGAAATCTTTGAGACAATGATCATTTACCTTAATCGAGTATTCTTGAATCTCATTCCAAGATATGATTAACTATGGAGCTTGTCTTTAGAACTAATAGATTTAAAATAAACCCTACTTTACTTTTCATGTAAAGTAGGGAAAGAATCTCATTAAATTAGACCTATGTAGGGTCCTTAGGTGATTAGGTCCATTATGGGATGATGACCATCTCAGATAGTACATCATTCTCAATGTCATAGATCATGTGAGTACATCTGCGGATCTATGTGGTATCCCAACATATACAATAATTATTTATTTTTTAAATTCCCAAGTTTGAGAAATAAAACACCATAATAGGCAATGGAGACATTCAGGTAAACTGATCCAGTTATTTTTGGTATCTCCCCCAGTAGAGCATATAATAGTGATGACTTTCCAGAGCCAATTGATCCACAAACAACAATCTTTTGCCCTTTTTCTATCTGCAAGTTTATGTTCTTTAATATAGGAGCAACAGAACTCTGTGTCCAACTGAAGACACCATTAAACACTTCAGTAACAAGATTCAAATTTTGTAGGGGGCTTCTCTTCTTATTGTCTTCTTTGATCTCTTCCTCTTACAAGAACAGTCAATTGTATCCAATGAAACTTTCACTTGGATCAATACAGAAAGAACCTCGGGGAGCATTCTTACTGACTCTAACATAACTCTAAGAGTTGCTAGAACCGTGAAGATGGTACCTGCATTTAGAGGAGCACTGTTCATGATTGCAGCACCTGCAAAAATTCCTCCAAAAATAACCGTGAGCGATATCCAATACAGTGCTGCTGCGCGAGACTTTGTCAACTGAGTTTTTCTCAACCATTTAAATTCAACATCTCTCAGTGATTCAATTCTGTTTCTGAAAATTTTCTTCCCATGACTATAATTTTATGATCTTCATATTGTCTAGGGCTTCAGATGTGGCTCTTAGCCTCTCATCTTGAGCAACCATGAGCTGTAACTGAAACTGCTACAACATCTTCATAACAGGAATGTTGATGAAGCTAAAAATAACCAAAGGAATGATACCTGGAATGGCTCCCTTCAGTACAGTTTGAAAGAGTATGACTACTGAAAAGAGAAGCTGGAGAGGTGTGAAGATTATAGATTATGAGTAGGTTTTATAGACAGTTGAGTCACATGAACAACAGAATCCTCTTCAACCTGGAGTCGAATCAAGAAGAAGGAGACATGGAGGTTCTTATAATCCCTTCAACCTGGAGTCAAATCATAGAAGAAGAACATGGAGCTCATTACATTTCTTGTAGGATGGTTGGCTAACAGAGGGAGCAACGAGGAGGAGATTTTTGGTTTGAAGGAACCTTGCGGTTGATGAAAATCCCTAATGAGCTTGCGGCTGTTTGCTTCAAAGAAATCGAGCAAAAAACATAAGAATGAGAGAGTAGAATTGCTCATGCAGTTAAAGAGCCGATCAAACAGAGGAACATCTTTTATTGCTCAGGATGTGCATTTAGACGGCTGTCATAAAACTGCTTAGAATTAAATAATAAATTATTAATTTTTTAAGTGTTTAATCAAATTTTAGACATCATATATATATATATATATATATATATATATATATATATATATATATATATATATATATATATATATATATATATATATTGATTAGTTATTCTTTTTTGATCTTTATTAGTACATTATTTGCTCTTTTTAGTAACGTCAAATTTAGATTTACATGCGTATAACTTCCAATCGCTGACATTATTATCAGAATTGAGTGCAAATATTCATTTGATAGATATTAATATTTCAAAGCTAACATATTCTAATGTAGATCTTTAAATTATCATAGCCTCACTCTAATATTCACACATTGTTGATTTCTTGATATTTATTACAATATTTATATTTCAATCAATTTATGTTTTGAATGCATGGAAAATTATCATCATTAGTCATTTAATTGACTTGATGAAGTATCATTTAAAATCGATTTGGCTATTACATAATTTTTGATTTGGCTTATAAACTCGACTCATAGCATATATGTCAACAAATGCAAAAAAATGTGATTTGGTAATGATGCAAATTGTTTGTTAAAATTGAATAAATCTTGGATCACTTCATCTTCAATTTCAATTCCTTATGGGGCTTTGGTAGGATTTGTCATTAATATGATGCCTTATTTTGGACATGTTAAATGACGGAATTGACTGATTTGTCAGGATTAACTCGTCAAATGGATAAGAGTTCTTACACCATCTAATCTTTGCTTCAATGCTTTGTTGAAGATATCTTTTTTTTATGTTATTGCAGATTTGGGTTTCCTCCGACATTAGCTTCGTGCTTGGTTGAGTTTGTTGAGAATTGGTTTATATTTATTTTAATTCCTTATCTAGCTTTAAGCTGATGAACTTTATGGTGATTAACATTTGTATATCGACTTGTTAGTATGCATATCTTATATGCTTGTTGCTTTGAGACTTGTTAGGATCATCTGATGACCAAATTTATATTAGGTCTATAATGTTAAGTTATCATAATAATGCGTGCTTTTAACATCGAATAACTACATAGTTCCTTTAGTTAGATCTTTGTATGAACTATAAATTGTTCCCTGGTCCTGCTTTCTTTAGTAATGAGAAATGCTTGATACATGCGTCATAAGATCATTTGAGAATAAATTGAAATATCACCAAACATATAAAGATTGATTTGACTCAATTGAGTTTCACCTCTTGGTTTATCAATTAGGAAGAAAGATCCCTTGGATTCTGATTGCTTGTAGTCACTAAACTAGATCTTGTTTAAGATTGAACAATTATCATCATTGACTAATGCTCTTTTCTACACCTTTTATACTTGTTGAGTAAGAGTATTACTTATTCACCATTTATACTTGTTGAGTTCACCTTTAGAACCTACTTGAGTCTTTGACTTAACATGTGATTTGGTGATCTTGTCATTGACTAATGAGCCTCTTTCCGTGGCCTTTTCTTATGGATTGTTGAGTGACTTACAATACCATTTGAGCTTGTTAGTTTGACTTTTAGAACATCCTGTCCAGACTTTAGATGTGAGGCGATATTTTTTTTCAACTCGTTGATTGAAACTTCCAAAATTAGGAGTTCTTCATCCTCAATTTAACAAATAGATATACTTGATATTTAGGGTTGTCTTTTCATGAAATAAATTCTTGATTTCTTGCAAGAGCACCAATTATGGATATATTGATCTCCATAAACTTGATGTTAACCTAAATATATATACAAGAAACTTTTCTTAAGAGATTGAACAATGATCATAAAAGGTGCTATCAATAGGATGATCTCTTCAATGTTTCTAATTTGAACTTCTTGAAATAAATGTAGCTCATTAGATTATCATGTATATTTATCAAATCTTGGCTTGAAACATCTTGACTAAAGATATATAAAATTTCCTCTATCTGTAGGAGAAATTAGCACTTGAAGAAACAAAATAATTTAAGAAACTATATCAATATTTAAGTTGATATATTTGATTTGATTTAACATGTAACATTGATTTCATCTATGTATGAGATCTAAAATAATTAACAAGAATTTTTTGGAAAATATTTTATCTTGAGTATTATATTTATTTAGGGATCTCACTAAAACAGATGTCACCTAAATGATATATATATTGAAATATTTTATATACTTATCTCTTTTTATGGCCTTTGGTCGGAATCTTTGGAACATGGATCAAGATGGCGGATGGGGGTGAATGTGGTGGAGACACACCGACTCTCTCAGCAGAGCTCTCCTCCATGGGTAGTCCCATGGGTAACCAATCAAGAAAATCAATGAGTCAGAGGCTAATTGACTAAACCTTTGCCTCTCATGGTGATAGAAGGTATGGGCCTCTATCCCCACTATCATTAAGCTTCCCCACACTTCGGATAACATCTCAAATCAACAATTTCGAGATCTCCAGGCTACTTACCGATGTAAGACAAGGTTAGCATATGACCTCCTCTCTGATTGGTCCTCTCTGGAGGTGAGCAGATTGTCCGCATCCTCACAAAAAGAGAGGATGGAATAGTTTTGAAAGGAAACCATCATGGGTTCCTCAACAATTGAGGTGCCTCCATCTCCTAGCGATGGTGTGGTACCACTTCATGCATTCTTGTTCCTCCTTTGGGTCTTGTTGCTGAGCAGACTAGACCCACCTCAAGGAGACAATCCACGGGATTGGGGAGCCTTCCCTTTGAAGATGCTATGAGTGGGTGCTAGCCTAACGGGGCAACAGAACCAGCACCATCTTTGTATAATCTACTAGGAATCACCAGCCTTCCTCTTTAGTGAGGGAATTAGAATCATGGCATGTCAAATGACCGACTCCTTACCCACTTCCTCATGTCATGAGGGAGTGCCCTCACATGTAATCGAGCCCCTCAACATCATCCAAAGTGAATGAGGTGGGCGTGGTGAAGATCATGATCCATCTATGGGAAAAGGTAAACACATATCTCTGCTAATTCTATCTAAAACTAAAATTAACTATCAACAAAAGTCTGCAATGTTGAAAATAAACTTGAGATTCCTGTTGATTTTGTATTTAGAATTTAGAATTTGAACCCATACTCAATATCTTGAAAGTGTTAAGTTGCTCAATGATTTAGTAATGAGATTTGATTGGAAAGAGGAATTTTTGGATGTAGAATCCACTTTCAACAAATTTGGATATGTTGAAAATGAGTTCAAATATTTTTGAAGAGATGCTTCCATAGGTTCATATTTGAATTTGAATTTTTTTTTATTTTGAGGACTCTTTATTTAACAAATTTTGGTATGTTAAAGTAAAGGGTCAATTTTGTTTTTGATTTGAGATTTTTGGAATCTACTCACTTAACAAATTTGGGTATGCTAAGTGAGGTGTTTGAAAATAATTTTTTCTTTTTTCTTTGTTTGCTTTATTTTGTGAATCATCTGTGAATTGAAAAATGAGATTCTCATTTAGAAAATTTGGGTATGCTAAATGAGGAATCCAAGTGTGTTTTGGTTTTGAAAATTTTGATTTTTAGGAAATTTGAGTATGATAGAAAAATCCTAATGTGTTTCTTTTATTTCTAGAGGTTTTGATTTTGAAAAATAGGATCCCTAGCAAATTTGGGTATGCTAAGGAAATCTTAATGTGTTTCATTTATTTTGGATTTTCATTGAAAATGGAGACTTCACTTTAACAAATATGGTGTGCTAAAATGAAGTTTCAATGTATTTCTTTAAATTCGTTAAATGGAAATTTCACTCAGCAAATTTGAGTATGCTAAATAAAATTCCAAAAATGTGTTTCAAATTTTTGTGTTTTGATTTTGTTTTGAAAATGGAGACTTCACTTTAGCAAATATGGTATGCTAAAGAATGAAGTCTCAAAAGTGTTTCTTTTGTTTTGGATTTTATTTTGAAAATGGAGACTTCACTTTAGCCAATGTGGTATACTAAAATGAAGTTCCAATGTGTTTTGAAATTTTGTGAGATGAAGATTTCATTTAACAAATTTGAGTATGCTAAATTAAATTCTAAAAAATGTGTTTCAAATTTTTGTGTTTTTAATTTTGTTTTGAAAAGAGAGATTTCCATTTAACAATTTTGGGTATGTAAGATGGAAACCAATTATGTTTCATTTTCCAAAGATGTATTTTTTTTATTGTGGTTATTGCTTTTGAAAGAGGAAATTCCAACTAATCATATATATGGAATATGTTAAGTGGAATTTCAAAATAATGTCATTTATTTGGAAATGAAATTTATTCAATAAATTTGGGTACATTGCGTATGTGCTTTTTTGAAAGTTTATTTTGATTTTACTTGATAAAGCCTTCATTCAATAATTGGGTATATTGAATGGAGAGGTTCATATTCTTTGAAAAGGTGAAAATTTTAACCTAACACATATGAAATGTGTTAAGTAAATTTCAAAGTTGTGATTTTTGAAGATGTAACATCCATCAACACATTTGAATGTGTTGAATGGAAAACCCATCTTCAAATTGTATGCTTTTGAAAGTATGATTTATTGGATTTATTTTTGAAAATGAAGACTTATCAAAATGAATTGTGAAAGTTCATTTGTGCTTTTAGAAAATTATGAGTGTTGGTTTTATTTTTGAAATGTTTCTACCTATAACAATAGTGGAAAATTGTTAGATGTAGTGAAAATATTTTATTAAGTGTATTTTGAAAATGGTGCTTTTGAAAAGCAAGACTTTTATGAAGGATTTATTTTATCTTTTTTTTAGAATGAACCTTTCCTTACCATAAAGATGGTAAGAGGAAGTCTTTAATCATTTTCTTTTTATTCAATTTTTATTTTCACCCATTGGAGAACCCAACGGGGGTTTTTAAGACCAACATGGAGTGAGGTCCTAAAACCTAAAGATGTTGGTTAAGCAACAGGATGAAATAAGCCAAGTGCCAATGGAAGAAAGATAGTCTTGGATTCACACAAAAGTATAAACCCATATTGATAGACAACAATCATTTACCAAAGATGGAGAGAGGAACCATCCTTAAAAATCATTGGTGATTTTTATGCTTATCTCTTTCATCACTTTTCTTTAAAAAAGAAGGACAAATGGAAACATATATATATATATATATATATATATATATATATATATATATATATATATATATATATATATATATATATATATATATATATATATATATATATATATATATATATATATATATATATATATATATATATAATGTCTTTTGGACACCATGAGATCCTTATTGGTGATATTTTACATATTAAGGAGAGGTGTACTATCTCAAAAATAAAGTCACCTAATGGACCTAATCCTCAATAAGGAATCTAAGGACTATGGGTCTTAATATACTGAGATTCTTCCTACTTTACATGGAAAAAGTAAAGTAGGTTTATTTTAAATTGGGTTCATTAAGTTCCCTATGAGGCAAGCCCCATAGTTAATTACATCTAAGGAACATGATTCCTTAGGAATACTCTCGATTAAGGTAAATGATCATTGTCCAAAATATTTTGAAAAGGTAGGACTATATCAATCAATTGGTTTATTTTAGAAAGTCAAGTAGGATCGATCAAGAAGGGAGTTCTTATCGCCAAATGAAAATAGTAGGATGCTTAAGATACTAGAAGCCTAAGCATCCCAAACTATCTATGTTGGGCTTTTTTTTAAATTGAATTAATTTATTTGAGTTGAATTTTTATTAGAAATAGGGGCTTATAATTCCATGATACAAGGTCATGAAAATGCCTAAGAGGTGAGGATTTATACTTATAGGCCCACAAAGTCTGAACCTAAATCTAGGGAGCTTTGGAGGCCAAAAGCATGACTAAATCTAAGGCAAAAATGGGTATTTGGTTTACCTCCACAAGAGGATAAAACCACTACTGGACTTACAATGGGGGTGGCGCCAACTAACTCCTATGATTTTAAATTTATGTAGGCAAGTCTTATGTTTATGCAAGATAGTTTTGTTATTATTTAGAAAGAGACTAAGTCCTTAAACACTCTAAAGACTAGATCATGTAAGGACATACTTCAAATGACTTAAATCTAATGCAAAATTTTCACATGTTTTATTTTCATTTTTGGACAATCATTTGACTCAGGCTATAGGATTTTTTTTATGCCTAATGCATGAGAAATTAGATTATGGGCCAAAATCAGCAAGATAGGGAGGTGTGTTTTCACCATGGCTCTCATAGGTCAAGCCAAGTTCTCTGGTAAAGGTGGAAGCCCTCCAATCAAGAGTGAAACAATATGCTTTTATGCATGATGTTAGAAAAGAAATTACACATCTAGCTAAGGGGTTGCTAATTCTTTTATCTTGATTTTAACTTAGGCTTTAGATGAGGTTATGAGTTGTTTATTTTTAATTTTGAGTTGATTAATTTGGTAGAAGATTTATTTTTTCCTAAGAGCCTAATCATCATCAGATACATCAAGTAAGGAAGAAACTAGAAAAAAAGGATGCCATCTTAATGCACAAGCTAAACAAAACATCAAACATAAGAATAAAGGCCATTTATGGTGAAACACCACAAAAAAAATAAATTGGATCGAATCTACCCTTATACAAGATTACAAATGAATTAATTACAATTAAGCAAAGAATTCATATTATGGGGTCTTCATTTCTTCTTTTCTTCTTTTCTCTTTCTTCTTTCTTCTTTTGATTCCTTCTTTTAGATGGTTGGATTATGGTTGCTCCCAAAGATTCACATGGTACATAAGATAAAATATTATGACCAATGTTCATCCTAATCCCCCATAATAATCATTCCAAAATACTAATTATAAAAGTACATGAAAAGGAAAAGTAAATCTAACTAACACCTACAAAACAGAGATTAGCTAAACAAACCATACAAATCCCAAGCATGTATATTGGACTTAGCACCCCACATGGGTAAGTCCACTATTATTATGCTTAGGGTATAAGCACTGCCATAAAAGCATTTATATTTTTATTACAATGCCCCTTAAGCACAATAGAAGATAATGATTAAACTAAATCATCCTACCATTCATCTATGCACACACCTAACATCTAAAACAAAATATCAAAAATAAATCACCATCACCACTAACTAAAATAGAATGGTGACTTAGCCTAATGTGTGTGCTTTAAAGGTTTGTGTGGTATGTTTAGCTATGGCTTTAAGGTTAGATTTCTAAGTATGAAAATGTTTAACTTAGAGAATGGTTTCATTTAAGTTGTTTAGTTGATTTGGGTTGATTTTTTTTATTTTGATTTGTTAGTTTGAATGAACCTTCAATTAATTACTAAGTTGTAAAGAGGAAAGAGAAGAGAACTTCTCTTTCCTCCTACCTAAGTAATTTCTAAAGTAGATTCATGTTTGATTTTTTTTATTTAGTGAATGTTTTATTATGTATTTTAATTAATCCTAAGTTTAGATCTCCAAATCATATTCAAAAAATAAAAGCATTTTAAGATTAAGTAAAGTGAATTAATATCACAAAACACACATCACTTCATTTATTTCCCAACATATAAAACATTCATATGAATGAATCCTAAGCATATCTATACATACAAATGGAAATGTTTAACACACTTTATGATGAATGCTAAGAAATGATACTTAATAAATTTTGAATGCTTTATGATGCATGATTTTCATTAAATAGAAAAGGGTTATTCTTTTATCCTTTATTCATATGCACATGTGTATGTATGAAAGGCATAAGTGATGCGTGCCATTATTAGCACCAGGGGTGTAAAGTATAAGAACTTAGGGCTAAAACCCTCACAACCCGGGGTTGTCCAGGACTAATATACCACTTTCCTTAAATACATATGCATGTATAAAAGAGATAAATGGAAAAAGAAAGATGCAAAGTTTATGTTTATTTAATTTTTGATTTGTTTATGCAATTTATATGTGTAAATGTAAAGATCCTTCTTAAGTTATAACATGAAAGAGGATAAGAGTATATTTTAAGCAATTCTTTTAAAGAACTATACACTTTGCAAATCTTATTCAAATCCGGGTTAAGAAGGAAGAAGGAGCAAACATAAAACACATTTTATATTCACATGCAAGCTTATAAAAAAATATCGTAGCATACCTTTCGGTTTTGATATTTGATTTATAAGTTTTGAAAATAATTTTAAATTTAATAATGGTAATACCTATTCATATTTTACTTTAGCCATTATATGCAATTTCACATAAGGAAATTATTTCATTTTAATTGATTTTTAAAATGGATACATATTTTCACATTTAACATGCTAGGAAAGAATTAAATGTAAACTCATTCATTCACCCTAATTAAGACAATCCTATGAAATAAAAAAGTTCAAAGTGAATCAAAGTTTGTTTAATGTGATTTTTGTTTTGAATTTTCTTTATGTTTGATTTAGGAAATGTGAAGGAATGTTTTTGGTCCCAACTCATTTCCCCATATGTGAGTTAATTTAGTTTGTTCTTAGGATCATTAGGTGATTTTATATTTTGTTTAGGTTGAGGTGTGTGAATTGTTAGTATTACACCACCTTACCAAATAATTATGAGCTAATGGATGACACAAAATCACACAAGGAATTTAAATCAACAATGCACCTAAGAAAGAAAGGGGCCTAATGCAATTAGCTCATGATTAATGATTAATTAAGCTAAAGGGTTTAATTTAAGTACTTTCATAACCCCTCTCACACATGTGAGTTGGATTTTGATTTCCTTAATATACTTATGTTATTGAACACCTAAGCACCTACTCAAGATGAATTAGTTAAGTTCTAGAAGGTTTTAGAATTTTATCAAATTAATTAGGTAGTTAGTTAGTGGATTATTCCTTAATTAAATTTGGATTAAGGAAGAAAGAGGGGGTTTAAGGAATAGTTTAAGGAAAATATCCCAAAATTATTCCCTAAACTTCCTGTTCATTTAAACAAACCTTAATTAACTAAATCAAGGGATTAATCCATTGATTACACACTTAATTAGGTTTAATTACATAAGGAGAATAATTAGGAATGAATCTAACAGTTATCCTAATTAAACCATTAATAAATTCCAAGAAAATTAGGGGAGGTAGAAGTCATCCCACTAAATACACATAAGAAGTTTGAGATAAATTAATGGAATAATAAATTAAATTAAAAAATAACAATTCAAAATCCATCAAAATCAATTTTATAATATTCAACATTCAATTATCTTTCATATGCAATTTATTTCATTTTTTTTATTTTTCTACACTTAGATATGAATATTTGATGATTTCATGATTAAGTAGGTAATTAATCCCTTTATTAAATAGCTAATCCCGTCTGCGCCACATGGAGGTTGATGCAGTGAATGCTTTCCATGATGAAGGCTAAAGTTATGTAGCATCGCACCAGGGCGCTTCGCGCTTCTCTCGATCAAGGATCAGATGGAGAATCAAGCCCACAGTTCATAAGGATTAAAATGATAGATCTACGTGTCTTAATCATGGCCATCCATCCAAAATGGGCGGCCCATGATCCTGATTTTCCTACGGAGATGGCCACCATCCATCTTCTAGAGGAAGATTGAGCTCGGATTGAATCAACTTCAACCCACCATCACCATACCATGCAAGGGAGATTACATCTATGGCCAACTTCACATGGGATGAGACTTCACTTCACAAGAACCACACATGGATAATTTAAGCTGGGTTTAATGGCATTCCTTGCGGAGGCCCACTGACCCAATTCTCTTAAGTAGCTTTGTCAGTGGAGCGAAGCCTTGTTGAAGTTTTGAGGCCTTAAGATGGATCTTCCCTAGGCCAAGTCACCCTTCAATTGATCTTGACCTTGATCAAAAGCACTCTTCCCACAGAACTTGTATGAAGCTTGGGGTGAGTTCAATTTGATCCTCTGAGGGTGCTCGAAGAAAGAATTAGATTGGTTTTGAGTATTGGATGAGATGGAATTCAAGTGGAGCTCCCCTATTTTCAGTCTAAGAAAATTGAGAAATTCCAACTTACTCTAGAAAGCTTGAGGAGACTTGGAAATGGTTACTCTGGCTTCCCTAACCTCAATCAAATTGGAGAGTGTTGAATTAAAATGAAATTAAGGGGATTATATCTCCCCCTAGAGCAATCAGACGGTCATGAGTGCTTGTGCCATTTTGATCAAATTCACCACAATGTGTGGGTTGTTTTGGCCATTTAGAAGGGCATGGCATTTAGTTTTGGCCAGAGATGGAGTGGAGGAAGGAATTCCATGTGCTCATTTCCATGGGGGTGGTTAGTTTTGACCTTGGGTTGGGTTTGGCTGACCCAAACCCATTAGGTCATGTGCACCATGTCCATTAGTGACATTTTGTCAACTATGAGGATGCTAAGTGTCCATGAAAAGGAATTCATCAAATTCCAAGTGGTTTTGATTTTAGGTTACCCTATGGCCTAGGGGTAAAATGGTCATCTGACCTTGATTTCAGTTTGAATCTGTTTGGTATGATTGAAAAATGGGTTAGGCCAAGTTTCATTGAATTTGGAGTTAGTTTGATATGATTTGGCTCATGCTGACCCATTTAGGTCAAAATAGGTCAACTTGGGTCAAGTTAACCAATTGGTCAAATTTGGTCAAATCAAGGGTTGGGTCAAGTTCATATGACCATTTAAAATATTTTGACATCTTTAGTTTGGTTCAATTTGGTTTAGATTTGAATTTGGTTCATTTGATTTCATTTAGGTCAAATGGGTCAAGTTAACCAATTTTACCCATTTGACCTATTTAGGTTAGGTCATGGGTTGGTTTATGTTTGGCTGATCATTTGAAATGGATTGGTATCTTTGTTTCTAATCAAATTGATTTATATTTGAGTTTGGCTCAAATTGACCTTTTAGGTCAAGTTAGGTTCATGGTCAATTGGGCTAGGTTGGGTCTAGTTGTCTAATTAGGACTTTGGTCAAGTTCAACAATCATTTTAGAATGAACTTGACCCATTGGTTTCAATTAATTTGGCTTAGATCAAGTTTTAACATATTTTGACTTTTTAAGTTAAGTTGGGTCAACTTGGGTCAAGTGGCCAGTTAGGCTAGGTTAGACTCAAATGATGACTTGGTCAAGTTCAAACATTAGTTATGAATGAGTTTTGATCAATTGTTTGACCTAATTTGAGTGATTGAATAGGATCATGATGAGAGCTTAGGTGACTTAGTTTAATTCAATTTGGGTAGGATTAGAATTTGGCTCATAAGGGATACTTTAGGTCACTTTGGGTCAAGCGAGCTTAAGTGGGTCAAAATGGCTTGGTCAAAGCTTGATTTGGGTTTGAACTCACATATGGACATATGATTGAAATATAAATCCATTTGCAAGTGGTTTGAAGTCAAATGAGTTTTGATTCATTTGACAATTTCAAGTTCAAAAGGGTGAACATGAGTTTGACTTGGGTTTGATTTTTTAATTGAGTTATGGTTTGGTGATTGAAGTTTGTGTTTATATTTGGATTCATGATTGTATGGTTGATTGAATCATGAAAAAAAATCAAGAGTTTGGCTTGATTTGAAATTGATTTGGCTAAGTTCAAGATTTTGACTTGAAAGGCTTAGGTTGGATTTTGATTGAATTTGAGTTTGATTTTGGGAGTTGGTTTTGGTTGTTTGAATTTATATTTCATTTATATATGTGAATATAAATGAAAATATAAATGGGTTATGATAAAATTTTATGAATTTGAAGTGATTTCAACTTGATTTGGGCTAAGTCCATAAGAGGGGATCAAAGGACTTAGGAAAGATTTTTGGAATTTGGATTTGATTCTTTGGGTTTAGTTTGATTGATTTTAATTTATATTTCATTGATATATGTGAATATAAATGAGAATAAGACGAAATCAAGATGCTTAGGAATGATTTTTAAGAATTTGAATTTAATTTTTGGATTTAGTTTGATTGATTTGGATTTATATTTCATTTATATATGTGGATATAAATGAGAATATAAATGGGTTGTGAGAAAACTTATTGAATTTGAATTGATTTAGATTTGATTTAGGCTAAGTTCATGAGAGGGAATCAAAGGACTTAGGAAATATTTTGAACTTGGAATTTCAATCATGAGCCTTAATCATTAGTTTCAATCATGGGTTTCAATCATGTGGAATTGATTTGGATTTGGAGGAAATCAATTAAGTAGGAAATGATTTAAATTTGACTTGAAGGAAGGAAGTGAGGAATTTGGTTCAAGCTATAGGGTAGGCAATTTTTTCTAACACTCCTAAGGCTAACTCTTCTAAGTCTCTAGGGCTAGGTTGAGTGTCCACCTAATCACTAGATGTGTCTTAAGACTAAGGATCTCTTAAAGTTTAAGAGAAGTCCTATATCTAAGATGGAGGGGTTGAGAACTGATCCTAAAAATGAGGTCAACAATACACTAAAAAAATTCCCCTATCTTGCAAGGGGATTTCTATTGTACCTCGAGAATATATTTATCATGTATAATACTTTTTCAAGTATTGACCATTAATTGGTGTCATTGGTTTGTCACCATTTAGGTTAATGAGTTGGTACATCCCTCCTTGATACACTTTCTCGATGATAAAAGGGCCCTCCCAATTAGGCTCAAATTTTCCACCAATTCGTCGATTATGAATAATTGGTCTTCTCAGCACCAAGGCCAATTCCCCTTTTTGGAATGTTCGAGGTCGAACTGAATGGTCAAAAGCCCTGGACATCTTTGCTCAAAAAACTTCTAAATTTTACTGAGCTTGGAGCTTGACCTCATCAAGCACATCAAGCTCTTCCATTTGTAGACAGACATTCTCATCGTAGGTAAGATCGTGTTGAATACTCGGAAAGTGGCAAGGCGCTTCAACTCCAAAGCTATAAGAGTGGATTTTGTGGAATCTGTCAAATCATGTCATTATTCTACTTTAAGGCCATTTCACTTTGAGGCTTTGGCCTCTAAATTTACTTACCTTTTTGTCAGGACCTTTCAATGGCAGATTCTTGGACCTGTGGTCCAAGTGTAATGCCTCTTTGCTCATCGTGCGGGACTTGAATTGGTTGACATTTTGTCGGGGTTGTAGGAGGAGGTCTCCTTGAAGGAGCAACTCTGGCCTCCTTGATGACATGACCTTGATATTTTATTTTCATTTATCATTTCTCCTTAATAACTTTGAGGACTCGATGCACTCTCGCATATATAGTTTCGAGTTTCCCCACTGCATAAGTTAGAACCTGATGTTATCAGGACCAGAATGACTATTTGATTTGACCAGTAGAGCTATTCCGCTTAACCCATCTTATACTGTCAAACTTATTATGGGTTGAAACACTCGCTTCTAGTTCCACAATTGGTTGTACAAATTTCTACTTGAACAATGGCTATTGAACACGTAGTTCAGCATTTCTCTTTCTCCGCTATCTCTAGGTTAACTTACTTCTAGATGAAAATGCTTTTGTGTTGCTACTTGTTCTCGCGGCTTCGGCCTCTATATTTATTTATCTTTTTACAGGGACCTTTCAGTAGCAGATTCCCAAACATGTGGTTCAAGTGTCACACCCTGATGTTCACTATGTAGGAATTGCTTAGAACGGTCTTGAGCATTACCCACTAAGAGTAGCCTTTTGGTGAAGCTTTCTCATTTTCTTTGATAATCGGGCATTAATACTTTTTCTTCATAAGACACTTCTCATTAACAACTTTCAGCACCCTGTGCACTCTAGAGGACAGAGTCTCAGGATGCCTCCTTTGTGGGATTATAGTTGGGTGTCGTTGCTCTCAAAATGATTGTTTGATATCACTAGTAGAGCTATTTCTTTTCACCCATTTAAGATTTTCAAACTTTTTGTGAGTGAGAACACTCACTTAAATCAAGTGCAGTTGCATGGCCCGATTCATCTGACAATTGTTGAGCTCATAGTTCAGCATTTCTTCTCCTTCTTTGTCTTCTACTCAATTTTCCTCTAGAAGAGGAAGCTTCAGCATCATGCCTTCATAGTGCAAAGGATTCAACTAGTAGAGTGGTCGCATTCACAAGTATGACTGACACTTTCTACCCAGTGACGATTCTTTTCATGACTGGCACCTCAGAATGACCCAATCCTTCGAATATAGAGGCTCTCTTTTGAGAAACCTCGACAATAGTAGTGATCATTTTAGCGTTCTCTTCCCATGCACAGGTTGGTGTGTATAATATGCAGGTGCTTCAGATAATGGATCATTTACAACAATAATGGTTGGGAAGTCTACACTACCAAATGGAATGGTAGCTCCAACATCTCCAATATTGATTACAGCATTAGCCAGATGGATGTGAGCTCCGCAACCTAGCTGCATGATGAATGGTGTGCTTTTAATGATCCATATTTGGAAATGAAAGATGGGGATTAGTAGTCAATAATTATTATTTCATCTCATTCTTTCAAAATGCAGAGGTACTACAGAACAAAATAATAATGTAATAAAGAAATACTATATAGAATAATTCGTTCAACATAGAGTTTCATACATTAGTATTTTGAATTTATTACACATTTAAATCACCATTTTTTATTTTGAATTTTCAAATATTTTATTGCTACTATAGCATGTATATGACTAGCCAAAGATGAAAAGAGAAACCTGTCCCCAGTTGAGTAGTCAAAAATTTGTGGGCTTCAAAAATTCACCACCGACCTATCGACAATGAAGAGAGTATGAATTTAATAATGTGTTGATAAGGAGAGATGGAATGGTAGATAAGACACTATCCAAAGATTTCACCCTCATTTTGTGAGAACCTTAGATTTAGTGTCGGGGTTTCCTATAAAGCAAGCATAGTTAATTATCCCTCTCAATCTTTGAGAGAGAACTTTTGATTAAAGTCAATTTAAAATTGTAATGTATGCAAAGTATGAAATTATGGGGTTTGAAATTATGGGGTTTAGAATTTAGGAAATTCATCATCATTAAAGGTTGGGGAATGATGGCGTGCGATCTAAATCCATGGTTCCGTCATCGGTTGTGGTCCATAGTCTACTTGGTCGGATGAGGTAGTTGAAAGCACGGCGAAGGAACTCTTGTCATCCAAGAAATCCTTGTAGACTTAGGGTGGTGTCTAAGGAGATATGGTTAAGTCTACCGTAACTGACAGATGGCTTTTTACCCTATCAAGTGTACCCTATGGTTCACAACTCAAAGAGCAAAGCCATTGGGGAGCATATGGGCTACGATCATGATCGTAATATAATGGTTTCATTTGGTGGCAACCACCTGATCAGAGGAATCTGGTCATAATTACATCATATGTGGAGCCTGCTGGCCAAGCCACGCAGTCAGAAAACAGGGACCATGTCCTTACTGGCGTGAGGTTGATTGAGAGTGAACATAGTAAAACACTTGATTTGACATTGGTTTCTTTATGAGCTAGAGTTTTCTTAATTTATCACATCCAACAAATAATTGCGAAGGTGGGTTGAATTTTGCTTTAAGTTTTTAAAGATTATATTTCATTTAAATATTTAACACTTAATAATTTATCCAATTTTATATTTGTATTGACACTTGATTTTGATTAATTCAATTTGAGCTTATAAGCACATTTTGATGGTAGGTATCCCGTTCGGTTGAAATCTCCATTCAACAACGCATAATTGGGGTAGATTGAACATTTAATTTAATTTATTATTTGGATATTGTTGACTTTTAATAATAGAGGATCAAATCTACTATTATATGATAGAATTAGCTTCTCGGATATTTTAATAAGTTGAAATTTTTTTTAATAATTGGATTTTGAGGTTATGTTAACTCGTACCTAATCCTAAGACCAAACCGAGAAGTAACCTGCGCAGCATCCTCATACACTAAATTTAAGCATTCAGCATAGTGTCGGGCCCATGCGAGTTTTTAGTAATTCAAATTAATTTATGTTTAAATTATAAGATTAATTTTATATTTTCATTTGATTCCAACTTAGCCTATGCAATATTTTTAGACATTAAAATCTGCACTCTAAATCTCCATATCCATGCGAGCGTTATAAAGATAATTTCATCTAATTAATGAAATTATTGATTTTGAAAATCATAATTAGAATGAAATTCCTTAATTTTTTGATTGAAAGAAGCTCCATAACTTGTGCATAATTTTTAATTTAGTCATGCTTGTATGAAGAATTGATAATCCGGTGGCGTTGAAGGTGTTTCACATTTTTGATTTAAAATATTGCTACTTTACTTGTATTTAATTTATTCATTGCACTCTTCATGTATCAATGATTATTTAGCTTATAGTTTTTTAATAAGTTTTTAAATATTTATCAACTCGTCATATTCAACTTTTTTGTTTTTGCACATATAGCTTATTATGCACACTTTAAGCAAGTTTATTTGAATTCAAGCTTCTTTTGAATACATGCCAATTATTCATTAAGGAGTCTTGCTTTAATATGTCATTTGGTTATAGTGAAAACTTTGATTTTCACTTTAGCTTGAAAGTAGTACTCAGCCAATCTCTTGTGATTCAAACCCGACTTTAAGCACAAGATCCAAATAGTCCTTTTAAAGGCTACATTCATGAATGATCATGAGTTTTAATTGGATTTGTCTTGTGAGAAAGCTACCAAATTACTTCGCTTTGTTGAAATTGGATATTTAGACTTACCACCAATCATTTGTCATTTAATATTCAATTAAGATCTTTACTTTGTTTGTTATTAAATATAATTTGTTCACAGAAAAAATTTTAGATCCAATATGAATTTATCCTCAACTCCAGATCAAGTTTCATATTTATTTAGTAACTGGACTTCAAATTTATCTTAAGTCTCTTGTGAGTTTAGTATTAGCCTCCCAAAGTTTTAATTAAAGCTTGTTTAATTTTGAGGAATTTGAAAGAAAGTGAACTCAGTTTATACCATGGAATTAAATTTTAGCAAAAATGGGTCCACATTGATTCTTTCCATTTCTATAAATGAGGCTAAGAAGAAGATTCTTACATTTCATATCATTTGCTTGAGTTTAGAGGACTTGAAAAGAGGGAGAAGGATTCTGGCTCAAAGCTTGGGTGGACTTTCAACTTGCTTAAATTTTTATTATTATTAATTTTTTTGTCAGCACTCTTCCATTTCTTCTTTTTGCTTTAATGTTTATTTTCATATTTAGCATGTATCTTTTAATTTAATTTGAGTTTAGATGAGTTCCATTTAAATTTGTTTAAATCCCAAAAATTTGATGATTTTAAAGCATTTAGCGTTTTCGTGTCATCATCGGCAGGTATTTCAGCCTGCTATTAATGAAGCAAGATGGTTGGTGTTTTGAGCACTCGCCAACTTTCAATCTCGTTACACCAATGAGCATAACAATGCACAATCATGCACAACACACACACATATATATATATATATATATATATATATATATATATATATATCTCAAATATTCTCCTTCTTTTTTTAAGTCCCAGATTTAGTCAAAACTTCAGCTGATTTAAAGGATCCACTTACTGTATTTCGAAATGAATGGCGAAAGTGTCTTGTGACATAGCGATTTTATCTTGTCATACCCAATAGCGTGGCAGGGCCTTGACATGAAGATGATTGATGTTGTATGTGCATTAACCGCACTAAAGGGATCATCTAGTAGATAAATATCTGCATCATTGTAGACAACTCTAGCCAATTGAATTCTCTATTTTTATCCTCCACTCATGTTCAGTCCTCTCTGCCCTATCTCTGTAAAGTCTCCATGATCAAAGTTTTTCAATATCCTTATCCAATGCACATCATCTAATAGCCTTCTGGTATGCATTCCTGTTCATTGGCTTACCATAGAGTATGTTGCCGCGCAGAGTTCCACTCTGAATCCAAGATGTTTGTGAAACATAAGCAATGGAGCCATTCAAGTAAACTGATCCAGTTATTTTTGGTATCTCCCCCCAGTAGAGCATATAATAGTGATGACTTTCCAGAGCCAACTGATCCACAAACAACAATATTTTGCCCTTTTTCTATCTGCAAGTTTATGTTCTTTAATGTACGAGCAACATAACTTTATGTCCAACTGAAGACACCATTGTACAGTTCAGCAACAAGAATCGACTTTTGTAGGGGGCTTCTCTTCTTATTGTCTTCTCGATTTCTTCCCCTTACAAGAAACAATCAATTTTGTCCAATGAAACCTTCACTTGGATCAATACAGATAGAACCTCAGGGAGCATCCTTACTGACTCTAACATAACTCTGAGAGTTGCTAGAACCGTGAAGATGGTACCTGCATTCAGAGGAGCACTCTTCATGATTGCAGTACCTAAAAAAATTACTCCAGAAATAACCGTGGGTGATATCCAATACAGTGCTACTCCGCGAGACTTTGCCAACTGAGTTATTCTCGGCCATTTAAATTCAACATCTCTCAGTGATTCGATTTTGTTTCTAAAATTTTTCTTCCCATGACTGTAATTTTATGATCTTCTTATTGTCTAGGGCTTCAGATGTGGCTCTCAGCCTCTCATCATGAGCAACCATGAACTATGACTGAAACAACTGCAGTATCTTCGCAACAGAAATGTTGATGAAGCTGAAAATAACAAAAGAAACGATACCTGGAATGGCTCCCATCCCTACAATTCCAAAGAGTATGGCTACTGAAAAGACGAGCTAGAGAGCTGTGAATATTATAGATTACAGAGGAGTAGGCTTGATGGGAGATGGAGTTGAGTCCGGTGAACAGTTGAATCCCCTTTAACTTGGAGTCAAATCAGAGAAGAAGAAGAAGAAGACGTTGGAGTTCGGCTTACAGTAGAATCCCCTTCAACCTGGAGTCGAATCATAGAAGAAGAAGGAGATGATGGAGTTCGGCTTACATTTCTTGTGTGAGGATGACTGGGTGTCCGAACAGAGGGAGCGAGGGAGGGAATGGGTAGAGAACGAGAGAGAGAGAGAGAGAGAGAGGATTTCTCGTGTGGTTGAAAGAGCCGATCAAACGACAGGAAGAGGTGGCTTCATGTATGCTTGGGATGTGCATTTAGTCGGCTGTCAATTGGAAAAATTAGGGCTAGTTAGGATTAATAATAAATTATTAAATTTTTTAGTTTTAATCAATCTTAATATGAATTTTATGTTGGAATCATTATATATATATATATATATATATATATATATATATATATATATATATATATATATATATATATATATATATATATATATATATATATATATATATATATATATATATATATATATATATATATATATATATATATATATTATTTTAATGATGAAGACCATTTGGTTATCGATAAACGGGTAAATTTGCTTAAAAATGCATACTATTTTTTCAATCGCTCGATATTCTCGACTTATCCAATTGAATGTGAACAATCTTTTTGATAGATTTAGATGGAGTTAACAATTTCATGAATGAACATCATTTAAGCATCATTACAATCTAATATGTATGATGTTTACGTATCGTTTGATCGGTTGATTGATTATTATATTTATATTTTTGATAATCAATTTTGATTAATCGGTGGAGAAGTTTGTTCATCGATCGGAGGTCATTTCGACTGACTTTAGTGAAGTCCAGTGCATTTCAGCTCCGATTTGCACTCTATTACATCCAAAGTTCTTCAAATTTGGCATATAGGATTAACTCGGCTCATGTAGCATATGTGGAGGTCAACAAAATTCAAATTCTAAATCAAATGACTGAAACTCATTATCAAATCCGAAATCAAAATCCTACCTAAGCCCTATGATTTTATTTTATGGACTTGTCCCTTAACCAAATTCAAATCAATCCAAATTCAATTGATTTTCTCAAAGATCAATTCAATCCCTCAATCATTTATCAAATTTGAGTCCAAACTCAATTCCAAATTATTGAAACCTAATATCAAATTTAAACTCTCAAATCCTTCGTAAGCCTTATGATTGAATTCCATGGACTTAGCAAAATCTCCACCCAATTCAAGCTAAACTTGATTGATCTCTTCAGGAATGAATCATATCTTCATTTATATTCACAAATATAAATGAAATATAAACTCAAATCACCAAAACCAAATTGAATTAAATCAACTCAGACCAAGACCCTTCCTAAGCCATATGGACCTACCTCCATGAGCTTAGTCAAATCTTAACCCAGATCAACTCAAATTCAATTAATTTTCTTACAAATTAATTGTATATTCAATTATCTTCACAAATATAAATGAAACTCACAATCCAATGATCAAGGCTAAATCAAACTAATGCAAATTCTCTTCTAAGCTCTTTGTCCTACCTCCATGACCTTGGTCGATTTTTCCTCCAAATCACTCCAAACTCAAGTGATTTTCTCATAAGTCATTTATATCTTCATTTATATTCACAAATATAAATGAAATATACATTAAAATAGCCAAAACCTAATCCAAAATCAAACTAAAACCCAATTTAAACCTTTTAAGCAAATTCCTTGGACTTAACCAAAACCCACCCAAATCAAGCCAAAATTAATGGTTTTTCTCTTCAATCAACCATTCCTTTAATCATCTATCCAAATATAAATGAAACCTACAATCATTAAGCTAAATTGAAATCAACTCAAGTCAAGCCCAACTTATTCCTTTTGACTTGAAAATTCTAAATGAACCAAAACTCATCATAGCCTAAATTGATTGCAGTTGGATTTATATTTCAATTTTAAACTCATATATAAATTCAACTAAACCTTTATCAAACCAAACTAAGCCACTTGACCCATTTAGGTCCACATGACCCAAAGTGGCCTAAAGAACACATTTGAACCAAGTTATAATCCAACCCAAATTGAATTGAACTAAGCCCATCCAAACCTCACCATGACCATTAATCACCCTAGGATGATCAATTGCTTTAAATTGGGTTAGCCAAGTCAACCCTTAGCCCATATGAAACTCAAATTAGCCAAAACTCATCCTACACCAAATCAATTGAAACCATTGATTCACACCAACTCATAATCAATGATTGAGCATGGCTTGACCATCAATTGAGCCAAATCAAATCCAATTGGCCATTTGACCCAAGTTGACCCAAATTGGTCTAAAAGGATCAAATGGGTCAAATCATGATCCAACCTAAATTAATTACAACCAATGGCTCAAGTTTATTCCAAATTAATTATTGAACTTGACAAAACCCATAATTGAACCCCAATTTGGCCAATTGAACCCAATTGACCAACTTAGCCCAAATTGACCTAAAGCGTCAAAGTGGCTAAAATTCAAATTAAATCCAAATTGATTCAAAACAAAGCCTACAATATAATTCAATTGACCAATTGAACTTGAACCAACACCCAACCCAGGCCAAATTGGTCAACTTGACCCATTTGACCCATTTGATTCCAAATGAGCCAAAATCAAACCTAGGCCAAATTGATTGAAACCACTTGAACAAAAACACTTCAAATCATCATTTGAACCTAACCCAAGCCTTGGTTTCACCCAATTTTATCAATTGGTCAACCTAACCCAACATGACCCAAATGACCCAAATTGAGCCCAAATCCTTGAAACCAACCCATGGGACCTTGGAACCTGACCAAACCCATTCTAAGTCAATCCAAAATCAACTCAAAACTAAAATGAGTCCAATATAAGGTTAGCTAAGCCCCTTTACATAATATTCAACCCTTTTTTTTTGGCAAAGTCTACTCTCCCATCACTTGGCAGCCCTCAGTCACCCCAAATGGGGTATCACCAGCCCACCTAGCCAATCTTAAGTGGGCTAGGATTTGCCTTGGACCAAACCTTACAAACTGAGAACCAAATGTTCCAGGGAGATTCAATCAGCCCAAATCCAGCCTTGAGCCACCTCACAAGCCTTCTTTTGCTCAAACCAAGCCACGTGGACTTGATGGGGATAACTCTGATGGCTGGCTGGCCAAAAATGTGGGATTGATCCTGTCCATCCATCTCAACCGATTAAGGGATATACCCCCCCCCCCCCCTCTCAATTCACATAGGAAAGAACACCATTCACGTTGTCCAAGCTTTTTAAGGCATTTTTGAATCCCCTTGTGAGCTCTCAAGCAATTCCAAAACTTCCCTCTTCAGATTTCCTCTTTCCCGAGCGAACTCAAAATAGGGCATTGATCCTTCAATCTAAACTCCCTCATTCCTCAACCAAAATTAAATTGCTCATTCCTACACCTTCCATGCACCTTGTCAAAACTACCCGAAGTTTCCTTCGAGCTCTAAACCCACTGAAGGTTGGAGTTCTATCGGAGACAAGCATCCAAAGCACGATTCTAGGCCTCCCAAGTAATCCACTTGGAATCAATCTAATTATTGTTCAATAGGGCTTCATCTCAACCAGACAAAGCTTCCTCAACCATGCGAGCCGTCAGCTTTAGCTCTTATGAGCTAATTCCAAGAAAATCGACCTCTAGCTTAAAATGTGTTGGTATTTTATGATGAAAATGTGCATGTGAGCCGATCTTGGCCATTGGATCTTCCTAGATCCCCTCATGATGGTGGGTTCCATTTGAGAGTCATCGGAAGAATCCCGAGCAATGTAAGGCCTCTCTTTTTTTGTTGTGTGATAGATCATGCGTCATTTGTTTCACATGATTAAAATGGATAGCCATGATTAGATTCATTAGATCCATCTGATTCAAGTCATTATTAACTGTGGGATTGATCTGCACCGTCCGATCCGAGATCGGATGGCGAAGATCAATAGCGCATCCTACCCTAGCTGACTCAGCCGTGGGATGTGACAACTTAAATAACCAATCTCACGGTGTCACATGGAAACCACACCGCATCAACACGCCATGTGGCACCGATGGGATTAGGCTTAATTAAGGCTAATTAATCCATTTTAAGGCTAACATTTCATAAATTCATAACAAATTGTAGAAAAATTTAAAAAATACAAAGACTCATTTTAAAAATATTTCAGAGAGGAATTTATTAAAATTATCCTTAATTGATTTTGAATAGTAATTTAGGCTTAATTAAAGTTTAATTGAAAAATTAATTAGCATAATTACTCCCTAATTAATTAACTTATCAATCTCAAACTTTCTGAGATTATTTAAGAGGATGATCTCTGCCTCCGCTATTTTTCTTGAGATTTATTGGTTAATTAATTGGAGAAGTTGATTGAATAAGCCATAATTATCTTCTTTAATTAATTAAGTGTTAATTAACTATATGAATAAAATGTTAATTAATTAACTAGGTCATTTATCACTGTTTAATAGTGTGGGGACTTAGGGAATTAGATTGGGGTCTCTCTCCTAATCTTTTCTCTAAGTTCCTTCACTTTTCTAGAAGAAATTAATTAAGGATTAATTGATTAACTATTTACTTAAATAGTTTAATTAAAATTTTAAACACATTTGAACATAATTGATCAATTGAGTGGTAAATCTTTAGGGGTTCAATAGTTTAAAGATATTTAAGGAAATTATGGTTAGCTCACATGTGTGGGAAAACTATAAATGTACTTAATTAAGTTTCTTAAGCTTAATTAACTATTAATTGGGAGCTAATTGCAATAGGCCTTTTCATTTCCTAAGATCATTGCTAATATACTTTTAAATTCATTTGCATATCATATTGGATAATGATTATTTAGTTAATTATTTGAAGGTAACATAGGTAAGGGTTAATTAATTAATTTAATTCATGTCTTGACTTAATTAATCTATAAAATCAACCTAATTACCTCTCATTAAATCAAATTAACTTACAAACATGGGATGGGTGTGGTGTTTATTTTTGGATGAGAGACACCACGCAAATCTTAGGGGGTACTTATTGAAGTGATTGGGTATGACATTAAGGAATAATGCACTATCTCGAAAGATAGAAATCATCACCCTATAATTGACCAAATCACTTAATAAGGACTCCTAAGGTATGATGGGTCTTCGAATGTTCTAAAGATTTTTCCCCTACTTTACATGGAAAAGTAAAATAGAGTTTATTTTAAGCTGGGTTAATTAAGTTCCCTATGGAGGCAAGTCTCCATAGTTAATTACATCCTAAGGAATGAGAATTCCTTAGAATACTCCAGAAAGTAGAAATTAAGATCTCAAGGCTACTATCAAAGAATTAGTTGTATCGAAAAAATCAAATGGGATAGTTCAAGGAGAAGGCTGCTCTGAGAGAATGTCTGAATACTCATGGAAGCCTAGTGAGCATTCTAATATACCCTATAATTGGACTTTATATATTTGAAATTGAAGAGATTTATTTATTTGAGTTAAAATTTTATTAGAAAGCTAGGACTTATAATCCAGCAACACAAGATTGTGGAAATGCCTAAGAGATGAGGATTTATGCTTGTAGCCCGAAGGAAATAGCTACCTCAGATCCTAAATCTAGGGGGCTTTGGCATATGCTAAAGCACGACCTAAATCTAAGCAAAAAATGGGCATAAGGTTTAACTCCACAAGAGAGGATAAATCGTCTGACTTATAAACTTACAACCGCTTGGAGTGATTGCCAGCTAACACCTCCTATGATTCAAAACCATATAGTTCGAACTTATGAAAGTGCAAGATAGTTGAGCTATTATTTAATTTGAAAGAGACTAAAGTCCTTAAACCCACTCTCTAAGAGACTAGAGCATGAGTTGTATGATCAATGACTAAGTCTAATGAGAAATTTTTTTAAATTTTATTTGATTTTTGACTCATCTTGACAAAGGCTATAGGATTTCTTATGCCTAAATGCATGATGAAAATGGATTATGGGCTAAATCAGCTAGAAGAAGGTGTTCACTACCACAAGAGATGCCCTCACAGGTCAAACATTCCCCTATCGTGTGAAGATGGAGATCCTTCATGTTCAAGAGAGAAATAATATGCATGCATATTGTGAGACATGCAACCATTCAGCTAAGGTGTTGTTGAATATTTTAATTATCTTATTTAAAACCTAGGCTTTATGGTGAGATTATGAGTTATTTTAAATTTTAATTGTGAGTTATTAATTGGGGAAGAAAAATTAATTTTATCCTAAGAGCCTAATCGCATCCATGCCACACATTAAATCATCAAACATATAAGAAATTAAGAAAAGCATGTTATTTCTAATGCGCAATCTAAACACTAAATCAAAAAATTTATAGACCACCATAAAAGAATAAAAGGCCGGTGTGATCGGGTTCCGTCGTACACCCCAAAAAGAGAAAATGGTTAGCTGAGCTCTACCCTTATACAACCCGATATATAAAAAAATAATTACAATTATGAATAATAAATGATATGGGGGGGATCTTCAAGTCTTCATTCTTCATGTTTCCTTCATTTCTTCATATCTTTGCTCCTTTTGATGTGGTAGGCTTCAAGGCATCACATGGCACCCCAGGACTAAGCCTTCTAGCCAATGCTCTTCACAAACCCCCATAACACTAATCTTAATTCCTAATATAAAGTTACATTAAAAATAGGAAAAGTAAATCTAACTATACTTATAAAATAAGGGCATAAGCAACACTACAAAACCCAAGCATTTATATTTATTTTTTAACCCCCCCTTTAAACATAATTCCTACAAATAAAGCTATAAAAAGACCTTAAATCTGAAAGTCTACTGTCTATAACATCAGTCTAAAATATTACATCAGAAAAAAAAACATACACCAAACATACATCGTCCTAACTTAGGACTAAAAGTGGTGTCTTAATTATAATGCGTGTGTGGTATTTTATTTTCCATTGAACGAAAAATATTGTTGGGACACCACGTAGATCCGTAGATGTACTCATTAGGGTGATCAGCTGTGACATTAAGGAATGATGTACTATCTCGAGAGACATAAGTCACCATCTTATAGTGGACCTAATCACCTAATAAAGACTCCTAAGGATAATGGATCTTCGAATGTACCAGATATCTTTGCCCTAATTTACATGGAAAAGTAAAGCATGATTTATTTAAATTGGGTTCATTAAGTTGAGGCAAGCCCCCCATAGTTACATCTTAAGAAATAAGATTCCTTAAAGAAAACTCTCGATTAAGATAAATGATCGTTATCTCTAAATATTTCAGAGATAGGACTATCAACAAATAGGTTATTTTTTTAGAAAATTAAGTGGGATTGATCAAAAAGAGGGAGTTATTATTGAAACCAAAGGGAGATGAGTAGGGGATGCTCATGATACTAGGAAACCTAGTGAGCATCCCAAACTATCCTATGGTTGAGCTTTTTATATTTCTAAAATTTGAAGAAGATTATATGTTTAAGTTGAATTTTTATTAGAAATCTAGAGCTTACAATTCCATAATACAAGATCATGAAAATGCCTAAGAGGTGAAGATTTATGCTTGTAGCTCACAAAAGAAAACATCAACCTCAGATCCTAAATCTTGGGAGCTTTGACGAGGGCAAAGGCATGGTCTAAATCTAAGGCAAAATGGATATATGATTTATCTCCACAAGAGAAAATAAATCACCCGACTGTTGGGTTTACAACTGCCTAGGGGTGGCTGCCAACTAACTCATTCTATGATTTTAAATACATGTAAGCAAGTCTTATGCTTTGTAAGATGGCTAAGCTATTATTTATTTAGAAACTAGACTAAGTCCTTAAACACACTCCCTAAGAGACTAGATCATGAAGAGCATGATTAATGACCTAATTCTAATGCAGATTTTGTTAAGTTTTTATTTAAATATTTGGACATCTTTATTTGACACAGGCTATGGGATTTCATATGCCTAATGCATGAGAAGGTTGGTTATGGGCAAAAATCAGAAGAAGGAGGTGTGTTTCCACTATGACTCTCAAAGGTCAAGCCATTTTCTCTAGCAAAGGTGGAAGCCCTCCATTAGCAAGAGTGAAGAAATATGATTTATGCATGATGTGAGACATACAATATCCAGCTAAGGGATTGCTAAATTTTTTATTATCTTGATTTATGGCCTAGGCTTTAGGCGAGGTTATGAGTTATTTAATTTAATTTTGAGTTGATTAATTGGATTAAAAATTTATTTTTTTCTCTAAGAGTCTAATCGCATCCAGGCCATTTAACAACCATCAAGCAATTAAGAAACTAAGAAAATCATGCCATACTATTTGTACAATCATAAACATAACATCAATCAATTTATAAAATTAGAATAAAAGGAATAAGAGGTATGTGTGGTTGGGTTCCACCGCACAACCCGAAAATAAATGTGGGTAGCCGAGCTCTACCCTTATACAACCTGGATTACAAATGATAATTACAATTAAAAGGAATTCATTTTGTGGTGGTCTTCATTCTTCATTTCTTCATGTCTTCATTTCTTCCTTTCTTCATTTCTTTCTTTCTTTTGGTTTGACTTGGAATTTAGTTTTCTCCAAGGCTTCATATTTTATATAAAGACATTACAAAATTATTAATGTTCTATAAATTAGCTAAACATACCACACAACTCAAGAATGCATATGAATAATTTAGACTTAACACCCCACACATGGGTAACTAAGTCTACCTATCCTAATTTGGGTTATTCTTAGGGATATAAGCAACCTGCATAGCAAAAGTATTTATATTTTTATTATAGTGCCCCTTAATCATAACCCCTTATAGAAAGCATCATTAGGCTAAAATTGTCCTAACATCTAGAATACATACATGCACCCTAACATCCAGTCTAAAATAATACATCATAAAACAAAATTAGGCATCAAACCATGCACTTCCCTAATAGAGAGCTATAAATAATGACTTAACTTAATGTGTGTGCCATTTAGGGCTTGTGTGGCTTGTCTTGGCTAGGCTTTAAGGTTGAAATTTTTTAAGTGTGAAAGGTTCAATTTATAGGGTGGTTTCATTTTAAATGATTTAGTTAATTTATTAATTTTAGTTGATAATTTGATTTGGTTTGAATGAACCTACACTTAGTTACTAAATGTTGTAAAGAGAAGAAAAGAGAAGAGAACTTCTCTTTCATCCCTACCTTAAGTGATTTCTAAGGTAGCTTTATTAATGATTTTTCTTTAGTGAATGTTTTATTATGTGTTTTAATTAACTCTAAATTTAGATTTACTCTAAATATCCCTATTTAATAAGAAAGGCATCTTAGGATTAGTTAAGGTGGATTACTACCACATAACACACACCCATTTATTTCTTTACACCATGTATACCATGCATATGAATGATCCTAAGTATACCTATACATGCAATGCAAATTTTTGCACACTTTGATGATGAATGCTAAGAGATATGATTTGAAAATTTGGATATGCTGCTGATGTACATTTTTATTATGTAGAAAAGGGGGATTTCTCATCCATTAACAAAATGCACATCCACATGTATAAAAGAAATAAGTGAGTACAGCACCATTATTTTCTACACCAGGGGCGTGAGGAACAAGACCTATTTAGGGCTACTTAAAGTCTTAAAGCCCTGGGATATCCAGACTAATATATCACTTTTCTTAAATAGATGCAGATGTACAAAGAGAACCAAATGGATAAAAAACCATGCAAAAGATTTTGTTTGTTTGTTTTGGTTGTATAATTTATATGTGTAAATGTGAGGATCCTTCTTAAGTCATAACATAGAAATGCATATTAATAGATTTAAGCAAGTGTTGTGTTCTTTTCAAATGAACTATACACTTTGCAAATCTTATTCAAATCCATGTTAAGAGAGGAGGACAAAACAATGTAAAATACATTTTATACTATAATTACAAGCAAGCTTATAAGTACATATAAGTAGCATCACTTTATTTGTAATCTTTAATTTAGAAGTTTTGGAAATATTTTTTTGGTTTAATAGTAATAATAGCAACTTATATTCTTAATTTTACATAACACATGAAATTTGACATAAAAGGAAAACATTTTATTTAATTGATTTTTTAAAGAAATGAATGCATGATTTCATATGGCAAATAATATTTAGCATGCTTGGAAAGAAAAAAAGAAAATGTAAGCATATGACTTCATTCACCTTAATTAATTCCTAAGGACAATCCTATAAAATTATATCACTTAAAATGAATCAAAATTCTTCAAGGAGTTTTTTTTTATTTGATTTGACTTAGAAAATGTGAAAAGAGTTTATTGGTCCTAACCTATTTTCCCCATGTGTGAATTGGTTTAGTTTAATTTTAGAACAATTAGGTTGATTTTATGTTTTGTTTAGGTTAAGGTATGAGTTAAATCCATTAATTACCCCTTACCTATACCACTTTAACATAATTAAAGAAGTAATTATGAGCCAATAGTTGATATGCAACAACATGGAATTTAAATCAGCAATGCACCTAAGAAATAAAGGGGACTAATGTAATTTGCTCACAATTATTGATTAATTAAGCTAAAGGGTTTAAATAAGTACTTTTATAACCTTCCTACACATGTAGTTTGATTATAATTTTTTTTAGAGTGTCTTAGGTTATTGAACACCTAAGAGTCTACCCAAGATTAAATGATTAAGTTCTAGAATGATTTGATTTTGGTTTTGATTAATTAAACTAGTTAATGAAGTGATTAAGTCATTAATTAATTTACAAATTAATTAAGTGTTTATCCAAATGAAATAAACTTAGCAGAAAAGATTAGAAAAAAATCCTAATCTCATTCCCTAAGTCCATTCACTGTTTTATGATGATTAACAAGCTTAATTAATAAATTTATCACTATTCAATAGGTTAATTAATTATTTAATTAATTAAGAAAGGGATTAAGGATGAAATATGCAATTCCCTTAATTAATCTAACAATAAATTTCAAGAAAATCATGGGACGCAGAGGTCATTCCACTAATCAACCTTAATAAGTTTATAATTAATTATTGAAGTAATTAAGGAGTAATCAGCCTAATTACACATCCAATAAAACCTAAATTGAGTGAAAATTACTACTCAAAATTAATTGATTTTAATTTTATATTATTCTCCCATAAAATATCTTTAAAATGAGTCTAAGTTTGTATTTTTTAGATTTTTCTACAATTAGTTATGAATTTAGAAAGTTTCATCATTAAAATTGAATTAATTAAAGCTAATTAAACCCCATAATCCCATTGGACCACGTGGCGGCCAGGCAGCTTTCCATATTGGCGATGGGATATTTAATTGTCACATTGTGTTTGTTTGCCGGGACAATGGCACTTTTTCTCGACATCGGATCGGATGGCCAAGATTAATCTTGCAGTTGAGGCTTAAATCAGAGGGGATCTATCATGAACTAATCACAGCCATCTATTCCAATCATGTGGAATGGACGGCGTCTGACTCTTCTTCTTCATGAGGGATGAGAGATGAACACTGTTCATCTCTATCCATTCAATTTGAGCTCAGTCAAGCTTGGATTGGGATCAAAATGATCCCACACCTTTCGAAGGAGGGGGGATGCACATCCAACAATCAAGATTCAATGGGGTAACACTTTCCTTCAAAAAGGATAATGCCAAAATTCTTATGGCTACGGTTATGAGCAATTACCTTGCTGGAGGCTATCAACGGCGCTTCCAACGGAGGAGGTAGCTTCATCTAGTAGAGATGAAGCCCTGTTGAAGGTATTAGATCTTGATTTGAAGTGGATGGTTTGGTTGACCAAGCTCCCCTTTAATGGATCGGGCTTGATCAAGGTGATGCTTCCCATGGCTTGGAGACTTAGGAAACTACTTGGTTGAGCTCGATGAAGTCCACTGATGGTGCTTGCAAAGTTAATTTGGTTTTGATGGAGAATTAGATGAGTTGGTATTTAGATTGACCTCCTCTATTTCTGCTTTGAGAAAAACTGAGAAGGAGAAATGGGGGAGCTCGAGAATGGCTTGCAAAGGCTTGGAGAAGCTAGGGGGAGTATATCTCCCCCTCCTTGGATCGGATAGTGAAATACCGAAATGCCATTTTTGATCAATGGGTGAGATTGGGTTCATGGTTTGTGTTGTTTAACACCCCATGTGAGTCATTTTAGGAAGAGGAGTGGAGGAGAGTGAGTGCCCATGTGCTAGGTGAGTGCATTTGATGATCCAAGTGCTCAATTTCCATTAAAGGGGTCGATTTGGCTTTGGGTTGGGTCATGGAAAACCCTAACTCATTGGGTCATGTTCACCACCCTCCATGGTGCCCATGTGAACCACTAGGAGGATGCCAAGTGGCCTTGAAAAAGAAATGACCAAATTCCAAGTGAGTTTGGTCATAAGATATCCTTTGACCTAAGGGTAAAATGGTCATTTGGCCATGCTTTTGATTTGGGCAGATTTGAAATGATTCTGTTGACCTCATTTTTGGAAGAGGTCATTTTAGAAATGCAAAGATCTCAAGTTCAAATAAGGATTTTCTAGTTCACTATTCAAGTTACTATGCTTAATAACTTAAGAAATGCAATTTGAGCTAAATCCAATCTACTTGGTTTGATGCAAAACCAAATCAAACATCCAACATAAATTAAATCAAGTAAATCAATGCAAATAAAATGAAAATTCAAAGTCAAATCTAAAGTCAACTCTAGTCAACCTAGAATTGACATAAGTGGGCCCACTTGGTCAAAAAGTCAACCCACTAAATTTGATTAAATTAAATCACCAAAAATACTTTAAATAATCAAATGAATATGTGTGATCATAATAATAAAAGAATTTGAGTCCATGGAGGCCTAGATTAGGTAAATTACATCCCTTAAATCAAAATAACCTAAATAAGCTACATTGAACTTAAATTCAAGAAAAATTAAAATAACTCTAAATTGATTGTCCTAATCATATGGGGATGGTGATGGGACATAACCTAACTCACTATTTAGTGTAGTTGGGTCAAATGGGTCATTTGACCCATTAGAAATTATGTTTAATTCACTTAGCAATTTGGGTTAAGTGAGTTAAGCAAGACAAAAAGAAACAAGGAAATATCAAACCACTTCCAACCAAATCACATGGGATGGGGTGACACTTCCTTAAACCCTTCTAATGAAGGTTTACATCCCTAATCAAGTTACTTAGACTTCTCTTGCATTATTGTATAAAATCAAAATAAGAAAAACTAATGCATGCAAAGAAATTGGAGAAGTCAAATTCCTTCTTCCTTCTTCCCACCTCTTCACATAGGATAGTTGTGGGATGGAGTGTAGGTAGGCACAAAATCCTCCATCACCAAAGCACCAAGGGATAGCTAGGAAAAAAAAAGGCTCTCACCAGAAGAAGAGAGACTTCCCTAAGGAGAATTGAACACACACACACCTTCACACATCAAAACTGAACCTAAATTAAATTTTCCTGTCCCCCCAAGTGCCCTTAATCACTAAAAACCATCAAAACTAAAAAGAGCAATCAAGGGTTGGCCTAGGCAGCAATCCATAAGGAATTAACCTAATTCCTTTGGCAAGCAAGTTCAGTTTAAGCATTCAAAGCTCTTGGATCAATTTCATGGTCAATCATCTAATGAATTGAGGTAGCTATTATTGAACTTAAGCTTTTTCTTAAGGAATTCGGTTGTGGTTAGTTTAATAGGAAATGCAATTTACAATATTATCTAACCGTATACAATTATAGGATTTCCTTCAACAATCTTGTAGCACTTGATATCGTGTGATTTCGTTGACTAGATCAAAAGATATTAGCAAAATAAGTTCAAACGTCCTCGACTCTCGCAGGAATCAAAGGAGATGATCTATCCGCCATCCAATACCTATATTTGGATTGAACGGCCCAGATCATTTTATGCCCTATAGGAACCGCAGTATTGATCGGGCGTCGATCTTTGATCCGGTCATCCACATTTTGAACCGCGTGGCACTAAGTGGCACCACACAAACCAACTTCATAGCGCGAGCACGACTAATGTGCGAGACCCCCACTTAAAAACTGTTAAAATCAGTTAAATAATGAATTTAATTAATTTAAAAAATTCAGAAAGCTTCTAAAAATGATTGAAAATCAAATATAAATAATAAAATTATAAATAAAAGCTCTATGGATTCATCTTAATGAGAGGAATCCCAAGAAATTAAAATTCCCAATTTTTATTGGGTATTTTCCCCTTAATTTAGGTTACGTATTTGCTAAACTCCCCAATTACTCTCCAATTAATAATCCAATTAATCTGAAACTTTAGAGAAATGAAATTAAGCATAAAATACACCTTAAATAATTTTTTGGGGATTTATTTCTTTGAGTTCAAGAGAAATTGAAATTTCATATGCTTAACCTTTTAATTAATTAAATTAATTAACTCTTAATGAAATAATTAGAAAACTTAAATCTAACAACCTTAAATCAACATAATAAACATTAATAAACATTATAACAATAATCAAACTTAATTAAATCTATCTGAACCTAATAAGTCATTAATTAACATAATTAGGTAATTCAAGAATTAAATAATTCAATTAAATAATCTCAATTTAATTAAATCATAGTAAATCAACCAGTTAACCACAAATTTTGAACAAACCCTCATTACAAAGGTATTTTAGTGAAGAATAAGTGAAAAATAAAATTGCTTAATGAATCTTATTAAATTAGATTTAATTTAAGTTTTGGTGAAATAATTAAAACCTTAATTACACTAATACATATAATCAAGTGAAACTTTAGGGATATAAAATTGGCATATAACCTACTTGCATATTTCAAGTCTAATTTGATCTTGGATTAGGAGTTCTTAAATTTCCAAATTCTTAAGTTATTGTTAATCAAATATTGGGTTAAGAAAATTAATTAACTTAATAAATAAAGTGGTAATTTAATCTAATCTCTGTCAAACATCAAAAAACTATTCAGAAACTTCTCTAAATTTCCTAAGTCAATTAAAGTGATCAAATTCAATCTTAGGTTAATGAAATAAAATTTTAGGTTAATAAATTAATTAACTTAAACCTTAACCTTTGAATCAATGAATTTAATAAAATCATTCATCTCTAATAAATTTAAATAATGAATCTAAAACTTAGGTTAATTAAATTAAATATAATTAACTAAGTGCTTTAGGTTAAGAATAATCCATGAACAAAGGTTCTAATTCATTAATAACTTAAACCTTAAAATTTATAAATCCATGATTTAATAACTTAAATTAAATTGAATGAAATCAAACTTTAATCTAAACTTTAAATTAACATGAACCAAATGAAACCCACATAGCTTAATTCAAATGAAACAAATCTAACAAAGTAATTCAAACAAATGAAATAATTCAAATCAAATTTAAAAAGAAAAGAAACATAAAACTAATCCAAACATAAATAACATCAAAAAAATTAATTAAGATACCTAGGGATCTTAGTTAGACTTTTGGAAACCTCATTAGGATTTAGGATGTGGAATAAAGTGAGTTTCACCTAAAAATGAAATTCATTCTATTTCTCATTCTTGAAAACTTAAATATTACTTTAACTAAATAAAATGAACATAAAAAGGGAAATTAAATCACTAAACCATTTGAATTGAAACCAACCAATGGTAAAAATTAAAATAAATTCAAACTTCAAATTTAAACTTGAACTTAAAGGAGCTTAGCAAAGCCTTGCCACACAAACCCCTCTTTTACACACACTAGATTACTTAGGTTATAGACTCTAGATCTAGGTTAGATCGTTCTATGGTTTTCTTTTAATCTCCTGTGATATGTTGTGGTGTATTACTTTAGACTGGATGCTTATGCTTGTTTGTTCATTAGACTTGATGTTAAGGCATTCTTTTTAGATTTAGCACAATTTTTTTTGCAGGGACTGTGTTAAAGGGATCACTGTAATAAATAAATCATAAAATTATTGTTTGGTTGCAGGTGTTAAAAATCCGTTAACATAATCCATGGGATAGGTGAGCTTGGCAAGAAACTAATGCTAAGCCTATATGTTTCTGAAATATAATTGCTTTGCATGCTGTGTGTATTTCTTAACATCTATTTTGTAGGGCTTAGGATTTAGTTTTGAATTCTAAATGTAAATTTGAGCTTAAAATAAGATTAGGATCTATGGGTCTAGGATTAGTAGAGACCCAACCAGATGGTGTGTGGTGGTCCCCTAGGGAGCCCAATGGATGTCCTTGAAAAGAAGACCCATAGATCTAACTTGTAGTTCTTGGTTATATATAAGGCGAACTCGCCGCCCATTTTTCTTTCTTCAGGGTGTACAATAGTACCCGACTGCATTGGCCTTTTTCTTATATAATTTAATTTGGTTTGATTTATTTTGGGTGTGCAATAGAAACATCATGCTTTTATTAGGTTTCTTTTTGTGCTATGTTTGTGCTGTGATGAATGCCTAGACGTAGGCTCATAGGATAAACTAAATTTTCTACCCAATTAAATCAATTGAAACATAAAAATAAATACAACTCATAATCTTCATATAAAAGCCTAGGCATTAAAGCAAGATAAAATATGTAGCAACCCCTTAGCTGGATGTTTTAACATCATGCATAAATCATATTATTTCACTCTTGATTAATGAAGGACTTCCATCCTAACTAGAGAATCTAGGCTTGACCTTTGAGAGCCTATGATGGAAGTACACATTCTTCTATTCTGATTTGGCCCACAATCTTTTTTTAATTGCATGCATTAGGCATAAATTGTATTCCTATGACCTAAATGAATCCTGAGTCAAAATTTATAAAAATTTGAAAAATATGCATTAGTTAGGTGCATCTTTATACCCTACATGATCTTAAGGATTACGGAGTGAGTCTAGGTTCTTAGATTTCTTTCCTAAAATTAGAATAGCCTAAATATCTTGCATTCATATGATTTAGCCTCATGTTTTAAAATGTGCTTAGATGGTGTTAGCTGACTGCCTTCTCTAGGTAGGTTGTAAGTCTAGAAGAGTTAGCGATAGGTTATTTCCCTCAAGTGAGGAGAATGGCTAATGATTCCCAAGGATAGAACTAGGTTGAGCATATGACATGTGTTATGCACTAGACTAGGTTCTAAAGCATCCTTTTAGGAATAAGTCTTCAACCCTAGGCATTTCTGCAATCTTGTGCTGCTAGAATCTAAGCCCTAGATTTCTAAGAAAATGATAACTTGAAATCTAAAATTAAATCTCAAATTTGAAGCCCAGTCATAGGATAGGTGAAATGTTTACTAGGCATCCCAATATCAATAGACATTTCCTACTTTTTCCCATTTGACTCATAAAAATTAACTCTCTCCAATTTGGACCTCTCCCAATTAAATTTCCCAAAATCATCCTTTGAAAGCTACCTTAGTAGTCTTTAGAAATAACCACTTATTTCTTTAATTGAGAGTATTCTTAGGAAGAGACCCTTCCTAAGATGTAAGCAACTATAGAGGCTTGCCTTTATAGGGAACCATGATCATAGGATAAAATAAACCTTGTTCTACTTTTCCATGTAGTTCAAAGAAAAGTACTCAGGTGCACAAAAGATCCATTAGCCTTAGGAGTCTTTTATTGAAATGATTGAATCCATTATAGGAGAGCATGTTTATCTTTCGAGATAATATTTTTATTCCTTAATGTCGTATTTGGTCATCTAAATAAAATATTCCTAAACTCTATGTGGTGTCATTTCTTTTCTCTATTCTAGAGAAAACACCAACATATTTTCTGGTGACTCCATGGAATGGTTCCTCTCTCCATCTTTAGAAATAGATGGTTATTTTTATATACCAATAGTGTACTAGTGTGAATCACCGGTCATGACTGCCTTTCTTTCCATTGGATACTTCTTTATTTCATCCTTGGTTGAAATTATCCAACATCTAGAAATGAAATCTGAAAGAAAATAAGAGAGAGAGAGAGAGAGAGAGAGAGAGAGAGAAAATCTTGGCCATATTATTGGCTAAAATATTCTGATAGGTCAAAAACCTATTTTGACCATATTTTGGTTATTTTACATCAACGATAAAATTAATTTTATTTCTAAAAATAGTAAAATGGTTGGCCAGCTGATCTTTGCAACCACTTCTAGCATTAGCTTTTCTATTAACAGTAGTCGCTTACCTGATGGTTCCATCATCAAATTTGGGGCCAAATTTGAAAACCTCAACATTACTACCAAAGGAGTATGTCTTACTCCCGTTGTTGAGGTAACTCTAAAAAATAAGCAACCTATTCTAGAATTTTCAAGTGTTTCTTTTCCTGATTCTGTTAAGGACAAGATACTTACTAGCCAGACTATTGAAATGGTCCACCAAGGACCTGTTCAAAAGAAATGAAAGCTGCCCACTTCAGAGGCATTCCCTGCTCTAGTTCCCTTTAGTACCTTTGAAGTAGGTTCCACCTCTAAAACATCTAAAATGACCAAAAGTTAGAAGAAAAATAGAGGGAGGAGACTTAGGAGGATAGCTCTTAGGGAGAGGAGGCAGAGAGATATGCTAGACATAGAGCTAGCTATGAAGAAGGATGGATATAATCTTCCTAACACTTCCCCACTCTTAGGTGGAAGCATATTCTACCCTTTGTCTACTACCCTAGAGGAGGAGGACGTGATGAAGATTGTTAGTTCTCCACCCCGTCCTTTCATCTATTCTGAAAAGAAAAGCTTTAAGCAGGTAAATAGGGAATCCCAAGGTCAACTTCACTAAACCTTACATAGGATTCCTAGATCTTCTTTCTACACTAAAGAAGATCTATTGAGAGCCAGGAACCATTAGGCTTCTCAAAATTTAGCTAGAGAACTATTAGGAAGACCTACCACCTTCCATCATCAGAAGGAAGGGAGGGCGGTCATGTCTGATAGAAGGAAACCTTCTTACCATGTGCCTATAGTATCAGGGAGATATTATCATCCCATGCACTCACTTACATGGCATAGAGATCAATCTACTAGGTCAGAGAATGATAGGACCTATCCTAAGAAAAAGAATAAAAGGGTGGTTTATATTAGGAAAGTCCCTTATACTTCTGAGCATAGGATTCCTTCACCACCTTGCCTTCTTCACCTTTAAAGAGATCTTTTGTTAGGACCAGTTCAGATGAGCTTTTATTCTCATCACCAATGCCTCAGGCTGAGGTACATTCATTAGATGTTCCTAATAAAGGAATGGATTCTTCTCATCCATCTCCTTATGTCAGGGAAATTATTGATGACAGTCACTTAGGCCTGGGAGCCTTCATTGAGAGTATCCCTACATCTCAGGGGAATATGAATGAATCATCTGAATTAAGGCCAATAGAAATTGGTGAACCAATAGATGTCATCTTAGATAGTAATGGTGTTCCACTCTCTTTATCCAAAGAGGAGATGGAAAACATCATTAAAGAAGATGAAGAAATGAAAATTTGAAAACAAGCTCTGAATATTTTGACCATGAGCAAGGTGACCTGTTGGATGATGATTTAGGGTTGCCAGTAGCACATATCTACATGATTGACACCAGATCATCTAAAAAAGAGCAACAAGAGACATAAGAAGACCCTATTTTAATGTAAAACCAGTAGCTTATCCTTCAGCTTCAAAAGAAGGATGAGCAAATTGATTCTATGAGTAAGAAGATGGAGGAGATGATTGCTACCATGCAATCACTCCAAAGTATGATTCCATCTCCTTCTTGACCCCATCCGATTCATTGTGTCCTACCGATGATATGAGGTCTGATTTGGAATCAAAACTTACAGTTGTAATACCTTCCAACACTAAACTAAAGGCATTTGTATAACAACAGGTGAAGAAAGCATTTGCATAGACTCGGGGCACAACCTTGACTCTAAAGGGTAGACCATACCCTGGGGAGTTTGATTCCATTCCTTATCCAAAGGGGTTTTTGTCCCCATCTTTTAAAGTATTTGATGGGACTGGAAATCCCAAGCAGCATTTGGCTCACTTTTGCACAAGCTGTTATAATACCAGAGGGAGTGATGCTCTTTTATTTAGACAGTTCGTTAGTAGCTTGAGCGAGTTATGGCGTGATTTGCCAAATGATTGACTTTTCAAATTGGAAGAGATGGGTGTGAAGAGATTCATAGGTGTTCAACATCATGTTACCGTAGAAGACCTAGTGGTAGCACATCAGAAGCCTAAAGAATCTATGGTAGATTATATCCTAAGATGGAGAATCCTCAGCTTAAAATGCGAGCCTCAACTACAAGAGCAGCATGCTGTAGAGATCTTCCTTAGGAACAAACATGGCCCTATTGCCTTCCTGCTCAAATGCATTACTATTAAAACCTTTGAGAAACTTTTAAATAAAGCCTTTAGTTTAGAAGAGGAAGCTCCTAGGATGTTGTTCTTAAAAGACCAATCTAAGCCATCCAAGCCTAAGAAGCCTTTAGAAAAAAGAGCAGGTAATGTCTCTATAGTGGATAGAGGGAAAGCTTCTATGCAAGTATACCAATGGAGCTTCATCTTATGAACCACCACAACAGTAGAAGTCATCATTCCTTAGGAATTTTCCAACTACCTCTTTCTTAGAAATGATGAACTAGACTTACTCCTTTAAGAAAGAGGTAGTGAGAAAAATTTTCAAAAATTTGAAGAAAAAGTTGGATTTGAAACTCCCTGAATCGAAAATGCCAGAAGAGGTACGAAAAATAAATGATCCCAATTATTGCCCATATCACCAGATGTTGGGGCATACCATTGTAGATTGTTTTTTATTCAAGAACTGGCTTGAAAGAAATTATAAGATGGGATTGGTGACTATTCTAAAGGAGTACCTTATGGACCCTGGACAAGGGTCCATTAAGGTTATAACAGGTAGTTCTTCTTCCAATTCTTCATTTCAAAATGAATGGGATATAGCATCCCATTCTACAAAGAAACATATGATGAAAAATTTGAGACTTGCCATGCAGGATCAGAATCAAACCTGGGAGGTGATCACCCAGGTTGATCCACTGGAGTCTAGAGTGTGAGTTCCACCTCAACCTAGTTCAGCATTTTCAACTACACTAAAGATCAAAAAGTGTGGTGAGGGAGGGACATCTGTATCTAGTGAAAAAATGTTGTATGATAAAGATGGAAAGGTCGTACCATATAAGCCTTTATCTTTATGTACTTATCTCAAAAGAATGAATAAAAATCTATCTCGATGACATTTCTTACATTCATGTTATTTCGATGAAAATGAGAATGAAAATATTGAAAAATTAAATATCAAAAAGAAGAATCTCATGATATTTTACATGACTCGGTAAACTTACATGGAAGATTTGCATGGTGACCCACTTATCATAGATATAGAAGTGTCAGATTCTGATCATTCATCAGAAAAGGATGATAAAAATGAGGAACAGGTTAATTCAAACCCTAGAGATATTATTGAAATAAATTTGTGAAGTGGAAGAGTCTTACTGCCTTGTTTTCCTCCTACTCCTCAAGAAAAAGGGAAGCAAATCATGGATGAAATCACAAGTTCAGATTCTTTACTTAAAGAAATACCAACATAAATAAAGGTTCCCAAACTAGATTATAATGTTCTGGCTCATCTTAGGAAGCTCCCTGCTAGATTAAGAATTTATGATGCTCTCATTCTTTCAAAAAAAATGAGAGAGTCACTAGTATAGGCATTACTTGATGCAGAGATATGCCTGACTCAAGTAGCAGTTACTTCCTCAGAGGAGGCTTGTTACTTTAAAGAGATCCCAAGAGTTACTTTCTTCGATGAGGATCTACTTTTGGGAACCAGTGACCATAATCTCTATATTTAAAATTGAAAATACAAGATTGTCAAGGGTTCTAGTTGATCCTAATGCATCTGTTAACATCATGAACTCTATAATATTGGCATTCTTAAAAATTGATAGTGTAAGACTTAGTTCTGATAAGATGATGTTAAGGGGCAAATAGTGAAAAGTTTTAGGTTCAATCACTCATTATTAGAAATAGAAGGATTGAAAACTGAAGCTATATTATAGATTCGTAAACTTCTTTAATGCTCTCTTAGGAAGACCTTGGATCCATGAGTATAGAATGGTTCTTCACTCCACTAGTGTATTAAGTACACTAGGGATGGAGTGGGATATGTTATAAAAGGAGATATACAACCATTCACTATTCATGAGATTGAGTTTTATGAAGATGTTATTTACTAGATGCCTAGGAAACCTAGATTTGATTCTGTGAAATCCATCATTGTTGAAGCACAAAGTACAATAATCAAGAAAGATGAAAAGAAAGAAAAGGAGGAAAAGAAAAGAAAAGAAAAGAAAAGAACCAATAATTCATATTGATTTGGAATCCATCGGATGAAGATAATAGAAATGCTTCAATAAAGTTTGAGATTTCCTTAGATTACATTGATGAGGAAGAAATCAAACACATTAAAGGAAGAGTCTAAATCCATGAAAAATTTTAAAATTATGTGGATACTTTAAATTTGACTTCTCTAAATTAAAATAAAATATCTCAATTAGAGATCAAAGTAGTCCCTAACTTATCAGGAGAAGTGGGTAGGTCAGCAAAATTTTATTCTGCACTCTATCCTTTAAGCTCAGAAGGAGATGTAAAGCTTTAAGAACCATCTTTCAATGAAATAAAAGAACTTCCTTTTGACTAGTATTCAACTTATGTAAAGAATTCTATGAAACATGGTTTTGTCACAAATATTTGGCCCAAAGATAAAGCCCAACACATGGAGAGCTTATGGAATCAAAAACATAGAATTTCCAAAAGTCGGCATTGTGGTGTTTGATGATCATAGAACATTGTTTAATGATAAGTAATCATCAAATAGATCAACTCTTTGAAGTCTCTTCTACTCTTCTAGAAGACTCTCATAAAAAAACTATGGTGGAATCCAAAGATGATTCACTTTAATGCACCTCCTAATATGAGGAAGAGATAAAATCTACTAGATGAATTAAAGGAGGTTAACCTAGGAACTCCGAGAACCCAAAATTGACTTTTATTAGCTCTTTTGTCTAGAAGATTCTGAAGAGTTAATCACTTTAACTTTGAGCATAAATATTGCTTTGCCTGGAGTTATGATGAAATTCTAGGTTTATCCAAGGATGTGGTTGTACACAAACTAGGAGTTAAATCTGATGCAATCCTAGTGAAGCAGGCTTCTAGGCAGATGCACCTAAAACTAGAACAACAAGTGATCATTAAAGTAAAGAAACTAATTGAAGCTGACTTTATACAAGAAGAACAATACCTTGATTGGGTAGCCAGCATAGTTCCAGTAAAAAGAAGAATAGTCAAATACGCATCTGCGTTGACTTTAGAGACTTAAATAAAGCTTGTCCCAAGGATGAGTTCCCTTTACCTATACCCAAACTCATGGTCTACATAGCTTCCTCGCATGAGATCTTTTCATTTATGGATGGATCATCTGGTTATAATCAAATTAAGATGTCCCCAGAGAATGAAAAGCATACGACATTTAGAACTCCAATAGGGATTTTATGTTACACGGTCATGCCATTTGGTCTCAAAAATGTTAGAGCTACTTATCAAAGAGCTATGACTAGAATATTCGATGACTTGATTCATAATCAAGTTGAATGCTATATTGATGATCTAGTCAATAAAAGAAAAATAAAACAAGATTATTTTTATGATTTAGGGTCATTTTTCAGTGATTGCACCACTATAACTTAAAGATGAATTCTCTGAAGTGTGTCTTTGGAGTGACTTTAGGGAAATTCTTAGGGTTCATAGTGTGGATAAAATTGACCCAAAAGATAAAAGCTATTATAGAAATGTGCCACCTAGAAGTCTTACAACTAAGATCATTATAAGGCTTGCATACGTAAGGAGTTCATATCAAATTTATCTGGAAGGTGTCAACCCTTTGCAGCATTATTGAAGAAAGATTCCAAATTTAATTGGGATGAAAAATGCCAAGGTGCCTTTGAAAACCTAAAGCAATATTTACTGAATCCTTCTATTTTGACTTCCCTAATTCTGGGAAAACCATTAATTCTCTATACTGCTACTATGGATGAATCTCTTGGAGCTTTATTAGCTCAAATAAATGAAGAAGGGAAAGAAAATGTCCATTATTAAGTCGTAGGATTATCCCAATGGAAAAAAATTATCCTCCTATTGAGAAATATTGCTTAGCTTTAGTTTTGCCTCTCAAAAATTGAGGCATTATATGCTCTCTCATAAGGTCAACCTGATTTTAAGGGTGAATCCTTTGCAATATCTCATCACCCATCCAATGTTGTCTGGGCATTTAGCACGATGGTTAATGATTTTATTATAATTTGAGATCAAGTATATTCATCTTCATGCTATAAAAGGACAAATAGTGGTAGATTTCCTAATAGCACACCCTATGTTTGAAGGGTCTCCTTTAAATGATGATCTCCCAGATGAACAGATCATAACATTAGAAGGTGAACCTAGTACCACCTGGGAATTATACTTTGGTGGTGCATCATCATCAAGAAGACATAAATAATCAAACTCATCTATCCTAAGGAAGGTAGGAATTGGGTTAATCTTTATAACCCAAAAAAAAGGAATGATGAGATATTCATATCCTTTGGTTGAGCCTTGTACAAACAATGAAGTTGAATATGAATCTCTTATTACTAGTTTAGAGTTAAATCCTTATGAAAATTAAAATTATAAATTTTTGGGGATTCCTACTAGTTATAAAACCAAGTAAGTGTAATCTATAAGGTTTTGCATCCAAAGCTCATCAATTATCATCAATATACAATGAAATTACTTGAAAAGATTCCATTTATAATGTTGTGTAAAATATCTCACCAATAGAATACAATAGCATATGCTTTGGCTAAATTAGCCAAAGAAATCATATGCCTAGAAAAAGAATCAATTTCTATAGAAGTTCAAAATCAACATGTTTTTTCTCCTAGATTTAGGCTACATTAATAGGCAAGAAGAAATGCAATGGATAGCTTACCAAAAGGTCAAATAGAATGTGATTGGAGGAAACCATTTATTGACTATTTGAGGGGAGGCTTCAAAAAATAAATCATTAGCAAATCAAATAAAGAAATGTGCTTTATCTTATGCATTAATTAATAATGTTTTGTATCGAAGGTCATTCGACCAAATATGGCTCCATTGTTTAAACAAATCAGAATCCCATAAGGTTGTGACTGAGATACACTCTGGATTATGTGGAGCACACCAATCTGGGCCCAAAATGAAAGTAAAAATCAAGAGACTTGGGTATTATAGGCCATCGATACTAAATGACTGCATGGAGGTTGCACATCGTTGTCGCCAGTGCCAAGTACATGGTGGGGTATTACATCAACCACCTAATGTATTACACCCTATAGTTTCCTTCTGGCCTTTTGAGAGTTGGGGTACCAACATCATAGGGTCTATTGATCCTCCTTCATTAAAAGGACATTATTTTATTTTAGCTGTAACGGATTATTTTTCCAAATGGGCTGAAGTGGTACCACTGAAAGAGGTTAAAGCATATCATGTGTTGAAATTCTTTCAGGAAAATGTCGTATATTGATTTGGCATTCCTCGCCGAATCATATCTGATGATGGTCCATCCTTTAGATCCACGAAAATAAATCACTTTGTAGCTAGACATACAATTGATTGGAGATACTCAATCATCTATTACCCAAGGATGAATGGATTGGCTGAGGCATTTAATAAAATATTGGTAAGAATTCTAAAAAAGATACTTGATGAAAATAAGCATCAATGGCATGAAAAGTTGGTTGAAGCTTTATGGGCCTATCGGACCACATATAGGACACCAACTCAGTCTTCACCATATGCTTTAGTTTTTGGGACTGAAATGGTTCTTCCATTAAAGTGCAACTACCTTCATTAAGAATAGCTATTAATAAAAATGTTACGGTAGATCAAAATCATAAGATTCGCTTGGAAGAACTAGATAATCTTGAAGAAAAATGATTGAAAGCTCAATAAGACCTTGAATTGTGCCAATCATGTATGGTTCAGACACATGATAGATTGGTTTGTCCTAGAACTTTCCAAGTAAGAGACTTGGTCTTGGTTCTTAGACAACCAATCCTAGCTCATTGAAGAATCAACAACAAATTTGAGCCAACATGGGAAGGACCATTTGTAGTGAAAAAGCCTATGAAGGAGGTTCTTACCAACTTATTACCTGTGATGGTGAACGTCCAATACCACCTATCAACGGACATTACCTAAAAAAATATTATGTGTAACTTGTAACTTGTTTCCAAATAAAGATCAATAAAATAAAAACTTATTTCTCTTTATTGCTTTTGCTTCAACTTGTATCATTTATCTGGAATGTTGTAAACTCATTTACAAATGTACTTGAAAATGGACTTTCAATCACCCTTCTGGTTAGGCTAATTAAGTAAAAGATCAAGTTCATGAGACTCTTGCTTATTATTCAAAACTTTTGAGGATTAGGAATAAGTCACTTTGACCCCTTTTCCTCATTCATATCACCTATAGGTTGGGAGCAAGCCCTTTGTGGTACCTTTCCTATACATATCTTGAGTTAGGAGCAAGGCCTTTGTGGCACCTTTCTCACATCTTTTGGGATTGGAGTAAGCCTTTGTGCACCATTCCCATGTGTTAGAAGTAAGTCCCTCAGTTGGTATCCTATTCCTATTTTGAGGATTGGATCATGCCTTTAAGGACCCCTTTTGTCTTTTCAACTAATTAGGATGGATCATGCCCTTAATGGCCCCATCTTATTAGCTAATCATATAAGAGTAAGTCCCTCAGTTGGCATCCTATTCCTATTTTGAGAATTGGATCATGTCTTTAAGGACCCCTTTCATCTTTTCAGCTAATTAGGATGGATCATGCCCTTAACGACCCCATCTTACTAGCTAATCATATAAGAGTAAGTCCCAAGTTTGCATCCTATTTTGAGGATTAAATCATATCATTAAGGACCCCTCTCCTCTTTTCAGATAATTAGGATGGATCATGCCCTTAACGGCCTCATCTTATTGGCTAATCATATAGGAGTAAGTCCCTCAGTTCGCATCCAATTTCTATTTTGAGGATTAGATCATGTCTTTAAGGACCCTTTCCTCTTTTCAGCTAATTAGGATGGATCATGCCCTTAACTACCCCATCTTATTAGCTAATCATATAAAAGTAAGTCCCCAATTGGCATTTTATTTTGAGGATTGGATCATGTTTTTAAGGACCCCTCTCCCCTTTTCAGCTAATTAGGATGGATCATGCCCTTAATGACACCATCTTATTAGCTAATCATATAAGAGTAAGTCCCCAATTGGCATCCTATTTTGAGGATTGGATCATGTCTTTAAAGACCCCTCTCCTCTCTTTAGCTAACTAGGATGGATCATGCCCTTAATGGCCATCTTATTAGCTAATCACATGGATCACCACTATTCTCAATTAAGAGTAAGTCCCTTGAAGGCATCTTCTTTGAGCATAGTGATTGCATTAGGAATTGATCATTCTTTGAGTCTACTCCTAATAGCATTCTCTTCATCCTAGAACTTAATGAAGTTAAGATTCTAGGAATGAATCACATTTCCAAAACAAAGATAGGTATACATACCTATCTTTCACAATCAAAATCAAAGCAAAATTTTAAATCAAAAATCATGAATTGGAACCCCAAGTTTATACTTACATGTTGATCAATTTTGTCAACACCAATATATGCAGTGTACTATGACTAATCCACTACACATATTGGGGGTCCATTTATTGCCCTCATTTTTGGAAGAGGTTATTTTAGCAATGCAAAGATCTCAAGTTCAAAAAGGGATTTCCTAACTATTCAAGTTACTATGCTTAGAAACTTAGGAATTCCAATTTGAGCTAAATCTAATCTACTTGGTTTGATGAAAAACCAAATCAAACATCCAACATAAATTAAATCAAGTAAATCAATGCAAATAAAATTAAACTTCAAAGTCAAACCTAAAGTCAACTCTAGTCAACCTAGAATTGACTTAAGTGGGTCCACTTGGTCAAAAAGTTAACCCACTAAATTTGACTAAATTAAATCACCAAAAATATTTTAAATAATTAAATGAATATGTGTGATCACAATAATAATAGAATTTGAGTCCATGAAGGCCTAGATTAGGTAAATTAAATCCCTTAAATCAAAATAACCTACATTGAACTCAAATTCAAGAAAAATCAAAATAACTCTAAATTGATTGTCCTAATCATATGGGGATGGTGATGGGACATAACCTAACTCACTATTAGGTGTAGTTGGGTAAAATGGGTCATTTGACCCATAAGAAATTATGTTTAATTCACTTAACCCAATTTGGGTTAAGTTAACAAAAAGAAATAAGGAAATATCAAACCACTTCCAACCAAATCACATGGGATGGGGGTGACACTTTGTTAAACCCTTCTAATGAAGGTTTACATCCCTAATCAAGCTACTTAGACTTCTCTTGCATTATTGCATAAAATCCAAATAAGGAAAACTAATTCAAGCAAAGGAATTGGAGAATTCAAATTCTTTCTCCCTTCTTCCCACCTCTTCACATAGGACAGTTGTGGGATGGAAAATGAGTGCACTAGGTAGCTTCCATGGTCCTCCATCACCAAAACCAACCAAGGGATAGCTAGGAAAAAGCTTGAAGGCTCTCAGCCATATAGGGAAAGAAGAAGAGAGACTTCCCCTAGGAGAATTGAACACACACACACCTTCACACATCAAAACTGAACCTAAACAAAATTCCCCCTCCCCCCAAGTGTCCTTAATCACTACAAACCATCAAAACTGAAAAGAGCAATCAAGGGTTGGCCTAGGGAGCAATCCATAAGGAATTAACCTAATTCCTTTGGCAAGCAAGTTCGGTTCAAGCATTCGAAGCTCTTAGATCAATTTCAAGGTCAATCATCCAACGAATTGAGGTATGACATTGTTGACCTTAAGCTTCTCCTTAAAGAATTTGATTGTGGTTGGTTTAATAGGAAATGCAATTTATAATATTATCCAAGTATAAATTATGATTTCGATGTACTTGAAATGTGTGATTTATGATCAAAAGACATTATATATTTAACGAAATAAGATTTAATCCTCGACAGATGGATTTCGATCTATGATCGATCTATCGACTAGAATCATCTAAATTTATCAATATTAATCATCAGATTGATCATACCATTTGAATTTTTTGAGGAAAAGGACCATGTGAAAGGCTAAAAAATTGAAAAGGGACAAAAAAAAAAAAAAAAATTTTAAAATTAAAAAAAAAATTGCAAAATCTATTAAAATGGATTTAATTAAAAAATTGCATAAAGCTTCTAAAAATCATAGAAAATCAAATATAAATTAGCAAATTACAAATAAAACTCTATGGATTCATCTTGATGAAAGGAATCCATAGATATTAAAATCCCCAATTTTTATTAGGTATTTTCCCTTAATTTAGGTTTAATTAAAAAATATTAAACCCTAATTACTCTCAAATTAATAATCCAATTAAATTGAAACTTTAGGGAAATGAAATTAAGCATAAAGTACACCTTAGGTGAATTTTTGGGGATTTTTTTCTCTGAATTCAAGGGAAATTGAAATTTCATATACTTAACCTTTTAATTAATTAAATTAATTAACCCTTAATGAAATAATTAGAAAACTTTAATTTAACAACCTAAAATCAACATAATAAACATTAATGAACATTAACAACACTAATTAAACTTAATTAAACCTATTTGAACCTAATAAGTCATTAATTAACTTAATTTGGTGATTAAAATAAATAAATAATTCAATTAAATAACCTGAACTTAATTAAATCATAGTAAATCAATGAGCTAACCAAAAATTATGAATAAACCCTCATTGGAACGGAATTTCAATGAAGAATAAGTGAAAAATAAAATCCCTTAATGAATCTTAATAAATTTATCTTAATTTAAGTTTTAGTCAAATAATTAAAATCTTAATTACACCTTAATTACAACCTAATTCAATTAAAATCTTAATAAATTCCTATGACCTAAATGAATCCTAAGTCAAAAATTATAAAAATCTGAAAAAATATGCATTAATTAGGTGCATCTTCATATCCCACATGATCTTAGGGATTAGGGAATGAGTTTAGGTTTGTGGATTTCTTTCCTAAAAATGCAACAGCCCAGCCATCTTGCATTTATATGACTTAGCCTCATGATTTTAAAATGCGCTTAGGTGGTGTTAGCTGACAGCCTTCTCCAAGCAAGTTGTAAGTCCAGAAGAGTCATGGATAGGCTAGTTCCCTCAAGTGAGGAGAATGACCAATGATTCCCGAGGATAGAATTAGGTTGAGCATCTAACATGTGTCAGATGCACTTGTAGACTAGGTTCTGAAGCATCCTTTTAGGAATTAGTCTTCAACCCTAGGCATTTTTGCAGTCTTGTGCTACTAGAATCTAAGCCCTTGATTTCTAAGAAAATGATAACTTGAGATCTAAAATTAAATCTCAAATTTGAAGCCCAATCATAGGATAGATTAAATGTCTACTAGGCATCCTAGTATCATAGACATTTCCTACTTTTTCCCATCTAACTCATAAAAAATAACTCTCTCCAATTTGGACCTCTCCCAATTGAATTTCCAAAATTAATCCTTTGAATTCTACCTTAGTAGTCTTTAGGAATAACTACTTATTTCTTTAATCAAGAGTATTCTTAGGAAGATACCCTTCCTAAGATGTAATTAACTATAGAGGCTTGCCTTTATAAGAAACCATGATCCCAAGATTAAATAAATCTTGTTCTACTTTTCCATGTAGTTGGAAAATACTGCATGAAAGACCCATTAGCCTTAGAGTCATATTGAAATGATCAATCCATTATGAGAGCATGTTTATCTTCGAGATAATATGTATTCCTTAATATCGTATTTGATCATCTAAGTAAAATATTCCTAAACTCTATGTGGTGTCATTTCTTTTCTTTATTCCAGAGAAAACACCAATAGATTAAAAGATGGGTTGGGCCAAATTTCAAGTGATTTGGAATTCATTTAGTTTGAATTGGTTCCATTTTACCCATTTTGGTTAAGTTGGGTCAAATTAGGTCAGGTTGACCAATTGGTCAAATTGGGTCAAACCATGGGTTAAGTCAAGTTCAAATGATCATTCGGAGCCAATATGTTTGGTTCAATTTGGTTTAGATTTGGTTTTGGTTCATTTAGGTTCATTTAGGTCAAATGGGTCAAGTTGACCAATTTGACCCATTTCACCCAATTGGGATAGGTCATGGGTTAGTTCATAATTGGTTGATCATTTGAAATGTATTGCAAGCTATGGTTTTAATCAATTTTGGTTAGTTTGATTTCAAGTTGATTTGACCTTTTAGGTCAAGTTGGGTTCATGGCCAATTGGGCTGGTTGGGTCCAATTTGGTCAATTAAAGCTTTGGTCAAGTTCAACAATCAATTTAGAATGAATTTGACCCATTGGTTGCAATCAATTTGACTTAGATCAAGATTTGACCTATTTTGACTTTTTAGGTCTATTTGGGTCAACTTAGGTCAAGTGGCTAATTAGGCTCAGTTTGGCTCAATTGATGGCTTGGTCAAGTTCAATCATTGATTATGGATTGGTTTAGATCAATGGTTTCAATCAATTTGGCTTATAGTGAATTTTGGCTTATTTATATTTCATTTGGGCTAGGTGTTGACTTGGTCAAAGGATAGGTTCGACTTGGTTTGGCCCAAATTTGAGTGATTGATCAGCCTAGGATGATTGTTGATCACAATGTGAGGCTTAGATAGGCTTAGTTCAATCCAATTTTGGTTGGATTAGAATTTGGCTCAAAAGGTGTTTTAGGTCACTTTGGGTCAAGTGAGCCTAAGTTGGTCAATTGGTTTGATCAGGGCTTGATTCAAGTTTGTTTGAACTCACATATGAACTTATGATGAAAATACAAATCCAATTATAAGTGATTTGCAGTCAAATGGGTTTTGGTTCATTTGATAATTTCAAGTCAAAAGGGTGAACATGGGTTTGACTTGGGTTAGTTAGATTTTTGTTTGCTGATTATAATTTATGTTTATATTTGGGCATGTGATTGAAGGAATGATTGTTTGAAGATAAAATCCAAAGGTTTGGATTGATTTGAGAATGATTTGGCTAAGTTCAATGATTTGACTTAAAAGAGTATAAGTTGGATTTAAGTTGGATTTGGATTTGAGTTTTGAATTTAGTTTTGGTTATTTGAATTTATATTTCATTTATATTTATGAATATAAATGAGAATGTAAATGGGTTATGTAGAAATCTTTTGAGTTTGGATTGATTTGGATTTGGTTTGGGCTAAGTCCATAAGATGAAATCAATGGGCTTAGGAAAGATTTTGGGGTTTGAATTCAATCATGGGTTTCAATCATTTGATTTGGAATTGATTTATGATTTGGATTTTGGAATGATTTATGATTTGAGAAAATTAATTGGGTTGGAATTGATTTAAGATTTGATTTAGAATTAGTTTGAAGGAGGGAAGTAAAGATTAGGTTTAAGCTATAGGGTAGGCAAGTCTTCCGGATACCCCTAAGGCATAACCTATTCCTATGGCTAACACTTCTAAGTCTCTAGGGTTAGGTTAAGTGTTTTTCTAATTCCTAGAAGTGATTTAAGACTAAATACTCTTATTGTTTAGAGGAGTCCTTATGTCTAGGATGGAGAAGTTGAAAGCTCACTCCAAAAGAAAGGTCAACAAAGGACTCCCAATAGGTGTGGTGTGACTGACAAGGTACACCGCACGTATTGGTGTTGATCGAGATGATCAACAATGTCGAATAATCACAAGCACTAATAGAAATGATCTACTCCCAAACCTAAGGTACAGAAGGAATAAAAAGCTTAGTGCAATGCGACTCTACTCATGTCAAAAACATAAGAGAGCGAAGGGGGAATCCACTAGGGATGGAGTATGTGAACCTTCCACTAGGGAAGCAGGTTCAAGTCATCCACTGGGGATTAAACTTTGGAATCCACTAAGGATAAAAGATGTGAACCTTCCACTAAGGGAGCAAGTTCAGGTTGGATTGATTTGATTCAACTAGGGAATTTGGAAGGATTTGCATCTCTTTGAGGAGGGTTGATTTTGTTTCAAATTTTAAATTTTGAATTTTGAAATGGACTTTATCGGTTTGCTATGGACTGCACTGAGCAGGGGCTATGTCGGCCTTGGCCTACTTCAAATTTATCAATCCAAAAAGGTAGTCTACCAACCACATGGTAAGGCTATCCAACTAGAGAGGTTTCCTTTCGATGTGCAGCGGCTGTACTAGGAAGAAAGCGTAGTAGACTTATATCCTTCATAGTAGGGATCAATCATTGGGGTGATTAGTTGGTGAGGAAATGGATCAAACCCAACCTTAGGCTGACCACTAAGTGAATGATGTGGGGGACTTAAATCAGCTCAAAGATAGTCAAAATTAATTTGATTTTAATTATATTTGATGGATCCCATCAAATTGTGATGGACTGCACTAAGTAAGGGTCATGTTAGCCTTGACCTACTTCAGGTTTACCGATCCAAAGGGAGTAGCTTCTTGGTCGAAGGGAAAACTATCCAAACAAAGGGGTGCCTTTTAGTTTCTAGTGACCAATTCAGGGAAGAAAGCATGAGGACTCACATCTTTCCTGAATAAAAGACCACTAGGGTGTCACATTAGTAAGGTAACATGTCAACCCCGCTATGCCCATCGATAGCTCATGCTAGAAAGAATACATAGTAGACTTACATCTTCTAAAGTGATATGATTGATGAAGCAACTTGTTTGTGGAAAAATATATTGAACCAGAACCAAAGGCGATAACAGAGAGAGTGCCAACCTGGGGACTTATCTTAGCTCAAGTGTAGTGAAGAAATTTCTATTGAGAGTTAACACGCCCTAAAGATAGGATGCCGCTTGGAAAGGGGTGGGGCTTGAATTCCTAACCTACAAGCGAAGAGAATTGTTTGTTTGGTTTGTTTGCTTATCATGGACCCTGTTAGTTTATGAGGGTCATACTGAGAAAGTGTTTATATCAGCCTAAACCTATCTCAGATTTACTAGTCCAAGGAAGAATCTATGCATCCGATGAACAAATTTTCCAACCACAGGGGTGTCTACTAGGAAAGGGGGACTGTCCAATCCTAGAGTAACCCGAGTAGTGTCTAAATGGAGTCCCTATGGACATGATCCAAGTAGTGTGCCCGCAGGAGAGGGCCACTAAGGGCTTTATCCAAAATCCTAAAGAAGATAATATCTATATGTATTCTGTGGCCAACTCAAGGAGATAGCACGGGGACTCACATCTGCCAAAGGGTGGTGTATCCACTGAGTCACACATAGAACATCAACCAACTAAAGTGTCCCGGGTTACAACAATCGCCTAGAAGAAAGCATCGGGACTCACATCCACAAAGAAAATTGATTGGGATAGTCTTCCGCCGAATGTGAGCTATCTAACCTAGGGTGACTACTTAGTGAATGCCATTGGGGGACTTATATCAACTTAAGAGTACTAAAGAGGAAAGGAGCCGCTTGGGGACTTATTCTAGACCTCTAATATATTCAACCTAATCAGTGCATGATGGCTAGTTCAAGAAGAAATCATGTAGGCTTACATCCTCTTAAATGAAGTCAACATGAGATAGCTTACTGGCTGCGCAGTGAGGCCTACCAAAGAAATAAGGTGCTCATCAGGTTACAATGGTTAAGTTAGGAAGAAAGCGCAGGGATTCACATCTATCAGATAAATAACCACTAGGGTGACACACTAGAAAAATAGTATGTCAACTCGACTTAGAGCAGCTAATGAGTGAGTGCCACAAGGGGCTTTCTCCTACATCAAAATAGCCCAAGACGAAAGATATGTGCTTATTTTTTGTGCTTGTTTTAGAGGAAATAGGTTGTCACTTGGGTTCTCTTACACATATCTTAAACATGCTTAATAGTTAATGAAATGGTGCCACAAATGGCAGTTGTGATCCCACCAAGAAAGGATGGTGCTTGGGTTCTCTCACACCTAACTTAGTTGTGCTAATAGAAATAGGATGCCTCTTGGGTTCTCTCACAGCTATTCTAGTAGCACTAGGGAATCATGTTTACTTTATGTTCTCATTGTGAAAGTATGATAGGATGCCTCTCGGGTTCTCTTATACCCACCCTAAACACTTCATGGCGGATTCACAAACAAACAAAAAAAGCTTCGAATGAAGAGAGTATTTTGATGAATTGGAATTAAATTTTTGAACATAATTAATTTCAAACATGATTTTATGGATAGTATTTCTTCAAATAGAGCCCATTAATTGAAAGCATTAGACGTTCTCATTTATAATCAATAAGTTGATAAGATCCTCATTAGTAGGCCTTCTCTATGATGAAAGAGCCTTCCCAAGTGAGTTCAAACTTTTCTCCCATCTTTTGATGGGCAATAATTAGTCTCTTTAGAACTAAAATAAGCTCTCTTACTTGAAAAGCTCTAGAGTGGACCAGCTTATTATGAGCTTGAATCATCTTGGCTTGCTATAACTCGAGGTTCTGGGACGCCCGTAGGTGTGTCTCCTCCAAACCTTCGAGCTCTTGTAACTGTAACTTCATAATTTGCACTGTAGTGATTATACTACCCATTTCTATCCTTGGTGATGGGAGCTAAACTTCTAATGATAGAATAGCTTCGGACCTGTACACTAAAGAGATGAGGTAGATTGGGTTGGAGTTTTGTATGTGATACGGTATGCCCATAAGGCTTCAACTAACTGCTCATGCCACTATCACTTGTTATCATCAAGTGTCTTCTTTAGTATCTGGATGAGGGTTTGTTGAATACTTCTTCCAGGCCATTTGCCCTGGGATAGTATATGGTAGAATATCTATAATTTATACTATGTCTTGGTGCTTTTGAATGCAGTACCATTATCAGATACAATTCATCAAGGCACCCTAAACCTATATATGATATGGTTCTTGAAAAACTAGAGCACATGCTGAGCTGTGACCTCTCTAAGTGGGATTGCCTACGCCCACTTGGAAAAGTAGTCAGTGGCAGCTAGGATGAACCGATAACCCTTGGAAGAAGGAGGATTGATCGGACCCACTATGTTAGTAACCCAACACTCAAATGGCCATGAGGCCAATGTAGGATGTAAAATATTGGGTGGTTGATGTAGGACCACACCGTGTACCTGACATTGATGGCATCTCCTAGCTACATCCATGCAGTCTATAATCATCAAAGGCCATTAGTATCCTAGTCTTTTGATTATGGATTTCATCTTCAAGCCGGATTGATGTGCTCTGCATAGACCTGAATGTACCTCAATCATAATCTTATGGGCTTTATGTTTGTCTAAACAGCGTAGCCATATTTGATCAAAAGATCATCGGTACAAGGTGCCATCTATGAGAGCATATAAGAGATCTCTCTAGTTCATCTTATGGGCTTGTGATTTCTCTTGAGGTAGTTTTCCTATGTTAAAGTAATCAATGAATAGTTTCCTCCAATCTAGCTCCTCATTTTTTTTGATAAAAGCAACCTCCCCTTCAAGAGAAAGTCTCTCGATGAGTTCAACACCAATAAGGGATAGGACTTGTCTATTTTGTACTTTTATTAGAATGGACTCATCTTCCAGACATGTCAATTCCTTGGCAAGTTTGACCAAAGTATATGCTACTGTGTTCTCTCCTCGAGGGACCTTGTAGATGGTGACCTCAGGGATTTGGGCCAAAAGCTTCATGGTGTACGCATAGTAGTGATGAAGCTTAGGTTTTAGAACCTTATAGGACCCAATAATCTGGTTGATGACTAGCTGAGAATCCCCATAGATGTTGATGCTTTGACACACTATAGCTAACCCGATCAAATCAAAGCCTCATACCCTGGTTGGCATGGATTAGTATGAGAATCTCATCACATCACAGTCTAGAGTTAAGAGAATGATTCTTACCTCTACCTTTCTTGGAAGAGTAGATCGTTGTTCTTCTCCTTTTTGAAAGGAAGCCGCACCATCAAAATACATCTCCCAACTGTGATTGTCAACCTCCTTTAAGTTCATGATTTGTTCATTGGGGAGATCATCACTAAGCGGGGAATCAGCGGGAAGTGGGTGTGCTGCTAAGAAATTCGCTAGTGCTTATCTTTTCATCGCACAAAGGGGTACGAATATAATATCAAACTGCAAGAGAATCATGGACCAACATGCAAATGTCGTTAACATCATGCAGGGAGATATTCATGAAATCAAGGTCACCTTATGAGAAAGCATATAGTGTCGTAGCTTTTAAAATGCAAAGATGAGAGCTAGGAAATGTTTCTCAATAGGTAGGTAGTTTGTTTCAGGAGGGATCAAACGATGGCTAGGATAGTAGAGAGTGTTCTCCTTCCCTTCATTATTGGTTTGGGACAATAAAGCGCCAAAGAAATCATCCAATATAGCAGTGTAGAGGATAAGTGGCTTATCTAAGATAGGGGCTGCTAGAACTGGCGGCTTCACCAAATACTATTTGATGTCTTCAAAAGCATGTTGGCACTTATTGTTCCACTTGAACTTAGCGTCCTTTTTGACAAGTGCAAAAAATGGCTTGCATCTCCTCGATAGATTGGAGATAAAGTGTCTTAGATATGACAACCACCCTTGGAACGATCAGAGTTGAGTTAAACTTTTAGGGGGGGACATTTCTAAGATGGCTATGATCTTTTCTGGGTCTATCTCTATTCAAAAACAAACCAAGGAACTTCCAACCCAATGCACACTTCAGGGGATTCATTTTGAGATTAAATTATCTTAATCATTGAAAACTACTCTCAAGTCAAAGAGATGATCTTCCTTTTCTTTTCTTTTGACTACTAGATCATCAACGTAGCACTCAATTTGATGATGAATGAGTTCATTGAAGATCTGAGTCATGGCCCGCTGGTATGTAGCAGCATTTTTAAGACCAGAAGGAATGACTTTATGATAATAGGTTCTAATCAGGGTTTGAAAAGTAGTATTTCTTTCATCCTCGGGGGCCATCTTGATTTGGTTGTAGCCAGATGACCCATCCATAAAAGTGAAAACTGCATGAGATGAGGTAATTTCTACCATTAATTCTAGTATAGGAAGTGGAAATTCATCCTTAGGACATACTTTATTTAAGTCCCTAAAATTAACGCATATGTGAATTTGGCCATTCTTTTCTTAACTAGCATGACATTACTAACGTAGATATTTTCTTCCCTCGATGAAACCAAGATCATCGATACTTTCAAAATGATCATTGTTCGATTTCTAATTGCATGCGTCTAGGAGCTTGCTTGATAGGGTTAGCGTTAGGGTCTATTGCCAATTTGTGGACTACTACGTCAGGAGATAATATAGGCATCTCTTCATAGCTTCATGCAAAACAGTCTTTAAACTTAGTCAGTAGCCTAACTAAGTCATTGGTTTCTTCTTTGTTCAACAAGGAACTGATGTATGTCGGTCATGGGTCTTCTTGTATCCTGAGGTTGATTTCTTTGAGTTTGTTGATAGTTGAATGGATTTCCTCTTCAAATTCTAGAGGTGCATCTTTGATTTGAAGATCATTTGGATCATTTGAAGTTTCTAAACATATTTTCTCATAAGAGTTAGTGTGGTTTGAGAAGAACCTATCAGACTCCAGATGATTGGTGACAACTAGGCAGTAACCATCATCGTCAACTAGACCCACTATATTGAATCCCAGTCCTGGTCTTGACTGTGCATCCCTGCCTTTGTTGTTCCATAGCTTCTCAAATACTCGACTCTGGACCATGTATAAGGAATCAAACCTTTCTTTGCAAGATTATGAACACAAGGCGAGTACCAATCAAAAGGTAATTCTATTAAATCTTTATATGAATTATGCTCAAGTTCAACATTAGCTTCTGTACTTGAGGATGATGAACCCAATAGGAATCGCTTTGGCTTGACATCCACGAAAGATCTAGGGGCTACCTTAACTACTAAACTCTCAACTTTCTAAGAAAAAAGTGGGGTTAGAGCTAAAGTTCTCAACTGTTGATTAATGGTTTTACATAATCCTGATTTGAATACATTCGTGGTTTGCTTGGAGGCCTAGTCTTCATCATTGTTTGGCTCGAGTGTCACCTCTAATGAAACCCAGGAGGGGTTGTGTATAACCACATGAGACTCATCCTCAAGGGATTCCAAGTCATGTGAATATGGAGTACTCTGAATTGAACATAACCCATGTATTGGCCAACCGTGGGGTCTTCACCTCTAGAATTGCCTTTGTATCTGCCTCTTCCTCAGCCTCTACCTAGTGAAGGTCGAGTCATCCTACCCATATGTCTGTATGGTGGAATGAACTATGGGTGGAATATAACATGCGGCTCTCTTCCTTGGTGTCCCTTTCTCGCTCACTTGTACTTTCCCTTTTCTTTTCTTTTTCTTTTTTTTCCTTTTCTTCTTTTTTATTTTTCTTTTGTATTTGAATTTTGACCAAGTTTGTGAGAATAGATATTTTGATTTTGAGGAAGATAGTAAGTCACATCTTCATATATCTCAACCTCTCTAACTGAAAATGGCTTTTCAACTCCTTTGACATAGTATTCGATTCTGTCTTTTTGAAACTTGATGCACTGATGAAGGGAGGAATCATCTTATTCTAGTGTATCCAAGGCCTAGAGTAAAATGATATATTTGAATCAATTATATATAACTTGGCTTCTTTCGCTTTTTATTTTCAAAGGTAACACTAGGCAAAGCCCTCTCGCCCTATTCATTGAATCCTCTTAACATCATCCGATCTCCTCAGAGCTTAGAGATGTCAATCCTCAAATAAGTAAGGATTTTTAGGCTCATAATGTTCACTGATGCACCTAGATCAACTAAATCCCTAAAAGTCTAATCTACCCGTATCCATTGTGTGTAGAGCTGACGGTTATGCTCCATGTCCCCTAGAAGAAGGTCTTCATCGATGAATGTGACTCCCTGGGCTTCTCTTGAATAATGTGTCTCATCTCCAACAGTGGTCAGCTGAGCTAAGCATATCTCTAGATCAAGAAGAGCCTTGATTGATGATTCCTTATCTCTTTGGATAAGACAAGGGCATCATGTATGCTTAGTTTAGTTGAAACTTTCTTAGGGGAGGACATTGTAATCAACTTTGGATCCTTCATACATATCCATGGGTGGAGCATCTGTGGAGGGCTTCTTCCTTGGTACTAATGACTTGTTTCCCTTATCTTGAGGTCTTTGCCTAGGAGGTAGAACCTTGCCACTACAGAGGTTAACTTTGGTGATCTCTTGTGATGAGTTAGTGGAAGATTTTACTTGCTCGTCAGGCATACCTACAGTTTCTCCTATAAGATCCTCATAATTAGATGATTCCAAGTTTATCTTAAGAGGTGAACCCATAATATTCAAAAAAGAAAAGTCCATTTCTGAATCAGAAAGAGGATGATCAAAGTTATTATAATTATTAAGACTTGAAGAATTTTCTAAAGGAGTAGAATCAGATAACCCATCAGAAGTGACACAGATGTAATTCAAATTAGCTTTATTCCTCAATTTCTTAGATTTAAAGGAGGTACATAGTAGAAATCTAGTAAAAATAAGTGGGGTGAGGATTTGATGCCCTCATCCGATACAAGATGTCTACTAGAAGAAGAGCTAGGAAGTAGGAGAGGAAGTAGTATCTGGATGGAATGGATGGGTTGATTGGTGGTTCTTGCTTGGCTATCTGCAAGTATGGGCTTTGTTCTCTCTTTGAGCTCCTATTTTCCCCCCAAGTTATCTTTGGCAACTTGCAAACCTTCCTTGATGTTGGAGGTTTGAGTGCCTTAGACACCTATAAGAAAAGTTTCTTGATTTTAGAAATAATCTTTCTAGAGGTTTGGGATAAAGAGATATCCCAACCTTCTTTTATTTTAAGAGGATCACATATATCCCCAAGGATTAATAGAACTGGATGGTTGTTCCACTAGATATTCCTTAGGGATAACTATAGTGTCCGACTTGTAGCTATGCTCAAGATAGTCCTTAAATGTAAAGCAATCCTCCAAAACAACATGCGGTGGTAGGGGCAAAGTTAGGATCATTACTCTTGCCCACTTCCTCGACTTTAGGCTGGTAGCTCAAGTTTCTTTAAGAGGTTCTTAAATATTTTCTTGACTACCTCCCTCTTAAATGAATAAGTTTGTTTAATTTATCCAAAAGAGTAAATAAAAGCTACGGGTATGTATCTTCTTTATTGAGTATGGCGAGGAGGCGACAAAGGCCATGGAGGCTGTTGCGGCAGTCGATAAGATGGCCTAGGTGGTGGTAAAGGAGGTGGAAGCAATGGTTGTACAACTTAAGGTCTCTCATACTGATCTTTGGCTGATTGCTTTCCCTTATCTAATGCTGTCACTACCCTTGGCTTCTTTTCATAGGCTTTTCGCAGCTTTGACTTTGAAGATTGATCTTGAAAAGATAGCTGTTTAGCCCCACTTGTAGACTAGCTGTCTTATTGATTAGCTTCTCAAATATCTTGATGGTGAAACCTTTAAGCATAATGGCAATCGGGCCATGAATATTCTTTAATAAAATTTTAATAGCATGCTGCTCAGACAAATGTGGTTCACATTTCATGCTTAAATTATGTCATCTAAGAATATAATCAACAAGGGACTCACCAGGGTGTCATTGAGCCACAATGAGATTGCCCACAGTTACCCTTTGATGAGCTCCAAACCTCTAATAAAGAGTTGCTCAACTCCAAAAGTCTTCATTGAATCATTGGGAGTTATACCAATCAAAGCAGCTTAAGCTTCTTGATAAAGAGGCGGAACAATAGTGCATCGCTATCACTAGCGTTGCAACAGTTGGCTCTGAAGTACACTATATGTTGGTGAGGGTTCTCACTGCCATCAAAACTCTTAAAAGAAGGAAGCACAAGACCCTTAAGATATTGGATAATATTGAATTCCTATGGGTAGAGTCTACTCTTTGGAACTAATGAACCACCTCGGGCTTGTGCCAGTGCTTCTTTCACTTATTATTCAACTATGAGTTTGATATCTTTTTCTTGTATGGAGGTGCTATCTACTACCTTCTTAGATAAGCTAGTGTTGCCCTACTCTATTGGAGGTGAACTCTTGGGTTGATCCAAGACATGCAATAACTCAGGCTGACCAGTCTCCACAATGGTAGGATGTACTCTCGGAGCATGATTCTAAAGTGCTAGAACTACTGCTAGCAAATCTTCAAGTATTTTTCCCATCTTATCAATCTGCTCATCTTTCTATTTGAGTTGTTGAAGGAGGTGTTGGGTCGAATAGGTTGTCATCCGTTGGCCACACCTTCAAACTTTGGTGATCCCAAAGAAGAGAACCTCTAGTATCAACCATATGCACCTCTGTTGAGTCTTCCAACAAATCATCTTCATTGGGATCAAACCTAACCTTCTATTCCTCGAGGTTAGACCAATCATACCCCAGGATTTCTCTCTTCTTAGTGAGACAATATCTTCGATATCATCGGAGTAGTCCAGCACAAATGCTGGATTCGATGGTGGGATCATGTTCATGAATAGAGATACATCTGACCTCCCCTACTACTAGAATGCCCATGTGAGGGCTACGCTCACTGGAGGATACATGCTCATGGCTATCACCCTCCATAGGTGGATTGCTACTCTTGGGAGGATCTATTTCCATGGGGACAATGGAACTGTCTCCTTCTCCCTCAGCTACAGCCATATCCATGATCTGCTAAGGTGGTGGTGGTGATGGCGTGACTATGATGCTACGAGGTTGCCACTCCCTCTTCACCATAGTGAGGTCAGAAGCTTGCCCTCACTTAGTGTAGATGAAATGGGATCCCTTAGTCATAGTTGGATCACCAGTGCGACATTCTTTTCCCTTGATGCTACCTTCATGGATTTAGATGGAACTATAAAATATGGAACCTGTACTCGCATTGGCAGACGTGGAGTGGAGTGGTGTGATGGAGACAATACTGACTCCCTCTATGCGGGGGCTCTCTTCCCATGATAGGTAGTACTAATCAATAGAATATAATTAGAGTGACCGGCATGGGCAGCACATTGATCGAGGAAATCTATGAGGGCGGAGGCTGTTGACTACCTGATGTACCTTTGCCTCTCTCTACTAGTAACATGAACTGATACATAGGCCTCTCTAGCCGTCTTTTGACAGATATGCTTGCCCATACTACGAGGAATAATCGATCGTAAATCAAACTAGGCATCCGATTGACCGTCCATAAGCCTTGCCAACTTGGTGGCGTAGAACTGTCTTGAGGCCAGCATACGACCTCCTCCTATCTCTACTAGGTGCCTCATAATGAACTACAGGTGGAGGTGACACTATAATCCTCCTAACATCTTCCTCTCCATCAGATCTGGAAAGAGGATGGAACTTGTTCTGTAATTGAAGGAGAAACTACCCTGGGTGAGTCCTCTACTACAATGTGAGAGACTGCTTGCATCTCCTTGGTAATGCACACATGATGCCACGTGATCTTGTTGCTCTTATTGTGGTGCTGAGTTCTACTGGGTGGAGTAGTATGATAACTAGACCCTATCTCAATGGTAGGAGAGACTATCCCTGAAGCCAGGGTAGCCTTCCCCTTAGAGGAAGCCAGTGAGTGGGTACTACCTCTTGGGGTAATGAACAATTGAGCGTGCACTAGGCTGTGGCTGTTGTGAACCTCCAGTGTCTTCCTCTTTAGTGAGGGAAATTCAAAATCTGAAGGCATCTCAACATGGATGACTGGCTTCTGCCCAATCACCACATTCTTACTAACACTTATGAGGGTTTACCCCTCACAAGTGATCCTGGCCCACTCGAATCTTTGGCCAAAGTGTATAGAGCTCGGTTTGTGGGAGGTGGCATCCAGGCATGGTGAAAATTTTTATATATATCTTTTTCTATCCCCTTTTCTTTTTAGGGAAAAGAAGGATAAATGAAAAAAATAGAAATATATATAAATTTATTCCTTGTTGGGATGCCGCACAGATCTATAGATGTTCTTATTATGGTGATTGGGTATGGCATTAAGGAAAGGTGTACTATAGAGAAGTCACACCCTACAATGGACCTAATCACCTCAAAGGACTCTAGGACTATGGGTCTTGAATGTAGATTCTTCCCCACTTTACATGAAAAGTTAAACAAGGTTTATTTTAAATTGGATTCATTAAGTTCATGAGCAAGCCCCCGTTATTACATCTTGAATATGATTCCTTAGGAATACTCTTGATGAAGGTAAATGATTGATGTCCAAAGATTTCAAAAGGTAGGACTATCAATATTGGTTTATTTTAGTCAAGTGGGATCGATCAAGAAGAGTTCTTATCAAGCCAAATAAAATAGATGTTTAAGATACTAGGAAGCCTAGAAGCATCCCAAACTACCCTATGATCAGACTTTACATTTTAAAAATTAAATTTATTTATTTAAGTTAAATTTTTATTAGAAATATAGGGCTTACAATTTGATAGTGCAAGGTTATAGAAATGCCTAAGAGGTGAGGATTTATGTCTGAAAGTAGCAATGAACCTAAATATAGGGAGCTATGCCAAAACCATGACCTAAATCTAAGGCAAAATGAGTATTTGGTTTACCTCCATAGAGAGGATAAATAGACTATTGAACTTATACTACACCTTGATTAACTCCTCATGATTTTAAAATATGTAGGCAAGTCAAATGCTTTTGCAAGATAGCTAAGTAGTTGTTTTATTTAGAAAAAGACTACGTCCTTAAACACACTCCCTAAGAGACTAGATCATGTAGGGAATGTTTTAATAACTTAAATCTAATGCAAATTTTGTTACATATTTATTTTTTATTTTGGACAGACAATTTGACACTACCTTTAGGATTTATATGCCTATTGATGCACATGCATAACATCAAACTAAAAAAAAAATATCACAAAACAAGTAAACAACAAACCATGCATGTATGCTAAAAAGCTAGAAATGGTGACTTAGCTAATGTGTGTGCTATTTAAGGTTTGTGTGGTATGTAGCTAGGCTTTAAGATTGAAGTTTTTTTAAATGAAAATGTTCAATTTAGAGGTTTGTTTCATGTAAGTGATTATTGCTTTTTGATTGATTTTATTTTCTATTTTGATTTGCTTTAAGCGAATCCAATTAATTACTAAGTTATGAAGAGGAAAAGAAGAACTTCTCTTTTCTCCCAACAAGTAATTTGTAAGGTAGATTCATATTTGATTTATGTTTAGTGAATATTTTATTATGTGTTTTAATTAATCTAACTTTAGATTTTCTCTAAACAAACCTATTCAAAAGAAAGACATTTTAAGATTAAGTAAAGTGAAATCTTATCACAAAACACACATCCTTCATTTCTTCCCACATATATGTAACATGCATATGAATGAATTCAAGCATATCTATACATGCAAATGGAAATGTTTAGCACACTTTAATGATGAATGCTAAGAGAATTTATTTGAATGTTTCATGATACATGATTTTGTTAAGCAGAAAAAGAGATTCTTTTATCCATTTTTCATATGCATATATATGTATGAAAGGCATAAGTGAATGATATTGTTAGAACCAGTGTAATGTACAGACCTACTTAGACACTTAAAGCCTAAGAAGTTTCAGACTAATATACCACTTTCCTTAAATACACATGTATGTACAAAAGAGATGAATGGAAAAAGATAGATGCAAAAGTTCATGTTTGTTTGTTTGATTTTTTATGTAATTTATGGGTATAAGTAGATGTCCTTCTTAAAATGTAGAGATGAAGGAAAGGATTTAAGCAAGTGTTGTGTTCTTTTCAAATGAACTACACACTTTTGATCTATTCAAAACTATGCTAAAAGAAAAGAGAAGGAAAAATTTCATCTTTCTATTTTTTACTATGCAAGCATAAATAATCATAAGTAGCATACATTTATATTGATAATTAACTTATCAAACAACAACAACAACAACAAGCCTTAATATAGGTGAATTAAATGAATCCTTCTCCATGTCACATTATGTGTAAATTCTCATCTAATTAAGTATACTAAGATCATTCTTTATACATCTTAACCAAGTTTTTTAGGTCTATTTTTCTTAACATAAGGAAATCTAATGCATCTACTCTTAATGTCATGATACGCAATGGAAACCATCTAGACTCTAATCTTTCATGTGGAGCTACTAATTTTCTAAAGATCATTTTGCATTCTATCTCTAAGGTAAAGCCACTCATCCATCTAAGCATTCATCTGTAAAACTTAGTCTTATGTTTTTTTTATTAACATTACTTTTATAAGTCATTCATATTCTAGATTTAATAGTGATAATAGTCATTCATATTCTTACTTTAGCCAAAACATGCAATTTGACATAAAAAGAGACATTTCATTTTTAATTTGATTTATAAAAAGCATGAATGTATGAATTTCAGATGACATGCATATTTAGCATGTTAGGAAATAAATAAAATGATGAAAACAATGTAAGTTCATCCACCCTAATTAATTCCTAAAGATAATCCTATGAATAAGATTATTTAAAGTAAATCAAATTTATTTTAAGGAGAGTTTGGATTTTGTTTGAGTTTGATTTCAATTTGAGAAATGTGAGCTGAGTTTGCTATCCCTAATCCATTCCCCCTTGTGTGAGTTATTCAAGTTCAATTTTTAGGTGATTAGACTAATTTTATGCTTTGGTTAGGTTAAGGTGTGAATTAAGTGTGTTAATTACCCTTACACACTTAACATATTTAATCATAATTATGAATTATGACATAAAAACAGAATTTAAATCAACAATGCACTAAGAAAGAAAGGGCCTAATTCATAATTAGTGATTAATTAAGTTAAAGGGTTTAATTTAAGTACTTTCATAACCCTTCCACACATGTGGGTTGGATTTTGATTTCCTTAAGCTACTTAGGTTATTGAACAAGCACCTAAGATGAATTAATTAGTTAGAATGTTTTGAAAATTTTATCGTTAATTAAGTAGGTGATTAGTGGGTTAGCCATTAAGTTTGGATTAAGGAAGGAAAGTGATTTAGGGAAAGACTTAGAGAAAATTCCCCAAATTCATTCCCTAAATCTCTTATTCACTTAAGCAAGGCTTAATTAACTTAAAAAGGGGTTAAACCATTGTTCACATGCTTACTTTTAATTACATAAAGAGGATGATTAAGGATTCATTACATTATTTACCTAATTAATTTATCAATAAATCCCAAGAAAATTAGGAGAGGCATAGGTCATCCCACTAAATATACCAGAGAAATTTAAAATGAATTAATGAAATAATTAGAGAGTAATTAAGGTTATTAAATTTTCATTAAAATCTTCATTAAGGAAAATACACTATTCAAAATCCATTGAAAATTTTTATTATTCTCTGAAATATCTTTTGCATTTTACCTTGTATTTTTTATGATTTTTAATTAGTTATGTTATTTTGAAGTTTCTATGATTATCCATTAATTAAATAACCTAATTAAGTGATTAATCCCATCGACGCCACTTGGAGGTTGATGTGCACGCTTTCCATGGTGCGATGGAGTTAACATCATGTACGTCAATGGCGCTACACACTTTCTCCTCATCCATCCCATCAAGGATCGGACGACTAAAATTATGTCTGCGGTTCTTAAGGGGTTAAATCAGGGATCCTACGCATCTTGATCATGGCCTTCCATCCAAAAAAATGCGGATGGATGGCCCATGATCCATCCCTGAGCTCGCTTGTGGGAGCTGGCCATCATCCATCTTCCATGGCATGATTCAAGCTCGATTGAATTTCAGTTAAGCACAAAACCCACACCATCATCATGCAAGAAGACATCCAATGGCTATTTACATGAAGGAAAATTCCTTTCACAAAGACCACACATTACAGCAATGTTGATCCATATATGGAGGCTATCCATGCTCAATTCATTGAGGTATCTTCGTCTAGTGGAGATGAAGCTGTTGAAAGTTTCAAGCCTTGGGATTGAGTAGGTCTTCCTATGGACCAAGCTCACCTTCAAATGCTCATGGTCTTAATCAAAGTCCCCTCACCTTTACCTTGAGAACTTGGATGAAGCTTCGAGTGAGTTTGATTGAGTCCTCTGAAGAATCTTGCAAGAGGAATTAGCTTTATTTTATGTATTAGATGGAAATTTGAGGGAGCTCCCTTTTTGGTTTAAGAAAAAAAAAAATGGAATTGGAAATGGTTGAGAAACTTGGGAGACTTGCAATGCTTGCTCTAAGTTCCCTAGCTTGTCGAGTTTGTGAGTTGAATTGAAGTGGAATTAGGGGAAATCTCTCCCTAGGTGAATCAGACGATGAAGCTATTTTTGATCCATTCACCCTATTCAATGGGTTTGTTAGGCCATTTAGAGTGTCATGGCATTGGTTTGGTGTGGAGAGAGTGCTCCCATGTGCTTAAAATGAGTGGAGGAAGGATTCCCATGTGCCCTCAAGTGAGGTGGTCTTACCTTATTGGGTTTGGACTGAACCCATGGGTGTCCACCATCCTCATTAGTGACCATTTTGTCCACTAAGTGGATGTCAAGTGTCCATGAAAAGGAATTGACCAAATTCCAAGTGATTTTGATTTTAGGTTGCCCTATGGCCTAGGGCTAAAATGATCATTTGGCTTGATTTCAATTTGAATATGGTATGATTGAAAAAAAAATGGGTTGAAGTTTCAATGAATTTGAGTTGGTTTGATATGATTTGGCTCATGTTGACCCATTTAGGTCAAAATGGGTCAACTTGGGTCAATTTGACCAATTGGTCAAATTGGGTCAAACCAAGGGTTGGGTCAAGTTCATATGACCATTTGAACTATTTTGGCATCATTGGTTTGGTTCAATTTAATTTATATTTGGATTTGGTTCATTTGATTTCATTTAGGTCAAATGGGTCAAGTTGACTAATTTGACCCATTTGACCTATTTGGGTTAGGTCATGGGTTGGTTTATGTTTGGTTGATCATTTGAAATGTATTGGTATCTTTGTTTCCAATCAATTTGGTTTATATTAGGATTTGGCTCAATTTGACATTTTAGGTCAAGTTGGGTTCATGGTCAATTGGGCTAGGTTAGGTCTAGTTGGTCAATTGAAGCTTTGGTCAAGTTCAACAAGTGATTTGGAATGAACTTGACCCATTGGTTTCAATCAATTTGACTTAGATCAAGTTTTGACACATTTTCACTTTTTAGGTCAAGTTGGGTCAAATGGCCAATTGGGCTAGGTTAGGCTCAAATGATGACTTGGTCAAGTTTAAAAATTGATCATGAATGAGTTTTGATCAATAGTTTCAATCAATTTGGCCAATGGTGAATTTTGGCTAGTTTAGGTTTCATTTTGGCTAAGTGTTGACTTGGTCAACCCTTAGGTTTGACTTGGTTTGACCCAATTTTAGTGATTAATCATCTCATAATGATCATTGCTCATAATGTGAGGCTTAGTTGGGCTTAGTTCAATACAATTTGGGTAGGATTAGAATTTGGCTTAAATACTTTAGGTCACTTTGGGTCAAGTGAGCCTAAGTTAATTGACTTGATCAAGGCTTGAATCAAGTCTAGTTGAACTCATATATGGACTTATGATTGAAATATAAATCCATTTGCAAGTGGTTTCAAGCCAAATATGTTTTGATTCATTTGACAATTTCACGTTCAAAAGGGTGAACATGAGTTTGACTTGGGTTTGATTTTTGAATTTAGTTTTGGTTTGATGATTGGAGTTTAAGTTATATTTTGGTTCATGATTGAAGGATTGATTGAATTATGAAGAAAAATCATTGGTTTGTCTTGATTTGAGTTTTATTTGGCTAAGTTCAAGCATTTAACTTGAAAGGCTTAGGTTAAATTTGGGTTGAATTTGAATTTGAATTTTGAATTTAGTTTTTTTATATTTAAATTTATATTTCATTTATATTTGTGAATATAAATGAGAATATAAATGGGTTGTGAGAAAATTCTTTGAATTTGAATTGATTTGTATTTTATTTAGGCTAAAGCCATATGATAAAATCAAAGTGACTTAGGAAAGATCTTCAGAATTTGGATTTGAGTTTTGAATTTTGTTTGATTGATCTGAATTTATATTTCATTTATATGAATATAAATGAGAATATAAATGGGTTATGAAAATTTCTTGAATTTGAATTGATTTAGAGTTGATCTAGCTAAGTTTGAGAGGGAATCAAAGGACTTAGAAAATATTTTGAGTTTTGAATCCAATTTTTTCAATTATTTATTTTAAATTGATTTGTTAATATAAGTTGATGAATTTGAAAGAATCTTCAAATTAGGATTTGAATTTTGTGAAAATGTATAATCACTAATCCTTTGGGAAATCTAGACTAAGAAACTCTTAAAGTAAGAAGTTCTACATGTAAGATGGAGGATTGAGAGCTCATTAAAATGAGGTCAACAAAGGGTGATAGGTGTGGTGTGACAAGATACATCGTATTATTGTGACAAAATGATCAACACCAGCGATCACAAACATAAATAGAGATGATCTACTTCTAGCCAAAGGTGTAGAAGGAATTTAGAACTTAGTGTAATGTGACTTTACTCATGTTAAGGACATAAGAGAGGGAAGCAGGAATCCACATGGGATAGAGTATGTGAACCTTCCACTAGGGAAATAGGTTCAAATCATCCACAAGGGGATGAAGTTTGATTTGAGTCTCACTGGGGAATAATTTTTTTGAATTGATTAACTCCACTGGGGGAGAATTGATTGGATTTGTTTCATTCTCTTAATTTGTTTGAATCCACTGAGGGGGGAGCGTTGAATTCATTTCAAATTTTTAGATTTTGGATTTGGGATGAACCCTATTGGTTTGAGATGGATCGCACTAAGTAGGAGCCATGGAGGCTTAGACCTAACTCAAATTTACAAATCTAAAGGGGTAGTCTACCAAACATATAGTAGGACTAGCCAACCAAAGGGAATGCCTTTTGATTGTGTGACTACTTGGAAGAAAGCATAATGACTTACATCCTCCAAAGTAGGGAGTTCTTGGGTGATCCATTGGAAAGGCGGATCAAACCTAGGTTGACTATTGAGTGAATCGTTGGGGACTTAGATCAACTCAAAGATAATCAAGATTAATTTTATTTTTTTAGTATTTTGATGGGTCATGGTTTATGAAGGACTATATTGGTAGCCATGGTAGCCTTGATATTTATCAATCCAAAGGGAATAGTCTACCAACCACAAGGTAGGACTAACCAACTAGAGGTTGCCTTTTTTGGTGTGCAATGGTCAGTTAGAAAGAAAGCTGGGGACTCACATCTTCCAAAATAAGGAACCACGGTGATGGTTGTGACAACAAATCAAACCTGGCCTAGGGCTGACTATTGAGTGAATACTGCTGAGGAACTTAAATCAGCTAAAAAATAGTCAAGATTAGTTTCAATTTTTTAAATTTGTTTGTTTTGATGGGTTTCATTAGTTTGCTATGGATCACACTAAGAATGAGCTTATAACCTAGACCTATCTCAGATTTACTAAATCAAAGGGAGTAACTTCCCAGCATATGGGAGAACTATCTGACCAAATGAGTTCCTTTCAGTTTACAATGATCAATTCAAGGGAAGAAAGCTCGAGAACTCACATCTTTCACTACAAAATACCACTAGGGTGATTGGTTGCTTTGGGATAAATCAAACCCACTGTTGCCATCAATTTGTGACATCATGCTAGAAAGAATGCATCATAGTCTTACATCTTCCAAAGCATGAGATTATACTTGTGGAAAAATAGATTGAACGACCTAAGGCACTCTGAGTGAATCTTGACTAGGATTTATCTCAACTCGGTAGTCAGTATTCTATAGGGAGTTCTGCGACACCTAAAGATAAGATGCCTGCTTGGGAAAGGAGGCCCTTTGGGGCTTAAATTTCTAATCCATAAATGAATTAATTCATTTGTTTATTTAGCTTGTTTTAACATGGACCCTGTTGGTTTGTAAGGGATCAAACTGAGAAGGAGCTTATATCAACCAGACTATCTCAATTCTTGAACCAAGGGAGAATGCATCCTGATAAATTCTCCAACCATGGGTGGCTACTAGAAAGGGGCTGTCCAATCCAAGAGTAACTAGTGTCTAAATGGGGTCCATAAAGGTGATCCAAATAGAGTGCCCATGGGAGAGGGCCACTAAGGCTTAATCAAAACCGAGAAGATGACATGCTAGTCATATATCAAAGGTATTGTGGCCAACTCAAGAGAAAGCAGGACTCACATCTACCAAGAGTGGTGTATCCGGGTGAGTCTCGACATAGAACATCAACCAACCTAAGGTGCCCGTTGATTTGCAACAATCACCTACAAGAAAGCTGGGGACTCACATCCTCCATAGTGGAAGTGATTCTTTGGGATAATCATCTTGGCCGACAAGTATCCCGACCTAGGGTGAACTGTGAATGACGACTTAGGACTTATCAACTCAAATGTAGTCAAGAGGAAAGAAGCCTCAGGGGACTTATCCTAAACCTTAAATGTACTCGACTTAGTTAGATCATGACAATTAGTTCAAGAAGAAAGTTGGGGGACTCACATCTTCTTAAAAAAAATTAACATGAGGTAGCTTACTGGTTGGGTAGTGAACTCTACCATACTAACAAAGAATTCGTTGGTTTACAATGGTCAAGTTAGGAAGAAAGCATGGGGACTCACATCTTCCAAACAAGTGACCACTAGGGTGACATAGTAGCGAGGTAGCATGTAGACCGGACCTAGAGGAACTAATGAGTGAGTGCCACTGGGGCTTGTCATCACATCAAAATAGCCCGGGATAAAAGATATGTGTTTGTTTTTGTGCTTATGTAAAAGGGAATAGGATGCCTCTTGGGTTCTCTCACACCTACCCTAATAGTGCTGGGAGATTGTGTTTGATTGTGTTTGTGTTGTGAAAGAGGGATACAATGCTGCTGGGGGACTCTTATTCTATCTGACATGGGGATTCAAGACAAAATAACAACTTTGAAAGAAGAGGAGATTTTGATGAAATGAAATTAGATTTTTATTATTTTGTTGATAATTATTTTCAAACATGTTTTATGGATAATATTTCTTCAAATAGAGCCCATTAATTGGAAGCATCGAGTGTTCCCCTTTATAATCAATGAGCTGATAAGTTCCTCTTTGGTAGGCCTTCTCTAGCACATAGGGGCCTTCCCAAGTGGGTTCAAACTTGCCTCCCATTTTTTGATGGGCAACAATTAGTCTCCTTAGGCCTAACACAAGTTCTCTACTTGGAAAGACCTAGGACCCTTGTTGTGAGCTTGAATCATTTTTGGCTTGTACTTGAGGTTCGCATGCCCATAGCGACTCTCCTCCAAACCTTGAGCTCTTCTAACCAACTTTGCATTCTATGTAGTGATCTTGCCAATGCTATCCTTAGTGATGAGTTGAACTTAAAGGTAGACTTGGACTACTAAGGAAAATGGGGTAGATTGAGTTGAGTTTGGTATGGTGCGGTAGGCCCACAAGGCTTCAACCAACTGCTCATTCCACTTTCGTTTATTATCACTAAAAGTATCCTTTAGTATTTGGATGAGAGTTTTATTGAATGTTTCTTCTAATCCATTTGCTCTGAGATAGTAGATGGTGGAGTATCTCAATCTATCCTGTCTTAGTGAAATATTGATCTTGGTGCTTTTGAATGCGCCATTATCGGATATAATTCATCGAGGACCATGAACCTATATATATGGTTCTAAAAAGAAGCACATCGAGTTGTGACCTCTCTGAGTGGGATTACTCTGCCCACTTGGAAAAGTAGTCTGCGACAGCTAAGATGAACCTATGACCCTTGGAAGAAGGAGGATCGATTGGACCCACAATATCGATACCCCAACACTCAAATGGCCATGAGGCCAATGTAGAGTGTAGAATGTTGGGTGGTTGATGTAGGACCAAACCGTGTACGACGATGGCATCTCTAGCTACATCCATGCGATCATAATCATCGGCTGTAGTATCCTAGTCTCTTGATCTTCATTTTCATCTTCATCTTTGAACTGGATTGATGCTTCGCATAGACCTGAATGTACCTCAGTTATAATACCATGGGCTTCATGTTTATCTAAATAACGTAACCACATTTGATCAAAGGATCGTCGGTACAGAGTGCCATCAACAAGAGCATAGGAGAGAGCTCTCTATTTCACCTGATGGGCTTGTGACTTTTCTTGAGGTAGTTTTTGGTGTTCAAATAGTCTATGAATGGTTGCCTCCAATCTAGCTCCTTGTCCTTATAAGAAACAACACCTCCCCTTCAATAGAAAGCCTCTCTATGAGTTTAGCATCAATAAGGGATAGGACTTGTCTATTTTGGACCCTTATTGGAAAGGACTCATTTTTGGACATGTCAATTCTTTGGCAAGTTTAGCCAAAGCATCTACTAATGCATTCTCTCCTCAGTGAACCTTATAGATGGTGACTTCAGGGATTTGGGCTAATATCTTCATGGTATACTTATGGTAATGATGAAGCTTGGGTTTGAGAACTTGTAGGACCCGATAATCGATTGATGACCCGAAAATCCCCAAAGATGTTGATGCTCTTGACACAACTATGTGGTTAACTCAGATCAACAATCAAAGCCTCATACTGCTTCATTATTGGTGCAGATTGGAAAGATAATGAGAATCTCATCACATCTGTGGAGTTAGAGAACTATTCCCTTCTTTCACGGAAGAGTAGATCATGGTGCTTCCCCTTTATGAAAAAAACTACACCATCAAAATACATCTCCCAGGTGGTTGTCAACCTCCCTAAGTTCATGATTTGTTCATCGGGGATATCATCACTAAGCGAGAATCACAAGTGGGTGTCTTTATTAAGAAATCCACTAGCTTTTCCTTTTACCGCAGGTATGAATGTGATATCAAACTAGAGAATCATGGATCATGCAAAAAATGTCGGATAATGGCCATGTCATGAGAATCTTGGTGATTGGTCATGGAAATCAAGTTCACCTTATGAGAAAGCATATAGTGTCGTAGCTTTTGAGATGCAAATATTAAAGCTAGGCAATTTTTCTCAATAGGTGGGTAGTTTGCTTCAACAGGGATCAGATGATAATTGAGGTAGTAGAGGGCACTCTCCTTCCCTTCGTCATTGGCTTGGGCCAACAAAAGTGCCAAGAGAGTCGTCCAATGCAGTAGTGTAGAGGAGTGGCATGCCGGGATAGTTCTAGAACGGTGACTTCATATCTTGCTTGATATCTTCAAATGCATGCTAGCACTTATCATCCCACTTGAACTTGACATCCTTTTGATAAGTGTTGAGAATGGCTTGCATTTCCCTGATAGGTTGGAAATAAAGCATCTTAGATATGCCAACCATCTTGGAAAGATAAGTTGAGTTAAACTTTAGAGGTGGCATTTCTAAGATAGCTTTTAATCTTTTTTTAGATCTATTTCTATTCCCGTGTGACAATAAACCCAAGGAATTTTCCACGAAGCTACTCAATGCACACTTGAGGATTCATTTTGAGGTTATATTATCTTAACCATTCAAAACTACTCTCAAGTCAAAGAGATGGTCTTCCTTTTCTCTCTGCTCTTGACTACTAGATCATCAACGTAGCACTCAACGATGATGGATGAGTTCATTGAAGATAGTCATGGCCCATTGGTATGTACCGACATTTTAAGGAAAGGCATGACCTATAATAATAGATTCTAATCGGGGTTCAAAAAAAATAGTGTTTCTTTCATCCTCAAGGGCCATCTTGATTTGGTTGTAGCTAGATGACCCATCCATGAAGGAGAATATTGCATAAGATGAGGTAATGTCCACCATTAATTCTAGTATAGGAAGAGGAAACTCATCCTTAGGACATGCCTTATTTAAGTCCTTGAAATTGATGCATATATGAATTTGGCCATTCTTCTTCTTAATTGGGATGACACTGGCTAACTAGGTAGAGTATTTTTCTTCCCTGATGAAATAAGCATCGATCAGTATCTTGACTTTAGAAATGACCTGTTGTTTGATTTCTAATCCCATGCACCTAGGAGCTTGCTTGATAGGGTTAGCACTATGATCTATTATTAATTTGTGGACTGCTACATCAGGAGATAAGCTGGGCATCTCTTCATAATTCAATGCAAAGCGGTCTTAAACTTCGGTCAATAGCTAACTAAGTCATTTATTTCTTCTTCATTCAGCAATGAACTGATGTCTGTCAGGCATGGATTTTCTTCTGTCCTGAGGTTGATTTATTTTAGCTTATTAATTATTGAATGGATATCCTCTTCAAATTCTTATGGTGCATCTTTAATTTGGAGATCATATGGATCATCTGAAGTCTCTAAACACACATCCTCATAAGAGTTAGTTTGGTGTGAAAAGAACCTATTAGACTCCAGATGATTGGTGACAACTAAGCAGTAATTGTCATCATCGACTAGACCCACTATACTGAATCCTAGTCCTGATCTTGATTGTGCATCCCTGCCTGTATTATTCCATAGCTTTTCAAAGTACTCCGACCTATTCTTAGACCATGAATAAGAAATCAAACCCTTCTTTGCAAGATTAATAACACAAGGCGAGTGCCAATCAAAAAATAATTCCATTAATTCTTTATATGAATCATCCTCAAGTTCTACATCAACTTCAGGACTTGAGGATGATGATCCCAAAAAAAATCTTTTCGGCTTAACATCCCTGGAAGACTGAGGGGATTCCTTAACTACTAAACTTTTAACTTTTTATATGAAAGTGAGGTTATATCTAAGATTCCTAACTGCTACCTGATAGTTTTACATACATTTGATTTGAATAGTTTGCTTTGTCTGGAGGACCGATCTTCATCACTGTCTAGCTCGAGTGTCACCTCTAATGAAACACACTAAGAGGGTTTGACTAATATGCTAATCACATTAGGCTCATCCTCTGAGATGGATTCCAAGTCTATGTAAATTGTAGGGGTACTTCTATGAATTGGAACACAACCCCTATTAACTAATGGCCAACCAAGGGGTCTTCCACCTCTGAACTACCTTTACTCCCCGTGGAGGTCGAGTCATCCTACCCATATGTCCATATGATGGAATAAACTGTGGGTGGAATGTGATATGCGGCTATATTTCCTCTTCAATTTCTCTTTTTTGTTCACTTGGATTTTTATTTTTTTTTCCTTTTATTTTTTTTTCTTCATTTTCTTTTGCATTTGCATTTGAATTTTGACCAAGTTCACAATAAAGGGTGTTTTAGGAAGATAGTAGGTTGCATCCTCATATATCTCAACCTCTCTAGCTGAAATATCTTTTTATCTCCTTTGATACAATACTCAATCCCATCCTTCCTGAATTTGATGCACTGATGGAGGGAGAATGGAATCATCTTGTTCTAATGTATCCAAGGCCTACTGAGCAAAGCAATGAATGAAGTATTCAAATCAATGATATAAAATTTGGCTTTAGTCTTCTAGTCACCTATCTCCAAAGGTAACACTATGGAACCTAAAATCCTCTCGCTATTTTCATTGAATCCTCTCAACATCATCCGATCTCCTCGGAGTGTGGAGATATCAATCCTCAAATAGCAAGGGTTTTTAGACTCATAATGTTCATCGATGCACCTAGATTGATGAGAACTCTGGCAAGTCTGAATCTGCTGATATCCAATGTAATGTAGAGGGGACGATTATGCTCCATGTCCCCCAAAAGAAGGTCTTCATCTGTGAAAGTGATCCACTGGGCTTCTCTGGAATAATGTGCCTCCTCTCCAATAGTGGTCAGCTGAGCTAAGCATATATCAAGAGAGAGAGTCTTGATTAATGATTCTCATCTTTTGATAAGACAAGGGCATCATGCATATGCTTAGATGGAAACTTTCTTAGGTGATAGAGAACATTGTAGTCCACCTTGGATCCTCCACAAGCATATCCAAGGGTGGAGCATCTTGTGGAGGGCTTCTCATCCTCAACCAATGACTTATTTCCTATCTTGAGGTCGCTTGGAGGTAGAACCTTCCACCACGGAGGTTGACTTGATCTCTGTGGAAGGGTAATGGAAGATTCTACCGCACATCGCTCACCTTTTCTCCTATGGGACCCATGGAATGGATGATTCCAAGTCTATCTCAAGAGGCAACCCAGTATTCAGAAGGAAAGTCTAACTCAATTAGAAAGAGGAAGATCAGAATTATTATAGTTATTGTTTAGACTTGAAGAGTTATCATTAGGAATAGATTTAAACAACCCATCAAAAGTGACACATATATAATTCAAGCTAGCTTTATTCTTCAATTTCTTGGATTTGATAGGAGGTACATAGTAGAAATCAAGTACAGTAAGAGGGGTGGGATTTGATTTCATCCACCGATATAAGATGTCTACCGAAGAAGAAAGAGTAGTGCAATCTGTGGACCTGAGGTGATCAGGTGGTGCGCCACTTGGCTATCTCTGCCGCATCGCGCATTGCTGCTACCGAACTCCTCCTTTCCTTGAGTTAGCTCTGGCAACTTGAAAACCTTTTTTGATGTTGGAGGTTTGAGCTCGCTCAAGCACCTTCAAGAAAAGTTTCTTGATTTTTGGGATAATTTTCTTAGAGATTTTGGATAAGGAGATATCCCAACCTTCTTTGATTTTGGAAGGATCGCAAGTATCTCCAAGGATTACCTTAATGGAACTATATGGTTGTTCCATAAGGTATTCCTTCGAGATGACTATAGCACCGGTCTTGAAGCTATGTTTAAGTCAGTCCTTAAATGTAAAGCAATCTTCCAAAATATGACCTAGTATACGGTGGTAGGGGCAAAAGTTAGGATTGTTGCATTTGCCCACTTCCTCCAGTCTCCTAGGTTCTGTACCAAAATCCTTCTTTAAGATATTCTTAAACTCTTCATGATTACCTTAAATGAATAAGGCTTGTTAAGTTTATCCAAAAGAGTAAGTGGACCATTGCTACGGTATGGTATGTACGATGATGATGTATGAGGAAAGGTGGTGCGCCATGGAGCCTTTGGGGAGGCCGATAGGGTTGCATCGATGTTGGTAGAGGAGGTGGAAGTGATGCCTGTGGAGCACAAGGTCTCTCAAACTACTCTCTGGCCAGCTATTTCCTCTTGTCTACTACTATCACTACCCTAGCTTCTTCAAAAGCTTTATATGGTTTGCTATTGATTGGTCTAGAAAAGGTGATTGGGCTTCTTGTAAGATAGCTTCCTTGTTGATTAATTTCAAAAGTTTTGATGGTGAAACCTTGAGCATGAAGGCATCGGGATATTCTTAAGTGAATCTCAATGGCATGTTATTCAAATAGGGACATTTCATACTCAAATTATGCCATCTGAGAATGTAATCAATGAGGGACTCACCAGGGTTTTGTTGAGCCACAATGAGATTATCTACAGTCACCCTTTGCTGAGCTACAAACCTCTTGATGAAGAGTTGATCTAACTCAGCAAAAGTTTTCACTGAACTATTGGGAAGTTCAGTGTACCAATCAAAGGCTATGCTTGCCAAACTACTGACAAAGAGACAGAAGAGTAAAGCATCACTGCCACCGGTGTTGCAACAACTGGCCCTGAAGTGCATAATATGCTGCCTCGAGTTCCCACTGTCATTGAAGCTCTTGAAAGAAGGAGGCACAAAACCCATAGGATATTGGATGGCATCAAATTCCTCTGGGTAGGGTCTACCCTTTAGAACTGATGATCCTCCTTAGGCTTGAGTCAATGCTTCTCTCACTTGCTGCTCAACCATGCTCTTAATATCCTTTTCTTATATGGAGGTAATATCCACTACCTTCCTATACATTCTGGCGCTACCTTGCTTTACTAGAGGTAAGATCCAAGACATGCATTAACTCTGACTAACTAGTCTCAGCTATAGTAGGATGGACTGTTGGTGCTTATTTCTGAAGTGCTAAGACGGTTACTAACAAGTCCTTGAGCTGCTTCCCCATCCTATCTATCCGATCATCTTTCTACTTTATCTGCTAAAAGAGGTGTTGCGTCAAGCAAGTTGTGTCTTCCTGCTCAGCCTCAGCACCATCCATAGTCTGTTACTCAAGGAGGAGAGAACCCCAAGTATCTACCATGTGCACCCCCACTGAATTTTTCAATAAATCATCTTCATTAGGATGAAAGCTGACTTTCTCCTCATCATACTAGTCATATCCTAAGATCTCCTTCTTCTCCATGAAATAATTGGCTATAATATCATCTTAGAATGGTCTATCTCAATAGTAAAGGATCTGAATGATGGTGAGATCACTATCATGTATTGCAGGACCTCCCCTATTAGGAGAGTTAACCCCATGAGGGCTATACATGGAAGAAATATGCTCTGGTGAATCACTACATGGAGTGGCACTCTGGAAGATCTATCATCATGGACAACTGCCACCCTCTCTTCAAATGCTACAACCATCTCTATTTTAATGATGGTGTGGTATGGATGACTATGATACTGGGTCACCATTCCTTCTTCACCTTTTGGTCGAACAATGAGAGCTCAACCTCACCACGATTTATGTAAATGGGACGATCTCTATAGAATCATCAATGGGGTCCCTTTGATGCGCCTTCATGGCCTTAATGAATAGTAGATGCTAAAATTTGGGTATGCTAAGGAAATCCTAATGTGTTTCTTTTGTTTTGGATTTTGTTTTGAAAATGGAGAATTCTCTTTAGCAAATATGGTATGCTAAAATGAAGTTCCAAAAATGTTTCTTTTACTTTTAGAGATTTTGATTTTGAAAAATAGGATCCTTAGCAAATTTGGGTATGCTTAGAAAATCTTAAAGTGTTTCTTTTATTTTGGATTTTTTTTTGAAATTGGAAATTTATCTTTAGCAAATATTGTATACTAAAATGAAGTTCCAAAAAGTGTGTTTCAAATTTTGTTTTGAAACATGAAAACTTCACTTTAGCAAATATGGTATGTCAAAATGAAGTGAGTATGCTAAATGAAATTCCAAAAATATGTTTCGAATTTTATTTTGGATTTTGTTTTGAAAATGGAGACTTCACTTTAGCAAGGGTGGTATGCTAGAATGAAGTTCCAAAAGTGTTTTGAAAATTTTTATTGTGTTTTATTGATTTTGAAAAGAGATATTTCCATTTAACAAATTTGGGTATGTAAGATGAAAATCAATTATGTTTCATTTTTCAAAGATGTATTTTTGTGTGTGATTATAGCTTTTGAAAGACAAAATTCCAACCTAATCATATATTGAATATGTAAAGTGGAATTTCAAAATAAAGGCATTTTATTGGGAAATGAAATCTTCATTCAATATATTTGGGTATATTGAATGGAGATGTCCATATGTGCTTTCTGAAAGTTTTTTTTATTTTTTTATTTTGATTGGAAATAAAACCTCCATTCAATAAATATGGGTATATTGAATGGAGAGGTTTCATATGTGCTTTTAGAGAATTTATTTTTAATTTTGATTGGAAATGAAACCTCCATTCAATAAATATGGGTATATTGAATGGGAGGTTTCATATGTGCCTTTTAAAAATTTATTTGTGATTTTGATTGCAAATAAAAACCCCCATTCAATAAATGTGGGTATATTAAATGGGGAGGTTTCACATGTACTTTTTAAAAGGTGAAAATTCCAACTTAACACATGTGGAATGTGCTGAGTGGAATTTCAAAGTTATGATTTTGCTTGAAGATTAACATCCATCCAAATACATTTGGATGTATTGAATGGAAAGGCCCATCCACAGATTTTGTGCTTTTTGAAAGTTTAGGATTGTTTGAATTTTATTTTATTTATTTTATTTTATTTATTTGAAAATGAAGTCTTCATCAAAATGAATTGAGTGAAGAAGTTCATTTGTGCTTTTAGAAGTTATGATTGTTGGTTTTATTTTTGAAATGTTTCTACATGTAACAATTATGAAAATTGTTAGATGTAGTGAAAATATTTTATTAAGTGTATTTTGAAAAGTGCTTTTGGAAATTGAGACTTTTCATAAAGGATTTATTTTTCTTTATTTTTAGAATGAACCTTTCCTTACCATAAAAATGGTAAGGAGGAAGTCTTTAATCATTTTCTTTTTTTATTAAATTTTTTTTCACCCATTGGAGAACCCAACGGGGTTTTAAGACCAACAGGTGAGGTCCAAAACCTAAAGATGTTGGCTAGCTTAACTTAAGGATGAAATAAGCTAAGTGTTGACAAAAAGAAAGATAGTTGTGGATTCATACAAAAGTACAAACCCACTATCGATACTTGGAGATAACGATCATTTACAAAGATGGAGAGAGGAACCATCCCCAACGGAGTCGCCAAAAAAATCTGTGTGAAAATTTTATATATATCGCTTCATCTATCCTTTATTTGAAAGAGGATAAATATATATATATATATATATATATATATATATATATATATATATATATAATATATATCACACCTTGTTGTGATGCCACAGATCCATAGATTTCTTATTAGATCGGCATGACATTGAGGAAAGGTGTACTATCTCGAGAGATAGAAGCCACCCTACAATGGACCTAATCACCTCAATAAGGACTCCTAAGGACTATGGGTCTAATGTACCGTAGATTCTTCCTTTATATGAAAAAGTAAAGTAGGTTTATTTTAAATCGTTAAGTTCTCTGCAAGCCCCCATAGTTGATTACATCCTAAGAAGGGATTTCTGGAAAACTCTCGATTAAGGTAAATGATCGTTGTCTCCAAAGATTTCAGAAAGGTAGGACTATCAATAAATTGGTTTGTTTTTAGAAAGTCAAGTGGGATTGATCAAGAGGAGGAGTTCTTATTGAAGCCAAATGAAATAAGTAGGGGATGCTTAAGATACTAGCCTAGTAAGCATCCCAAACTACCCTATGGTTTGGTTTACATTTTGAAATTGAATTAATTTGTTTGAGTTGAAATTTTATTAGAAATGTAGGGCTTATAATTCCATGTACAAGGTTATGGAAATGCCTAAGAGGAGATTTATTCAGTCTCAAGAAAAGGAAGTAGCAACCTGAACCTAAATCTAGGGAGCCAAGCAAGGGTCCTAAATCTAATGGCAAAAATGGGTATTTGGTTTACCTCCATAAGAGAGGATAAACCACCGATTGTTGGACTGCCCTGGGGCCAACTCCTCCTACGATTTTAAAATATGTAGGCAAGTTTAATGCTTTTACAAGATAGCTAAGCTATGGTTTTAGTTAGAAAAAGACTAAGTCCTTAAATATACTCCTTAAGAGACTAGATCATGTAGGGCATGCTTTAATGACTTAAATCTAATGCAAATTTTGTTATATTTTTAGTTTTTATTTTGGACAATCAATTTGACAAAGGCTTTAGGTTTTATATGCCTAATGCTTGAGAAATTAGATTATGGTCCAAAATCAATAAGATAAGGAGGTGTGTTTCCACCTGGCTCTCACAGGTCAAGCCAAGTTCTCTGGCAAAGGTCGAAGCCCATCCAATCAAGAGGGAAATAATATGCTTTTTTTATGCATGATGTTAGAAAAATAAGACAACATTCAGCTAAGGGGTTATTAATTCTTTTATCTTATTTTATAACCTAAGATTTTGGTGAGGTTATGAGTTATTTATTTTTAATTTGAGTTGTTTAATTAGATAGAAAATTTATTTTCCTAAGAGCCTAATTTTCATCCAGGCCATACATCAAAGCAACGAAGAAACTAGAAAAAGATGTCATCTTAATGCGTAAATTAAACAAACATCAATCAATTTATAAAACTAGCGCAAAAGAATAAAAGGCCATTTGTGGTTGGGCTCCACCACACAAACCCAAAAAATAAATTGGGTAGCCGAGCTCTACCCTTATACAACCTAGATTACAAATGAATTAATTATAAATAAGGAAGTAATTCATGTTATGAGGGTCTTCATTCTTCATTTCTTCTTTCTTCTTTATTCTTTCTTCTTTCTTCTTTTGGTTGGTTGGAATGTGGTTGCTCCAAAGGCTTCACATAGTACATAAGACATGATCTTATGACCAATGCTCATCCTAATGCCCCATAATAATCATTCCAAAATCCTAATTGCAAAAGTACATAAAAATAGGAAAAAGGAAATCTAACTAACACTTACAAAATAGAGATTAGCCAAATAAACCATACAATCCCAAGTACGTATATATATAAATTGGACTTAGCACCCCACACATGGGTAAGCAAGTCCACCTGGTCTATTTTGGATTATGCTTAGGGCTACAAGCACTTGCACAGTTAAAGCATTTATATTTTTATTACAATGCCCCTTAAGCACAATCCCATGTAGAAGACAATGGTTAGACTAAGATCACCCTATCATTCAGTCTACGTATATGCACCCTAACATACAGACTAAAATAAAAAATCACAAAAAAGTAAACATCAAACCATGCACCGCCCTAACCTAAAGCTAGAAATTGTGACTTAACCTAATGTGTGTGCTATTTAAAGTTTGTGTGGTATGCTTAGCTAGGCTTTAAGGTTGAAGTTTTCTAAGAATGAAAATGTTCAATTTAGAGGGTTTGTTTCATTTAAGTGATTTATCTACTTTGGTTGATTTATTTTGTATTTTGATTTGGTTTAAGTGAATCCTACAATTAATTACTAAGTTGTAAAGAGAGAAAAAGAGAAGTGAACTTCTCTTTCCTCCCTACCTTAAGTAATTTCTAAGGTAGATTCATATTTGATTTTTATTTAGTGAATATTTTATTATGTGCTTTAATTAATCCTAATTTTAGATTTTCCCTAGAGAAACCTATTCAAAAAGAAAGACATTTTAAGATTAAGTAAAGTGAAATACTATCACAAAATACACATCACTTCATTTCTTTGCCAACATTTGTAACATGCATATGAATGAATACTAAGCATATTTATACATGAAAATGGAAATGTTTAACACACTTTAATGATGAATTCTAAGAGAATTTATTTGAGAAATTTTAATGTTTTTATGATACATGATTTCGTTAAGTAGAAAAAGAGCGATTCTTTTATCTATTTTTCATATGCACACATATATGTATGAAAGGCATTAGTGAGTACGGCGCCATTGTTTGCACCAAGGGTGTAAGGAACAAGACCTACTTAGGGCTACTTAAAGCCTCATAACCCTGGGTTTTCCCGACTAAAATACCACTTTCCTTAAATACACATGTATGTACAAAAGAAATGAATGGAAAAAAGAAAGATGCAAAAGTTCATGTTTGCTTGTTTGATTTGTTTATGTAGTTTATATGTATAAGTGTAGATATCCTTCTTAAGTAATAATATATAAATGAATAGGAAAGAATTTAAGCAAGTGTTTTGTTCTTTTCAAATGAATTATACACTTTGCCAAATCTTATTCAAAACTATGCTAAAAGAAAAGAGAAGGAAAGCCACGCTATGCACATCTTTATATTTTTAATCACATGCAAGCTTATAAATAATCATAAGTAGCATACCTTTCAGTTTTGATAATTAATTTATAAGTTTTGAAAATAATTTTGGATTTAATAGTGATAATAGTCATTCATATTCTTACTTCAGCCAAAACATGCAATTTGACATAAAAAGATACATTTCATTTTTAATTTGATTTCTAAAAAGCATGAATGTATGAATTTCATATGACAAACACATTTATCATGTTAGGAAAGAAATAAAGTGATGAAAATAATGTAAGTTCCTCCACCCTAATTAATTCCTAAAGACAATCCTATGAATAAGATTATTTAAAGTAAATCAAATTTATTTTAAGGAGAGTTTGGATTTTGTTTGAGTTTGATTTCAATTTGAGAAATGTGAGATGAGTTTGCTAGTCCTAACCCATTCCCCCATGTGTGAGTTATTTAAGTTCAACTTTTAGGTGATTAGATTAATTTTTATGCTTTGGTTAGGTTAAGGTGTGAATTAAGTGTGTTAATTACCCCTTACCTACACCACTTTAAGATATTTAATCACATAATTATGAGCCAATGTATGATATAAAATCACACAAGAAATTTAAATCAGCAATGCACCTAGGAAATAAAGGGCCTAATGCAATTGGCTCACAATTAGTGATTAATTAAGTTAAAGGGTTTAATTTAAGTACTTTCATAACCCTTCCCACACATGTGAATTAGATTTTGATTTCCTTAAGCTACTTAGGTTATTGAACACCTAAGAGCCTACCTAAGATGAATTGATTAAGTTCTGGAATGTTTTGAAAATTTTATCAAGTTAATTAAGTAGGTGATTATTAGGTTAGCCCTTAATTAAGTTTAGATTAAGGAAAGAAAGGAGTTTAGGGAATGGCTAAGGGAAAATTCCCCAAATCCATTCCATAATCCTCTTCTTCACTTAAGCAAGACTTAATTAACTTAAAAAGGGGGTAAACCACTATTCACATGCTGAATTACTCATAATTACATAAAGAGGGTGATTAAGGATTCATTACATGATTTCCCTAATTAACTCATCAATAAATCCCAAAAAAATTAGAGGAGGCAGAGGTCATCCCATTAAATATACCAGAGAAATTTGAAATGAATTAATGAAATAATTAGGGAGTAATTAAGATTATTAAATTTTCATTAAAATCCTAATTGAGGAAAATACACTATTCAAAATCCATTGGAAACATTTTTAAATTATTCTCCTAAGAAATATCTTTACAGTGCATTTACCTTACATTTTTATGATTTTTTTAAAAATTAGTTATGTTATTTTGAAATTTCCATGATTATCCATTAATTAAATAGCCTAATTAAGTGATTAATCCCGTCGACACCAATGGAGGCTGACACGGCCTGTGCTTTCCACGTGGCGCAATAGGAATGGTCACGTAAGTTATCACATCAGAGTGCCACATTAGTGGCAGTGCTACATGCTTTCTCCTCACCCATCCAATCAAGGATCGGACGACTAAGATCAATCTTGTGGTTCCTAAGGGATTAAATCAAGGATCCTACTTGTCTTTGATCATGGCCGTCCATCCAAAATATGCGAATGGATGGCCCATGATCCGTCCCTAAGCTCACCTGTGGGAGATGGAAACCATCCATCTTCCATGGCATGATCTAAGCTCGATTGATTTCAGATTGCCCAAGCTCAACCCACACCATCATCATGCAAGGGAGAAGACATCCAACGGCTAGTTTTACATGAAGTGAAATTCCTTTCACAAAAGACCACACACTCCCTATTCTAGGCATAGTTTTGATCCATACCTCACCGGAGGCTATCACCGGTGCTCGAATTCATTGAGGTAGCTTTGTCTAGTGGAGACGAAGCTCTGTTGAAAGTTTTAAGCCTTAGGATTAAGTATATCTTCCTATAGACCAAGCTCACCTTCAAATTCTCATGACCTTGATCAAAGTCCCCTCTCCCTTGCCTTGAGAATTGGGATGAACCTTGGAGTGAGTTCGATTGAGTCCTCTAAAGAAGCTTACAAGAGGAATTAGCTTAATTTTATGTATTGGATGAGATGGAAGTTTGAGGGAGCTCCCCTATTTTTGATTTAAGAGAAACCAAAAATAAAGAATTGGAAATTGGTTGATGAATCTTGGGGAGACTTGCCAATGCTTACTTTGAGTTCCCTAAGCCCAATCGAGTCTGTGAGAGTTGAATTCAAGTGGAATTAGGGGGAGTATATCTCCCCATAGGAGAATCAGATGACTGCAAGCTCTTTTGCCATTTTGATCCAATTCACCCTATTCAGTGGGTTTGTTAGGTCGTTTAAACTTTCATGGCATTCAGTTTTGGGTGTGGAGTGGAGTGAAGCTCCCATGTGCTTGAAAAGAGTGGAGGAAGGATTCCCATGTGCCCATGTTAAGTGAGGTGGTCAATTTTGACCTTGGATTGGGTTTGGCTGACCCAAACCCAATGGGTCATGTGCAACATCCTCATTAGTGACCATTTGGTCCACTAAGAGGATGGCAAGTGTCCATGAAAAGGAATTGACCAAATTCTAAGTTATTTTGATTTTATGTTACCTTGTGGCCTAGGGGGGTCATTTGGCTTGGCTTTTAGTTTGAATATGTTTAGTATGATTGAAAAATGGGTTGGGCCAAGTTTTAATGAATTTGGAGTTGGTTTGATATGATTTGGCTCATGTTGACTCATTTAAGTCAAAATGGGTCAGCTTGGGTCAAGTTGATCAATTGGTCAAATTGGGTCAAACCAAGGGTTGGTTCAAGTTCATATGACCATTTGAAATATTTTGGCATCATTGGTTTGGTTCAATTTGATTTATACTTGTATTTGGTTCATTTAATTTCATTTAGGTCAAATGGGTCAAGTTGACCACCCATTTGACCTATTTAGGTTAGGTCATGGGTTGGTTTATGTTTGTTTGATCATTTGAAATGGATTGGTATCTTTGTTTCAATTAATTTGGTTTATATTTTATTTGGCTCAATTTGACCTTTTAGGTCAAGTTGGGTTGGTCAATTTGGCCATGAGGCTTTGGTCAAGTTCAACAAGTGATTTGGAATGAACTTAACCAATTGGTTTCAATCAATTTGGCTTAGATCAAGTTTTGACATATTTTAACTTTTTAGGTCAAGTTGGGACAACTTTGGTCAAGTGCCCAATTGGGCTAGGTTAGGCTCAAATGATGACTTGGTCAAGTTCAAACATGAATCCAAATATAAATACAAACTTCAATCATCAAACCAAAACTAAATTAATAAAAATCAAATCCAAATTCAATCAAAATTCTACCTTAGCCTGTCAAGTCAAAATCTTGAACTTAGCCAAATCAAATTCAAATCAAGCCAAACCCTTGATTTTTCTTCATGATTCAATCAATCCTTCAATCATGAATCCAAATATAAATACAAACTTCAATCATCAAACAAAACTAAATAAAAAAAACAAATCCAAATTCAATCCAAATTCAACCTAAGCCCTTCAAGTCAAATTCTTGAACTTAGCCAAATCAAATTCAAATCAAGTCAAACCCTTGATTTTTCTTCAGGATTCAATCAATCCTTCAATCATGAATCCAAATATAAACACAAACTTCAATCATCAAACAAAAATAAAATTCAAAAATCAAACCTAAGTCTAACTCATGTTCACCCCTTTGAACTTGAAATTTTCAAATGAATCAAACCCATTTGACTCCAAATCACTTGCAAATGGATTTATATTTTGATCACAAGTTCATATGTGAGTTCAGCCAAACTTGATTCAAGCCTTGGCCAAGTCAATTGACCCACTTAGGCTCACTTGACCCAAAGTGACTTAAAGAACCCATTTTGAGCCAAATTCTAATCCTACTCAAATAAGATTGAATTAAGATCGCCTAAGCCTCACATTGTGAGCAACAATCATCATAAGATGATCAATCACCCAAATTGGGTCAAACCAAGTCAAATAGGGTGGACCACGTCAACACATAGCCAAAATGAAATCTAAACTAGCAAAAATCCACCATAGGCCAAATTGATTGAAACGATTGATCAAAAGTCATTCATGATCAATGTTTGAACTTGACCAAGTCATCATTTGAGCCTAACCTAGCCTAATTGGCCACTTGACCCAAGTTGACCCAACTTCACCTAAAAAGTCAAAATGTGTCAAAACTTGATCTAAGCCAAATTGATTGAAACCAATGGGTCAAGTTCATTCCAAAATGATTGTTGAACTTGACCAAAGCCTCAATTGGCCAACTAGACCTAACCTGCCCAATTGACCATGAACCCAACTTGACTTAAGGATTGAGCTCAAATATAAACTAAATTAATTTGAAACAAAGATACCAATCCATTTCAAATGACTAACCAAACACAAACTAACCCATGACCTAACCCAAATAGGTCAAATGGGTCAAATTTGTCAACTTAACTCATTTAGCCTAAATGAAATAAAATGAACCAAATTCAAATATGAATCAAATTGAACCAAGCCAATGATGCCAACATATTTTAAATGGTCATATGAACTTGACCCAACCCTTGGTTTGACCCAATTTGAAATTGGTCAACTTAAGTTGACCCATTTTGACCTAAATGGGTCAACATGAGCCAAATCATATCAAATCAACTCCAAATTCATTGAAACTTGGTCCAACCCATTTTTCAATCATACTAAACACATTCAAATTGAAATCCAAGCCAAATGGCCATTTTACTCTAGGTTAAAGGGTAAATTTTGGCCAAATTCACTTGGAATTTGGTCAAATCCTCTCCATGACCACTTGGCACCCTCTTAGTGGATCACGTGGACACTAGTGAGTGTGGTGCACCTAACCCATTGGGTTTGGGTCAACCCAACCCAACCCAAGGTCAAAACTGGCTACCCCCATGAAAATAAGCACATGGGGATCATTCCTCCTCTCATTTTCCACATGTGCAACTTCTCCACTACCCTTCTCTGGCCAAACCAACCCAATTGCAAACTCGAAACGGCCTAACAACCCATTGCATGAAATCAATTGATCAAAAATGGCATCTCTAAGCTCGGCCATTTGATTGCTCTAGGGGGAGATATACTCCCCCTAATTTCATTTGAATTCAATACTCTCTATTGATTGAAGCCGGAGGAACCATTTTCTCCCAAGATTCCTAAGTGAGTTCAAAATTCCAATTTCTCAATTTTCTTAGACTGAAAATAGGGGAGCTCCCTCACTAATCCATCTAACTCAATACTCCAAACTAAACCAATTCACATTGCAAGCTTCATCAAGGAACTCAATCAAATTTGCCCAAGCCTTAACACAAGTTCTCCAAGCAAGGGAGGAGTGTTCTTGATCAAGATTGAGCCCACTTGAAGGTGAACTTAGCCTATAGGAAGATCCATCCAATTTAAATACCTTAAAACATTAACAAGGCTCCGTCTCCACTAGATGAAGCTACTTCAAGGGAATCGAGCACCGGTGATAGCCTCCGACAAGGTATGCCATTAAATCGAGCATAATTTCATCTCCTCTTGGTCCTTTGTGAAGTGAAGTCTCACCCCATGAAGATCTAGTCGTTGGATGTGTTTCCCTTTACTCTTAGATGATGTGGGTTGAATTTTTTTTCAATCCAAGCTCAATCGTGCTTAGATCTTCCCCTAAATGATGGACGGTGGCCATCTCCCACAAGGACAATCAGGGATGGATCATGGGACGTCCATCCACATGTTTTGGATGGATGGCCATGATCAAGACATGTAGATCATTATTTTAACCCATAAGAATCACGAGCTTGATCTCAGCCATCCGATCCTTGATCAGACAGATGGGGAGAAAGTGCGTAGTGTCATGATCGATTTATGATGTGATAACAAATTGGCCTCTCCCATCGCCACATGAAAGCATTCGTGTGTCACATAGAGTTAACCACTTAATTAGGCTATTTAATTAAGGAAAAATCATGGAAACTTTAAATGTTCATATCTAAGTGTAAACAAATAAAAAAAATATGAAATAAATTGCATATGAAAGATAATTGAATGTAGAATATTACAAAATTAATTTTGATAGATTTTAAATAGTGTTATTTTCTGAATTTTGGTTTTATTGGGAATATAATTAGGCTAATCACCATCTCATTATTCCATTATCTAATCTCAAACTTCTCATAGTTGATAGCCTCCTTAGAAGTCTTTCTATCCTTCCTACTAGTAGCATTTCTTTTATAACCCATCCATTATAATAAATAGGATATTAGAAGTGTAAGTCAAAGTCCTCCTAGTTAGATTGATCCATCCTAGTCTAAGGTTATGTTCTTTTAGTTCCATCAGTCCTAATAGACTTCTTTTTCCCCGTTGGTCGTAATGTCTTCTTAATCTAATCCATAGAGATCTAGCTGAGTTTGGTAAGAGGTTTGAGTTTTCTATGAAGTAATATCAAGTTAGTCTAAATGGATCACTTAGAGCTTAGATAATCTCCAAAAAAGAAAAGAATCCATAATAGCACTAATCATACAATAGTTTGAGTTGTGTTTAGTGGGATGACTTCTGCCTCCCCTAATTTTCTTAGGATTTATTAATGGATTAATAAGGGTAATTACTGGATTCATTCCTAATTACTCTCCTATTATAATTAAGCCTATTTAAGTGTGTAATTAGTGGTTTAATCCCTTGATTGAGTTAATTAAGTTTGTTTAAATCAATAAGAGGCTTAGGGAACAATTTTGGGATATTTTCCTTAAGCTATTCCTTAAATGTCCTCTTTCTTCCTTAATCTAAATTTAATTAGGGATTAATCCACTAATTTCCTACCTAATTAATTTAATAAAATTATAAAACCTTCCAGAACTTAACTAATTCATCTTGTGTAGGTGCTTAGGTTTTCAATAACCTAAGTACATTAAGAAAATCAAAATCCAACTCACATGTGTGGGAAGGGTCATGAAATTACTTAAATTAAACCCTTTAGCTTAATTAATCATTAATCATGAGCCAATTGCATTAGGCCCCTTTCTTTCTTAGGTGCATTGCTAATTTAAATTCCTTGTGTGATTTTATGTCATCCATTGGCTCATAATTATTTGGTTAAGTATGCTAAGGTGGTGTAAGTAAGGGGTAATTAACACATTTAATTCACACCTTAACCTAAACAAAGTATAAAAAATCACCTAATGACCCTAAGAACAAACTAAATTAACTCACATATGGGGGAAATGAGTTAGGACCAACAAACATTCTTTCACATTTCCTAAATCAAATATAAAACAAATTCAAAACAAAAATCAGATTAAACAAACTTTGATTCACTTTGAACTTTCTTATTTCAGAGGATTGTCTTTAGGAATTAATTAGGGTGAATTGAATTTACATTGCTTTTATCACTTTGTTTCTTTCCTAGCATGATAAATATGTATGTCATATGAAAATCATGCATCCATCCCTTTTAAAATTCAAATTAAAAATGGAATATTTTATTTATGTCAAATTGCATGGGTTGGCTAAAGTAAAAATATGAATGGCTATTATCACTATTAAATCTAAAATTATTTTGAAAACTTATAAATTAAATATCAAGACTGAAAGGTATGCTACTTATACTTTATTTATAAGTTTGCATGTGAATATAAAAATGTGTCTTATGTTTGCTTCCTTTTCCTCTTAACATGGATTTGAATAAGATTTGCAAAGTGTATAGTTCTTTTAAAAGAATATATAAAACTTGCTTACAATATACTCTTATCCTCTTCCATGTTATAACTTAAGAAGGATCTTTACATTTATACACATAAATTGCATAAACAAACCAAAAATTAAATAAACATAAACTTTGCATCTTTCTTTTTTCCATTTATCTCTTTTTTGTACATGCATATGTATTTAAGGAAAGTGGTATATTAGTCTGGACAACCCAGGGTTGTGAGGCTTTAAGTAGCCCTAAGTAGGTCTTGTACCTTACACCTGGTGGGATAATGTACTCACTTATGCCTTTCATACATACACAAGTGCATATGAATAAAGGATAAAAGAATAACCATTTTCTACTTAATAAAAATCATGCATCATAAAGAATTTAAAATTTATTAAGTAACATTTCTTAGCATTCATCATAAAGTGTGCTAAACATTTCTATTTATATGTATAGATATGCTTAGGATTCATTTATATGCATGTTATACATGTTGAGAAAGAAATGAAATGGTGTATGTTTTGTAATATTATTTCACTTTACTTAATATTAAAATGCCTTTCCTTTTTGAATAGGTTTGTTTAGAGTTAACCTAAACTTATGATTAAATAAACACATAATAAAACATTCACTAAACAAAATCAAATATGAATCTACTTTAGAAATTATTTAGGGTAGGGAAGAAAAGAGAAGCTTTATTCACTTTTCCCTCTCTTTATAACTTAGTAATTAATTATAGGATTCACCTAAACCAAATCAAAACTAAAAAATAAAATTAACCCTAAAGAAACTAAACAAATTAAATTGAACCATCCTCTAAGTTGAACATTTTCATACTTAGGAAATCTAAACCTTAAAGCCATAGCTAAGCATACCACACAAACCTTTTAAAGCACACATATTAGGCTAGGTCACCACTTCTAGCTTTAGGTTAGAAAGAAGAAAGAAGAAGAGAAGAAAAAAAAGAAATAAAGAAGAAATAAAGACCCCCATAATATGAATTCCTTGCTAAACAATAATTAATTCATTTGTGTCAGGGTTGTATTGAGCTCGGTATCAATTTATTTTGGGTTTGTGTGGTGGAGCGACCACAATGCCTTTTTTATTCTTTTGCTTGGCATTATAAAATATTTGATGTTTTATTTAGCTTGTGCATTAGAAATGGCATGTTTTGCTAGTTTCTTCCTTGCTTGATGTATGGCTTGGATGACAATTAGGCTCTTAGAAAAAAAAATAAATCTTCTACCAAATTAAATAACTTAAAATTAAAAATAAACAACTCATAACCTTACCTAAAGCTTAGGCTAAAATCAAGATAAAAAAAAAAATTAGTAACCCCCATGATGTGTACTTTCTTCTCTAACATCATGCATAAAATATATTTCACTCTTGATTAGAGGACTTCCACCTTAAGAGAACTTGGCTTGACCTTGAGAGCCATGGTGGAAACACACCTCCTTATCTTTGATTTTTCCCATAATCTAATTTCTCATGCATTAGGCATATAAATCCTAAAGCCTGTGTCAAATTGATTATCCAAAATAAAAATAAAATCTAACAAATTTTGCATTAGATTTAAGTCATTAAAGCATGCCCTACATGATCTAGTTTCTTATGGAGTGTACTTAAGGACTTAGTCTCTTTCTAAACAAATAACAACCTCACTATCTTGCATAAACATATGACTTGCCTACATATTTTAAAATGCATTGGGAGGGAGTTGGCCACCTAGAGGTTGTAAGTCCATCTCAGTGGTTTATCTCTTGTGGAGGTAAACTAAATACTCATTTTGCCTTACATTTAGGTCATGCTTTTGGCCTGGTCCTATTTAAGTTAGAGGTTGCTTCTCCCTTTGTGAGGTATAAGCATAAATCTTCACTTCTTAGGTATTTCCATGATCTTGTGTCATGGAATCACAAACCCTAACATTCTAATAAAAATTCAACTCAAACACATTAATTTAATTTCAAAAATGTAAAGCCCAATCATAGGGTAGTTTGGGGTGCTTACTAGGCTTCCTAGTATCTTAAGCATCCCCTACTTGTTTTCATTTGGCTTCGATAAGAACTCCCTCTTCTTGGTCAATCTCACTCGGCTTTCCAAAAAATAAACCAATTGCTTAATAGTCCTACCTTTTTGAAATCTTTAGAGATAATGATCATTTATCTTAATTAAGAGTATTCCTAAGAAATCATGTTCCTTAGGATATAATTAACTATGGGGGCTTGCTCCTGGAGGAAACTTAACGAACCTGATTTAAAATAAACACTATTTTTCCTTTCCATGTAAAGTAGGGAAAGAATCTCTGGTATATTTTGAAGACCCATAGTCCTTAGGAGTCCTTATTGAGGTGATTAGGTCCATTGTGGGGTGGTGACTTCTATCTTTTGAGATAATACACCTCTCCTCAATGTCATACCCGACCACCCTAATAAGAATATCTGTGGATCTATGTGGTGTCCTGGCAAGAATATTTTATATATTTCTATTTTCATTTGTCCCTTTTTTTTGAAAGAGAAGGGGCTAGATGAAGGAAGAGATATGTATAAAAATATTTTCACCACAATATACAAATGACTACAAGAATGGAAAATCATGCAAAAGTTGTTTCTTTCTTAATTGAATTTATTTATACATATGAGTTAAAGTTCTATCCAAATTCTAATATATAAATGTGTAAGGATGAATTTAAATAAGTGTTGTGTCTTTTTAAATATACTATATACTTATGAATGTTCAAACTTATGCAAATCTATATGTGAATTAGAGAAAGAGAACTCCACAACATATGTCTAAACTAGAACACATGCAAGCTTACATATACTTATGACTAATATCACTCCAAATATTGTAATTTATTTATAAACTTTTGAAAATAATTTTTGATTTAATAGTGATAATAAATAAATTAAGTTCAACACATGCAAACTCAACATAATGAAAATTTCATTTGAGTTTAAACATTTTGAAAGCATGAATGCATGGAACCCATGACACACATTATTTAACATGATTGGAAAGGAATAATAAGACATAGAACACATATTTTATTCAATCAAAATAATTTCTAAGGATAGTTTTGGATGTTTGATTTGATTTAAAGAATAGAGGAGATTCAATCATTTGCTGCTCCTAATTCATTCCCATGTTTGTTGATTAATTTGGTTTAATGAAAAGATAATTAGGTTGGTTTTATGGATTAATTAAGTTGTGATATGAATTAAATCAATTAATTAACCCATACCTATGTTACCTTAAAGTTATTAACCAATTAATTATGATCCAACATAATTTGCACATGAATTTGAATTTAAATCGACAATGACCCTAAGAAATAAAAGGCCTAATGCAATTGGCTCACAATTACTGGTTAATTAGATTAAAGAACTTGATTAAGTACTCTTATGGCTTCCCCATGCATCTTGGTTAGCCATAATTTCCTTAAATAGTTTTAAGTTATTAAACACCTAAGGACCTACCCAAGAAATTTAATTAGATGAGTTCTGAAATGATTATGATTTTAATTGGATTTATTAAGACATTTTAATTAATGAATTAAACCATTAATCTCAAATTAATTAATTTCCATTCAAATGAAATGAACTTAGAGTAAAAGATTAGGAAAGAGGTCACAATCTTATTCTGTTTGCTCAATCACTATTATCCAATAATTAGCAAGCTTAATTAATGGTTTTCTTACTATTTAGCATACTAATTAATCACCTAATTAATTAAGAAAGTAATTAAGGCTAAGACAATCAATTCCCCTAATTAACCAAGCAATAAATCCCAAGAAACTTATGAGAGGCAAGGGTTATCCCATTAATCAACCTCAAAAAGTTTGAATTTAATTAATTGAGTAATTAGGGAGTAATTAAGCTAATTAAGTTTTTAATTAAACTCAAATTAAGCCTTAATTATTATTTATAATCAAAGCGTAATATTTTTATTAAATCCTCCTCTAAAATACCTTCAAAATAAATATTTATTTGCATTTTAATGAGTTTTTTTATAATTCTTTATGATTTTTTAAAGTTTCAATTGATTTAAATGATTTTTCATGATTTTTATAAAGTCCATTAATTTATTTTTACTATTTTAACTTTAGAATGCAATATCTTTCAACCTATGAGTCCTTTTGACTTGAAATTTTTAGGTTAGTGAATTTTAAATTCTCTTTCAATCCCTAAAAATTTCAAATCAATCTGATGTGCATTTTTGGTTTAATTATTGAAATTTAATTTTCACTAAAACTCAAATTAAGCTCAAACTATTTAATAAAATTTAGGAATTTTAGGTTTGTTGGATTCTTCTCAAAAAGATGAATCCAACGAGCCCTTATTTATAATTTTTAGTTAAGTATTCTATTTTCTATGAATTTTTAAAATTTTAGGTGATTTAAATAATTTTTAAAATAAAAAATAGGCAATATTCCCACTAAAACCATTGACGCAAATAAGCGATGTGGCCGTGGTTACCCTGCATGAAATTAGAGTGCAATTTTGTGGCGTGCAATACCACATTAATGCGTGATGTTTCTTTGGTACGGTGTCACATTAACAAATGAGTGGGAACATGCACGGGGGAAGGATCGTGATGGATCGACGGTCATCAATCGAGTGATCCATGATCGGCCGTCGACAAAATGCGATGATTGTAGTCTCCACGAATGGGAGATCATAGGTGAATGATGTGGCAAACGGAAGGATAGAAACACTATTCCAGTGGTGTTTTTCATGATTTTTAGTAAAATTTTGTCCAAATAAGTTTGATTTTGCATCGATTTTCACTGGAAAATCTTTTGATTCATATATGGATTATGTAAAATAAAAAATGCAAGATTTATCTAAGGGGAATTCTTAATATCATGCAAATACCATCACAAATAATAGATCCTACGGCCGGCTAAAGTTTGGTGAAATTACCTCGCCAGGGTTGATTTCTGGTGGCTGTAAAGATCCGAGCGAGCTCCTAGGTGTGAGAAGGAGCTTTGGAATACATTTGAACATTTGCCTTACTTTGGAACACCATCTTCACCAATGGTCACTACCTTCTCATCGAAAAAGCTTTAGTTTGATTTTTTATGGCTCAAATTGAGTTGGGGAAGGTTGCGTCTTGTTTGGGGAAGCTCTTGGAATGTGTGTTTGCTCAGAAATTATTATAATGAGGCCTCTTTCTCTCCTTTTAATGGGATGGCCTAAATTTTTCATTAAGGGTGATGGGGAGGTGGTTGTGATGGTGATGGCTTGATTTAGGACTCTGGATTTAGCTCCAAAGTCTTCTTTTTTAACAGTAGGATCAGCTCCATTGAATGCAATGGATGGAGAGGAGTGGACTTTGCTCTCTTTAGGTAAGATCACATGTGGGATGTAATTTCCAAGAGAGATTAGCTTAGGTTTGGCCCCAATTAGGTTTGGGCTGATTTTAGACTGATTCTAAGTGGGTTTGGGTTGGGCTTGATCAACTCCCAATGGGACATGGCTTGGTTTCAAGGGATTTGATTCAATTTGGATCACATGGGTCACAGTGGGTCATGTTGGGTTAGGTTGACCAATTAGTAAAATTGGGTCAAACCAAGGCTTAGGTTAAGTTCAAATGATGATTTTAAGTATTTTGGTATGATCAATTTGATTTAATTTGGTTTAGGACTGATTTTGGCTCATCTGGAATCAAATGGGCCAAGTTGATCTATTTTCCCAAAATTGGTCAAATTGGCTTCAGTTATGGGTTGATTCATGTTCAATTGGCTAATTGAAGATGAATGTATTCTTTGTTTTGAATCAATTTGGATTCAACTTGGATTTAATTTGAATTTAGGACAAATTGACCTTTTAGGTCAATTTGGGCTAACTAGCTCAATCGGGCCCAATTGATCAAATTGGGTTTAGTTATGGCCTTGGTCAAGTTCAATAATCAATTTAAAATGAACTCGAGCCATTGGTTGTAATCAATTTAGGTTAGATCATGATTTGACCTAATTTGGTCCTTTAGACCAATTTAGGTGAACTTAGGTCAAATGACTAATTGGGCTTAGTTTGGCTCAATTGGTGGTCAAGTCATGTTTAAATATTGATTTTGAGTTAATTTGAATCATTGGTTTCAATTAATTTGATGTAGGATGGATTTTGGTTAGTTTTGGTTCATTTGGGCAAAAGGGTTGACATAATCATCCTTGATTGACAGACCAATTGATTGCAATTGATCATCCCTGATCAACAATCATGGTGGAAGGGTTTGGTGAGCTTGGTTCAATCCAATTTGGGTTATATTGGAAGTTGGCTAAAATGGGTCCTTTAGGTCACTTTTGGTCAAGTGGACTTAAGTTAGTCAATTGGTTTGGTTTTGGCTTAATTTAGGTTTAGTTGGACTTATATGTGAGCCTAAGATTGAAATATAAATCCAACTATAATCAATTTAGAGTCCAATAGTTTTGGCTCAATTGAAAGTTTCAAGTCAAAAGGGCTATGTTGGGCTTGACTTGGGTTTACTTGAATTTGATTTGATGATTGAAGGTTTCATTTATATTTGGATAGATGATTGAAGGAATGATTGATTCAAGAGAAATTTCATTAATTTTGACATGATTTGGATTGAATTTGGCCAAGCCCAAAGAATTAGCTTAAAAGGCTTAGATTGGGTTTTGATTTGATTTTGAAATTAGTTTTGGTCACTTGAATTTAGATTTCATTTATATTTATGAATAGAAATGAGGTAATAATTAATTTATAAGAAAATCGATTGAGTTTGGATTAGTTTGAAGGCTAATTTGGTTATGCACATGAAGCTAGGTCCATCTAGCTTAAAAGGGGTTTTGGTTTGGTTTGATTTAGTTTTATTTCACTTTGATCATTTGGATATAGATTTTATTTATATTTATGAATATAAATGAAAGAATAATTGATTTATAAAGAAATCAATTGAATTTGATTTGATTTAAAAGGGGTTTGGCTAAGCTTATGAAGGTGGTTCATATGGCTTAGGAAGGGTGGATTTGAATTTGATTTTGAGTTTCAATCAATTGGAGTCAAATTTGGAATTAGATTTGGAATTTGAATTTGAATTTGAGGTTTGAGAATTGAATCTGGGTTTAGTTTGAGAAGGTACATATGGATTGGGTTTTGTAGGATGATTTCCTTAAGTCTGAGCATAATCCCATGATTAACCATTCTAAGTCTCTAAGCTTAGGTTAAGTGTTCACCTAATCACTAGAAGTGTCTTATGACTAAAGTTCTTAATACAGAAAATCTAAGAGAGGAGGTTGAGCTCACTCCAAAAGTGAGGTCAACAATGGGATTAGGATTAGCAAACTTCTTCTCAAATTTCCTAAATCAAATTAAACATCAAATTAAAAATGACATTAAAAAGCTTTGATTTTCTTTAAATAATTTTATTTGATATGATTGTCCTTAGGAATTAATTTGATTACCTAACTTTCCTGGTTTAATAATGGCATGCACTCCATTTGATTTCATTCTTATGTATTTCAATATTAGAATTTGGATTAAACTTTCATATGCATAAATATTTCAATCAAATAAAAATACAACCTTTGCATGGTTTTCCTTTTTTTATTTATGTATACATCCATATGTATTTGAGAAAAGCAAATATTTAGCCTGGACATCCTGGGAATACAAGGCTTTAAGTAGCCCCAAGGAGGTCATTTGATTAGCTCACTTCTCTGGTTAACAATGACATGTACTAGCTTATGTCTCTTATACATGTGTGTGTGTATTTCATTATGAAATCAGAACCCCTTTTCTTTTATCAAAGATACATGCATCCATAATTGGCTAGGTGATTGAATTAATTAATCATGTGATTTGGAGCCCTCTTTCTTGTGTTCATGTATGCAAATTTACATATGTTTTGAATGCAAATGGTATATAGTCTGGACTTCCTGGGAATATGAGGCTTTAGGTAGCCCTAAGGAGGTCATTTGATTTCCTCACTTCCCTAGTTAATAATGACACGTACCTATTTAATTTCATCTATATGTATTTTTGTATAAGAATTTAGAAAGAGCTTTAAATTAATATGATAAAATAATTCAATCAAATAGGAAAGTATAAACTTCAAATATAAGTGTGCTAAAATATATTGCATGTGTAGGTATACTTAGGACTTAATTATATGCATGTCACATGTGATGGAAAGGAAAGATTTCACATATGTCAAGTGATATTAATTCAATCAAATTAATCTTAAGTTGCAATTCATATTGAAAAGAATTATTTATAGTAAACCTAAACTTAGGATTAATTTAAAATTATAATAATTCATTCACAAAAGAGACTAAATTAAATTAACATGCTTTAGAATGACTTAAAGTAGGGATGAAAGAGAGTAATCCTCTCTTTTTCTTCTCTTTACAACACTTAGTTGCTAAGTGTAATCAAATAAAACAAAATAAAATAATACTTAGTAAAATTACCAAATCAATTAAACCACTTAAAGCGAAATAAACTTCTTATGATTAAATAGTCCTTTCATATTTAGAAAATCATAACCTTAATGCCTAGTTAGGACATACCACACAAGCCTTAACACACATATTATTACTAAGTCACCACTTCTAGCTTTATGTTAGGATGGTGAATGGTATGATGTATATTTGATTTTATGATGTATTATTTTAGACTAGATGTTAGGGTGTATATTTTATAGATTGGATGTTAGGCCAATATTAGCCTAAATCATGCTTTCTGTAGGGGATTATGCTTAAGGTGTGCTTAAAATAAATAGAAATGCTCACTTTTGCAAGTTGCTTAAGCCTCTAAGCATAATCCAAGTTAGGATAGGTGGGCTTGGTTACCCATGTGTAGGGTGCTAAGCCAAAATTATAAATGTAACTACTTGGGTTGTATGCATGTTTAGCTAACACTTATTGTGCAGGTGTAGTTAGATTTATTTTTCCTATTTTTAATATAACTTTTCATTAGGAGTTAGGAATAGTGCTATGGGGGATAAGAATGAGCATTGCTAAAAGCATTAATCTTGGGGTGCCTTGTGATGCCTTGAAGCCTACCAAATTAAATGGAGAAATGAAGACATGAAGACATGAAGAATGAAGAAAAGAAGACCCCCATAGTATTTATTCATTTGTAAATTGTAATTATTCTTCCATATTCTAGGTTGTATAGGGGTAGAGCTTGGCTATTCATTTTTTATTTTTCAGGTTGTATGGTCGTACCCGATCACACCAGCCTATTATTCTTTTTATGTAGCTATAAAATGTTTGATGTTATGTTTAGCTTGTGAATTAGAAATTACATACATCTTCATAGTTTCTTTATGATTGGTGTTTGTTGTATGTCCTGGATGTGATTAGGCTCTTAGAAAAAATAAATATTTTACCCAACTACAACTCATAACTAAAGTTTTAAATAACTCATAACCTCACAATAAAAGCCTAGGATGTAAATCAAGATAATTAAAATATTTAGCAACCCATTAGCTATATGGTTGCATGTCTAACAACATGCATATATATTCTATCACTCTTGTAAAATGAAGGCCTTCGTCCTTTCACACATGGGAATTGCTTGACCTATGAGAGCAACTCTTACAAACAGAGCTTCAACCTTCTCTCTTTTGATTTGGCCAATAATCCATTTCATCATGCATTTAGGCATATAAAAATCCTGAAGTATTTGTCAAAAATGAAGAGTCAATAAGTCAAATAAATTTTGAAAAGATTTGCATTTGTAGATTATGTCATTACTCATACCACTCATGCTCTAGTCTCTTAGGCAGTGGGTTTAAGATTTTAATTTTTTTTAAATAAATAATAGCTTAACTATCTTGCAAATCATATGACTGGATTACATGGATTTAAAGCATAGGAGGACTTAGCTGGCTGCCACTGCAGACGGTTATAAGTCCAGCAGTCAGGTGATTTATCCTCTCTTGTGGAGGTAAACTTTATACCCATATTTGCTTAAATTTAGGTCATACTTTAGCTCATGCTAAAGCTCCTTAGATTTAGGATCAGAGGTTATTGTTTCCTTTAAGCTACAAGATTAATCCTCTTATGCATTTTCACAACCTTGTGTTGGTAGATTATAAGCCCTAGCAATCTAATAAAATTCAACTCAAAACATATAAATCTCTTCAACTTCAAAATTATAAAGCCCAATTATAGGATGGATTGGAATGTTCACTAGGTTTCCTAGTATCATGAGCATTCCTTACTCATTCCCTATGAAATCTAAAAATAAGTCTTCTCCTTGAACTTTTCTAATTGATTTTTTGAACATAACCAATCCTTTGATAGTCTTAACCTTGAAATCTTTGGAGACAATAATTACCTACTTTAATCGAGAGTATTCCTATGGAATTCACCTTCCTTAGGATGTAGTTAACTCTGGGGGCTTTCCTCAATAGAGAATTTTAGAACCTGGTTTAATATAAACCCTTCTTTATTCATCCATGTAAAGTAGGATAAAAATCTTTAGTACATTAGAAGACCCATCATGCCTTAAGAGTCCTTATTAGGTTATTAAGTCCATCGAAGGGTGATATCCCAATCTTTCGAGATAGTATATCATACCTCAATGTCGCACCCAATCACTTTAATAAGTACCCCCTCAGATCTGCATGGTGTCCCCCACATCTAAAAATAAACACACAAATTTCTCTATCGACTACACTGGGGATGGTTCCTCTCTCAATCTCTAGTAGATAATGTAGATAATTGTTATCTCCAAGCATCGATAGGGACTTATATTTTATATAAAGTCTGAGACTATCTTTTTTGTTGGAACTTAGCTTATTTTATCCTTAAGTAAAGCTAGCCAACATCCTTTAGGTTTTAGGACCTCACTCTATGAAGGTATTAAAACCCCTATTGGGTCCCCCAATAGGTAAAAGATAAAATTAACTAATGAAAGGAGATGACTAAAAATTTAGAACCTCTTTACCACTAGCTTGGTGAGGCAAGGTTCATCTTATACCTAAGAAAATAAACCCTTTTACAAAATGACACTTTTTAAATAGCACTTTTTCAAAATTCACATGATAAAAGATTTGCACAAAATTCATAAGTTTTCAAAAGGCATAAAAATGACCAAACCTCATTTAACAACCTGCAATTATTACATGGAGGTTCTTTTCAAAATCTAAATCAAAAATTTTAAATTCCCTTTTTTCAAAAAGGACATTTTCCAAAATAATAAATTTCATTCAATATACCCAAGTTTGTTGAATGAAGGGTCTATTTTTAAATGAAATCATGACATAAAATTGAAACTCAAATTAGCATATTCCATATGTGCTAAAGTTGGAGTTCCCTCTTTTCAAAGGTAAAAATTACACACAAAATCAAGACATATTTGAACTCCATTTGACATACCCAAAATTTTCAAATGAGAGTTCCCTTTCTTTTTTTTAGAAAATCAAAACAAATTAAATTTTATTTAATATACCCACATCTATTAAGTAGAATTCCTCTTTTCCAAAGTCTTGAAAATGAAAACACATTTTGGACTCCATTTTACATACCCAAATTTGTCAAATGAGAGTTATATTTTCAGAAATTAAAAATAAATAAATTGAACTCTATTCAACATACCTAAATTTGTTAAATAGATTTCCCTCTTTCAAAATCATAACACATTTGAACTCTATTTGACATACCATATTTGTCAAATAAGAGTTACCATCTTTCTCAAAAGAGGAATCAAATCAACACATATCAAACACATTTGGCCTCTACTTAACATTCCTAAATTTGTTTGAGTAAAAGCCCCATTTTCAAATCAAATCAACATATATCACACACATAACAATCAATCATCATGAGCAAAGATGTTTTCACAAAATTTTCAAACCCATAATCAAATCCTTTTAGCATGCCTAAATTTGCTAAGAAAAGGTTTTCCAAATTAAAATGTCAAACAAAGCATACAACATATACCTCTCCAAATTCTCTCCAAATATTTGAACCCCACTCAACATACTTACATTTGTTGAGTATCGGTTCCAAAACAAAATCTTCTGGCAAATTCACTCCTCGAATATCAAAAATCTCTCCAAAATTTAATGAACCCCACTTAGCATACCTAAATTTGTTAAGTGTGGGTTCAAATTCCAAATCCAATCTAGAAGTCAATGATTTAAGACAAATATCAAAGCCAAGGTGTGACTTAGTATGTTTCAATAAATGCAGTGATTTCAACACAGTCAGTCTTCTCAGTCTTTAGTTAGTGCAGTTACAATGGCTTTCGACAAGTTCATCTTTTCTTTCTCGTCGAGTGTGGATCTATCCTTGGATCAGGCCATACACGACTCGACCACCACTCATCTACTTTAGTTTGGTCATTCCTTCGAGGCCATCTCAGTTACTTGTAAGGGGACAGTCCTCACGACTGTTAGCAGGGAGGAGGTGGCGAGATAGAAGCCACTTCTCTACTTCGATATCCCGTCTGACCCTGAGTTCACCTCACTAAAGAGAAAGGTTATCATGGTTCCCATGCTTTGATCAGTGTCAATGCTAGTACCAACTATTTCAGCACAGGTTCAGTCAGTTTCCCCTATCATAGTTCCAGTGAGGGCTACTTCCTCTTCTTTGGTCACCCCAAAGGGGAAGGCTATCTTGGGTTCTAAGATAGTCTCCCCTACCTTTGAGGTAGGTTCTAGCTCTTGCTCTGCTTTGCTCACCCACACTTAGCACCGTAACAAAAATAGGAAGAACAAGCAGCACCATGAGTGAGCAGCCTGAGAGATTGATGCTACCTCCCACGTCACTAAGGAGGGTTCTCCCTATGAGACCTCTCCACTCTTGAGTGGTAGTAGGTTTCACCCCCTCTTAGCCTCTGATGTAAAGGACTACAGGAGGATCATTGCATCGCCTCCACCACTAGCACACTTTGAGGTACCAGCTAGGGAGCGTAGGAGGCCCTATGCCTGTCTTAGGATAGTTCTTCGCTAGGTTGGCAGAGCCTACAGACGCTCAGAATTTGGAGCACTATTTGATTTGAGGTCCGTGATTCCCAAGAGTGTTAGTTATCATATCCATAGAGAGAGAGAGAGAGAGAGAGAGAGTCAGCGATGCCAGTATCGGTGCGTAGAGAGAGGCGAGAAGGTCGACATTGTGACCTCCGCGATGGGCATCCCGATCATTGTCGGTGATCATTCAACATTGTTCTCATGGGCATAGTTTGATGCTAGAGGAGATCTCCAGCTGAGAGGCAAGCAATGTCTTTGCGATCACATCGCTCCACTCACCGCCCACCATTACCCATTCATCCACCCCCGCCAAGCTTCAGAAGTCCCCATCTAAGGACAGAGCATCCCCACTAGTGATCTGGCTATAGCCTAAGGATCTTGCTCTATTCATTCCACCTGTTGAGGTGAGATCGAGCTCCCCTGCTCGACCCTTTACCTTTATCATGGCTAGGAAAGAGTGGTGACCCAAAAGTGTCATCGTCACACCACTTCCATCACAGGCTGAGGGAGAGAGCTGAGGGGACACATACATAGTCCCCATGATAGTTGATTCTCCCATTGAGAGAGTCATCGTAGAGTATCGATGCATGAGTCGATGAGCATAGTCTTACGATTCATAGGTGTTTGTGCCATCCGAGTAGAGTAGGAGATCAGTTACTAGATGACATCCTAGAAAACTACTTTGTCGAGAAGGAACAACTTCTCAGGAGTGATCATTCATATCATGAGGAAGATAGAATCTGCTTTGATCCTGATGAAGATGACATGTTGGATGACACAGTTGAGGTCCAATGGTCGACACAGGGTCTTCTGATCAACATAGCTAGGAAGGTGCCGTGCTCGAGGAAGTTGACACTTCTTACTCAACTTAGCACCTCCTCCACTAGCTCAAGTAGAAGGATGATAATATTGATAGGATGGAGAAGAAAGTAAAGGAGTTGATGACAGTCATAGCATTATAGAACTCAGCCCCAGTCTTGCAGCCTTCTCTGATGGTAGCCAATCTGCCATAGTTAGTAAATACTTTAGACCATCCTAAGTGCACTCTCACAGATGATGATGCTGATAGCTTGCATAGGAACGCCATAGATGGCACCTCCATGCATGAAAAGGACATTAAGTATATGGTGGAATAGCAGGTGAGGGAAGCGATGATGCAATTCAAGGGGAGCTCATCTATTTCAAAGGGTTTGACCATACATGGAAGAATTCGATGTAGTTCAATACCCCAAGAGTTTTGTGCCACCTTCCTTCAAGATCTTTGATGGTAGTGGGAACCCAGCATAGTGCACACTTTAGAGCTGATTGTTTCAATACAGGTGGCAGTGACATAGTCATGTTCAGAATTTTCGTCAGCAGCTTAGTAGGGGTTGCAATTGATTGGTACGTCAAACTGCCTAATAGTTTGGTGAAGACTTTTGCTAAGTTGGAGCACCTCTTCATCAAAAGGTTTACTGTAGCTCAGCAGAGAATGAATGTAGGTGACCTCATTATAGCAAAGAAAAATCCCAATAAGTCCTTTGTTGAATATATTCTCAGGTGGTACAACCTGAGCATGAAATGTGAGCCACAACTATCTGAATAGCATGCCATTAAGATTCTTCTCAAGAATATTCATGGCTCGGTTGTCTTCATGCTTAAAGGCTTCACCATAAAAATATTTGAGAAATTAATCAACAAGGCGGCTAGCCTATAAGAGAAAGCCAAACAGTTTCCCTTTCCCAACCAATCATCTCACCGCCAAGGTGTTGAAAGAAGAGGGGACTTATTTAGTGGATAGAGGGACTAGCCAGTCGGTATGAGAGACCAGGCAGACCTTGTACCTCTTTTACCACCACCTCAGCCATTACATCGGCCACCTCAGCCACCATAATGGCCATTTCTATCACCACTGCACCCTACCCAACAGCGATAATCATATCCACTGCCAAGCTGTTACAACCCACATACTCTTATCGATAGATTGAATAAACCATATTCATTCAAGAGGAAGGTAGTTAGAAAAATCTTTAAGAATCTCTTAAAGAAACCTGACTTTCAGTTAACAAAGCCTAAGAGGCCGTAAGAAGTGGGCAAGAGCAATGATCCTAGCTATTGCCCCTACCATCGCATGTTTGGCCATGTTATGGAGGATTGTCTTAATTTTAAAGACTGGCTAGAGTGTAGCTATAAGTCGGAAGCCATAGTTATCCTTAAAGAATACCTCTTGGAAGAACCATCTAGTTCTGCTAGGGTAATCCTTGGTGATACTTGCGATCCTCTTGAGATTGAGGAAGGTTGGGATTTATCCTAAACCTCCAAAAAGATTATTTCTAAGATCAAGAAGCTTTCCCTGTAGGTGCCTGAAGAAGCTTAAACCTCTAAAACCAAGGAAGGTTTGATAGTTGCAAAAGACAACATAGGGAAGGTGACAACCCAATAGTAGTAGCAGCTCACCACACTTGCCCGGGATAATCCAGTAGTGCAACCACCATCCGAGTTTAGCACTCCATCCACCATTACAGTTACCTCTTCCTTTGGTAGCTCCTCTTCTAGAGGCGTTGTATCGTGGACAAGGGCATTAAATCCCCTTACTTACTTTGGATTTCTACCATGAACCTCACCAAAGAAATCAATGAAGAAAGTAGATTTTACTTACATCTTGTCCACTTCTATACTCTTATTTTGTTGAAAACCCTCCAAGTCTAGAAAATAATAGCTAGTAATTATCCCCTCTTCTTAAAATTGACTTTCTTTTATGAATCAATCGGTTCACCTTTGAGATTTACTTGGAGCCAAACTCAGGATCCCAAGGAGAAGCCATATACTGATGAGAAGGTAGAACTTTCCACATATTCATCATTCTATGAAGTCACTTGTCAACTCGCGTAGTGGCAAAGTTATACCTCCTAGGGTAGCACCTTAGGATAAGAGTAAACAAGTCAACAGTTTTAGTGAGTAGATAATCTCTCCAGAGGATGCTCCACATATGGATATGCTTGTGGAGGACCAAGTTAGAGTTGATTACAATGTCCTAGCTCATATTAGAAAGTCGTCAGCTAAGTTAAGCATATATTATGATGTGGTATTTATTTTTTAGATGTGGGACACCATGCAGATCTTAGAGGGTACCTATTAAATTGATCAAGTATGACATTAAAAAATGTTACGCAATCTTGAAAGATAGAAATAATTACTCTATAATGGACCTAATCACCTAATAAGGACTCCTAAGGCATAATGGGTCTTCGAATATACCAGAGATTTTTTCCTACTTTACATGAAAAAGTAAAGCAGAGTTTATTTTAAGCCAGTTCCATTAAGTTCCCAATGGAGGCAAGCCCCCATAGTTAATTACATTTTAAAGAATGAGAATCCCTTAAGAATACTCTTGATTAAAGTAGAAATTAAAGTCTCTAAAGATTTCAAGGCTAAACTATCAAAGGATTATTTGTATTGGAAAATCAAGTGGGAAAACTCAAGGAGAAGACATTGTAGAAGCCAAAGGAAATAAGTAGGAAATATACATTATACTAGGAAACTAATGAGCATTTTAATATATCTTATGGTTGGATTTTACATGTTTGAATTTGAAGAGATCAATTTAATTAAAGTTGACATTTTATTAGAGAGAGCTAGGGCTTATAATCCACCAACACAAGGTTTTGAAAATCCCTAAGAGGTGAGGATTTATGCTTGTAGACCAAGGAAACAACTACCTTCGATCCTAAATCTAAGCCACTTTATTAAGAACCAAAGCTTGACCTAAATCTAAGCGAAAATGGGCTTAAGGTTTACCTCCACAAGAGAGAATAAACCACCTGACTGCTGGACCTATAACCGCCTAGAGTGGTAGCTAGCTAACTCCTTCTTCGCTTTAACTCCATGTGGTCAAGTCTTATGAATTTTCAAAATAGTTGGGCTGTTATTAATTTAGAAAGAGAGACTAAAGTCCTAAAATGCACTCCCTAAGAGACTAGAGCATGAGTGGTATAAATAATGACTTAGTCTAATACAAATATTTTCAATTTTTATTTGGTTTTTTACTCTTCATTTTAACAAAGGCCATAGGCTTTCTTATGCCTAAATGGATATTAAAATGAGATTACGGGCTAAATCAAAGAGAAAGAGGTGTTTTCCAACACAAAGGAGGCCCTCAAAGGTCAAGTCTTCCCCTATCGTGCAAGGATGGAAACCCTCTCTTAACAATAGTGAGACAATATAAATGCATGATATTAAACATACAACATTCAGCTAAGGGGTTGCTAAATCTTTTAATTATCTTGATTTAGCACCTAGACTTTATATGAGATTATGAATTATTTAAAACTTTAATTATGAGTTACAGTTGGGTAAGAGATTTATTTTTCCTAAGAGCCTAATTGGATCCAGGCTACATATTAAATCAACATTCATAAAGAAACTATGAAAATGCATGTCATTTTTATTATGCAATTTAAACAAAACATCAATTAATTCTATAGATATAATGCAAAAGAATAAAAGGTCGATACAGTCGGGTACCTCCGTACAACCCAAAAAGAGAAATGTGTAGTCGAACTCTACCCTTATACAACCCAAAATTATAAAAGAATAATTATAATTATAATGAAATGTCATGGGGTCATTTTACTTCATCTCTTCCTTTCCTCCTTCTTTCTCTTGATTTGGATGGTGCTTGCTTCAAAGGCATCACAACGCCTCCCAGGACAAAACCTTCTATCCATTGCTCATCCTAATCCCCCATAGCACTAACCCTAATTCCTAATGCAAAATTACATTAAAAGTAAGTCTAACTATACTTGTAAAGTAGAGGTTAGCAAAACATACATACACCCCAAGCAGTTATATCATAATTTGGACTTAGCACCTTGCACATGGGTAACCGGGCCCACCTATCCAAATTTGGATTATTCTTAGGGGCTTAAGTAACTTGCAAAGAGAGCATTTATAATTATTTTTAAGCAACCCCTTAAGCATAATACCCTGTAGAAAATATGATTTTGCTAATCATGACCTACCATCTAGTCTACAAAACATACACCCTAACATCTAGTCTAAAACATTACATCACAAAATAAAATATACACCAAACATACACCATCCTAACTTAGAACTAAAAGTGGTGACTTAGCTCTAATGTGTGTGTTAAGGCTTGTGTGGTATGTCTTACTAGGCATTAAGGTTATAATTTTCTACGTGTTGAAGGAATTAAATTTAACCATAAAGGATGATTTCACTTCAAGTTGTTTAATTGATTTGAAAATTTTAATTTATGTTTTATTTGGTTTTATATGGCTTAAACCTAGCAATTAAAGAGAAGAAAGATAATTGTTCTCTTTCATCCCTACCCTAAGCGACTTTCTAAAGCATGTTAATTTATTTTTTTTTTTTCTTTAGTGAATGTCTTATTAACCATTTTAAATTAATCATAAGAATAAGCTCACTTTAAATGATTCCATTCAATATGAAAGACATCTTAAGATTAATTTTATTGAATTACTATCACATGACATATGTTCAATCATTCCTTTCCATCACATGTAGCATGCATATGATATTAAATTCTAAGCATACCTACACATGCAATACATTTCTTTTAGCACACTTTAAATGAAAGATGCATATGTGTATTTTTTAGAAAATGGAATTTTCACTCATTAGCTAAATACACATTCAAGTGTATAAAAGTTTTAAGCAAGTACTTTGCCATTGTTAACTAGGGGAGTGAGGTGAATACCTCCTTGGGGATACTTAAAGCCTCGTGTCCCCGAAATTTCCAGACTAGATATACCATTATTCTTGAATACACATGAATATACAAATGACTACAAGAATGGAAAATCATGTAAAAGTTGTATTTCTTTCAATTGAATTATTTGTACATGTGATATAAAGGTGGAAAAGAGATTTTCATTCATTAGCTAAATACACATACAAGTGTATAAAAGTTTTAAGTAGATACTTCACCATTGTTAAACCAGGGGTGAGGTAATGACCTCCTTGGGGCTACTTAAAGCCTCACATCTGTGGAATGTCCAGACTAGATATACCCACTATTCTTGAATATACATGATTGTACAAATGACTACCATAATGGAAAATCATGTAAAAGTTATATTTCTTTCAATTTAATTATTCATACATGTGAGGTAAAGTTGAAAATAAGATTTTCATTCATTAGCTAAACCCACATACAAGTGTATACAAGTTTTAAGTGGGTACTTCACCATTGTTAAACTAGGGGAGTGAGATAAAGACCTCTTTGGGGCTACTTAAAGTCTCTCATCCTTGGAATATGCATACTAGATATACCCACTATTCTTCAATACACATGAATGTACAAATGACTACAGGAATGGAAAATCATGTAAAAGTTGTATTCTTTCAATTCAATCATTTATACATGTGAGGTAAAGTTCTATCTAAATTCTAACATAGAAATACATAGGAAGGAATTCAAACAAATGTTGTGTCCTTTCCAAATGGGCTATACACTTGTTAACATTCAAACCTTATGTAAATCCATATAGACTAAACAAAGAGAACTCGATATCACATGTTCTAAGCCATGACACATGGCTTATACATTTATAACTATTATCACTCCAAACATTATAGTTGACTTATAAAATTTTGAAAATAACTTTGACATAATAGTGACGATAGCCACACATATTATTAATTTAATTCAACAAATGCAAGCTTAGCATAAGAAAAATTCATTTAAATTTAAATATTTTGAAAACATGAATGCATAAAATCACATGACACACATCATTCAATATGATTGGAATGGAATAATAAGACATAAAGCACATGTTTCATTCAATCAAACTAAATCCTAAGGACAATCATCTTAAATAGAAGCATTTAAAGAAAGCCAAAGCTTTTTTAATCATCATTTTAAGTTTATATTTTAATTTGATTTAAAGAAATAAGAGAAATTTTGTTGATCTTAACCCATTCTCATGTTTGTAAATTAATTTGGATTAATGTAAAGTCATTAAGTTGATTTTATAGATTAATTAGGTTATAATATGCATTAAATCCATTAATTAACCCTTACCTATGTTACCTTAATTTAATTAACCAAATAGTTATGAGCCAACATGATATGTACAGACATTGGAAATTAAATCAACAATGATCCTAAGAAATGAAAGGGGCCTAATGCAATTGGCTCATAATTAATGATTAATTATGCTAAGAAACTTAATTAAGTACTCTTAAAATTCTCATACACATGTGGCTAATTATAATTTCCTTAAGATTCACTTAGGTTATGGAACACCAAAGTAGCTAGCCAAGAATTGATTAATTGAAATTTCATGTGATTATAATTTCAATTTGATTAATTGATTAAGCCTTGATTAATTTAATTAATGAAGTACTCTTAAAATTCTCATACACATGTGGCTAATTATAATTTCCTTAAGATTCACTTAGGTTATGGAACACCAAAGTAGCTAGCAAAGAATTGATTAATTTAGATTTCATGTGATTATAATTTCAATTTGATTAATTGATTAAGCCTTGATTAATTTAATTAATGAAATAAACTTAGGGAAATAGATTAAGAAGAAGGTCGTACTCTTGTTCCATGTGTTCATTCACTATTAAGCAATAACTAACCACTTAATTAATTTATTTATTACTGTCCACATGATCAATTAACCAATAATTACATTAGGAGAGTAATTAAGGCTCAATTAATCAATTTCTCTAATTAAACAAGTAATAAATCCCAAGAAAGTTAGAGGATGTAGAGGTCATTTTCTTAAATAATCTAAAAAATTTTGGGATTCATCACTTGAATGGTTAGAGAGTAATTAGGCTAATTAAATTTTTAATTAAATCCTAATTAAGCTTTGTTTAATATTCAAAATCAATCAAGAATATTTTTATTAAATTTTCCTCTGAAATACCTTCTAAACGAATATTTATTTATATTTTTTGATTTTTTTGTATTTTTTTGGTGAATTTATGAAGTTTCAACCATTAAAATGCATTTAATTAGCCTTAATTAACCTTAATCCTATCTCCTTATGGCGTATGACATGCTTTCCACGTGGCACCGCAAGATTGGTTCTTTAAGTGATCACATCCATGGACTAACTTATCCGGTAGTGGGACGTAGTTTCTCATTCATTGATCGTCGAATGGCCATGATCAAAATACGGCTTAATAGGATTAATCGATTATCTAGCATGATTTGATCGGACCGTCCATTGATCCGTGGAATGAGACGTGATCTATCTCCTCCCCAAGTGGTGAGAAATGGCTGTCCATTGTTTCACTAGATCACAGCTCAGCTCAAATGAAGATCAGATTGATCCAACACCATCAGGGAAGCAAAATGAAGAGATTTAACAATGGAAATCTCGTGACATGCAACTTTTCTTTACAAAGGACCAAACCATTTTAAGCTAGAGATCAGTAACAATGGCATACCTCACCGGATCTAAGATCGACAGGTATAATCGATTGAGTAAGCTTCGTCTAATAAAGATGAAGCCCTATTGAGCAGCATGAGCTTTGATTTGGAGTAGTTTGCTTGGAAGACCAAAGCACTAGGCATAAGTGATAGGCTTTGATCGAACTCCCACTTCTAGAAATCAGAGATGGCAGGAAGCAATTCATTCTTGCTCGTCTAGCTCCAAGGAAGGTGTCTGCAAAGTTAATTACACTTAAGTGGAGGTTTAAGCAAATGAGAATTGGAGGTGGCCTCCCCTATTTCAGTTTTTCATAAAATTGAGAATGAAGGATTTTGGGAGCTCAAGAAACATAAGAGGAAGCTCTAGAGAAGCATTATCACTGGGGTTGAATCAAAAAATACAATTTGAGTGAGAATGAGGGGGGTAAACTCTCTCATTCATTGATTTTGACTTATTTTGGATGGGTTTTGGTTAAGTCTAATAAATTATCTTATAGGGTATAAATTAGATTTTAATTTGAATTTGGGTTTGGTTTTGGCTATTTAAATTTATATTTCATTTATATTTGGGAATATAAATGAAGGTATAAATGGTTTATGAGAAAATTACTTGAGTTTGGAATGATTTGGAAATAAATTTGACTAAGCTCATGGAGGTAGGTCCACATGGCTTAAGAAGGGTCTTGGCTGGATTTGGATTTAGTTTGATTTAGTTTTTGATCAGGGGGTTTTATATTTCATTTATATTTATGAATATAAATTATTGATTCATGAAGAGATCAATTGATTTTTATTTAGTTTAAAAGGGATTTTGGTTAAGCTTATGGGAGTGGATCATAAGGCTTAAGGAGTTGGAAGTTGGATTTGATTTTGGGTTTCAATCATTTGGTTTGGAATTTGGATTTGGATTTGGTATTTGAATTGAATTTGAGGTTTGGTTTGAGAAGATAAACATAGGTTAGGTTTAGGCTATAGGATGGACAAGTCTCCATAAATCCCTTAAGGCATGACCTACCCCTATGGAAAACTCTTTCTAAGTCTCTAGGCTTAGGTTAAGTGTTCACCTAATCATTAGAAGTGTCTTAAGACTAAGGAGCTCTTAGTGTCTATAAGAGTCCTAGATCTATGATAAGGAGGTTGAGAACTCACTCCAAAAGTGAGGTGGGTAAAGGACCCCAATATGTGGTGTACAAGGCACACCACACATGAATATCAAGATGATCAATAATGCCCAAAAGATTGCAAGCGCTAACGAAAACAATTTATACCTAAACCCAAAAGGTAGATAGAATTATGATCTGAGGGTTAATGTAGCCCTCTTTATGCCAAGGGCATAAGAGAGCTAGAAAGAATCCACTGGGGATTGAGTATATGAACCTTCCACTAGCGAAGCAGGTTCAAGCTATCCACTGGAGATATGGATTTGAGTTTGATTGTGAATATGATTTGTGAAAAGAAGATCCATTGGGGATAAGAATCTATAATCCATCAAGATCAAGAACAAATTAATTTTAATTTGTTTTATTTTAATTGATGTGGAGACATATTCGCTAGGGATATGGGCTTAAATCTGCTAGGGATTGGGTATACGAACCTTCCACTTGGGAAGCAGGTTCGAGTTATTCACTAGGGGATAAAAATTTGATTTCAAATATGATTTGTTTGAGGGTGCATTCGCTGGGGGATAAAAGTTTGATTGGATTTTCTTTGATTTAATCTCCACTAGCAAGTTAGTTTAATTCGTTATGGCTCCACTAGGGAGAAGGGCTTCAGGATTGAAAGAAAATCTGCTAAGGAAGTACACTTAGTTAGATTTGTTTAATTTAAATTTTGATTTAGGTTTCACTAGGGAGGCTAATTTGATTTATATCTTGTTGGGGAGAAGTTTGGCTTGTCTGATATGTTTGATTTGACCCCACTGGGGAGGCTAGTTTTGAATTTGGTTTGTTATCGACCCTGTCAGTGTGTGACGGACCACACTAAGAAGGAGCCATGGAGGCCTTAGCTTGTCTTAGATTTACAAGTCCAAAGGGGTAGTCCACATGCCATCAAGTAGGGCTATCTGACCTAAGGGTTGTCATTCAGTGTGCGACAGCTATGCTAGGAAGAGGGTGTAGCAAACTTACATCTTCTAAAGTAGGGAAAAGATGTTGGGGTGATCTATTGCATGCACAACAAATCTAACCCGACCTAAGGTGACTACTGAGAGAGTGCCACTGGGGATCTTACCTTAACTCAAGAGCATTCAAAATTAATATCATTTTAATTTGATTTGATTTGATATTATTTTATTTGATTTATTTTGTTGTGTTGTGGATCCATGATGGACACAGAAGGCTATGTCGCCCTCCTTCAAATTTATAAATCCAAAGGGGTAGACTACCAGCCATAAGGTAGGACTATCCAAACTAAGGGTAGCCTTTCGATTTGCAATGGCTATGCTAAAGAGAAAGCGTAGCAAACTTACATTTTCCAAAGTGGGGAACAACCATTGGGGTGACATGTTGATAATAACAAATCAAACCCCACTGACTCATCGAGTGAATGTCATGGGTCACCATGAGTAAAGATTATTTTCATTTTAATTTGATGACCACATGGACCACACCGAGAAGGACTTATCCTATCTCGCATCAATCCAAAGGGTAATCCGCCAGGTAGGATTATCTCAATATGTCTTCTGGTGTAATGGCTGCTAAGAAAGCATACTAGACTTACATCTTCCTGAGTAGGGATCAACCACTGGGGTGACCCATTGATGTACAATAGATCGAACCCAACCTAGGGCTACCCGATGTTGTGCAGCGATCGTGTTGGAAAGAATGCATAGTAAACTTATATCTTCCAAATCAAGATCTATTAGGTAACCATGGTGGCACAACAAGTTGAAAAGTCAACAAGTAGTCAAGTAAGAGTTTTATGTAAGCAAAATATATATAGATGCCCCGCTGGGAAAGGTGCCACTAGAGGAGTTAATTACTAATCCACAAGCGAATATATATTTTGTTTGTTTATTATTTTGGACCATGCTGGTGTGCGAGAGACCACACTGAGAAGGGGCCATGGGGCCTTGACCTATCTCAAATTTACTAAACCAAGGGAGAATCTATGCATCCGTGAAATAGAATCTCTAATCACAGGGGTGGTTACTCGGAAAGAGGGAATATTCAATCCAAAAGTAACACAAGTAGTGTCTAGATGGGGTGGGGTCGCAAAGAATGTGATCCAAAAAGAGTTTTCATAGGGGAGGTGGCAGTAGGGGCGTTATCCTGGAAAGCCTATATGTATTCGGTGGCCAACTCAAGGAGAAAGTATGGCAATTTTATGTCTGCCAAGAGTGGTGTATCCTCCTAGTGGGTCACTGTCAGCATAGCAAACACCAACCAACCTAAGGTGTCCATCGGTGTGTAATGATCGGTTTAGGAAAAAGGCATGTATACTTACATCTCCCTAAAGCAGAATTGATTATCGGGATAGTTTGCCTTCGGCTCGCCAGTTACTATCCGACCTAGGGCTGCCCATAAGTGTGCAATGACTGTACTTAAGAAGAACGGATAGTAGACTTACATCTTTCAAAGTAGGGATCAACTACTGGGGTGACCTATTGATGGCACAACAGATTAACCCCTCAACACTAAGTGGAGTCTAAAGAAGGATTGGACCCACTTGAAGTAGTCGAGGAAAGGAGTATGAGGGACTTACCTCATTTGTTTGACCAAGTCGTCATGATGGCTAGTTTAAGAAGATGGCATAGCACTTACATCCTCTTAAATGAAGCCAACATGAGGTCTTACCACGCGTGTAAGGCCTACCATGCTACAAGGCACTCATCGGTGCTGTAAATCGAAAGAGAGCTGTAGACTTACATCTTCCTGAATGAGGGACCACTAGTGTGATGCACAAGCAGGGTAACACATCAAACTGACCAAGAGCATCTAATGAGTGAGTGTCGAAGGGGGCGTTATCTCACATCAAAGTAGTTCGAGACAAAAGATGTGCATTTGTTTGATATATTTTTGTGTGATGTTTGTGCTTGTATTGTGGAAGAAGGAATAGGATGCCACATGGGTTCTCGTACACCTATCCTAAACATGTCATGGAGGATTCATAAATAAGCAAAGGATGCTTAAAATGAAGAGAAGATTTGATTTAGAATGGAACTTTATTGATGATAATTATTTTCAAATATAGTTTTAAAGATAATATTTCTTTAACTATAGCCCATTGATTGGAAGCATCAGGTGCTCTCCCATCATAGTTGTTTAAACTACTTTCCATCCTTCGAACCACCAAAGTAGGCCTTTCAATGATTAGAAGTAGAATCTTGATTTAAAAAGTTTTGAGATAGACTAACTTTGAAAGAGTTTAAAATAACTATATTCAATGTTGATTGAGGTCTCTCTCCTTTTAAGTAGAATCTTGGAGGCTGCATCTTTAATATCACTTTAATCTCTTTTAGATCAATCCTTGTTATCCCATGATGCTTTACCACAAGCCTTATAAACACCCCTAAAGTCATCCTAATTGTATACTTTAGGGGATTCAACTTTAGACTGTAGCGTCATAACCAATCAAAGACAACTACTCAAATCATAAAGATGGTCTTCCTTTTTCTTTGATCTTGATGACTAGAGAAAGGCATAACCTTATAACAATAAATTCTAATGGAAATTATAAGTGAAAAAAACTTCTCATCCTCTGGCATCATTCGACCCATCCTTGAATAAGGAGACTGCATGTAAAGAGGCTATGTCCACTAATAAATTTAATATAGATAAAGTGAATTCATCTTCAATACATGTCTAACTTAGATCTTCAAAATACGATGTGTGGATTTTTGAATGTTCTTCTTTTGATTTGGCATAATGTTGGGTAATCTGATGTATCTTTCTTCTTCAATAAGGTTGACTTCAAACTTTGATCCTCTTCTTGGTGCAAATGTTTGCATCAAAGTTTGTAAAATAGGAATAATAGAATTCAATTTTGAGTTTGCTGCTACCTTTGGAGATATATTGGGCGTTATTATGGTCTTAGGTAAAAGCGGTCTTTAAACTACAAAAGTAACCTAACCAAGTCGTTATTTTCTTTAACTATCATATATATGGATGTTGGGAGGTGGGTGGACCCTCTTTATGTTTTGAGGTTAATTTCTTGCAACTTAATAGTTAATGATCTAATTTTCTCCTAAACTTTAGAGAGTGCATCCTCTACTTGAAAAGTCTTCAAAATTCTTTGAGCAAAGTAGGTAGACTAGGCAAAAGATTATTTTATTACGTCATTTGAAGGTTTATCTAAAACTGTTGAATCCTATTTCAAGCTTGAAGAAAGAGATATGAAGTGGAAATTTGAAATTATCTCATATATATATATATATATATATATATATATATATATATATATATATATATATATATATATATATATATATATATATATATATATATATATATATATATATATATATATATATATATATATATATATATATATATATATATATTGGTTAGAACAATTCTCAACTTCCAATCCAACAATAATATCATGAGATAGTAGACTTGAAGGCAATGAGCTCACATACCTACTAAGTTTCTAGTCATATCATACATGAGTCATCCTTTTAGAACTCTCTTTTTTTATTACTATCTAACTCCAAATACTTGTCAAAATTTGTCTCAAAATTTATATTGTATATTATTTTTCTTGAATTTACACCTCACATGATTCATCCTTTGGATTCCAAAACAATGTGTATTATTGGTGCTTTACTTTTCTCCCTTTTTTTCTTTTTCTCTTTTTTTTTTTTTTTTTTTTGAGTCTTTGTTTATATTGTGTTCTTTGGAGGAGATTTCTTGTCTTTCTTTTTGATAGGATATTCTATGTTAAGTATGACTAGAAAAGGTTTCCACTAACTAAGCAAGGAAGAATCAGATTAAGTTTCAACCAAACACTTTTTTTTTCTCTTTAGAGAAGGTTAGGGTGCACTTATTACTTAGTATAGTGGGCAACCTTCCAAGATAGTTTAGGACCTTAAGATTAACCTTTAAAATAGTTTGATGCCCTTATTTGGATTGTGAGGTGTATCTTAAGAAGGATTTAGAATTTGATTATTTCCAACGACTAGTTTCTTCTTCCTATGGTGTTGATCAAAGTGGTAGGACCACACTGCTTTGACTGATATCTATCTTAAAGAGGTATAGTTGATGTCTACCTACTCTTTTTGGTACCCAAAGTTTATCTCATTAGACCTTTAAAATTTGATGATTCCAACTCTTTATCGATAGTGACACCATGAAAGCTAGAATGAGGACATCTCTACCCAAGTTGGAATCATTAAAGACATCAAGTCCATCGGTATCACTATTTTATGGATCACGATCATTATTGTGATTGTCATTTTGAGAGTTGTCTTCAATTGGGAATTAAGATTCAAATCATTTGAGTCATACTTAGCTGGAATGGAGAAGACATACTCAAAAAACCTTATTGATCTTATTCTTGGCTCTTGAAGAAACTTGATGGCCTTTTGCCTTTGGTTAGGGAAACTTAGAATCAGATTGTAGGTCAAATTAAAAGAAGTGGCTTCTTGTCTGCCACCTCCTCTCTGCTGATGGTCATGAGGGCTGGAATCTCTACATTGCTGGAAAGAGAACCATATCAGACCTTCGCTTGAATGTTGTTGACTTGAATTGTTAATTTGATTTGATTATTGAATTGGAACCCTCATTTAACAAATTTAGGTATGCTAAATGGGGTTCAAATATTGGAGAGATTTTGAAATTTTTTTTTGGAGGAGAGACTTTGAATTTGATTTAAATTTAGAACCCACATTCAACAAATTTGGGTATATTGAATGGGGTTCAAATGTTTTAGAGAGGCTCTTAATTGATTCTTCCATTGGCTCACATTTGAATTTGATTTTATGTTTGGGACCCTCATTTAACAAATCTGGGTATGTTAAATGAAGGGTCAATTGACTTTATTTTGGATTTGATTTGTTTTATTTTATTTGTTTGTTTTGATTTAAAACTAGGATCCTTACTTAAAAAATTTATGCATGTTGAGTAAAGCCCAAAATGTGTTTGATATGTTATCTTGATTTGAAAAATGAGGCCCTTACTTAACAAATTTATGTATGTTAAGTAGGGTTCAAATGTGTTTGATGTGTTTGCTTTGTTTTGATTTGAAAGAGGGGAACTCTTTTTTAACAAATGTCGGTATGTTAAATAAAGTTCAATTTGTTTTGAATTTTTTAAAATGAAACTCTCATTTGACAAATTTAATCATGACAAATGGAGTTCAAATGCGTTTTGATTTTTTTTTTAATTTTTGAAAAAGGGGATTCTACATAGAAAATGTGGGTGTGTTAAATAGAGTCTAATTTATCTTGATTTTGAAAAGGAGAATTCTCATTTGACAAATTTGGGTGTGCTAAATGGAATTCAAATATATTTATTGATTTTCAAACATGGAATTTTTGTGTGTGATATTGCTTTTGAAATAGGGAAACTCCAACTTAGAACATGTGGAATGTGCTAAATGCAATTTCAATTTTATGTCATGATTTTATTTGGAAATAGGATCTTCATCCAACAAACTTAGGTATGTTGAAATGTATATAGCTATTTTCAAAAATGTGCTTTTGAAAAAAAATGATTTTAAAATTATTTAATTTTGATTTTGAAAAGAACCTTCATGTAATAATTATAGACATTGTTAAATGGGGTTTGGTTATCTTTAAATCTTTTTTGAAAACTTTATGCAAATCTTTTGTCATGTGACTTTAAATTAATTTGAAGAGTGCTTTTTTAAAATAATATTTTGGCAAAGGATTTATTATGGGATGAACCTTGCCTCACCAAGAGGATGGTAAAGAGGTTCAAAAAGTTTTTTTAGTCATCTCCTTTAGTTTAGTTAATTTATTTTTACCTATTGGGGGACCCAATAGGGGTTTTAAGACCTACACGGAGTGAGGTCCTAAAATCTAAAGGATGTTGGCTAGCTTCGCTTAAGGATGAAATAAGTTAAGTTCTAATAGAAAGAAAGATAATCTTCAGATTATATAAGTCCACTATCGATGCTTGGAGACAATAATGTCTACTAGAGATGGAGAGTGGAACAATCCCCAGTGAAGTCGCCAAAAAAATTTGTGGTTTTTATTTTTGAGATGTGGGACACCACGCAGATCTTAGGCGGTACCTTTTGAAGTGATCAGGTATGATATTAAGGAATGATGCACTATCTCAAAAGATAAAAAATCATCACCCCATAATGGACCTAATCACCAAATATGGACTCCTAAGGCAAGATTGGTCTTCTAATATATCATAGATTTTCCTCTACTTTACATGGACAAGTAAAGCAGGGTTTATTTTAAGCTAGGTCCATTAAGTTCCCTATGGAGGCAAGCCCCAGAGTTAATTACATCTTAGAGAATGTGAATCTCTTAGGAATACTCTCAATTAAAGTAGAAATTAAAGTCTCTAAAGATTTCAAAGCTAAATTATCAAAGGATTGTTTGTATTGGAAAATCAAGTGGGAAAACTCAAGTAGAAGACTTATTATCGAAGCCAAAGGGAATGAGTAGGAAATTCTCATGATACTCAAAAACCTAGGGATAATTCTAATCTATCCTATGATTGGGCTTTATATGTTTGAAATTGAAGAGATCAATTTAGTCAAAGTTGACATTTTATTAGAGAGAGCTAGGGCTTATAATCCACCAACACATGGTTGTGGAAATGCCTAAAAGGTGAGGATTTATGCTTGTAGCCTAAAAAAAATAGCTATCTCGGATCCTAAATCTATGGAGCTTTAGTAAGAACCAAAGCGCGAGCTAAATCTAAGTGAAAATGGGCATAAGATTTACCTCCATAAGAGAGAATAAACCACCTGACTGTTGGACTTATAACTACTTAGAGTAACAGCCAGCTAACTCCTCCTATGCTTTAAATATATATGGTCAAGTCATATAAATTTGCAAGATAGTTGGGTTATTATTAATTTAGAAAGAGAGACTAAAGTCCTTAAATCCACTCCCTAAGAGACTAGAGCATGAGTGGTATGAATAATGACTTAGTTTAATGCAAATCTTTTTAATTTTTATTTGGTTTTTTACTCTTCATTTTGATAAAGGCCATAGGATTTTTTATGCCTAAATGCATGTTGAAATGAGATTATGGGCTAAATCAGAGAGAAAAAGAGATTTTTTAACATATAGGAGGCCCTGGTCAAGTCTTCCCTATCATGCAAGGATGGAAACCCTCTAACAAGAAGATATGAATGCATGATGTTAAACTTACAACATTCAGCTAAGGGGTTGCTAAGTCTTTTAATTATTTGATTTAACCCCTAGGATTTATGTTTGGTTATGAATTATTTAAAACTTTAATTATGAGTTGTAGTTTGATAAAAAATTTATTTTTCTCTAAGAGCCTAATCGGATCCATGCCACACATTGAATCATCATTCATAAAGAAACTATAATACGGCATGACATTTCTATGATGCAATTTAAACAAAATAATAATCAATTTTATAGATCTAATGTAAAAGAATAAAAGGTAGGTGTGGTCGAGTACCACCATACAACCCAAAAAGAGAAATGACCAAGCTCTACTTATATACAACCAATTAAAAATAATTTCAATTATAATGAAATGTTATGGGGCCTTCTTTCCTTCATCTTCACCTTTCCTCCTTCTTCCTTCTCTTGATTTGGATGGTGCTTGCTTCAAAGGAATCATAGGGCCTCCCAGGATAAAGCTTTCTAGCCACTACATATCCTAATCCCCCATAGCACTAATCCTAATTTTTAATACAAAATTATATTAAAAATAGAAAAAGTAAATCTAACTACCCCTGTAAAATAGAGGTTAGCTAAACATGCATTCACCCCAAGTAGTTATATCATAATTTGGACATAGCACCCTGCACATGGGTAACCAAGCCCACATGTCTAACTTGGATTATGCTTAGAGCAATCTACAAAAGCATTTAAATTTATTTTAAGTAGCCCTTAAGCATAATCCCTATAGAAAATAAGATTAGGCTAATCTCCATCTAGTCTACAACATACACTTACATCATCTAAATATTACATCACAAAATAAAACATACATTGTCTAACTTAGACTAGAAATGGTGACTTAGCTCTAATGTGTATTAAGGCTTGTGTGGTATGTACTAGGCATTAAGGTTATGTTTTTCTAAGTGTGAAAGAAATTACCATAAAGGATGATTTCACTTCAAGTTGTTTAATTGATTTGAGAATTTTAATTTATGTTTTATTTGGTTTCATATGACCTACACTTAGCAACTAAGTATTATAAAGAGAGAAAAAAGAATTTCTCTCTTTCATCCTTACCCTAAGCCACTTCATAAAGCATGCTAATTTAATTTGTTTCTCTTTAGTGAATGGCTTATTAACCATTTTAATTTAATCCCAAAGTTTAGGTTTACTTTAAATGATTTCATTCAATATGAAAGGCATCTGAAGATTAATTTGATTGAATTACTATCACATGACATATGTTCAATCATTCCTTTCCATCACATGTAACATGCATATGATATTAAATCCTAAGCATACCTACACATGCAATACATTTTTTTAGCACACATTAAATGAAAGATGCATATGTCTATCTTGTAGAAAATGGGATTTTCACTCATTAGATAAATACACATTCAAGTGTATAAAAGTTTTAAGCAAGTACTTCGCCATTGTTAACCAGGAGAGTGAGGTAAAGACCTCCTTGGGGCTACTTAAAGCCTCGCATCCTTGGAATATCCAAACTAGATGTACCCACTATTCTTGAATACACATGAATGTACAAATGACTACAATAATAGAAAATCATACAAAAGTTGTATTTCTTTCAATTGAATTATTTATACATGTGAGGTAAAGTTGAAAATGAGATTATCATTCATTAGCTAAATGCACATACAAGTGCATACAAGTTTTAAGTGGATACTTCTCCATTATTACAAAAAGGCAGTGAGATAAAGATCTCATTGGGGCTACTTAAAGCCTCGTATTCCCGGAATATCCAAAATAGATATACCCACTATTCTTGAATACACATGAATGAACAAATGACTACAAGAATGAAAAATCATGCAAAAGTTGTATTTCTTTCAATCAAATTATTTATACATGTGAGGTGAAGTTTAAAAAGAAATTTTCATTCATTAGCTAAATACACACACAAGTGTATAAAAGTTTTAAGTTGATACTTTTCCATTGTTAAACCAAGAGTGAAGTAAAGACCTCCTTGGGGCTACTTAAAGCCTCGCATCCCCGAAATGTCCAAACTATATATACCCACTATTTTTGAATATTCATGAATGTACAAATGACTACAAGAATGAAAAATCATGCAAAAGTTGTATTTATTTCAACAGAATTATTTATACATGTGAGGTAAAGTTCTATATAAATTATAACATAGAAATACATAGGAATGATTTCAAACAAATGTTGTGTCCTTCTCAAATGGGCTATACACTTGCTAACATTCAAACCTTATGTAAATCCGTACAGACTAAAGAAAGAGAACTCCATATCACATGTTCTAAGCCCTAGACACATGCAAGCTTATAGACATTTATAACTATTATCACTCCAAACATTACAGTTCACTTATAAATTTTTGAAAATAACTTTGATTTAATAGTGATGATAACCACACATATTATAAATTAAATTCAACACATGCAAGCTTAATATAAGAAAAATTCATTTAAATCTATATATTTTGAAAACATGAATGCTTGAAATCAAAAGACACAAATCATTTAATATGTTTGGAAAGGAATAATAAGACATAAAACATATGTTTCATTCAATCAAACTAATTCCTAAGGACAATCATCTCAAATAGATCCATTTAAAGAAATCCATGGTTTTTTTAATCATCATTTTAAGTTTATTTTTCAATTTGATTTAAAGAAATGAGGGAAAATTTGCTGATCTTAAACTATTGCCATGTTTATAAATTAATTTATTTTAATGTAAAGTAATTAAGTTGATTTTATGGATTAATTAGGTTGTAATATGCATTAAATCCATTAATTAACCCTTACATATGTTACCTTAATTTTATTAACCAAATAGTTATGAGCCAACATGATATGCACATACATTAATTAAATCAGCTATGATCCAAAGAAATGAAAGGGGCCTAATGCAATTAGCTCATAATTAATGATTAATTAAGTTAAAAAACTTAATTAAGTACTCTTATGATTCTCCCACACATGTGGGCTAATTATAATTTCCTTAAGATTCACTTAGGTTATGGAACACATAAGTAGCTACCCAAGAATTGATTAATTGAGATTTCATGTGATTATAATTTCAATTTGATTAATTAAGCAATTTGATTAATTGATTAAGCCTTGATTTATTTAATTAATGAAATAAAATTAGGGAAATAGATTAGGAATGAGGCCCTAATCTTGTCCCATGGGTTCATTCACTATTAAGCAACAACTAACCACTTAATTAACTAATTTATTACTCCTCACTTGATTGATTAACCAATAATTGGATTAGGAGAGTAATTAGGACTCAATTAATCAATTTCTATAATTAAACAACTAATAAATCTCAAGAAAATTATAGGAGACAGAGGTCATCCTCTTAAACAATCTTAAAAAATTTTGGATTCATCACTTGAAAGATTATAGAGTAATTAGGCTAATTAATTTTTTAATTAAATTCTAATTAAGCTCTATTTACTGTTCAAAATCAATCAAGAATATTTTTATTAAATTACCCTCTGAAATACCTTTAAAATGAATATTTATTTTTATTTTTTTTCTACAATTTATGGTGGCTTTATGAAGTTTCAGCCATAAAAATGCATTTAATTAGCCTTAATTAACCTTAATCCCATCGGCGCCAGATGGGGCGTTGACGCAGCATGCTTTCCATGTGATACCGTGGGATTGGTTCTTTAAGTTGTCACATTCGCGGGGTGACTCATCCAGCGGAGGGATGCAGTTTCTTGTGCACTGTCCAATCAAAGATTGGACGACCATGATCAAAGTCACGGCTTAATAGGATTAATCTGATTAATCTAGTGTGATTTGATCAAGAACGTCCATTATGATCACACAAAATGAATGGTCTGTTATATATCTCCTCCCGAACGATAAGAGATGGAGATCGTGCATTGTTCATCGCTCGATTCGAGCTTACCTGAGCTCGAATGAAGATCAAATCAATCCCACACTATTAGGGAAGCAAAATGGAGAGATCCAATGGTACAAATATTATGACATGCAACTTTTCTTTACAAAGGACTAAACCATTTTAAACTAGAGATCCGTTTTAATGGCATACCTCATCGGAGCCAAGATCGACAGTTCCAATCGATTGAAGAAGCTTCATCTACTAGAGAAGAAGCCCTGTTGAGTGGCTCGAGATTTGATTTGGTGTAGTTTGCTCAGAAAAATAAGGCACTAGGCATGGGTGATCTATTTTGATCGAACTACCACTTTTGGTGATTGGAGACAGCGGGAAGTGATTCATTCTTACTCGTCTAGCTCCAAGGTACGTGTGTGTAAAGTTAATTGTACTTTAGCGAAGGTTTGAGAAAATGGGTATCAAAGATGGCCTCCCCTATTTCAATTTTTTGTAAAATCGAGAATGGAGGATTTTGGAAGCTCTGTAAATGCAATAGGAAGCTCTAGGGAGGAGTTCTCTCTATTAGTCCGTCGAATGCAACTATCTAAATTTGAGTGAGAATGAGGGGGGGGGGGGTATACCCCTCTTAGGTGGATGTCCATGGTTGTTTGGCCATTTTGATCAAATGGTTATCATGGGGAGCTCAAATTAGGAAGGGAATAACCTCGGGTGGCTTCACTTGAGTGGAGGAGGGTGTGAGAATGTAGCCAAGTCAAGGGGAGTGGGAGTCCTTGCTTGCCACATGCTCCAATAGAAAGGCGGACATGATTTCACCTCCCACAGGTCATGGTCGACCCAATAAAACCCACAGGTTAGTTGCTTTATGTCCTAGATGGTGGAGTAATGGATGAGTGTCAAGTGGCTAAGAAAGAGAAATGGATTAAGTTAGGCTTAACATTGGTTAATTTTGGTTGGCTTAATGATTATAGATTTTATTTATATTTGGATAGATGATTGAAGGAATGATTGATTCAAAAGAAAACCCATTGGTTTTGACTTGATTTGGATGGGTTTTAGTTAAGTCCAAGAAATTGGCTTAAAGGGTATAAATTAGGTTTTGATTTAATTTTGGGTTTAGTTTTGGCTATTTGGATTTATATTTCATTTATATTTGGGAATATAAATGAAGTCATAAATGGCTTATGAGAAAATCACTTGAGTTTGGAGTGATTTGGAAGCAAATTTGACTAAGCTTATGGAGGTAGGTCCACATGGCTTAAGAAGTGCCTTGGTTGGATTTGGATTTAGTTTGATTTAGTTTTGATCATGGGGTTTATATTTTATTTATATTTGTGAATATAAATGATTGATTCATGAAGAGATCATTTAATTTTGATTTGGTTTAAAGGGTATTTTGGCTAAGCTTATGAGAGTAGATCATAAGGCTTATAAAGGAGTTCGGAGTTGGATTTAATTTTGGGTTTCAATCATTTGGTTTGGAATTTGGATTTGGATTTGGTATTTTAATTGAATTTGAGGTTTTGTTTGAGAAGGTAAATATATGTTGGGTTTAGGCCACAAGATGGGCAAGTCTCCCTAATCCCTAAGGCATGACCTACCCCTATGGAGAACCCTTTCTAAGTCTCTAGGCTTAGGTTAAGTTTTCACCTAATCATTAAAAGTGTCTTAAGACTAAGGAGCTTTTAGTGTTTATAAAGTTCTATATCTATGCAAATAAGGTTGAGAACTCACTCTAAAAGTGAGGTCAATAGACGTCCTTGTCTTATCCCAAGAGATGAGTGAATCTTTAATCAGGCTCTTCTTGATCCATAGATATGCTTAGCTGGTCTTGAAGAGGCACACCACTCGAAGACATTCTAGAGTTACATTGATGAAGACCTACTTTTAGGGATGGTGCATCTCTTTATATTACAGTGGATGTTGGTAGATAGAAGCTATTAAGAGTTCTGGTTGACCAAGGTGCACCGATCAATATTATGAGTTTAAGAACTCTTTCCTACTTGAGGATCGACATCTCCAAACTCCAAAAGTAAAGGATGATGTTGAGAGGATTCAATGAATAAAGTGAGAGGGTCTTAAGCTCCATAGTGTTGCCATTAGAGATAGATGATTTGAAGATTGAAGCTAAGTTTCACATCATAGACTTGGATACATCTTTCAATGCTTTGCTTGAGAGACCATGGATACATGAAACATCACAATTCCATTTTCTCTACATCAGTGTATGAAGTTCATGAGAAGTGGAATTGAATACTGCATCAAAGGATAACTCAAATCATTCACAGTTCATGAGGTCAGGATATATAAGGATGCAAACTATTTCCTCCCCAAAAACCAACAAGTCCATTCTCGTGAACTTAGTCAAGATCCCCGTGAGGGACAAAAAAAGGAAAACAAAAATAAATAGAAAAAGAAAAGAAAAAAAGAAATAAAAAAAATAAAAAGGAGCGAGACATGGACTCAGGGGAAGATATAGAGCCTGACATTAGATTCTACCCATAGTTTGTTACTCTATTCAGACATATGGGTAGGATGACCTGACCTCCACCAGGCAAAGGAAGAGGATAGTTCATAGGCATCCCTCGAGGTGGAAAGCCTCCCTATGTGCCACCCAATAGGAGGTACATCCCAACCACCAGGAGTACACCTACTATCCACATAGACTTAGAATCTAGTTTAGAGGATGAATATTATGCGGTGAGCACACCAGCCAGCTCTTCCTGACAGTAGATCCTTTTTAAGGTGTCACTTGAGTAGGATTGTAATGAAGATCAAGCTCTAAAGTAAAGCGTAAATGTATCCAAGTCTGTATGTGAAACAGTCAGGCATCAGTTGAGAACCTTATCTCTAACCTCACTTTCCTCACAAAAAGTTGAGGGTTTGGTAGTTAAGGAAGACCCTAAGTCATCAACATATGTGAAGACTCAGAGGTTCTTTCTGGGAGTATCATCCTCAAGTTAAGAAGTAGATGTAAAACTTGAGGATGATTCATATAAAGATTTAATATAATTTTCTTTTGATTGGTACTCGTCGTGTGTTCTAAAATTAACAAAGAAAGGGTTAATCCCACATACTTGGTCAAAGCATAGGTCAGTCTTTTTAAAAAAATATGGAAGAATGAATGCAAAAGCTCTTAATTAAGACCAGGATTAGGATTCAGTATAGTGGGTCCAGTCGATGATGACGATTACTGCTTAGTCATCACCAATCATTTGGAATCTTATTGGTTCTTTTCAAATCATGCTAACTCGTATGAGGAGGTGTGTTTAAAAACTTCAGATGCTTTAGATGATCTTGGAGTTAAGGATGCACCACTAGAGTTCAAAGAGGAGATCATATCAATCATGGACAAGCTCAAAGAAATCAAATTAGGAACTAAAGGTAATCCACGTCTGACATACATCAGTTCTTTATTTAATGATACTAAAATCAATGACTTAGTTAGGTTATTGAATGAGTTTAAGGATTGCTTTGCATGGAGTTATGAAGAGATGTCTAATTTATCTCAAGTAGTCCACAAACTAAATGAGCCTTGCTAACCCATCAAGCAAGCTCCTAGGCATGAGATTACACAAAACAGGTCATCTCTCAAGTCAAAAAATTGATCGATGTTGGCTTCATCGGGGAAGAAAAATTTCCTACCTGGTTGACCAGTGTCATCTTAGTTAAGAAGAAGAATGGCCAAATTTGCATATGTGTCGATTTTAGGGATCTAAATAAGGCATGTCCAAAAGACGAATTCCCACTACCAATACCAGAACTAATGGGGACATTGCCTTATCTCATGTAGTCTTCTCTTTCAAGGATGGCTCATATGGATATAACAAAATAAAGATGGCCTTTGAGGATGAAAAATGCACTATTTTTTGAACCCCGGTTGGAATCTTTTATTATAGGATCATGCCTTTCAGCCTAAAAAAAGTCGATGCCACATACCAGTCGGCCATGACTTGAATCTTTGATGAACTCATTCATCATCAAGTCAAATGTTATATTGATGATCTCATAGTTAAAAGTAAAGGAAAGGAAGACCATCTCTTTGACTTGAGAGTAGTTTTCAAACGGTTAAGACAATTTAACCTCAAAATAAACCCCATGAAGTGTGTAGTCGGAGTGGCTTCAAGGACATTTCTTATGACCAATTCTCATGTTAATTCCCATAATAATCATTCTAAAATCCTAATTGTAAAATTTACATAAAAAGGAAAAGATAAATCTAGCTAACACCTGCAAAATAAAGATTAGCTAAACAAACCACCAAATCTCAAGCATGTATATTGTACTTATCACCCCACACATGGGTGACTAAGTCCATCTGGCCTATTGGATTATGCATAGGGGTATAAGAACCCGCACATCAAAAGCATTTAGATTTTTATTTATTATAGTGCCCCTTAAGTACAATCCACTATAGAAGATAATGGTTAGACTAAGATTGCCCTACCATTCATTTTATGCACATTCATCCTAACATCCAGTGTAAAAAATATATATCATAAAATAAAAGCAAGCATCAAACCTATACACTGCCCCAACCTAAAGCTAGAAGTGGTGACTTAGCCTAATGTGTGTGCTTTGGAGGTTTGTATGGTATGCTTAGCTATGGCTTGAAGTTAGAATTTTCTAAGTGTGAAGCATGTTCAACTTAAAGGAGGGTTTCATTTAAGTGATTTAATTATTTTTGATTGATTTTATTTCATATTTTGATTAGGTTCAAGTGAATCCTATAATCAATTACTAAGTTATAAAGAGAGGGGATGAGAAGAGAACTTCTCTTTTCTTCCCTAACTTAAGTAATTTCTAAAGTGGATTCATGTTTTAGTTTTGTTTAGTGAATATTTTTATTAAGTTTTATAATTAATCCTAAGTTTAGATGAACTCTAAATAAACCCATTCAAAAATAAAGTCATTTTAAGATTAAATAAAATGAACCAAATTCACAAAACATACATCACTTCATTTCTTTCTCCACATGTATAACATGCATATGAATGAGTCTTAAGAATATCTATACACAAAAATAAGAATATTTAACACACTTTATGTTGCATGATATGTAATTCATTTAAGGAAGTTTGAAAGTTTATGATGCATGATTTTCATTTAGTAGAAAATGGATTTCATATCCAATTTTACATGCACATATGAAAGTAAGAAAGGCATAAGTGAGTACAACGTCATTGTTAACTAGAGGTGTATAACAAGACCTACTTAGGGCTACTTAAAGCCTCACAACCTCGGGTTTTCGGACTAATATACCACTTTCCTTAAATACAAACATGTGTACAAAAGAAATTAATGGAAAAGAAAGAATGCAAAAATTTGTATTAGTTGATTCATTTTGTTTATGCAATTTACATGTGCAAGCATAGGTATCCTTCTTAAGTGATAATATAAGAATGAATAGGATATGAAATTAGGCAAGGGTTAGGTTCTTTTCAAATGAATCACACACCATGCCAAATCCTATTGAAAACTATACTAAAAAAAAAAGAGAAGGAGAACCTACACTAAGCACATCCTTATATCTTACTCACATGCAAGCTTATAATTAAAATATAAGTAACACACTTTCAATTTTGATAATTGATTCATATGTTTTGAAAATAATTTTATTTTAATAGAGATAATAGCTACTCATATTATTACTTTAGCCAACACATGCACTTTTAACATAAAGTAAATATTTTCATTTTAAATTTAAATTTTGAAAAGTATGGATGCATGAAATCACATGACATACATATTTAACATGTTGGGGAAAGAACTAAAGTAATGAAAGCATGTAAACACATTCACTTTAATTAAATCCTAAAGACAATCTTATGAAATAAGAAAGCTTAAAGTAAATCAAAGTTTATTTAATATGGATTTTATTTGATCTTTAGTTTCATTTAATTTTGAAAATGTGAGTTGAGTTTGCTATTCCTAACCCATTCCTACATGTTTTTCATATTTTTTTAATTTTTAGATGATTAGATTCATTTTATATTTTTGATAAGGTTAAGGTATGAATTAAATAAGTTAATTAACCCTTACCTACACCACCTTAGCATAGTTAACCAAATAATTATGAGCCAATGAGATGAAATAAATCTCACAAGGAATTTAAATTTGTAATGCACCTAGGAATAAAAGGGTCTAATGCAATTTGGCTTATAATTAATGGTTAATTAAGCTAAGGGGTTTAATTTAAGTAATTTCAAAACACCCCTCACACATGTGAGTTGAGTTTTGATTCTCTTAATTGAACTTAGACTCTTGAACACCTAAGCATCTACCAAAAGTGGATTAATTAAGTTTTAGAAGGTTTTAGAATTTTTAGAAATTAATTAAGAGGGTAATTAATGAATTAACCCTTAATTAAGAGAAGATTAAAGAAATAAAAGGGGGGTTTAGGGAATAGCTTAAGGGAAATACCCCAAAATTAATCCCTAAGCCTCCTATTCACTGAACCAAACTTTGATTAACTTTAATAAGCGATTAAAACACTAATCACACCATTAATTATCCTTAATTACATTAAGGGAGTAATTAGGAAATGCATTTGCAATTCCATAATTAAGCTTTCAATAAATCCCATGAAAATTAGGGGATGCAGAAGTCATCCCCCCAAAATATACCCAAGAAGTTTGAGATTAATCAGAGGATTAATTAAGGGATAATTAGCAAATTAATTTTTCCATTAAAACCCAAAATCAGAGAAAGATATAATTCAAAATCCATTAAAACTATTTTTAGAATATTATAGATTGAATTATCTTTTAATGGAAATTTACATCATATTTTTCTGATTTTTATTTAGGGAGATATGAATTTTTAAAGCTTAAAGGATTAATTAGAATTAATTAAAATCTAATTAAATCCTTAGCCGACTCGACAATTGTGAACTTTCCACATATCGTGCAGTGAGCCATTACATAAATGTCTCGTCACCGTATGCATGGTGGCAGTGGGATGCAATTTGATACCAGCCATTTGATCAAGGATCGAACGGCCAGGAAGTGCCCCGTGGTTTTAAAAAGATAAATGGAATTTTAAAGTGTGAGTCCAACATCTCTTAAATCTAGTGGTCGAAAAATGTCATACCTTATTAGAGGTGATCACCGGCACTCGATTCCCTTGGAGGAGCTTGTGCGGTTAAGGCTTGTGAAATTAGCTCCTAAGGTTGGGTAGGTTGCTCTATGGACCAACTCCCCTTGCTCTTGCTTGCAGCTTTGATCGAATTGGACTTCTACTTGCCTTGGGAACTTGAGGGAGAGCCTAGGCAAGCTCAATTTTGCAAAGGCAATTGAGTTGGATTGTAGTGTGGAAGAAGTTTAGGATTCAACGGAGCTCCTTTATTTTCTCTTGAAGAAGACTGAGAACAGCTGATTTCAAATCCCTCTTAGAAAGCTTAGGATCACTCTCTGATGGCTCTTAACACTCTCTAGCACTCAATTGACAATGAGCCTATGAAAATTGAAGAGAATTAGGGGAGTATATCCCCAATGCCAATCGGATGGCGAGCATGGTTTGCCATTTTGATCCAATTGTCAATATGAAGAGGGTTTTTTGACTGTTAGAGTTTGCACATGGTCGGTTTGAGCTAAGGAGTGGATTGGTAACCTCTCATGTGCTTCAAATCAAGTGGAGGGAGGTTTTCAAATTGGCCAATTTGAGTTATGGGGTCGATTTTGGCCTTGGGTCCATTTAGCCTGACCCAAACCCATTGGGTTGGGTGCACCACCCTCCATAAGGTTCACTTGACTTATTAGGAAGGTATCAAGTTGATATGAAGAGGGCTCGACCAAATTCCCAATAGATTTGACCAAAATTTGTTCTATGTCCTAAGGGTAGAATTGACATTTGGCTGATTTCTGAATTTGGATGTGTTGGGTATGTTCAGAAAATAGGTTTGGCTAAGTTTCATTGGATTTGGAGTTCATTTGATATGGTTTGGCTCATGTTGACCCATTTAGGTCAAAATGGGTCAACTTGGGTCAAGTTGACCAATTGGTCAAATTGGGTCAACCAAGGGTTGAGTCAAGTTCATATGACCATTTGAAATATTTTGGTGGCTTTGGTTTGATTCAATTTGGTTTAGTTTTGAGTTTGGCTCATATGACTTCATTTAGGTCAAATGGGTCAAGTTGATCAATTTGACCTAGTTGACTTATTTGAACTAGGTCATGGATAGGTTTAGCTTTGGTTAATCATATAAAGTGGATTGGTATCTTTGTTTCCAATTAATTTTGGTTAAGTTTGAATTTGGCTCAACATGACCCCTTTAGGTCAAGTTGGGTTTAATGTTAATTGGGCTAGGTTAGGTATATTTGGCCAAGTGAGGCTTTGGTCAAGTTCAACAAGTGATTTGGATTGAACTTGACCCATTGGTTTCAATCAATTTGGCTTAGATCATGTTTTGACACATTTTGACTATTTAGGTCAAGTTGGGACAACTTAGGTCAAGCAGCCAATTGGGTCAGGTTAGGCTCAAATGTTGACTTGGTGAAGTTCAAACATAGTTCATGAATAAACTTCTATCAATTGTTTCAATCAATTTGTCCTATGGTGAATTTTGGCTATGTTAGGTTTCATTTTGGCTAAGTGTTGACTTGGTCAACCCTTAGGTTTGACATAGTTTGACCCAATTTGATCGATTAATCATCCCTTGATAATTGTTGATCATGATGAGAGGCAAAGGTGAGTTTGATTCAATCCAATTTGGTTAGGATTAAAATTTGGCTCATAAGGGTACTTTAGGTCACTTTGAGTCAAGTGAGCATAAATGGGTCAAATGGCTTGGTCAAAGCTTGATTTGAGTTTGATTGAACTTGTATATAGACTTATGATTGAAATATAAATTCATTTACAAGTGGTTTGAAGTCAAATGGGTTTTGAATCATTTGACAATTTCATATTCAAAGAAAGAATTTGAAGGGATTTTGATTTAGTGATTAAAGTTTGTATTTATATTTGGATTCATGATTGCAGGGTTGATTGAATCGTGAAGGAAAATCAATGGTTTGGCTTGATTTGAAATTGATTTTGCTAAGTTCAAGGTTTCGAATTAAAAGGCTTAGGTTAGATTTTGAGTGGATTTGAGTTTGATTTTTGGATATGGTTTTGATTGTTTGAATTTATATTTCATTTATATATGTGAATATAAATGAGAATATCAATTGATCATGAGAAAATTTCAAGGATTTGAAGTGATTTGATCATGATTTAGGTTAAGTCCATTAAAAGGAATTTAAAGAACTTAGTAAATTTTGGAGTAGGGATTTTAATTTTGGATTTAATTTGATTGATTAATATTTATATTTCATTTATATACGTGAATATAAATGAGTTATGAGAAAATCTCATGAATTTGAATTGATTTGATCATGATTTTGGCTAAGTCCATGAGGAAAACTTAAGGACTTAGAAAAAAATTTTAAATTTGGAATTTTTTTTTGATTTGATTTATATTTATATTTCATTTATATATGTGAATATAAATGAGAATATAAATGAGTTGTGAGAAAATTCCATGAGTTTAAATTGATTTAGATTTGATTTTGGCTAAGTCCTTATGAGAGAAATTAAGGACTTAAGAAGGATTTTAAATTTAGAATTTAATTTTTGGATTTGATTTAATTTATTTATATTTATATTTCATTTATATATGTGAATATAAATGAGAATATAAATGAGTTATGAGAAAATCCCATGAGTTTGAATTGATTTAGATTTGATTTAGGCTAAGTCCTTAAAAGAAGATTAAGGACTTAGAAGAAGACTTGAATTTCATTCATGGGTTTAATCATAGATTTCAATGAATTTTAATCATGATTTCAATCATGAATTTCAATCATGGATTTCAATCATGTGGCATTGATTTGAGTTTGTAGAAAATCAAATAAGATTGATTTGGGTTTTTAACTTGAAGGAATGAAGGTGAGGAATGGTTCAAGCTAAGGGTAGAAAAATTTTCCTAACACCCCTAAGTCATGACCTATTTCTATGGCTAACTCTTCTAAGTCTCTAGGGCTAGGTTGAGTGTTCACCTAATCACTAGATGTCTCTTAAGACTAAGAAACTTTTAAAGCGAGAGAAATCATGTTCAAGATGGAGGTTGAGAGCTCATTCTAAAATGAGGTCAACACCCTCTAATCGGGACCAAATCGATAATAACCATCCTAGGCGTCTGAAAGTACTCGACTCTTAATGTAAAATGGTCATGAAGCAATGATTATTCTCCATTCTCATCAAAACTATCAATGAGCTCAACCTCCGTCAAGTCAGATGGTAGACTAAATATATTAATATTTGGTGAACTAACAAAATATCTCAAAAATAAGGTGAAGAAGAATATGCAAATCTGCTCCATCTTCAAAATGGATGATGCTCAGTATAACTATAAAATCGTGGGATATCCTCACTATGAAAAGTATGTTGGGAACTCAAAATAAGCAAAGACACCATGTATGTGAAGAACCCAATTTTAATCGAAGGTAATCATATCTCACAATTCTAAAGAATATTGCATAAATCAAATAACTTTAAATCAGCTAATTTGTTAGAGAAACTCACTCACCATAACTTGCTAATAATAAAGCACACAGACTCTCTGGGGGTATAAAATGTCATGTCACTATAAATTCTGCAAAGAATAAATCCTCGATCAATCCCTGTATAGTTGGAGAAGTCCTCCCTGCTGGTAAAGTAGGCTCCGTAGTCTCCTCAGATAAATAAATATCATCAAACACATCCAATCGAAAAGGATCATGTAGTGCTATAGTCTTCTCAGATAAAGCATAATCTTAAGCTGAATCCATGCACTTAAATATCTGCGATCTAGATCATCCTAAATGAGTATAGTGATAATGGCTCAAAAGATCAATATGGATAGGAGGCATGACTATCCTACCACATCAATCATTATTATGTGAAGGCTTCCTATAGAATAACTCTTTATCAGATGGAACACACTCCTCATAATGGTAACCAAACACCAGAATGCCTAACATGTAGATCCCCAAGATATCAACTCCTTAGGCCAACTAACAAATGTTACTAGTATCCCAAAACTGTTCTATGAACCCAAGAAGAAGGCATGCCTCTGAAATCAAATAAAGACACATATATTGCCTCATCAGTCTGTAAAGCATCTCTGTGAGCCTACAAGACATACTTAGCCCATGCGACATATCCATGTGGAGGAATTCTTCCAACGGATGAATCTCGAAGCAATAGATGAAACTCAGTTAGTTTAAGTTTAGGCTTGTCTCATCGCTCAATGATGTTGCGGTGTAAAATATCTATTAGTGACAGCAACTATGCTATCTAGAGGATTGTAGTCTCCGCATTTCTACTTAATAGTAGCCACCCAATCTATGGGATCCTCAAAAGCAAAAGAGTCTGAAGTACAGTCAGAAAGCATGAAGGATCGTGCAAAAAAACCCCTGAAAATAACACATCCTCTAAATGTATCAGTGTGATGCTCAATACTATCTCTCATATTAGCATCTCTACGAGGATCGTGTATGTCAATCTCCAACCAAATAGTCTTCTCACTAGGCTCACTAGACAAGTCATGGTCTCCTCATAAACATTCTCGTCAAATGATCGGAGAAACACATATAAAACATTGACATGAAGAATTAATAAAAATCTTATATTATCATATCATATTTAAGGCATTTGTTGATCCTCTTTTTATATTCTATTGTGAAAAATAATGATAATAATATGTGTGTATATATATATATATATATATATATATATATATATATATATATATATATATATATATAACATAAACATTTTACTATAAAATATTTATATTTTATTATAAGTATAAATGGTATTACATATTCAAAGGGAAAGATCACCTGATTCTCTCAAAGCTGCGTGAAACGTTTTTTTTTAAAGAAAAAATGAAAGCTCTCCCCCTTCCTCAACCGCAAGCAACTGTTTCCTCCAATTTCCTCGACCGCAAGCAATAGCTCCCTCCAGTCTCCTCAGAAACTGAGCTAACTCATTCGTCTCCACCAAAAACTCATCCCTCCCACTCCCACCGAGGGTAGCCTCAATTCAGAACTCAAAGCGACTTCTTCACTTCTTTATCTTCATCTTCACGGATACACTCTCTGGAGACCACATCCCTGTCTCTCAACGAGATCTTGATCCCACATGTTTTGCTCCTAAATCACGAGATCATCCTCTAGAAGGATCCTAAATCCGGTGATTGGGTTGCCTTTAATGATCGTTGTCCCCATCGACTCACAACACTTTTGGAAGGAAGGATAGATAAGATAGGTTGCTTGCAGTGTTTGTACCATGGATGGTTGTTCGACCAGAAGGGCTCTTGTGTACGGATTCCATAGGGGAGGGCCATATAGTTGCCGAAAGCGTGCGTGACTAGGCTTCCAACCAAGGTTTCTCGGGGATTGTTCTTCATCTGACCAGATGAGCACGGCTGGGAGAAGGTCATGGCTTCGAAGGCTCCCAGGTTGCCAGTTGACTTCGAGAGTCTGGATTTTTCTATCATGATAATCTAGAGGGACTTGTATTATGGATACGATACACTAATGAAAAATGTCTCTAATCCTTCACATATTGATTTTGCTCACCATAAGGTTACTAGAAGAAGGGACAGAGCTAACCTTTACCATTTAAATTGGAAAATAGCGATGCCTTGGGATTTGTTGGAGCTGATTATGGAAATCCTCCTATAAGTGCTAAATTTGTTGCCCCTTGTTATTACATTAATAAGATGGAGATTGACACCAAATTACCGATGTTTGGGGATCAAAAGTGGGTCATTTGGATTTGTTCCTTCAACATACCCATGGGACCGGAGAAGACTCATTCCATTTTGTGCACTGTGCAGTGCCATAAACTTTTTGGTTTACAATGCATCTATGGTGGCATTTGAAAGCCTCATCAACTCATTAATGATGAGATAAAATGTTTAGGTGTCAAGACCTAAATTCATTATGGGTGATCAGTAAGTCAATATTAGATGTCGCTCCCTAAAATCTTAGAAATTTAGACTGAATTTTAAACTTAAATAAGACTTGAATGTGTAAATTCTATTTACTTTTATCATGATTGAATATCTCGTTATGCCCTAAAGGACATAACGAGGTTAAAATATGGTTGCGGTGTCTCAAGACACCGCTCGCTATGCTCATTAGGATGTATCAAGTAAGCCAAAATAATTCCGTTATAGCCACCTATGCGGGGATGACGCCAGAATATTGCCGAAATTCTACCAGATTTTGGGTTAAATTTGGGACTTAAATAAATTCAAATGGAAATCATCTAAACTTAAATTAAATAAAAAAATATACGATAAATTTGGAAATAAATATTAAATCAAAGAGAAATAGAGTGAGAACATTTAAAGAAAATTTTTAAAATAATAGAATACTTATTTTAAATGCAAGTTTTGAGGAGGCCAATACTAAAATCACAAAAGACTCATAATAAATTTAAAGTTTGATTTTTAACAAGCATGAAATTTGATGTGGAGTTGAGAATAAATTCATATTAGATCGGATGCCTTTTCATGTAATTAAAGCTTCTCTTTGAACATTTGAAATATTAAATTCATTAACAAGTAAATATGAATAAAATCAATTAAATTTTAAATAATCACATTGACATCAATTGAAGTAAGGATTTCATATCCAAAAGGACAAAGCTGGTGATAAATTCAAATGTTCAATTTCAAATTGAAAATAAAGTGTGTAATAATTTAATTAGCTTTCTTACAAGCACAAGTTTAATTAGGCAACTCATGAGCAACCATGAATGTAGAGTTTAAAAGATTATTTAAAGCTTGCATTTAAAGTTGAATTTGAAGCACTTGTGACATATCTATTGCTTATCTTCAAAATTAATGAAATCCAAATGAAATTCAAAAAATGACTTATAAAGATGATAACCAATTCATCAATGAGCATATATAAAGTCTTTCAATAGTCACTCAAGTTATACAACATGATACATTAAGTGAATAAAAAAAATCAATACAATTTGAATCAGATTTGTGATGAACTCGATGTTCACTTATATAAGATTAGCGCTTATGGGCTAGAATAAAAGCTGAAAGTAATGAATTAATAAAGATTTGAAAGTTCTACAAGCCAAATGATATTTCAGAATTGGAAAATTCAATAAGCAAGCTAAATACGAGCAATATTTTAAATTACAACCTAAATCAAATCACCACCGGATTTGCAACCATCGTACAAGTGAACAAAAGGCATTAATTGAGGCTTCGATTGAACTCTTGCACATATTATAAAGTATGATTAAAACTCAAGTTCAATACCTTAAAATTATGCAAGCATTCTTAAAAAAAACCTGCTTGGGCCCCGACATAATATTGAATACTTAAACTTAGTGTCAGATCTTCTTGCTTCGGTTTGGTCTTAGGACCGGGTCTGGGTTAATAAAACCTAAAAAATTAATTATTAAAAGAATTTTAACTTATTGAAATATCTGAGAAGCTAATTATATCATATGATAATAGATCTAATCATCTATTATAAAACTAATAGAGTAGATAGGATCTGAAACAATACACCTACCCCGATGATGGCTATGTTGAATGAAGATTTCAACCAGAAGGGATACTTCCATCAAAATGTGACTCTAATTTCAAATCAAATTAACTCGAATTAAGTATCAATCTAAAAAGTGCTTAAATGAAATTTAATCTTTAAAAGCTTAAAATAAATATCATTCAATCCACCTTCCGTAATAGTTTATTGAAGGTGACAAATTAAAAAAACTCTAGCTCACAAAAGAGCCAATATCAAATCAAGTATTCTACTATGTTCACTCTCAATCAATCTCATGCTAGTAAGGATGTGGCCTTGTCCTCGGCTTGGCAGCGATATGTCCACATATTATCGATTATGACAGTCCTCTTATCAGTGGTTGTCACCAAATGGACTATTATATTCACGATCCTTGGCTTCTATGCTCCCGATGGCTCGCCCTTTGAGTTGTGAATCATGGTATACTTGATAGGAAAAAAAATTCTTTAAGGTAAACTTAAGATTGTCTCCTCGACAAACACCACCCAGTCTATAAGGATTTCTTGACGTAACCGTGTTCATAAGAAACTTTGGTGTTGGGTTGACTATCTTGTATTTAAGTAGTCCACCTGCGTAGAAATGATGAAACCATGGGATATAAATCAGGCACGTCATCATTCTCCCAACCATCCGCTTTAGGCTAATAATGATGAATTTCATAAATTCTAAACCCAAATTTTAAACTCCAATAATACTTATGCTACGCATTTAGTAATCTAACATAGCCTTTAAAAGTTCTCGATGGGAGTAATTAATATAGGTGCTTGCATAGAGCACGGAACTAGATCTAAAGTCCTTACAAAATGAGGGCGAAATCTCTAGGTAGTGTTTTATCTACTATTCCATCTACCTTATAAAAATTACACCGACACTTTAAATCGCACTCTTCTTCATACCTGAGAAGTCAGTGGCGAATTTTCGGAGCCCACATAATTTAACATTAAGTTAAATATAAATATAAAGTTTGAAAGAAATTAATTGGAAATTAAATGTAAATAAACTTGAAATGAATTTGATAGAAAATTAAAAGGCTATGCTCTAAATAAAATTTGAACTCAAAATAAATGATTTAATTGTAACTTCTGAGCTCAAAATTAAAAATTAATGATGCCATCAAATTAAATTATGGATTATAAGGCTTGGAGGCAAATAACCTTTATAAGATTCAAATCTAAGCTTAAAAGATTGACTCAGTAAACATGAATGATACTTTATAGTCTTTTATTTCATCATGATACAAAGATAAATCCAATTGAATGCATAATTGGATTATCGAAAGCTTGTAATATGGTTAAAGTATAGCTTTCAAATATAAAATTCAAAAGAGATTGGTAGGTGATCTCAATAGAAATCAATTGAATCTGAAAACTCAATTTTAAACAAGAACTAAATGGAAATAACTTGCAAATAAATTTGCATTAAGTTCTACAAGTTGGTTTGTAAATGAGGGCCTGATTATATGGCTTACTAGAAAATGTAAATAATCAAATTAGTTTGTAATTAATTGAAGAAATCGAGAAAATAAAAGGGGAAATTTGTAATATGTTTGGAGATATATCCATGAATACAAATAAAATTCCTCATTAAAATTATAGTGACTTAATAAATGAAGAATCAAATGAAAGTGATTTTTGCATTAGTTTAAATGCAAAAAAATCAAATATAAAAATAATGCCTAATGCCACCGGATTCGTAACACTCTTACAAGAGAACATAAGGTATTAATTAAGGCTTCAATTGAACTCTTGCACATATTATAAAGTATGACTAAAACTCAAATCCAATATCTTAAAATTTTACAAGCATTTTTAAATACACCCTTATGGGCCCTGAAACTATGTTGAATGCTTAAATTTAGCGTCGAGGATCTTGCGGTTTTACTTCGGTTTGGTCTCGGGGTCTCAAAACCTAAAAAATATAATTATTAAAAATTTCAACTTATTAAAATATCTAGAAGCTAATTATGTTATATGATAATATATCTGATTCTATTATTAAACTAATAGAGTTGATAGGATCTGAAATAATACATCCTCCCCGATGATGGCTATGTTGAATGGAGATTTCAACCAGAGGGGATACTTACCATCAAAAGTGATTGCAAGCTCAAATTGAATTAATCAAAATCAAGTATCAATACAAATATAAAATTGGATAAATTACTGAGTGTTAAATGCTTAAATGAAATTCAATCCTTAAATATTTAAAGCATACTCCATTCAATCCACCTTCTGCAATAGTTTATTAAATGTGATAAATTAAAAAAACTCTAGCTCACAAAGAAGCCAATGTCAAATCAAATATATTTCTATATTCACTCTCAATCAATCTCATTCTAGTAAGGACATGGCCCGTGTCCTCTCATGTGATTTGGTGAGGCTCCATATAATGCGATTACAGAGTCCTCGATGGGATGGTTTTCAAATGATACCATTATATTATGATCACGACTATAGTCCATATGCTCCCCAATGGCTCTGTACCTTGAGATGTGAATCATAGGGTACACCTGATAGGGCAAAAAGCTCTCTGTCAGCTAAGATTGACTTATGCTTGTCTCCTTAGACAAACACCACCCCAAGTCTACAAGGATTTCTTAGACGACGTAACCCACGTGTTGCTAACAAGAATCTTTCAATCAAGTTGGGTCAACTACCTCATCTGACTAAGTAAACTAGGGACCATGACAGCCCGGGATGACGGAACCATGGTATCTAGATCGGGCACATCATCATTCCCCCAACCATCCCTTTTAAGTTAAAATGATGAATTTCATAAGCTTAAATTTTAAACTCTAAATGTTGCTACTATACGATATATATTTAACCATCTAATGACTAGCTTTAATTGAAAGTTTTCTCTCAGTATTGAGAGGGGTAATTAACTATAGGTGTTCACGCCTATAAGAAACCTAGAATCAAATCTAAAGTCCTCACAAAATGAGGGTGAAATCTCTGAGTAGTATCTTATCTAGTATTCCATCTGCCTTCTGAAAATTACATCGACACTCAAATCAAACTCTCTTTATTCATCAAGAGGTCGATGGTGAATTTATGGAGCCCACAAATTTTTGGCGACTCTACTGGGGATAGGTTTCTCTTTCTATCTTTGGCTAGTCATATACATATTATAGTAGCAATAAAATATTTGAAAATTCAAAACAAAGAATGGTAATTTAAATGTGTAATAAATTCAAATTACTAATGTATGAGACTCTATGTCGAATGAATTATTCTATAGAGTATATCTTTATTACACAATTATTTTATTCTATAGTATCTCTATATTTTGAAAGTATGGGGTGAAATAATAATTACTAATTACTAATCCTCATCTTTTACTTGCATAGAATGGATCTACAGAGCACTCCTTTCACTGTTCAGCTAGGACATGGTGCAAACATCTGCTATGCTAATGTCATCATCAACACAGAAGATGTTGGAGCTACCATTCAATTTGGTAGCATGAATTTCCCAGCTATTATAGCTGCAACTCTTGAAGTACCCACCCATGGTGCACTCGTCCGAGGTCATGTCGGAAGGCCTCAATTTATCGAAGCTCCTACTTGTCATGCTCGCCAACCAATTTAGCAACCAACCGCTGTTAAGGAGTTCTCTCGATAAAGAACTTCAGTTTTTGAAAGACTGTGTCAATTTGAAGCCCTCGTGATGAAAAGAACTGTCATTAAGCAAACTGTATCTTTGATGCCTCTTGGTACAACTGCTTCGCCAACTGAAACCTTTGTACTTAGAATACATAATTTTGAGGCTTCCTCATCAGAAAGCAAATTAACTAGAAGGCAAAGAAGAAGAAGAAATGCTGAGCTGAGGGCTCAACATATCCCATTTAAAAATCCCACTAAATAAACATCATACTAAAGAGTATTCTACACAAAAACTTTGATAATCTAAAATGGGTAAGGAATAGCTCTCTGGTGAGTGAAGTAGTCTTTCAGACTCAATATCAAGCTCCACCACCGCAGATGAGACAACCTGAAACACTGTTCGCTAAAATACACAATGTTCTTAAAGTAGCCAAATAAAGAGGCTTAATGTAAAGAAAATTTTAGAGGCCTGTGATGATTGAAGATACTGAGATTTCACCAAGAAGGTTGTCATCTCTTATGGTAACTAGTCATCAAACCAAGTATGCTTTGCACGGTGAGGATCAGAGCATAAAACATGGACCACGTGTCCAAAAGAAGATTAAAAGGGTAGCGGTATGGAGGCCAAGGCACCATGATAAATTTCAGAAGAAAGAAAGAGGTGTAACATCTGATGCACATATTCATAAATTCACCTAAAAAATAACTTATTAAAAGTGGATACCTAAAAGAAGGGATGTCACTGATAAAAGATATGATGGTCGATACCTTGGAGAATCCTCTAGGGGATCCCATCATCAATTAAATTCACCCCGGTGAGAGAAAGTTGATTCCGATCACAGTCCCCTAATGGAAGAAATGTTTGTTCCTTATAATGAAGTAAAGATCCAATGGAAGCGTCGATCAAAAATTCATGTGCAAGAAGACGATGATGAACAAGACACTACAGAAGTAGAATTCATTTACATGACAAGACATGTAGATGAACTTTCTGCTCAACATCATCAATAACATGAATCCAATGAGCTTGAACCTGAATTCGATGCTTACAAAGGAGAGTCATCACAAAAGAGAGTAGAAGATGGATCTTCAATCTCTACTGAAGAGGAAGAAGAAGAAGATTGAAAGGAGAAGGAAGTCATGGGAGTTGAAGGCTTTTATATGTTAAACCGGAAATGATCAACTTGGTACGATCTTTATGATCATCGTTCAGCCCTATCAATAATTGTCCCTACAAATGCACAAGGAGAAGGACGGTCAAGTTCTTCCCTTGAAGATGAGCAGGGAGCATAATAACAAAAGCAAATAGAGGAAGAAAAAGAGCTCGTATTGATTGATGTCGTGGCGCTAGCTAGAGAGCAAAGACAAATGCAGCGTCAAATGGAAGTCAAATATAGGGAAATTTTACAGCTTCGTACCAAGATGAATGATATGATGGTACAAATGAATATCATGATGGATATGTTGGAGAAGAATATCACATCAAATGTAGCACTTGTTTTATCTGCTAATCAACAGGTAGCTAATAATACAATCTCTATAGCACCACTCACTTTGATACATCAAGCTTCTATAGTACATGCTACACCTAAAGGGAGAAGTGAAGTTAATCAACTAGCTCTTCAACCTATAATTCAGAATGTGGTAGTACACCAAGAACATTAATAGCTGCTCAACTAGAAAGAATAATTAATGAAAAGATAAAGGTGATTATAGCTTCAAAACAGGCTGAAAAGTTGGTGAGTAAGGGTCTTCCTTACCAAGCTAAATTTGATCAAGTGTTATACCCAAAAGGTTACTCAGTACCAAAATTTAATATTTTTAGTGGGCATGGTAATCCAAAATAATATTTATCCCAATTTAAGGCTACTTGTGATAACATAGGAGGAAATGATGCCTGCATTTCTGCTAGTTCATCAGGAGACTAACCTCAACTGATTTTGAGTTGTACACAGAACTACCGAATGATTTGATCAAAACCTTCACTGAGTTAGAGATACTGTTCGTGAAAAGGTTTGCCAGTGCAACCGAGAAGATAATGATCGTGACCTTACCTTGCTAAAAAAGAGAAAAGTTGAATCAGTGATAAAATTCATAACTCGTTGGAGTAACCTAAGCATGAAATGTGAATACTAATTGGAGGAAGAACATGTAATTCAATTGTTAATGGGCAATATAAATGATAAAATGGCACCATTTTTATGTATGGAGTAAATTACAACATTCCAGGACTTGCTTGATAGAATGACTAAATTTGAAAAGTTAAATCGCCCTAAGTATGAAATATATATAGATAAATCAAGCAAAAATAAGCCTTCAGACTCAAGAAGAAAGGAAACTCATGCAGCTTCATATAATTCAAGTGGTGAAAAATGAGTAACCTATAATGTGGATAAAGGAAAGTAGCCAATATATAATGATGATAAGGGAAAGAAGCTTGTTCATCCTAATCCACAACCAAAGTTGGTATTGGGAGGTAATGATAAACCTCAGACTTTTTCAGGTGGCGGACAGCGTCCAAGATAAGCAATAAGAGATGATGAGCGAATACAATCATCTCTTAAGAAAAATATGAATAAAGAATATTTCTTTAGAAATGACAGTGTGGCTAAATTATTTTGACAAGCAGTCAAAGCTGATCTACAATTACCAGAAAGTAAAAGGCCTGAAGAAGTTGATCAAGTCAATAATCCAAATTATTATCTCTATCTTCGGGTGATCAGTCATCCTATTGAAGATTGGTATGTCTTCAAAGATTGGCTAGAAAAGAAGTATCGATGAGGTGAATTTATATTATCCGATAGTGTTCTAGTCAACCCGAGAAGAAAATCTACAAGGGTGGTTATGTCCTCTTCTACATTAGCCATTAAAAACAAAAAGAAGGAAGAATCAATTCAGATTAAAGAATGGGAAGCAGTAGTCTCTAAGAAGACCATGAAAATGTTGAAGCAGCTAAAAGATGTCCCTAGTGTTAAGTAGAAATCACCACTTGAACCTATTTTATACTTAAAAGAAATGCCTAAACCAAGCATTTTAACTTTTCAACGGCATTTTGATAAGGCTACTTCATCACAGCATGAGGAGCAGTCTACTAAACATAAGCCTCATAAGTCAAAGAAGCTGGCTAAGAAAATGAAGATCAAGAAGAGAACTATAACTCAAAAGGTTATTAATAACTTAGAGGAGTATCACCAGCCGACAAGACAACCATTTAGGCTAGCAGACTTTATGCCTAAACTCAATATTGTTGAATTGAATGAAGAAGATAATGGTGAATCTTGCCCAGTAGAGACATGCTGAATTATTTATGTAATGTCAGATGTTCTTCAGCATAAGTCACTCCAAGATGGCAATTGTAGTCAGATAGATGCAATCAACCCTTCAAAATTCTTCTCAAAAAAGATAGAAGAGTTTGAGGAGTTAACATATGAATTTTGTCTAATGACTCAACAAAAGAATAATTGTTCGGATGAAGACTTATGTTTTCTAGACAAAAAAGAGTCAGGCTCATCAACAACATCACATATGAAATGTATGAAGTTCAAAAGTGAGTTTAACTCTTTTGGTCAATCCTTTAGAATAAAAAGTGAATTTGAAGAAATTACCTCTTTAGAAGAATCTGAGCAAGACAAGGTGATTCAAGTTCAGTTGAGAAGTGGTAAAGTCTAAACACCATCATCAAAGAAGGGGAATTCAAATAAAGACAAAGGCAAACAAATTGAAGTCAAAAAAAATATAATTCTCAAAAATCCTAGAATAAAGCTTAAATTAAGAGAAAAGATAGATTATAATATTCTATCACATCTGAGAAAAATCCATGCATAATTAAGTGTGTATGACGCTCTCTTAATGTCAAAAGTCCTCCGAGAAACTTTGATATAGGCTCTCAAAGATACAGAGAGTTATGAAGCTTACTTTACCAAAAAATGTATGACTGAATCATTGCAAACTCAAGATCTCCCAATAATCATATTTTCAAAAGAAGATCTTATGTTGGGAACAATGGATCACAACCATCCTCTATATGTTATCGTAGAGAGTGATGACATCTTAATCAATCAAATATTGATTGATCCAGGTTCTTCTATCAATCTTATGAGATTTAAAAGCATTAAGAGGATTTTCACTTGATATCCAACATCTTGGGAGAGATAAGTTGATGGTTTATGGTTTCAATGAGAAAGGGTAGAAAATCCTGGGTTATTTTATTCTCTTGCTCAACTTTCAAAATTTATATACAGAAACCAAGTTTCATGTAATCGACATTGATACAACATTTAGAGCTCTCTTGGGTCAGGCATGGTTGCATGACTATGGCATGATCCCATCAAATATGAATCAGTGTATGAAGTACCTACGAGATGGAGAAGAGTTCAAAATTCCTAACAACTTACAACCATTCTTCATCCATGAAGCAAAGATTTATGAAGATACAAAATATTTCATCCCTAAAGAGCCTATGCCAACAGAACTTCTTAAGGCGGTAGCATCCACTTCAGGAAGTAAAAAGAAACTTCATAAGGTGAAAGAACAAAAGCAAAAATGAAGAAAGAAGGAAATGCCGACTCTTCCTAAAGCACTTGATCCTACACCTAAATCAAGAAGATCAGTTCCTTATTTGGGAAGTGAGACATAAGAAGAAGAAAATATTTTGATCAAACTTAAGGGAACTTATAAGCTTTCAAGAAAGGCAAAGTATAAAATTAAGTGCTTCTGATTCATACTATGACTTTGAATCAACTTATGGGAATAGGGTTCAGAGGGTCGCATCAAGAAAAATAGCTCACTTGGCAATGTCAGTCGACTCCTTCAAAATAATACCATCCCTTAGGAGTATTTCAAAGAAATCACTCCATTGGAGGTTCATAACATTAAAGTATTGATAACATTCTATGTGTCGCCATTGAGAGAGAATGGTAGAACAGGGACTCTATTTTATAAATTTGAAGAGTCTTAGCCTCACAATTTTGATCGGCCTACTCAACCTAAAAATTCTAATGAGATAGTGCCCACAAGAATACCAATATACTATCCACAAAAATTGTGAAGAATGATGCATAAGCTTGGAATTCATATTGGAACTACTAAACATAGAACTCAAATCTTTAACAGGATGTGGAGCCAAAGAAGTTTAAGCATCACAAAGAAGTGAAAAGTTTATCACTAAAGGTCTTGAGTTTATCCACAAATCTCATCAAAATAAAATTTGTTATAATATAATAGAAGCTGAGATCAAAATTAATAGTGATGAAGAAGATGATCTCCATGAAATTCTTCTTATAAATGATGAAGAAGTAGAAGCCAAGCTTGCACCTGAAGAACTTGAAGATGGTGGACAAATAGCTATTATGGATGAACTCAAAGAAATCAACCTAGGAGTTGAGGATGATCCCCGTCCAACTTTCATCAGTGCCCTTCTACGATGAGAAAGTTGAAGAGATAAAATGCTACTTTTGAATTGTGATACTTTCCTAGATGTATCGAAATGCTAGGCTTATCCCCTGATGTAGTAGTTCATAAACTTGCAATTAAACTAGTGCAATGCATGTTAAGCAAGCTCCTAGGCGAATGAGATTGGAGATTCAAGAACAGGTAATTGCAAAAACTAAAAAGCTGATCGAAACATGCTTCATCTGGGAGGAGAAGTATGCACACTGGATAGCCAACATTATCCCAGTTATGAAGAAGAATGTTTAAATCTGTGTCTGCATTGACTTTTGGGACCTAAATAAGGCATGCCCAAAAGATGACTTTCCACTTCCAATATCAAAGCTACTAGTGGATAATTCAACTATGATATATTTTCTTTTATGGATGGATCATCAGGATATAATCAGATCAAAATGGCACCTGAAGATGAAAGACATACATCATTCAGAACACCTATTAGCATATATTATTACACAGTCATGCCTTTTGGTTTGAAGAATGTTACAGCTACATACCAAAGAGCCATGATACATATTTTTGAAGAGTTGATTCACCAGAAGGTGGAATGTTATGTTGATAATTTGGTAATGAAGAGCTTAAGTCATGAAAATCACTTTGAAGACTTCAGAATTGTATTGGAGAGAATAATAAAATATGATCTCAAGATGAATCCTCTAAAATGTGTATTCGGGGTGTCCTCTAAAAAATTTCTCGGGTACATTGTACGTCACTGAGGAATTGAGATCAATCCTGCTAAAATTAAGACAATTATAGAGATGTCTCCACCAAAGAGTTTGTGTCAGCTATGTTCTTTACAAGAATATCTTGCATTCATCCATCAATTTATATCAAACCTATCAGGATGTTGTAAACCATTTACAAAGTTGATGAAGAAGAATGCTCCATTTAAATGTGACAAGAGTGAAGCCTTTTAGCATTAAAAGCTACCATTAAATCCCAATCCTTGCTCTGGGAAGCCCTCATTCTATACACCTATATTAGAAGAGTCCCTCAAGCATTACAACACAATAAATAAAGCAAAGAGAATGCTCTTTAATATATCAGTCGGAGGATGATAGGAGTAGAAATGAGATACTCTCTGATAGAGAAGCATTGTTTGACGTTGATCTTTGCAGTTCAAAAGCTCCATCATTATATGTTATCTCACAAAACTATCCTCATCTCAAGGATCAATCAGCTGAAGTACTTGATGATAAGACTAGCGTTGATAGGTTGCTTGGCAAGGTGGGCAGTTTTACTTTTATAATTTGATATTACATACATCCCACAGAAAGTAGTAAAGGGGCAAATCTTAGCAGATTTTTTTGTTGCACATCTTATTCCTGTGGACTCTTCTCTTAACGATGATTTGCCTGATGACCTTATGCACATTCTTGAAAGAGAAAAATCATAAATTCAAAAAATATACTTTGATGGAGCCTTATCGATCAAACAAGTCCAACCTCTAAATTTTCCAAAGGCAAGAGCAGGAATCGGCATCGTTTTCATAACACTAGAGGGAGGAATAATGAGATGATCATATGGGTTGATCGAGCCAAGAACTAATAATGAAGTTGAGTATAAAGTATTTTTGGTAGGTTTTGAAGAAGCTATGTTTATAGGCATTCAAAGCTAGCATATTTATGGTGATTCTCAACTTATTATAAACCAAGTACTTTGCATCTATAAAATCAATAAACTTGAGTTAGCTTTTTACCACAAGCAAGTTCTTGAGCTTATGAAGCAAATACTAAATGTCACACTAATGTGAGTCTCTCGATCCGAGAATAGCAAAGTAGATTGCTTAGCAAAATTAGCTAAGGAGATGGCAAGTATGAATGACGATTATGTCATAATCGGGATATTTACTCGATGAGTTCTAGAGCCAACAAAGTATCACTCTCCGCAGGTAGAAGGGTTATCAAATTGACTGGCGGATCATGGGTTGCTCCATACTCCAAAATTAAGAAGAAATTATACCCGAAAAAGCTAAAAATGGCATTACTTCAAAAAATCAATAGGAAGCCTTTATAGTGGAAGAGCCACATGATTGGAGGCAACCCTTCATCAACTACTTTAAAGAATGAAAATTATCAAGTAATAAATCATTAGCAGCTCTCAAGTTGAGAAGAGAATGTTGTGTTATGCTTTCGTCAACAATATTTTGTATCGAAGATCCTTTAAACAAATATGGCTACGATGCCTAAATACATATGAAGCTAGCAAAGTAATGGTTGAAGTTCATGAAGGACTTTGTGGTACACATCATTCAGGTCCAAAGACGGCAGTTAAGATCAAAAGAATGGGTTATTATTGGCCATCTGTGGTGAGAGACTGTATCGATTAAGCAAAGAGGTGTCATGAATGTCAAGTACATGAGAATATAATCTACCAACCTCCAAATCCACTACACCCAACAATAACGTCATGGCATTTTGAATTTTGGGGTACATATGTAATTGGATTAATTGATCCACCATCGTCACTAGTCCGCTTCATCCGCGATTGATTATTTTTTCTAAGTGGTACCTCATTTAAAGAAGTTACTACTGATCGACTGATCAACTTCTTCACATATAATGTGGTCTATAAATTTGGAGTGCCACACCAAATAATTTTTGATAATGGCATGACTTTCAAAAGTATAAAGATTTATAGATTCGTCAATCGACACAAAATTGATTGACAATATTCTTTAATATATAATCCAAGGGAAAATAATTTGGCAGAAGCTTTCAACAAAATATTCGTCAAACTGCTCAAGAAGATCCTCACTAAAAATAAGAGAGAATGGCATACCAAATTTATAGAAGCATTATGGGCATATCAAACTACCTAAAAGATGTCAACTAAAGCCACTCCTTACTCATTAGTATTTGGAAGCGAGGCAGTTCTTCCGCTTGAAGTTGAGGTGCCTTCACTTTGAGTAGCCATCCAATACAATCTTACGGAATGATCAAAATGCTCATTTGAGAAAGGAGGAACTCAACGTGCTTGAAGAAGTTAGATTACAAGCTCATCAACAGCTAGAAGTTTATCGAGCAAAGATGTTCGGGGCTTTTTGATCATACAGTGTGACCTCAAACATTCTAAAAAGGAGAATTAGTCTTGGTGCTGAAAAGACAAATTATTCTTAATCAAAGAATTGGTGGAAAACTTGATCCTAATTGGGAGGGCCCTTTTGTCATCGAAAAGGTGTATCAAGGAGGGGTGTACCAACTCATCGACCTAAATGGCAAAAGACCAATTACACCAATTAATGGTTGATACCTAAAAAAGTATTATACATGATAAATATATTTTTAAGATACAATAGAAATCCCTCTACAAGACAATAGCATTTTTTTAGTATATTTATTTAGGTTGATATCATGCTTCATGTCGAGATCCCTAAATAAATATATCTACTCAAGAAAAAAAAATTCCATGAAAATTCTCCTATTACACAAGGGGCATTTTTAGATTTCTATGCATAGATGAAATCAATGTTACATGTTAAAATTATATTAAGATCAAATATATCAACTCAAATATTGATATATTTTCTTAAATTATTTTAGAGCTCTTTCAAAGTGCTTTAGAATTTCCCCTATAAGACAAGGGCATTTTTATATATATTTATCTGAGTAGACATCGTGCTTCAAGTTGAGATCCTCAGATAAATATATATATGATGATCAGAATGAGCTTTGTTTATTTATATTGAAGAAGTTCAAACTCTGTGACACTTTTTTGAGCAAATCTACAATCCTCTCTTGTGAAACAAGGAGCCTTCTTGTATACATATTCAGGTTAACATCGAGCTTTCTGCGGAGATCCCTGAATATATCCATAATTGTTATTATTAAGTTATAAGCTCTTGCAGGAACAAAAAGAATCTATTTTTATGCATAAAAAGATAGCCCAAAATGTCAAAAAAACTTCTCTCCAAGATTCATCAAATGCAAAATCAAGTCAAAATACTCCCAATTTGAAAGCTTCAATCAACGAGTTGGAAAAACATCAACCTCTATCTTCAAATCTAAGACATGGATGGGTTCTAAAGGCCGAAATCAACAAGCCTACAAATGGCCAAATTGCTGATGCTCTCCTCACTCAACAAGCCGTAAGAAAAGGCCGCAGTGAAAGAGCCCCCATTTGTTAGTCCGATGACTAAATCACCAACCCATCATAGCTTAAGTCGAAGATTCAAGTAGGTTATAAAGGTCGAACTCAATAAACTTATAAATGGCTAAGTTGCTAACGCTCTCCTCACTCAACATGCCGTAAGAAAAGGCTACAGTGAAAGATCCCGTGATCATCAATCCAATGATGATAGATGTTCAATCTCAAACCAGATCCAACTTAGTGACTACAAGCAGTCAGAATCTAAGAGATCTTTCTACCTAATCGATAGACCAAGACAATCTAAGGAAACTCTCAATTCAGAGCTATCTTAAGTCAATCTTTATATTGTCTGCAGGGTGATATTTCAAGTTATTCTTAAATGATATGATCAAGCATAAAGCATAGATCAATGCTAAGCTCCTCATCAAGTATATCAAAGTAGAAAACACAGGACTGAGGGAGCAATTCCATAGTTGATATAAAGTTGATGTCCAAACTAAAAGAATTCCTTTGTTATTCAGTATGTTAAAGCACACATTGCTAGACTAATAATTCAACATAGACCTAATATAAGCCAGGAGGCTGGGTCATCTGTATTCACCCTTCGAGAAGTCCATCAAAGTAGCAAGCTCAGAATTAAAGACATACGTTGGCTTCCTAACAAGTTAATATGAACAAATCAAGTCAACCCCCATCAAGTCCGTCAAGCTTAAAGCTATGATAGAAAAAATTCTAAATCTCAAAGCAAACAAACCAACTTCTCCATCCAATCTGATCAAGCATGAAGTTAGGGTCTGAGAAAATCCAAATCCATAAAGATACGAAAGAAAGAGCTCTTCAATGAACTTATTGAAGCTGAAGTAATTTGAAATTCATGGTCAACATGAAAACTCAACTAGTTTTCAACAAATATGACTCGCTTCATGCACGAATCATATTTGTTGGGAGCATTTGTTGACCCAGTTCATCAGAAAGTGAAACCATTCCCCCTTCTAGCCTCCATTTCCTCCCTCTACCGTAAGGAAATGGCATTCACCCCTCTCCATTCGATCTCTCAATTGCAAGGATCGAAACTCCCCCTCTCCCGTTTGACCTTCCTCAAACCACAAGGTTGCAGTTTCTCAAAAACCACTCACTCATTCTCTCTTCCATTTTTCTTTGAAAAGAATCAAAGCCCACGCCTCTCTCCATTTTTCTTCAACTGAAGCCCTTCCTCCTGGATCTCCTCCTCAATCAGCAAGCAAAAATCTCTCGTTGAACCCTTCAAACACATGCACACTCGTTCCACTCTCGGCCTGTTGCCCTTCAAGCCCCAAATCGCAAGCCGCAAGCCTTAAGCACTCCTTCCTGATTTCCCCTCAACCGTAAGTTTGGACATAAAAAAAGGGAGAGGGAGCTTAAATATGTAAAAAAATTATATATGTTTGCTACATGCATGTGATCGAAGATCCACTAATGCTCAAGAGGGTTTAGTGGGCATGAATAACTAGTTGTGATGTCGCAAGACACCATTTTTTACGCTCAATAGAGCATCTTAGCAAAACAATTCATTTGCCCCTATCGAGGATGGCCTTAAATCGGGAAATACTGCCAAAATTTTGTCAAATTTTTGAGACTTATTAAAAAAATAATAATGATTTAATATTAAGTTAAATATAAAATATGAAGTCCTAAAGAAATGAATTGAAAATTAAATATAAATGAACTTGAAATAAATTTGATACAAAATTAAAAGGCTATTCTCCAAATAAAATTTGAACTCAAAATAAATCAATTTAATTGTAACTTCTGAGCTCAAAAGTAAAAATTTATGATGACATAAAATTAAATTTTGGATTGTAAGGCTTGGAGGCAAATAATCTTTATAAGATTTAAATCTAAGCTTAAAAGATTGACTGAGTGAACATGAACGATACTTTACAGTCTTTCATTTCAACATGATATAAAGATAAATCCAATTGAATGCATAATTGGATTATCGGAAGCTTGTAATATGGTTAAAATATAGCTTTCAAATGTAAAATTCAAAAGAGATTGGTAGGTGATCTCAATAGAAAACAATTGAATCTGAAAACTCAATTTCAAGCAAGGACTGAATGGAAATAACTTGCAAAAAGTTCTACAAGTTGGTTTGCAAACGAGGGCTTGATTATATAACTTACTAGCAAATACGAATAATCAAATTAGTTTGTAATTCATTGAACAAATTGAGAAAATAAAAAGAAAAAATTGTAATATGTTTGGAGATATATCCATGAATACAAAGAAAAGTCTTCATTAAAACTATAGTGATTTAATAAATGAAGAATTAAATGAAAGTGATTTTTGCATTAGCTTAAATGAAAAAATTAAATACAAAAATAATGCCTAACACTACTAAATTTGCAACACTCATACATGCGAACAAAAGGCGTTAATTAAGGCTTCGATTGAACTCTTTCATATTATAAAGTATGACTCAAAAACTATGCAAATCTAATACCTTATATTGAATGCTTAAATTTACTTCCTTGCTTCCTTCTTTGGTCTTATGACTGGGTCCGAGTTAACAAAACCTAAAAATTCAATTATTATAAGAATTTTAACTTATTAAAATATCTGAGAAGTTAATTTTGTCATATGGCAGTAGGTCTGATCCTCTATTATTAAACTGATAGAGTTGATAGTATCTGAAATAATACATCCTCCCTGATGATGGCTGTGTTGAATGGAGATTTCAATCAAAGGGGATACTTACCAGCAAAATGTGCTTGCAAGCTCAATTTGAATTAATCAAAATCAAATATCAATACAAATATAAAATTGGATAAATTACTGAGTGTTAAATTTTTAAATGAAATTCAATCCTTAAATTCTTAAAGTAAACTCCATTCAATCCACCTTCAGCAATAATTTTTTGAAGATGACAAACTAAGAAAACTCAAGCTCACAAAGGAGTCAATGTCAAATCAAATACATTTCTATATTCACTCTCAATTAATCTCATGCTAGCAAGGACGTGGTCCGTATCCCTTATTTGTGTGGTTTGGCCAGTAGGTTCGACATATGATGTAATTACGATCAGAGTCCTCTGATCAAGCGGTTACCGTCAAATTGCATCATTATATTATGATCATGATTGTAGCTCGTATGCTCCCCAATGGTTCTGTATCTTGAGATGTGAATCATAGAGTACACCTGATAGGGAAAAAAGCCCTCTATCATCTAAGGTAGACTTAAGCTTATCTCCTTAGACAAACACCACCCCAGGTCTGCAAGGATTTCTTGGACGACATAACCCATATGTTATTGACAAGAATCCTTCAATCAGGTTGGGTTGACTACCTCCTCTAACTAAGTAGACTAAGGGCCACGACAGTCCGGGATGACGGAACCATGGGATCTAGATCGGGCACATCATCATTCCCCCAACCATGTACTTTAAGTTAAAATGATGAATTTCATAATCTTAAATTTTAAACTCCACATAATGCTACTATACACTATGCATTTAGCAATCTAACGATTAGCCTTAATCGAAATTTCTCGCTCAGTATTGAGAGAGGTAATTAACTATAGGTTCTTGCACCTATAGGAAACCTAGAACCATATCTAAAGTTCTCACAAAATGAGGGCGATTGGGTAGTGTTTTATCTACTATTCATTTGCCTTCCAAAAATTACACTGACACTCAAATCGAACTCTCTTCATTAATCGATAGGTCGGTGGAAAATTTTCGGAGCCCATACTTAAAAGTAAAATAAGAGTTCTTTGAACTTTAAATAAAATAATATCTATAATGGAAGGATAAAAAAAAAAAGCAAAGTCTTTATATGCTGAACCAAATTCAGCATAATAAAATGATTTAAGTTTAACAAAGTATTAATTCTCATTATGATAAAAAAATTGAAATTAGAATTAAGAAGAGCTTGTAATAATTTATAAAAAGAGACCAGACTGCTTCAAACGTCTAACTAAAAAAAGACATCACTAGCACCAATGCCAAAAAAAAAAAATTGTTCAACAAAATTTTTAGTAACACATAAATTTCTTCTAAATCCAAGTAAAAAACATGCTTAGTAGTTTAATTGATGTAAATTAGAGCAATATTTATTATTCATATAATTAGATCATAAACACTTATTAAAATTAAAATTTTAGTGCAATTTGCAAGAAAATGCCTTCACTCAATACTTCGGCCTCTCAAGCCCAAACCACTTTCATCAAAGAGAAAATAAAGTTCCCTCTAAGAACACCAATGCATCTTCATAGTAGAATCATTATTGCTATGAAAAAATTATTAAAATTATTTCAAGTTTGTTTAAAATAGTCTTTAAAAGAGAAAGAATTTTGAAGTAAATACTTAACCATAGAATTTAAAATGCTTTTAAAAGGATTAAGTTTTCCCTCATAAAATAGATAAAGTTTTGAAATGCTGCTAATCAATCTCATTCCTAATTTTAGAAATGAAATCATCAAATAAATAAAATTCTCATACATACTTAGTTGTTTAATCATCATTATGTTCAATTATGCAACATGGTAGAGAGAACTTTTAGTATTTGAAAAGAGATATTTCAAGTATTAATACACTTGCAAACTTTTTTTTTCAAAGTGTCCAAGCTGATATTATAATCGCTTATGCAATATTGCATAATTTTATTAGTCATTATCATAGACATGGTTATATTTCAATGTTTCAAATGAAAATACAATATAATAATGAGTTGGGTAAGGTGTTTCTCAATGATAAAGACCTTGACATGCAAAAATAATAATGAGAGGGAGTTCAAGAAAATGTTATAATACTTTCAATTACAATTAACATCTAGGATGCACTTGTAAGATATTGATCTCAATAATTTAATTATAATCAATTATTAACTAATGGAATACTTTGATCATAGGAAACGTTTAAAGCCATTACTCAACTTGATAATTTCTTTCACATTTTTCAAAGGACAAACAAATAGTGGTGTCTATTTTATTTTTAGATATCTAAGGGGTCTACCTAATAAGTGCCCTATTTATCATTTGATATTATTTTACTTATGGAATGTATTTTAATAAATCATCAAATATTATTATTTATACCCTACTTGAGTTAATACATTTAAATCATGAAATAAATTGTCAAATAGTAATTAAAATTTAATCAAATTTAACCACTAATGTTGAAAATAATTTTAAAAGTTTAATTATCTTTTGATTTAGTAAATCTAGTATAATTAAATTATGTATAAATATAAATAAATTAAAAAAGTATTAATTTTACTTTATTTTTCTTTAGTATGCATTCTTGGTTTATTATCTTGCTTTTTCTAGTTTTATTGTTTTGAATGTTGAGTTATATGACATTTAAATGCTAATATGCTTATGTTGGTTCCTTATATAATAATTGAGAGGCATGTAAAAATAAATATAAAGACTTTCCTTGAATAAAGGCAGTTAATATGAAGTCGTTGAATGTTTCCAATGCATAGAAAGTTTCATAGAGGGAGTTTGAGAGATAGTAAGGGTTCTTGAAAAAAAAACTAAAGTAGTGACAAGCTCTTAAAAAGAGTCACATCTAACAGAATAATGCTTCACGAAGGACGTGATATAAGAATAAAAAAATACCTTCAAAATAGAGAGGTATCTCTCTTTGTATTACGATGCCAACCAATTATATTGAGTGCTAGAGGAGTGTATTTGGTTGTATTGGTCACAAATGATAAATATTTTCAGCCTTTGACCTCTCTACTTTCTCTAACTTGGTGTACTTCTAAATGATAATGATATTTCACCTCTATTATTTTGTTATAAAGTTTAAATACTAGGCATTAATCATTGATACTTTTTCAATAGGAAATGGATTCAAGTTAAGAATTACAATCAAATAAGCTTTGCCTTTATATTGAGCTAGTAAAAGCCTTAATTAATGCCTTGGTTCCTATGATTAGTGAAGCTAGGATCTTAAGCATTTTTAAGATATAAATTAAGAGAGACAATAGAAAAAGATAAGTAGGCCAAAATAGCACTTAATGAAGTAAAAAAACTTTTTTAAAGAATGATTAATTATAGGCAGAAATTTTTTAAAGAAAGAGATATTTAATAGCAAGTAAAAGAGCTACTTTTATCCAAAATGAAAACTAAAGGGGTACTTCTTGATTAGGTGAGAACTTGCTCATATAAAAAAAATTTATAATCTTTACCTTTTTTAACATAAAGTCATCAGTAATGAACTTCTTAAGTTTGAGTTTTGATGGGATTATCATCAAGAACATCAAGCAACATAGCTTACAAAATCCCCCATGTTGAGAGGACTTGAAGATGATACCTCTTACTAATGATCACCTCCATTAGATATGCCATATTACAACATAACAACTAAGGTTATTTAATGCCATAATGAGTCATGGCATGAATTTTCTTAGACAAAATTTTCTACTCTTTCAGCTCAAGGAAAGTTGAATATATGTCCAATAATGTAGGCATAAGGGCTCACTTTACAAATTTATTAGACATAATGTACAAATTTGAGAATATGTTTCTTGTTTTTCATTTAACTAAGAGTAATTATTTTTTTTCTTAAAATACTCTCTACTTGTGTTCTATATTGAACTCTATTCTTCTTGAAATGAAGTAAAATCATTTAAGTGAAGTATGCATATCACCAATTTTTTTTTGCTTAGACCAATAAATCTTATTTAAAATGGGAGAGACTTAACGTAGTTCCCTTATCCTCAATTATAATAGAATTTAATAGCTCATTATCAATATGAAGTATACTTCCACATTGAATTCAAGACAAAAGAATAATGCAAGGTAATTATTTTAGAAAAAAAATATCTTATCAAGAAAATATTTTTTACACCACCCCTTTTATTCTTCAACAAAGCTTGTTAGGTTAATCCCTTAGCCTTTGAGGCTACATGGTAAGCAATTATATCTTGGTGGAAATTATAATAAGTTTCTTCTAGGCACTACATTCACCTCACTCATTAATTATCATTATTAGATAGATCTAAATATTCTGAATGCCATTATGGTCTCATTTAATAGAAGTTGATTCTAAAGGTGATCACTCCTCACTGCTATAATGATCCCACTCAATAACTGTTAGTCTAGGATAGCAAATCAAAATGATTATGATTGAAAGAACAAAGAGACTCAATATCTTAAATCTTGACCAAAATTCTTGTATTATGCACTTCAACACTTGATCCAAATTTTCAAATTCCATATCCAATCATTCCTTAATCTCTTATATTGATAAAAATATTTTGAAAATTAGATTAAACATTAAGCTAGAAGCACAAAAGTGCAATATTCAAAAGTTCAATTGGGATTTTATTGGACGTAGAAATGTGATGATGTAATACATATTATAATTATTTAATTATTAAGTAAATGACTTAATGATGGTATAATAATGATGTAAATATATGAATAAAATAAAAAAAATACTTTATAAAATATAGAACATATACACAAGAAAAGTTTTAAATTATTTATATTACAACTATTTTTTTCCATTTGATTAAATATGAATTATGATAGTTTGATCGTGAACTGAATTAAGCGATTCAACCAAATCAGAATAGATTCATCGATATGATGATTTGATTGTGATCCATCTTGTTTCTTCCTAGTTTTTCGTGGAATATGTTTTTGTAATGAACCACCTAATTTACAAATGAACATAATAGATTTTGGCTAATTTAATCTCACTTTCTAACCTTTGTTGATAAATGTGGTGGTGACCCAAACTAACTTATGCAAGGTTAAGATTATAATTAAGTGAGTTGCACCTCCCTCCAATCCAAGAAAACCCATCAAATGAATACATCTCTCCAAGATATTTAAATATCATATTTTATTAAAATAAAAATATAAATAATTCAAACATGAGATAAAATAATCAAAATAAAATGTGTTGCTATAGGTTAATTCTTGTTATGAATGACTGATTTCTTAAAGTTGAATAATAGCTTCATTATGCCAAAATAAATTCTATAAAAAAAATTATGACTAGTGATTGAAAATACTTATTTTTTCTAAGATAGTAAATTCGAGACACAATTTACCATTTATTTAATCTTAAATATTTAAATTAATATGAATATATTTATTTTAACATTTTTATTAAAATTAGAAAATTATGAACATAAATATTTGATGTTAATATCTATAAAATTTAATATTTTAAAATAGTTATGAATATTTTTTATTTTTATAAATTATATATATAATTAATTATATCAACAAATAATTTAGATATTTAAATATACTCTTTCCGGAGAACATTCAAATAAATTGTATCATAATTTTAATGTGATCTTCATAGAAAAATGTGTGAGGAGCTCTCATAAAATTTTTAATAAATTTACATATATATTACTTAATTTTTATGTATTTATATATCTAATATTTAAATTTTAATTTCATAAAAATAATTGTTTTTATGTATAAAAAGTATATTTTATTTTTAAAAATTAATTTTTTATTATTTTAAACAATTAGGTGATATTTTATATAATATTAGAATTTTAGATGATATTTTTATAAATATAAAAATTTATATGTTGTATGTATAAATAGATAAAGATTTTGTGTTACGTATATGCCCAAAATTGTTTTGTTGTTTCCGAAGTATTATTATTCAGTGAACGTTGCCCTTTCAAAAATCCCCTCAAAGTGTCCTCTAATTGCTGAACGGCCACTGGAGTAGAGCGCCGTTGGTCAGTCAAAAAACCCAATCCATCTATGCCAAGGGCCCAAAAGACGAAAGAGAGACTCTGCTGTGAAACCTGCTCTCAGCTAATGGCGATCCGATGCATCATCTTCCCTTTTCTCCCATCTGGTCTTACCCTCTTCTTTCTCACCAATGCGAGTTCATCACAGAGATATGATTTCTAAACTATCCTCTCTCCTCCATCTTCTTCTTTTCTTGCGCAGACTTACGAGGGAGTCCCTATATCTAGATGCAAAACCTTTGTTCCGACCATCAAACATTGTTGTTTTCAAGAGAAGAGATGAATCGAAGAGCACAGTCGTTAATAAAGGTCAACGTGTCGGCGGAGCGTGAGCTTGTGGTGAGGGAGACCGATTCTGCTGAGAGCGCGGAGGGTAAGCGTTTTTGTTTTCAATCTTGTACAGCTTTCTATGCCTGTGGCTTGCAATTTTATGTCTGAATTTTGATTTTTTTTTGTCTTTTTTCAAGCAAATCATGCAAAAGGTGCTAACTTGAATTTTATTTTAGAGGGAATAAGGAATTAATTTGCTTGGTTAGAAACTAAGGGTTCATTTGGTTCCTTATTAGTAAAAACTAATGATTCGATTTGAATGTGAAATTTAAATCATCATATTTAAGTGAGTTTGAGGGTGTTTTTAGAGGTTAAAATTCAAATTGATTTTTAATCACTTATAATCAAATGACATAATCTAGTGCATTCATTGTTTTGCAAAAATGTGCTTTCTAACTTCAAGCAACCAAATAGGAAAGAATGGCCTGGTACTTTTCTCATAATTAACTTGACACATTGGTAACTAGCCTTAATTAAGGAAATAATAGATTCATCATGAAAGAAACAATCAAGATAGACGTCAAAGGAATTATACCAATGAATATTATGTCAATTAGATGCAATAATCTTATGATATTGATGTGGACATAATTTGAAAAGTTAAAGTTAATGCTTCTGCTTTTGATGGGGGAATAGATGCAAACGCTTTTTTATTACTTATTATTGGATATCAATTTTTTTTATTGATAAACAATGTCAAGAGAGAATTAAGGTTTATGAAACTAAACTTAATGTACATGCAAATGTGTACTTAATTGGTGTAAGGAGATAAAGAAATATATAGGTAAGAATTAATTTCACATTTGTTGAAATGAAACTAATATTAAAATAAAAATACTTGCTCTTATTTTATTGGGATTGCCTATTCAATGACTTTAACTCTTTAAAGAAGGGAACTAAAACTATAACCAAGTACATGAATAAGTTTGAATAATTGTTGTGAAATTCTAAAATTAGGTGGATTTAGAAATGATACTTTTAAGTTTATGATCAACTTAGACCTAAACATAAAAGATAAATGACACCACATAATATCAATTAAAGAAGGCTTTTAAATTGGGTGTAGGTTTTGATCAACTACAAAACTTGTTGCACCTAAAAGAATTTCTTCATGTTTTGGGAATTGTTCTTTTCTTGAAAGTAATCAAACTCAAATGACTCTCACTTTGTAACATTACTATATGCGATGTAAAAGGATAATTGATAGCCAATGCATCTTCTTTTTTGAATTACTTTTTTTAAGAATTGATATATTAAATGATGAGTCCCTATGTAGTGTCTTCTTTCCTCCTACTTAATACTAGTGGGAGTTAATAAATGTTTGTGAACATGTGAACAATTAATAAAATCATTATCAAGTATCATTTCTCGTATCAAGATTAGATGACATGCTAGATATAATGATTGGCTATGATTTCCTTGAAGATTGATCGGTAAAGATTAGAGAGATATAATTGAAAGATTTTTTTAAATGATGATTTACGAATGGTTAGTGATTCATATTAACTAATATTTCAAGTATGAGAATCATGAACCATTTTATGACTTTTTTATATTTTGATTTACAATAAATCTTGAGAACCATTTTGTACCACTTAGAAAAGCCTTTGAAAGCATTCAATATGAAAAAATTGTGTCTAAATTAAAAAAAATTGTACTTCTTGACACTATCTATTATATTGTTTAGATTTGTTGTGTTTATTAATGGACTATATGTTGATCTTGATAAGTTAAATAATTAGAGATTGACCAGCACCTATGAATATTCATGATGTTTGGACTTTTACAATTTAGTTACCAATTACCAATTGTTCATCAAATGATTTAGTACTATCATAGCATCAATTTCTAATTATCCTGAAAAATGGGAATTCAAATGGGCGAGATTTGTTGATTGTGCCTTCAATGATATCAAAGAGTGATTTAGTAGTATGCTTACACTAAGATTTCCTAATTTTATAAGGTTATTGAATTTTCATACGATTCATTTAGTGTAGGAATCGGGGAGCATTGAGTCAACATTGACATCCAATTTATTATTTTAATGATAAATCAATACAAAGTAAAATTGCTCCAATTATGAAATGAAATTCTATGATTTACTATAGAAAACACTTTCATGGTGTGTAAAATTAGCCATCCTATTTAGGGTGACTTTATTTTATTTCAGCACAATTTTTTCACACAAAAGTGCATTCCTATAAAATTTTGACTAATGCAGGATGCTTATGCCCTATTTTCTTTTCTAAATATTTTAAAGCATAGCTGTCTGAACATGGAACATAATCATCAGAAATAAATGATGTCTACAAGATCGTGCCATGAAAATACTATTTTTTGCATAGTATGTAGTTAATTCTATGGCATAATGTGAATACGATTGTTTTAAAGTTTGTTTTCATTTACTGTTTATCTTATAAAATTTCAGATTTTGGCAATCGATAAACTATTGTTTTGAGATGAAAGAAATGTGTTTGTTGTTTTTTCACTGAAAGCAACTGATTTTTCCTGCCAAAGTTAGAATTAGTAATCTTTGGAATGTGATTTTCTATATTGTTTTATTGTACATTTATCTTAGGTTGTATGAGTAACTTTAAACTTGTAGCCATCTTGCTTTAACCATTGATGTTGGAAATTGACCAATCTATCTTGTTTGGTAATTTTTTGATTTGTAATCTTATTTGATGCTAAGCATAAATGCAGAATCTAGAAGTGTGCTTAAAAGGCGATTTAGGGAACCATAGAAGGAGGAGGAATTGGAAAGGAGCAATTAAAGAGTTGTAGGAACGTCTCATTTTCATTACAAATTTATTTCTTGGTTTATAACCTACTTTGTCCATGTTAAAGAGGTTCCGGAGAAAGAGAACACAATTGGGCTACATTTAAAATTTCAAAGGATATATTCTTTTACATTTTTGGAAGTTTTCTTATTAAATCAGGGATGTTAAATTACCTGTTTGCACCAGAAATTTGGTTGACATGCAGTTGATGTTTATTGTCGTAACTCTTTTAGCTCAACATTTATTCTCATCAGCATGACAGCATATACCATGACATTGTTTTTCATACAAGTGAAAATACCAGAAATTTATGATTAAGATCTTGCAAGTTACTTGTTCAACTGAGCTACAAATTAAATATCTATGATTTCTATAAATCATCTAGTTGTATTTTGAATATGGTATCTTTTTTTTGAGGGATGCATTTTTGATATTTGATGCAGATGTAGGAATTCTTAGCATCCATCATGTTGGGATTCTATGTGAGAACCTTGAAAAATCTCTTGATTTCTACCAAAATGTTCTTGGTATGCACATATTTCTTATGTAACAAAGTTACATGATTTCATTCTTTTGCAAATAAAATAATAATAAGACTTCCTATGTGACAGGACTTAAAATTAATGAAGCAAGGCCGCATGATAAGCTTCCATATAGAGGAGCTTGGTTGTGGGTGAGTGATGAAATGATTCATTTGATGGAGCTTCCAAATCCTGATCCCTTGACTGGACGTCCTGAGCATGGTGGCCAAGATCGTCATTCATGTATTGCAATTAGAAATGTTTCGAAGCTCAAAGAAAATTTGATAAAGCAGGTGAGTGTGAAAAACCTTCGCATTTATCACCCAGCATTTTATTTTACGATGCCTTAGCTCAAGAACACCTAGTTCGCTATTTCTTTAGTGGAAAGACTGATTCACTACAATTAACTAGCATGTATTGAAAATGATCTGTTGACAGTAGAAAAATATGGCATTCTGATGAAA